>CM061273.1:62385000-62985000 GCA_030848825.1 Tadarida brasiliensis
TCTCTTTAGAACAGCCTTAGCGTGGACTTGCTGGGCAGGCTGAAGTAGGAATGCCAGGCCCCATTGGGTCCCTTGTGGGCTGCAGCACCAGACAGGCAGTGGGGATGGTTCTGTCGCCGCAGCAGGGCTCATCACTGCTTGCCACCTTGACCCAGCACCAGTGCACCATCCGGTCGTAGGGAAAGGGCCGGGGCGGGGAGCCCAGGCTGCAGGGGGCACAGGTGAGGGACACCCCCCGTTTCCATGTTTCAGGTGCCCGTTCCTGCACAGGACCACAGGGGACACTGAACGTAGGTACCACCTGCGCTACTACAAAACTGGAATCTGCATCCACGAGACAGACTCAAAAGGCAACTGCGCCAAAAACGGCCTGCACTGCGCTTTTGCCCACGGGCCCCATGACCTCCGCTCCCCTGTCTACGACATCAGGTGGGCTGGATGCTGCGCTGGGCTGATGGCTGTGGGCCGGGGTGGGGGCCTGGCTGCTGACACGGTGAGTACCACACATGGAGTGCAGGGCTGGCACTCTGGTTTCTTCCCCCTCATGCCCCTTCCCGCTCTCTCTGTCTTCTCCTCTCCTCCCAGGGAGCTCCAGGCGATGGAGGCCTTGCAGAACGGCCAGACCACAGTGGAAGGCAGCATAGAGGGTCAGTCCGCTGGGGCCGCAAGCCATGCCATGATAGAAAAGATTCTCAGTGAAGAACCACGGTGGCAAGGTAAAGGTGCCACACACGTGGCCAGGCCCTCACCAGACACCTGTCCTCACCCTGCTGATGCTCACGGCTGTCCTGAAGACTTGGCTCACCACCACCTCTTCTGGGAAGTGCTTGCCCCTCATCCCACCTTATATCCAGCCAAACAGCCCTGTCATTGAGGGGCACTTCTAGGGGAGTTTCCCCAGACATACCTTGCCCAGCTCCCATCATCACAGGTGCAGCCCAGATTTCTCAGGGGGCTTTCACACATACATACTCGCACATGTGTATAAGTACATGTATGTGTGTTCTCGAACCTCCTAAGGGCACCCTTTTACCCTGTGAGCTGTGAGTATCTCCAGTGAAGGACAGCATCCACCCACCCTGCCTCTGTCCTGAGTTATCTCAGTCTTAACTTGGGCCCAGGAAAAGGCGCCCTGCTCGTACCCCTCACAAAGCCTCAACTCCTAGACCCCCTCCAGTGGCTTCTCCTTCCCCTCCCTGCCCCCCCCCCCCCCTGACCCCTGCCTCTGGCGTCTGTGCAGAGACCGCGTACGTGCTGGGGAACTATAAGACCGAGCCGTGCAAGAAGCCCCCACGGCTGTGCCGCCAGGGTTATGCCTGTCCCTACTACCACAACAGCAAGGACCGGCGGCGGAGCCCTCGGAAACACAAATACAGGTCCTTTGGCCCAAGCAGGGCCGCCATGGGAGCGGGGATGGCCGGGCCGGGATCCCAGCAGGGGCTGCTTCCCCTGTGCTCTCGGGGGTGGGGAGGCCCAGGTACAAGGGGGTAGTGAGAATGGCAGAATGATGGGAGCCTGCCTGGATCCTCTCACGAAATGAGGATCTGGAGTCCGGTGCTCTCTGAGGCCCCTCCAGCTCAGATCCAGAGGGGCGTCTGCTAGGGCTGAGCCATGGTGTCGAAAGTGTGGTGGTGGCTACAGCCCGGCTGTCCTTGGGCTGCAGAGCGCTCAGTGGGAGGACCTGGCTGACGGAGCAAAGCTGGGCCCGAGCAGCAGAGCCTGCTTCTGGCCTATGGGACAGGGATCTAGCTGGCATCCCTCAGATTCTGATCTCTGCCTCTTGCATCTATGTGACCCCACCCTCTCACTGGACCAGGTCGTCTCCATGTCCGAACGTGAAACACGGGGATGAGTGGGGAGACCCCGGCAAGTGTGAGAACGGAGACACCTGCCAGTACTGCCACACCCGCACGGAGCAACAGTTCCACCCGGAGGTGCGCCTGGGAGCCGGGCTGGCTCTTTCAGGGGGTGGGTGGCTTTACTGGCCTCTTTGGAAAGCAAGGCAGAGCCCACACTGACTCCATCCTGGAAGAGGGATTGAGAGCCACAGGCTCCCCGACCGTCAGTGCCTACAGAAGCCCTGCCCTTTAATTTGGCGACTTCCCTTGTTCTGAGCTCACACTCACCAGGCAGCCCTCTGCTCCCAATCTGGTGCCCTGGCCATTCTGGGTTTTGCACCACTCACGGTGCTTAATCCAGTGATAAAAATAAGAAATCTCCAGATACTGTTCTGTTCCAGGTGAGAGCCTAGAGTACCAGCAGCCTCCCTGACACAGTTCCCCAGCCCACTGGCTCCATAGTGTGTCCTTGAGCCATTTCAGTGTGCCGAGATCTTGTGTAGGGTACATAGAGACACATGCTGTCCCTTCCCCTGGTTCCATGGAGCCCAGGACACCCAAAGATAGACACATGAACAGACTACCTTATGAGGGCTCTGGACAGCAAGGTGGAAAGTTAGACCCAGCATAAGTCCCAACCTAAATCCCAACCCAGCATGCCCTGGGGTGAGCAGGTGCTGCCTGTGGTCTTGGCTCTGGGAATGCCCAGAGGCATGTTCGGAGGTCACAGCCCTGGCCAAGACCCTGAGAGGAGAGTAGCATGGACAAGATCCCTTTGAGGGCTGGGTCAGGGCTGGTTGGACCTTTGACCCCAGAAGGGAGCGTGTACTCGGAGGTTGGTAAGGAGAAACTTGGGGAAGTGGCGTGGAATGTGAAGGAGAAAAGAGATTAGCAACCGAACGCACCCACGCTGAAGGTACCCTGCCTGCCTGCCCCTCTCTGCCCAAGCCTCACCTGCTTCTGCTCTGCCCCTCCAGATCTACAAATCCACCAAGTGCAATGACATGCAGCAGTCAGGCAGCTGTCCCCGAGGACCTTTCTGCGCTTTCGCCCACGTAGAACGTAAGCAGCTCCCATTGACCTGAGGAGTGTCCTCTCCCCCCTCCACCCCTCCCACCCTCTGCTCAGGCTCTGGCAGGGGAGGCACTCTCCCAGAGCCCACTAGGTGATCCCAGCAGCCATCCCGTGCCACATGCATGGCGGACATCACTCACTGAACGTGGCACTCTGCCCTGCTGCGCCCTGCTGAGAGCAGAGCTGTCCAACTCCCTGACATCATTTTAGATATTCTAGTAGCCACATCAAAACGAAGCAAGAGAAACAGGTTAAATTAATTTGAACAATCTATTTTTATTTAATCTATTATAAAATATTTAAAAAATGATCCATATAGAAAATCATTCAAGATATTTTACTAGTTTTTTCAAACTGTCTTTGAAAGCTGGTGTGTATCTGAATGGCTGCTACGCATTTC
The DNA here is from genome assembly GCA_030848825.1 of Tadarida brasiliensis. NCBI lineage: Eukaryota > Metazoa > Chordata > Mammalia > Chiroptera > Molossidae > Tadarida > Tadarida brasiliensis. The sequence goes on from CM061273.1 coordinate 62,388,313, forward strand.
AGTTCAGAGCAGCCGTGTTCCAAGTATTCAGCAGCCACCCGTGGCTCGGGGCCGCCGTGCTGGGCAGCGCTGCTCGACTCTCCACGTTGCGCTCCAGACCACTAAAGCTGAGCTCAGACGGAGCTCAAGTCACAATCCGTGTCCACTGGAGCCACTGCGCTGGCTGTCCTTCCCCCCTTCCCAGGCTCAGACCTTCTCTCGGGCATTGGAGTGAAAAATACCCTGAGGGCCGTGGGAAGGGGAAGCGTGTTCTTGGCACAGAGGTGGTCCCCAGCCTTGGCACTGGGACCAGCGATGGAGGCAGCACAGAGAATTGATCACGGCTCAGGCTTTGGAGTCGTACAGATCAGGGTTCAGTCCCAGCTCCTCTGTTTCTGAGCTCTGCCACCGTGGTAGATGCACCTTGCCTCTCTGGGCCTCAGTTTCCTTGTCTGTGAAATGGAGACCATGATAGTACTTCTGTCTTCAGTCACTGAAGATTCACAGTGAACACAACCTGCCTGGCACCTAGTGAGTGCTCAGTGCACTCAGTGTTACCATGGTAACAGCGATAAGGTAGAAGCCTTCCCTTGACGTATGGGGTATGTGTGGTCCTTTGAGAGAGACCCAGATGCATTTCTGGCTCAGGAGCCTGCTGACACCTGCCGCTGTCTCTTGTAGAGCCGCCCCTCAGTGACGACCTGCAGCCTTCCTCAGCTGTGTCCAGCCCCACTCAGCCGGGTCCCGTCTTGTACATGCCATCTGCTGCCGGAGACTCGGTGCCCGTGAGCCCCTCCAGCCCGCATGCCCCTGACCTCAGCACCGTACGTGCCTGTCCAGGGCAGGGTGGAGGGGATCCCGCCTACCAGGAGCCAGCACTTGCCTCTCATGCCCTTCGCCCCCTCTCAGCCTGTGCTTGGTGGGGAGGCCTTCGGGTTCTTCTCTTTCTGCCCCAGGGTTCTTGTCTCTGTCAGAATTGGGTGGTGGGTGGGGCTGAGTGTCCCCAGAGCCTGCGTTAGGCAGCCTGGGTAGTGCTGGTGACGGGGACAAAGCTTTCTGTCACCCCCCACACACACACACAGTTCCCTCTTGACATTCTGGTTCTCCTGGGCGATGGTTGCTGCCCCTTGGCAGATGGAAATGGAAGTGAGACCCTTGCTGAAGAAGCTGCCTCTGAGGAGGGCCCGGAGGGTGGGCCGTGCCTCAGCCTGCATTGTGCCCTCAGCCCACTCCCTTCCTTCTCTGCAGCTCCTCTGTAGAAACAGCAGCCTGGGCAGCCCGTCTAACCTGTGTGGCTCCCCACCGGGCTCCATGAGGAAGCCCCCGAACCTGGAAGGCGTTGTCTTCCCTGGGGAGTCTGGCCTGGCCCCTGGCAGCTATAAGAAGGCTCCTGGCTTCGAGAGGGAAGACCAGGTGGGAGCCGAGTTCCTGAAGAATTTCAAATGCCAGGTAAGGGGTGAGAACGGCAGCCCCGTGAGGTTAGCCTTTTCCTCCGGGGAGGGCTATCCTGCTGGGGGCAGCGTGACTGGGAGCTAGGAAGCCCTGTCCTCGGCCTCTTCAAGACTGAGCAGCATGAGTAAGGCCGGCCCATTTTACAGATGAAGACGGAAGGCTAGAGAGGCTGAGCACCTCAGCCAGTGTCACAGAGCTGTTAATGCGGGAGCAAGGATGCCTGCCTTGGTCTTCTGTCCCCACATCCGGTCTTTTCCCTGCCCTGTGCTGCCTTGGTGTGGCAGGGCCTTGGGAGCAGGACAGAGGCTGTCCTTCACTGGGCTTATCTGAGGCATGGTGTCACCTGGGAGGAGAGGAGCGGCCCCTTTGGTTCCTAGGGTAGGGAAGGGAGTAGGGATGTGGGGGGAGAGCAGGTGCATGTGTGTGAATGAAGGGGACTGCAGGTGTCTGCCCCCAGCCTGGCCCCTGGTACCTGAGCCATGGCAGGTTGACTGTGCGTGGGAGGACTGCTGGACTCAGGCCCTCCCTAGCACCACATTCATCTCCTGCTCTCTGACGTTTCTCTCTCAGGCCAAGTTAAAACCCCACTCACTAGAGCCTAGGAGTCAAGAGCAGCCTCTGCTTCAGCCCAAACAGGTACCGAACTCGCAGCCCCCTTCTGGCACCTGCTGTGGACAGACCAGGCCCACAGCTCCAGGAGGCTACAGAGAGTGGGAGGCATGCTTTCCCCACAAGCTGAGGGCAGGACTAAGGTGGGGCGCCAGCCCCAGTCCAGAGAGGGTGGGGTCAGGCCCTGGAGCCCCTCACCTCCTAGACTCACTCATCAGTCAGTCAAAGAATATTTATTGAGCGTCTGTACTGTGCCAGGCACTGGACTCCCTTCTCCCTTCTCCTAAGCGAGATTGTAGGGGTGAATGGGCCCTGCATGGGGGCAACCAGACCAGGACTGGGATGCCCCATTTCCTTCTATCCTACCCAGCCCCCATCTGCAGCCCCTGGCTGTGGCCTCCTGGGCGGGCATCCCATTGCCTCTCCTCCCTCTTTCGTTGCAGGACATGCTGGGCATCCTCCCCGTGGGCAGCCCCCTGACCTCAAGCATCTCTTCTAGTATCACCTCCAGCCTGGCAGCTACTCCCCCTAGCCCCGCGGGCACCAGCAGCATCCCTGGCATGAATGCAAACGCTCTGCCCTTCTACCCCACCAGCGACACGGTAGAGTCGGTCATAGGTAATTAGGCCATTTCTGTTGCCAAGTCCAGGGCTGGATCTGGACTCAGAACACTAGGTCTCTGGGGTGAGACTTTGACCAGCATAGTTACTTTAGACATCTGACTGGGCCTTTGAGCTAAAGAGGAAGAGAGCCCAAGGCGTAGGGCCGAGACTAGCCCTTGTGGCAAATTAGAGAAGCCTCTGCCTTGGGCGAGTACAGTCTCATTCCACGACATACGTCCTTCAGTTCCCACTCCTCCCTCAACTAGATTTCCTTGTGCAGTGAGCAAGCTGGTCATCGGAAGCTGGGCACTTCCCTTTCAGCAGTCACTCAGGGGTGCCACTTTGTGCTGGGTCCTAGTGTAGAGACGGGTTACAGACAAGAAGACTTTCTGCTCTTTTTTTTTTTTTTTTTTTTTTTTATATTCATTTTATTATTTTTTTTATTTATTTATTTTTTATATATATATTTTTAATTTTATTGTTGAATGTATTACAGATGTTCCTCATTTTTCCCCCATTGCCCCCCTCCTCCCCATTTCCGCCCCCCTCCTGCTTTTCCCCACACTGTTGTCTGTGTCCATTAGTTATGCATATATACATATAAGTTCTTTGGTTTATTTCTTCCCACCTCCCATCCCCCCTTCCCTTTGAGGTTTGTCAGTCTAACAACCAATTTATACTTCTTAATCCCTTCACCTTTTTCACCCCTCCCCCCAGTCCCTACCCATCTGGTACCCAACAAAAGTTCTCTGTATCTATGAGAATGTTTCTGTTCTTCTTGTTCATTTTGTTTGTAGATTCAATTGTTGATAGATATGTATTTATTGCCATTTTGTTTGTTCATATTTTTTTATCTTTTTCTTCAAGAAGACCTTTCAACATTTCATATAATAATGGTTTGGTGGTGATGAACTCCTTTAGCTTTTCCTTGTCCGGGAAACTCTTTATATGGCCATCGATTCTAAATGACAGCTTTGCAGGATAGAGTAATCTTGGTTGTAGGTTCTTGCTTTTCATCACTCTGAATATTTCTTGCCACTCCCTTCTGGCCTGTAAAGTTTCTTTTGAGAAATCTGCTGACAGTCTTATGGGAACTCCCTTGTAGGTAACAAACTGCTTTTCTCTTGCTGCTTTTAAGATTCTCTCTTTGTCTTGAACCTTTTGCATTTTGATGATGATGTGTCTTGGTGTGGGCCTCTTGGGGTTCATCTTGTTTGGGACTCTCTGTGCTTCCTGGACTTGTATGTCTGTTTCCTTCACCAAGTTAGGGAAGTTTTCTGCCATTATTGTTTCAAATAGGTTTTCGATTTCTTGTTCTCTCTCTTCTCCTTCTGGCACCCCCAAGATGCGAATGTTGGCACGCTTGAAGTTGTCCCAGAGGCTCCTTACACTATCCTCATTTCTTTGGATTCTTTTTTCTTTTTGCTGTTCTGATTGGGTGTTTTTTGCTTCCTTATATTCCAAATCGATGGTTTGCTTCTTGGATTTACCTACTCTACTATTGAATTTGTGTAAACTATTCTTTATTTCAGTTAGTGCCTCCTTCATTTCTGACTGGTCCTTTTTTATGCTCTTGAGGCCCTCTCTAAGTTCACTGAGGTTCTCACTAAGTCCATTGAGCATCCTTATAAGCAGTATTTTGAACTCAGCATCTGTTAGGTTGCTTAACTCCATTTCACTAAGTTCTTTTCCTGGAGTTTTGTTCTGTTCTTTCATTTGGGACCTGTTTCTTTGTCTCCTCATTTTAGCTGCCTCCCTGTGTTTGTTTCTATGTATTACTTAGCGAGAGGTATAGGGCTAGCTGAGACCAGATGCTGCTTGTTTGAATGATTTTAGGAAAAGCTGAAGCAGGCTCCAAGACAGGCCAATCCTATGGTGAAGCAACTGGCAACAGCTTGGGTGGGCCTGGAAGTTGGGTGGGCGGGGCCTCAGGGAATCACCAGGGCGGGGCCAACAGTGTGAGCCAGGTAGCTGGAGTCCCAGATATGGCGGTGTCTGCCGGCTCAGGAAGGGCTCACCAAAGGATCAAAAGCCTCTGATAGCACGTCTGTCCAGGAGAAAGCTGCCTCTCCAGCCCTTGCTCCAATGCCAAACAGCTCAGTTCTTCCCCATATGATTCTGGTGCCTTTCTGGCTCCCTCCCCCACGCTGGAGCCTGGAGGGTGGGAGTCCGAGTGAGTCCGTGCACGGGCCCTTTAAGAGGAGCTGCGGGGGCTCCAGCTGCCTCAGCCTCAGTTCCTGCTGGTTTTTCCAGCCAGAAGTTATGGGGATTCTCTTCCTGGCACTGGGACCCTGAGCTGGGCACCCGGTGTGGGACGGGGACCACTCAGCCCTCTGGGAGGACCTTCCCAGCCGAGGTATCCCAATTTTTATCCGCCACACGTGGGTGTGGGACCAGCCCGTCTGCGCCTCCGCCCCTCCTACCAGTCTCGATGTGGCTTCTTCTTTAATTTCGTAGTTGTAGGACTTCCATTCAGCTTGATTTCAGGCAGTTTTGAATGATGGTTGTTCTGTAGTTTAGTTGTAACTTTGATGTGGTTGTGGAAGGACGCGATACTGCGTTTACCTACGCCGCCATCTTGACCGGAAGTCCAGACTTTCTGCTCTTGACACCAGGGATGCTGTTCACCTCCTGGGCCAGTGCAGCAGAGGGCAATGCATGTTTATCGAGCACCTACTGTGCATTAACCCTGAAGGCCCAGAGACGAGCTCAGGATGAGACAGACAGACCATGACATCAGGAGCCAAGACCCCTGGCAGAGGCAGGAACCTTGGACTGGGACTTGATCCCCGGGAGTATCAAGGAAGGCTTCAGAAAGGAGAGTCATTTGAGCTGGACTTGGCTAGGCAGACAGGGTCAGGCGTGACAGAAGCAGCCCAGTCACAGGCGAGGCTCGAGAGAGGACCAGTCCGGTGGGACTTGAGCGTGAAGATGAGGTGGGGGCAGGAGATGAAGTGTAAAGGGTGGGCGGGTTCAAGAAGTGAGGCCTGGAACTTGGGGATTGTGTGCCCCTTGGAAGGCTGGGGGCTCAGACCCTGATCGCTCTGTTCCTAGAGTCTGCCCTGGATGACCTGGACCTCAATGAGTTTGGGGTGGCTGCCCTAGAGAAGACTTTTGATAACAGCACAGTGCCCCACCCAGGCAGCATCACAATCGGTACGGGGCTCTGGGTGGGCAGGGTGGGGTGGGAGGGCTCCTAGAGGTCCGCCTGGCCCGGCGTGGGCAGATGGAGCAGCCCCCTGCTGCGTGTGGGCCCACGTGGCGCCTGCCCTCACTCGCCGCCCTCCCGGCCTCTTGCAGGCGGCAGTTTGCTGCAGAGCTCTGCACCCGTGAACATCCCTGGCTCCTTGGGCAGTTCCGCCTCCTTCCACTCAGCATCCCCGTCCCCTCCGGTTAGCCTCTCTTCACATTTCCTGCAGCAGCCCCAGGGCCACCGGAGCCAGTCAGAAAACACATTTTTGGGATCCTCGGCATCACACGGATCTTTGGGTAAGAAGGGGTATGGCTCACTGAGACCTGGGACAGGAACCTGGGCCTTTGGAAAGTGCCTTTGGCCTCTTTGTCCACAGCTAGAGGCAGTGCAGAGAGGAGGCCAGAGCAGGGCTCTCGGGTTGGAGGTGAGTCAGGTCCCTGTCGCATGATTCCCTGAGCTGTGTGATCCTGGACAAGTGACTTAGCCTCTCTGCCTTGGTTTCTTCTGCTGTAAAATGGGTATAGTTGCAGCACCCACCTCATAAGGTAGTTGTGAAGCTTTAATGAAGTGCTAGGCACAGGGCTAGTGCACAGCGAGAAGCGGTGGCTTGGAGCTGCTAGAGCCTGGTTCTGCTCCTCATGTCAGTGTGGTGGTTCTGCCCAGGCACCCGGAGCTCCCAGAGGGAGGCTCACAACAGCCAGGCTCACAGGAGGCCAAGGGAGATGTCTGTCCGGCTCAGCCCAAGCTCAGGGTGGCCTTCCTGGCAGGCAGACGCACCAGGGAGACCCAGCTCCAGCCTCAGAGGCCTTTGGCTGGACCAGGGATCTGGAGGGCAGGTCAAGGCGTAGTGGTTAGAGGTGTGTGTGCAGACCCGCAGGCTCCGCTGCCTGCCACGTGCAGGGGCTGGCGGGAATGTCCCCGAGGTAACCACAAAACCAGCGAAGCACAGCGCGCAGCCTGCCACCTCCACAGACAGCAGCTGCAGCTCTTCCCCCCCGCTCCCCCCAGTTATTCAAGGGGCTCAGAAATCCCGTCCCGGAGGGTGCCAGGCGTCCTGGTCACACTGAGCCGCTTTTCGACTCTGACCGGGTGTGGGACCTTCCCTAATCTCACTCCAGAGATCAGGGCAGCACAGTGATTTCTTAGCACCTTTACAGTTTGTTTGTTTGTTTTCATTACATTCAGTATGATTTTGTATTACTCTCAGGTGTACAGCAGAGTGGTGGACAGTCATATACTTTACAGTGTCCCCCCGGTATTTCCAACCCCACCTGGCACTGTGCACAGTTCCTGCAGTGTCACGGGCTGTGCTCCCTGTGCTGTCCTTGACATCCCGAGCACCTTTCCAGTTCAGGTGTCTGCTCTGTTCTGTGTTGATGCTGTCAGCTTGGGATGCTTAGTCTCCTGTTCCACTGACTGCTCCCATATTCCGAAGGCCCGTAGCTCTGCTTACTGGCCACACATCGTTCCTTCCCGCGTAGTCATTAAGCACGTTATAGGTACAATGTGAGCTCAACAGTCCTGCTGGCCTGGCGCCGTGCTCTGGGGGCGGCACAGGGGACAGACATTCGATCATACTTAGAGCTGTTGTGTGGAGTCAAAGGGTTTGGACTGGGGTTCAGAATAATTGAGGGGATGTGGTCAAGAGGGCCCTAGATGTGGCCAAGAGGGCCCTCTCTTGGGGGCAGGCGGGGGAGGCGGAGGAGAGTATGGGGGGATAAATGGCGATGGGGAAAAATAAATAAGTAATAAAAAAGAGGCCCTCTCTGAGGCGTGGCTGCTCTCCACGAGAGCAAACACCACGAGTGTGGAGAGGGGAGGGCAGCACTTGCTGCCAGGACGGTGCATCAGTGCGAGGACCCTGGCTCCCACCTCTGGGACAGGCAGAGAGGCTCAGAGACAGCACACACCACAGGGTCTCCACACAGGACAGTGTCTGTCATATTGTGGGTGCACTGGTGTTGCTTGGAGGACACTGTCTTAAATCTATTTGGTTCCAGAACACCCTAACTGGCTTAGTGGGAAAGGAAGCAAGAAAGAAGTCACTAGAATAATATGGTAGGCAGAATGAGGCCAGAGGTGGGTATGGGTCTTGCTCTGGAAGACAGGGGCTGCCCCAAAGGCCACAGAGCTAGGGCACACGGTGTCAGCAAATGTTGGTGGGCGAGTGGGTAGGTAGGAGTGCATGAGCGTACAGCATAGCAGACTGGAAAGGAGGCCATGGGAGTGGACAGCCTGGCTGTGTCCTGGCTCCACCACTTACCGTCACAGCACGGGATGGACCCGGGCTCCCAGAGCTCTTCCACTCCTGCTCTGCCATCATCCGAAGCCCTGGCTGTCTTTTTTCCCGAATCTCCTCCCCACCCTCACACCAGGGCATCAGAAGGCTCCCCTCTGTCTAGCCTAAAGTTACCATCACAAATTAGCACCTTGACAGATTGCTCTCCCTACAGCACTCCCCAAGCCCCTGAATCACCCCACTTTGCAGATGAGGATGTTGAGACTCACAGTATAAGTGGCAGGTGGCACCACACGTCCCTGCCAGATCCTCAGGCCTGACCCTGCTCGAGCCTGGCAGACCCTGGGAGCCCGGGCCCTCCAGAGCGCTGATGTTCCTCCCCTTCCTGGGGCAGGTCTGAATGGCATGAACAGCAGCATCTGGGAGCACTTTGCCTCTGGAAGCTTCTCCCCGGGCACTTCCCCTGCCTTCCTGTCAGGCCCAGGGGCTGCTGAGCTGGCCCGGCTTCGGCAAGAGCTAGACGAAGCAAACGGCACCATCAAGCAGTGGGAGGAGTCCTGGAAGCAGGCCAAGCAGGTACTGGGCCCCCACACCCCCCTTCCCAGGGCCTCGTGGCATCTAGTTGTGTCCTCACACAGGGCACGGGGTGGGGGAGGCCAGGGTCCTGGAGAACAGAGCAGAAACTCAGTTTTGTTCTCTTTCCCCCTGTCAGGACCCTGGGGTGGCTGGTGTCCCAGACCTGGAACACTCTCTGTGAGCTGGTTATGTGGTCTGGTCCTAGAGCACCACTTGGCCTCTCCTAAGAAGCCCTGACTCTCCAGCGCTCAAGTCCAGGGTTCTAGGTTCTGAGATGGGCCCTCTGTCCAGGGGCAGCCATGCCAAGCCCAGCCCCCTTCCCTGCCCACGGAGGGTCTCTTGCAGGTCCTGAAACCTTTCTTCTCTGCAGGCAGCGTCAGCTTCCTCCCTGCCCCCTCCCCAGACAGCTGGCCCAGCTCCCCAGCAGGCCCTGCAGCCACAGTGGCTCATACAGGCTCTCAGGGGGCAGGGGGGCAGGGGGCCACCGTGACAAGGTGCTGCGTGTTCGGCCCACAGGCTTGTGATGCCTGGAAGAAGGAGGCAGAGGAGGCCGGTGAGCGGGCCAGCGCGGCAGGAGCCGAGTGCGAGCTGGCCCGGGAGCAGCGGGACGCCCTGGAGGTGCAGGTGAAGAAGCTGCAGGAGGAGCTGGAGCGGCTGCACTCGGGGCCCGACCCGCAGGCCCTGCCTGCCTTCTCCGACCTGGAAGCCCTCTCACTCTCCAGCCTCTACTCCCTCCAAAAGCAGCTGCGGGCCCGCCTGGAGCAAGTGGACAAGGTCAGCCCAGGAGATTAGGGGAGCACGGGGTGGGGGATAAGTGGCCACAGCCAGTGTTTGGACTCTGGTGGGTCCACACTGCTTCAGGGGTGGCCATCCTGAGAGCCTCTGCCCAGCAGCTGGGCCAACACAAGGCGAGGGCCTGCTGCAGGGGAGCTAGGAAGAGAACGGCTCCCGCTGGGGAGGGGAGAAAGCAGGAGGTGGGTCCGCGCACCCACCTCAGCACTTTTGAGGCAGGCACTGACCTAGGTCACATCCTGACACTTCTCTTCCTCTGAGCTCTGCACGAACCAGCAGACATTCCTGAATGGGGAGGTCCCCAGAGGTGCTCTGCATTCCTAGGCACACTGCTGGGCCCCCAGGGGCGCCTTCTACAGTGGAACGAGCGCTCTTGCCTTCACTGGGCCTTTGGCAGCCAAGCCTCACAGGTGGCTGTGTGACCTCAGCACGCCACTGCCCTCTCCAGGCCCCGTTGTTCTCGTTTGGGGACCTAGGGTCGCTGCAGAATCAGTGCGAGGGAAAGCCCTCAGGATGGGGGTTGCAGAGCAGCCTGGCCCCCCTCCCCTGGGCTCCCACTTCCCCATACTCAGCCCACAGCCAAAGCCGCAAGCAGAACTTTGGAGCCTTGAGGTGATCGGCCTGACCTAGCCCTGCTCTCACTTGCAGCTGGGGCCTTCAAGCATGACTCTGGAGTGCTGCGCCTTGCTCTCCTCTTCCCCTGGGGGCTGAAGTGAGAGTTAGGGGCCTGGTCCGACCCAGGGCCAGGCCAGTGACCACGCTGTCACTTTCCCCGCAGGCCGTGTTCCACATGCAGTCGGTGAAATGCCTTAAGTGTCAGGAGCAGAACCGAGCGGTGCTGCCGTGCCAACATGCCGTGCTGTGCGAGCTCTGTGCCGAGGGCAGCGAGTGCCCCGTCTGCCAGCCAGGCCGGACCCACACCCTTCAGTCGTGACCCTGCAGGCCCGGCCCCGGCCTGGCTCAGATCTTCCCACCTAGGACTTTTTAAAGTATATATATATATGTATGTATGTATGTATGTATGTATATGTATATGATTATGTATATGTATACATTTCCATGTGTGTGCAGGTATGCGTGGGCGGCCAGTGTGTGAACAGTGTCTGTGTGTATATCTGTATATAGATATAGACACACACTTTAAAACAGACTTACCAAGCACTTTTTAAAAGAAGAAACTATTTTGCAGTCCTCCCCCTGCCCGTTCCCTCCCTTTCCCACTTTCCCCTCCTCCCACCGGCCTTTGGGCAGGGAATCTGTTTCTGTCTCTTTTTTATGTAGGAACTAACTATTTTTAACTTCTTCTTGGGGCCTGAGCAGGGACGGGTGGGAAGCTAGAAGGGGCTTCGGGAGGGGACAAGCCTTCAGGGCAGGCCCTGTTCACCCCACCTCCCAGACCAGGGCAAGAGCCAGGGGTTTGGAGGCCCCAGGTAGACCTGGTTCCAGCTGTGAGGCCTGAGGGGTGTGCTGGGGTTCTAGGCCAGCCTAGCTCCTAGGTTTACCAAATGTGTGTTTAGTTCGGGGCTGGCAGCCCCAGTAGCCCCACTCCCCACCCCGGGCCCTTGAAGGCCCTCGAGGTCAAGGCCTGGGAGTGCTACCCTCAGGTTCCTGAGGCAGGGGCCTGTCTCAGTCCTCTCCCCTGGGTTCCCAGAGCAGCCTCCCTGGCCCCAGGGCCACCTACCAGGCTGGCACTGCCCCCTCTGTCCCCCCACTTCTGGCACAGCCCCCTGTGCTCTCCGCCCCCTCCCTCTGGCAGCTAGCAGGGCAATTGGTAGGGAGGAGCTGCGGACTGCGAGGACCAGGGGCTCAGGCCCTGCCGCCTCGCCAGGAGGGGCTCCGTATGCATTCCTTGGTGCTCTCTGAGTGCAGCTGACGTCCTGCCCCGTTCGGGGGCGGGCGCCTGTGTGCATGTGTGTGCGTGCCTGTCCAATGTACAGTGTGTCTTAGCTTCCATTTTAAAAATTGTTCTGTACAGAGAGATGCCGCGGGGTGGGAGGGTGGAGCGGGCGGAGGGAAGCCACCCCACTACCAGCGCTGGGTGTTTGGGGTGGGAGCAGGAGGGCTGCAAAGGTCTGCCCCCGCCCCCCCTTGGGCTCAGCAGGAAAGGGCTTTCAATGAATTAAGTGAAAACTTTCTTTTTTTTACAAAAATGCAAAAATCAACAAAGCTCCAAACCTATTGGAAATAAAATATGAACTTGCAGTGGTAGCTTGTTTGCATGGGGTGAGGGGCGTGGGGCCCCAGCTGAGGGCCTCTGAACGCTGAGGTGGGCCAGCTCTGCTGTCCCAGCCCGGGTTCCGGCCCCAGCTCTGCCTGGGCCAGGGAAACAGCTGTGCCCCTGCCGTGGCTAGGGGGCTGCGGGGCCTGAGGGCTCCCTGGGCTTGTGCTGTCTGAGCCAGGCCTGCTGTGGCTGATGTGGGCACCTTGAGCCCTGGACACAGACCTCCTGGCCCCGCCACTCTAGGGCTCCATCCACAGCTGCCACTGGTCTATTTTTTGTTTTTCTAAAGACAGCAGGACCCCTAGTGGTTTCTCAGAGGAACAAACTGCCTTCTCATAAAAACATCAAGAGAAAGGTGGGCCCCAGAAGAGGTGTCCTGCCTTCTACCCTGCCTCACCCCACCCTGCCCTCTGAGGGCTGAAGGTCCCAGCCTTTGAGCCACCTCCTCCCTCCCCTTGCTCTCAGCTGGCCTGTTTCCTGTCTATGTGGGTCTCAGGTTGAAAGCTGAAAGGGGCCGTGGAGATATCTCAGACCTCCCACACATCATACTTGTGCAGGCCCAGAGAGGTTAGGTGACTAGGGTCACACAGCTAGAATGACAAATGGGCCTCAGGCTCTGACTCCCAGCACACAGGCCACCGCGCCCCCCCCCCCCCCCCAGGGCTGGGACCCTGCTCCGCTAAGTCCTGCCTGCACCCCTGGAGGCTCCCACTCACAGTGCTCCCCTGGACTTCCAGGCCCCTGTGCGGAGCAGCAGCCACAGAAACGGGTGTGTCCAGTAGTGTTGTTCAAAGCCCTTGGCCCAGATACCAGTAGTCCCAACTGCCCAGCACCTGCTACTGCATCAGCTACCCCCACAGCGACCTCCCTGCTCTAACGTGGGGGGTGAGGCGCGGGCCAGGGGTGGGGGCAGCTCAAGGTGTCTTTCGGGCTGAGGAGGGCCCCACTGCAGGCCAACAGTGTATTTTCTAAGAGGACAATGGAATGTAATTTTTTTATTTTTGCTAAGGAAGTTTCTGGGTGGCAGGCACTGGCTCTGGGAGGTGTCTTCAGATAGGGTTAGCCAAGCTGTCCTTTCTGTTTCTGTCCCTCCATGCCAGTCCCACTGCCTGCCAGTGCTCACCTAGCAGAGCCAGAAGGTCCCTGCTCCGGGCTACTTAGCCTGGGTGCTGGCAGCCCCCTCAGGCGAGGTCCTGGGCTCCCTTCATTGTGTCTACCCCCACCCCCAGGGCAGCTGTAGCCTCATCTTTTCAGGGTCCCCTCCCACATGAGGGGGACTCTGCCCACAGCCCTGACCCCAGTGAGTCTGGGTGGGGGTGCTGAAGAAGAGACCCAAAGGAGCCTGGCCCCCACCCTAGCAGCTGGAAAAGGTTTGCTGGGGGACAGATGGCTGAGATCCTGCTTTGCCAGAGCAGCTTGCCCCAGAGAGGAGCAGGGGCAGAAATGCAGACAGCTGCCTCCCCCACCAACCCATGCTGGGAGCGGGGAGAGAATGCCGAGGCCAAGGCTGAAGGCAGGGAGGAGGGCGTATAAATACTGCTAGCGGTGTCCCCATCACCGTGGGCCCGCTCCGGCAGGAGACCAGAGGAGGTCTGCATTCTGGGCCTTCCACATGCTGGGGCTCCCAGACTTGCAGGGCCCTTCCGAGTGTTAGGCCAGGCTGGAGGGCTGCACTGTGGTGGGGACAACCCAGACCTCCCAGGAAAGCCCGTCCCTATCAGGGACCCAACCCCATCCCCAACGTCCACTGCTACCGCCCCGGCCGCGGGGCATGCTGGGAGGCCTGCTTGGCTCGCTGCCGCCGCAGCTTCACGAACACCTGGGCCTCGCGATCACCCTTGCGGCTCTCCAGCAGCTGCAGGATCGGGTCCCCTGTGAAGAGAGGTGTTTGGGGGTCAGATTCTGGGGGAGAGGCAGTGCCTGGGCAGTGCAGGGGACAGCACTGCCCATTCTGCAGCCAAATGTGGAAACGAGACGGACCGCACCAGCCAAGCTCACGGGACACGACAGCCTGACGGACAAGCCTGCAGACACCCTCGCTGCCCCTGGCACAAGGGCACTGGGGCAGACTGACCCAAGTGCAGCGCAAGAGGCCGAGATGGGTGGCAACTGTCACCTTTTAATATGAGAACCTTAGGCTAGCTAGGTAACCTCTCTGTGCTTCAGTTTACTCACCTGTAAAATAGCAATAATAGTATGTGCCTCATTGGGTGGTAGTGAACATATGTCAAGTACCTAGAACTGGCCCATAGTGCATAAACATGTGACCTGTTCCCTTCTCCCCGGGTGAACTTGGTGAACTCCCTCCGCCGGAGAAAGTTACACTGGCTTCTTGATTAGACCCAGAGGTCTCAGCAACACAAACCACCAGGCTGGCTCCACTGGCTTCCACCTCTAAGGAGGGATTCCTTTGACCCCCAACTTCTCTCTGGGGACCTCTGTCTGAACCTTTACAGGCTGCCCCTCCCCTGCATCCCCAGTGCTGGGCTCAGGCCTACCGTTAGGTGTCGGGTAGGTGAGGGGCAGACGCGTCTGAGGCACTTTCCCAGGCTCCTCGGTCCCATTCAGGCCATGCACCAAGCGCAGTGGCAGGAAGGCCTCCCCTTCCAGGTCATCAGCCCCCAGCGTGTCATGGTCCAGCACCGTGAGCAGGAGGCACGCCCCGTCCTTCTGACACAGCTCAGCAGGCACCAGGCTGGGTGGGGGCAGAGTTGGGCTCAGCTGCCCACCCCACACACTGCCACTGCCATCCACCCCCACACATGGGTTCACCTCCTGGTCCCTGAGGGCAGGCCAGGACTGGGAGAAAGATGCCCAGATTGGGGGGTGGGGTGCGAAGTAGGGGCCATATGGTATGAGGCCTACTCTGACAGTAGGCTGATGCTTTAAACCAGGGGGCCTGTGTTCCTGGGCCTGCCTGTGTTGGGGACAGAGGACTTCAGATTCGGGACCCTGCCCTGGAAGTAACATGTGAGAGTCTTCTCCCAACCGTCTTGCTCCTCTCAGGGAGCAGGTCTGGGACCTATGCCAGCAAACCCTTGTCCCAGGTGCCCCTCCCAGGGACCCAAAGGAAGTCATCTCAGGGGAGCCCCTTAGCACCAGCCAGGAGGAGCAGGCCTGGGGCTGGAGCGCAGCAAGCGTGGGGACCCACTCACAATTCAAAGGTCTCATCAAACAGCGGGTGAAGGTCCTTCTTGTGCTTTTGGGTCTCTCGGGGAGCCAGCTCAGGGAATTCGTGCCTGGGCTCCAAGGTCAGCTGGACAAAGGGGTCGCTGGAGCCTGGCAAGTGGCCCAGGAAAGAGACAATGGCCAAGGATATCCCAGCCCTCCGTCCAGCCCCCACTCCCTGCAGCTGTACCCTGCTTCACAGCACTGCCACCTCCTGGTAGTCCTGAGGAAATGCACCCAGTGCTCCCGCTGGGCGAGCAGAGCCCCCAGGGACTCCAGGGAGCAGAGCCAGGACACGGAGTGAGGAGTGACGGATGGGCAGCTTCCACTCACCATTGGAGTCCAGGGGCAGCAGGTTGGAAGCACTGAGCAGCTCCACACGCAGCTTCTGCTCAGAGGCGTGGTAGGCGGCCTTGACTGTGACAGCCCCCAGCTCCTCTTGGGTGGTTTCTGCCTAGGGGTGGGGCGCAGGTGTGGTGTCAGCTGGGGCAGGGCTTGTGAGGTGGGGCTCCAGGTAAGGAAGGGAGCCTCACCTGCTGCTGGAGGCGGCTGCAGAAGTACTTCCGGATGAGCTCCCGGCTGGAGGCCGCCTGCAGCTCCAAGTCCCTCTGCAGTGCCTGTGAACCGGGCCCAGCTGACAAGTCACCTGCACTGTCACAGCCACAGCCCAGTGCTCCCTTCAGGAGCTCACAGACAAGTGGGGGGACATCAGTTTGGCATGGAAAGCTCTGGGCGTTATGGGGCCACAGGCAGGGGAACACACCCTCAGGACTGCCCTGGCAGACAGCCAGAGGCATAGACAGGGTGGGCGTCCCAGGCATGCCACCCATGCAGTCCCGGAGCACCCCCTCCACCATGCCTAGACCCTCACGCTCGGGCTACTGTTCTGCTGTTGCTGTCTTAACATTTTAAATAATTTTTGAAAAAGAGGCCCACATTTTCATTTGGTGCTGGGTCCTGCAACTACGTAGCTGGTCCTGGACACAGGTGAGCACAGGAAGGCAGGCTCCCCCGACCCCAGACCCACCGAAGGCCATACCTTGAAGGTGGCTGTGTGCAGGGCCTCGGGTGGCAGGCCACAGCCCTCTGCATAGAAGCAGATCTCCAGGCTCTGGAGGATGAGTAGACAGACATCAGAGGTGACCCTACACACACTCCCGCCAGGCTTAGCATTGCTGTCACTGGTATTATTACCTGCAATGCAATCTTCAGCCTGCTGGAGGCCAGGGGGCAGCTCCGCTGGGAGGTAGCCACCTCCACCAGCACCGTGAGCGTGTGGGTCCAGAGCAGAGTCAAAAGGCTGGGGTGAGGTCCGAGGGACGCCGGACACAGAACAGGAAGACGGAAGAGACGGAAGCAGAGGTGATTTTGAGCAAGGCCCTCGTGGGACCCACGCCCATCCACAGCTCCTCCCCACCCCCACCCCCACCTGCTTCACAGGTGAGCTTGGGGCCAAGGCCAAAGGCAGGGAGCGCAGGGAGTGCGGGCTGGTCTCTTTCGGGAAAGAGGACAAGGTGGGGGGAGCTGGGCCAGTCCACTCCAACACGGCTCCCAACCTAGTGAGTAAGCTTTCTGACTATCAAACCCCAACAAAAAGGGTGTGGGGGAGGCTGGTGCCCTAGTGACAGAGTCATGAGTCAAAATGGCAGTGGCCAAAACGAATAGGATTTCAGCACACCGCGTGGGTAAGTGTCTGCTACCTGTCGGGAGAAAAAAACAGCAACCAAGCCACAGGCCTAATAACTGAAATAACTACAACGTCACATGTCAACGTGGAGTCAGGCAGTTAAGTACAAAACACTGTGTAATTAAGAATGGGGGAGGTTCATATTAACTCATTCAATGTGCTTATTGTGCACCAGACACTGTTCTAAGGCTCTGAGTCAGTGGCGAGTAAAGCGCCTGCCTATCTTGGTGGAGATTAAATTCTGTATTAGGTGAAAATCAGAGCTGAACTGGCATACTATGGCCTAAGAAATAAAGGCCGTGGGCGCCCGTGGGCCCCCGTGCATCACTAGGCATGCAGCAGAGCCCGGGGGGAGGGGCCAGCAGCTGCCTCGGCCCAGACTCCCGGGGGGAGCACCTATTATCATCCTCATGGTCACAGCAGCTCACAGACCACTTCCTTCGTACTGGCTCTGCTCTCCGCATGACTCTTTCAGTCCTTAGAGGCCAGAACTATGATCATCTCCACAGAAAACTTGAGTAATCTGCTCAAGGCCACCCTCCAAGCAATGGTGAAGTTGGAGTCTCAGTCCAGCTGGTCAGACCCCATGCCTTTGACCTCATCCCCTGCTGCCTGGCGTGCTGAGCCTCTGCTTTCAGAGAGACCCTAACTAGAAGTTCCCGAGTCATGGGAGAGGAACGCCAATTGCCTATAACGTTAGGAAGACAGAACTGCAGTCTGGGAGGCTGGACAGCCTGGGGCTGGTGGAGAAAGGACAGCAGGTAGTGAGCTCCCTGTCCCTGGAACAAGCATTTAAGCAGAGGCGGGTGGCACCCTCCCCTGCGCGTGGATGCTGAGGCCCAGAGAGGGGCAGGTGCGGGAGGTGAGGCGGGTGCCCAGGGCGGCGGCGCTGCAGACCTGCTGAAGTTCTCCTGCACCAGGTTGGTGTTCATGTACCAGAGCTCCACCTCCAGGAACTTCATCAGGGGCAGAATGGCCTGCGGAGAGGGGCGGCAGCGCATCCAGCTGCGTCCGTTCCAGTCCCACCCCGTTCCCTTGCCCGGGCAGGAAACAGCACCAGGAGCCTTTGTGCACAGCGCTGGGAACTTCTGCAGGAGCTGGCCCTGCCCACAGCTGGCTCGAGTCACTCGGGCCTCAGGTCCTTTGCCCTTGCTGTTTCCTCCCCTAGAAATCCTCTTGGCCTCCTTCTCTGGTTTCCTCTGGGTCTTGACTCAGCTGCCACCCACTGAGTAAGGCCTTCCCTGGCCACTATCTAAAAACACAACCCTCTGACCCTTCCCAAGCCTTTTGTGTTTTATTTTTCCCTTTAGCGCTTATCATTATCTAACACACCGTGTGTGTGTACACACATACGCATATACACACATATTTAGTTACAGCTAAGCTCTGGTTGTACAAACACGGAGTTCTTTCACCCCTCCCCCTCTAGAATGGAAACTCCAGGAAGGCAGGGACTTTTGTCATGGTGTTCACAGACATATGTACCCCATACCTAATCAATGCCTAGGAGGAAGTGGGTGCCTGAATAATTGATGAATTAGTGAGTAACCCCCCAAACCACCAAAGGTGTGCATTACTCTCTCTGCCAGCAGATGAGGAAACTGAGGTCAGCTGGCCTGTGCAGACAGGACCGCTGTGCTGGTAGGCCGTTGAGAAGGGTACACAGTTCCAACCTGCCCCACTGCAGCCCCCACACCAACCGTGCTAGGAGGGCTCGTGGAATGTCCCGGCCCTGCCCCTTAGCATCCAAGGAGGGAACCCGAGGCCCAGGAGGGAACGGTCCTTGCCCAAGTCTGGCGGACTCATCTTTGACACCCCATGACCTTTGGCCTTCTGCCACTCTGAGCCTCTCTGCAATTCCAGACCCATAGAGCTGGCAAAGGTCATCAAACAGGGAGGGTCACTCACATCCTCCGGCAGGACGGACTCCTTGATGCCCACCAGATTCTTGATGTGCTTGGCGATGCCCACCTCCAGCTGGAGACAGAACAGTAGGGGGAGGCCAGGGCCTGAGTTTAGGTTCAGGAAGGGGTGGGGGCTGGACATCAGCCCAAGGCCTGCTGGGGGCGGGGCTTCTGGCTGAGGATGGGTGGGGCAGGGTCACTGGGGGTTGGTCGAGGTACCTGCTCGGCCAGGGTGCGGACGCCAGTGCGGATCTCGTGGCCTAGCCCCGCCAGCGCGCTTTGGAGCTGGGCGTGGAGCGTGTTCTGCAGCTGCCCTGGCTCCAGCACGGCCCCGACCCGCTGCTCCAGCGCCTCCCAGGCCAGCTGGGTGGGTAACTTGCCGATCACCAGCCGCAGCTGCTCCATGTCGTTTACCACCACGCACAGCTGGGGCAGGCATGGGCACAGGGATGAGAACGTGCTGGATAGTGGCAGGTGGGGCAGTCTCCACCTCCATCCCAGCCCCAACCCCCAGCCCCGGTCCTCACCATGTTGGCTGCCTGGCCCTGGTCCTTCTGGCCCGCAGCGAGCTCACGAGCCCTGGCCTTTATCAGGCTGCAGTATACCAGGGCCAGCCGACAGGTGTCCTGGGGTGAGGAGGGGAGGGTGGTGAAGGCACGAGAATCTCAATGACTCGGAGGATTTAGGGTGTAGGCCTTTGGGATCCGCTAGGAGAGCTTGTGAGAAACAGGGTGGGGTGGGAATGAGGCTGTCTTAGAAGGGGGGGAAGGACCCGAGGAAAACATTGCACCTCCACGAACTTGACAGTGATCATGAAGGCCTCCTCTGGGTCGGGCCAGTCCAGCTGCCGGGCAGTGTGGCTGATCTGGGCGAAGCACGTGGACAGATCCACGGCCGACGTGCTGTGCTTGGTCAGCTCACCCAGGGGCACCAGCTGGGACATGGGCAGCAGTCAGAAAGGAGGGCTCAGGGCTTGCTAAATCCATGCCCCTGCCCCCGTCCTTTCTGAAAGCACTCAGCTTCTACCACCTGCAAACTCAGAGCTGGGTAGGGGGCCACAGGGGAACGAGCAAGGCTCCGCCCAGACTCCCCAGGCCCAGAGGCTCAGTCTGTAAAGGGAAGCCGCAATAACTCCAAGGATATCAAGAGGCAGCGTTTTGCATACAACAGGCCTAAAAGTATCCTTTATCACCAGTTACCTGCTTCTGCACATCCTGAAGTCCCACCAGAGCCCCAAGCCCCACCCTAAAGCCGGGACCCCACCCCCACCTTGTCCATCTGCACAGCCCGCTGCACCCGCGCCAGGGCCACGCTGTATGTCTTCTGCAGCCAGGAGGGGACGGCCGGCTGGAACCAGCGGTGGAAGCTGTCCAGGGCCAGGACTCCATCCCTGGGGAAAGCCGGGACTCAGCCTGGGGAAGGCTGGGGCAGAGCGGGCAGCAGGCCCTCCTCGACCCTCCGGTCCCCTGTGCCCCCAAAGCCCGCCCGCTGCCCACCTCTCCGAGGGGGCCGGGCCCAGCTGGCAGAACTCCTTGAGGCTGATGTAGAGCTGGAACAGACTCTCGCCCATCTCTGGGGACACGGGGCCACTCACTGTCGCTGCCGTGTGGTCCTGCACCCGCTTGGCCACCTGTGAAGGGACCGCATGGTGGGCAGGGCTCCAGGGCCAGGGTGGAGAGAGGCTTGGAGACACGGGGAGAGACTCACCAGCCACTGCAGCTCCAGGAAAGCCATGGAGAAGAAGTCGATCTTCAGAGCGCTGTAGGAAAGGCAGGAGCCGTGACCTGGCGGCACACACTGGGGTCCCTCTGGGTCCTGCTGAGCCCCTGCCCCACTCTCCCAACCCAGCCACCTGCTCACTTGTGGAAGATCTTGTTCCAAGTGCGCTGGCACTGATGCAGGTCGCCAATGATGTCCTGTACCAGGCTCAGCAAGGCCTTGCCCGCCTCCAGCATGCCCTGGCAGAGACAGAGGTGAGCCGAGCAGGGTGGGAGAAGCAGACACCCCACCTGTCACCCTGCCGAGTCCCCTCACCTGCACCATGGGCTGATGGTGCTGCTGCTTCAGGTGGAACCATTCGACGGTGCCAGTCTGCGGGCAAAGAGGCAGTGAGCAGAGCGGGCTGCTAGGCCCAGGCACACACCCTCCCCACCCCCAGGGCGGGTACCATACCCGCAGCGCCTCGGTCACCAGGCGGGGCAGCGGGGCACTGTCAGGGCACAGTTCTCTGAAGGCCTTCATCTTGCACATCTGTACCAGGACCCTGAAGGACAGACAGCTGTCCCGTACGCCCACTCACTCCTCCAGCCGCCTCCCCACCCCTGCAGGTGCCGCCCTGGCTGTTCCCTGGTCCCTGAGCCCACTGACCTGAGGAGAGACTGCAGCCGGGCTGGGGAGTCGGAGACTGAGAGGGGGAAGACCGTCCGGAACCTCCGGAGGAGGGAGAGGCCGTAGGCCAGCAGGGAGCTGAACGAGGTGGCCAGCTCCTCCCGCTGCAGGCCCAGGAAGACGCTGTGAGGCGGGAGCGTCATGGGGCCCCACAGCGCTCCTGCTCCCTGGGCCCTGCCTGCCCGACACCCAAAGGCATCCGCCCCTGCCCCAGCCCACCTGTTCTGCCTTGAGCCGGCCTTGGATCCACTGGTACTCGATGCTGGTGATGGGGTGCAGGAGGCAGCTGCTGGGGAACTCCAGGCTCTGGTAGACACGGCTGTAGGCCAGCCACTGCCTGCGGTGGACAAGGCCTCAGCCTGGCCAGGTGGGGCACCTCCCCTCCCTCTGCGGGCCCTCAGCCTGGCCAGGTGGGGCACCTCCCCTCCCTCTGCGGGCCCAACCTCTGGGAGGGACTGCGCCTCCCCTTGCCCTGAAGCCTCCCCAGAATCCCCATTGACCCACAGAGGCTGAAGGTAACCCATAGGATGTTTTTGTTCCTATAGTGCTTTTCAAACATGTAATAATCACCCATCTCTTAAATTAGGATATTTGTGATTTTTAAATTCAGGCTTTCTTTTGTCTTTAATCCTCATCCAAGGATATTTTTTCCATTGATTTTTTTTTTAGAAAGAGTGAAAGGGAGGGACGGTGGGAGAGAGAGAAAGAGAGAGAAACATCAACGTGAGAGAGATACATCGATTGGCTGCCTCCTGCACGTGCCCTTGACTGGGAATCAAACCCATGACCCTTCAGTACACGGGCTGATGCTCTAACCACTGACCCACAGCGGCCAGGGCAAAATTCAGGCGTTCTTGCTTATTTTGAAAAATCAGATTTGGAGACTTGAGCAAACATGGGCTGGAACCTCCCTTTGGCTGGTTCAGGGGAGACTCCCCAGAGCTGCCGGTGGCGCTGAGACCAGGTTGGAGTGGGAGGGTGCAGGAGGGCGGGGAAGTGCACAAGCCTGGGTTCTGCCTTTGCCAGGACAGGGCAGCCACCTGCATGGCAGGCTTGGGCAAGCGAGGCCCTCACCATCGGTGCCTGTCCCAGTCTCCAGCCTCACCTGCGTCCCCCACCCGTCCAGGAATACCCACCTGCCCACGGTCCCAGAGCTGCCTCCTTCGCCCCTGACTCAAATGCCCAGTGTCAGCCCGGCCCAGGGCAGCACCCCCTGTGCCCTCCTCCTGACTCCTCAAGTGCACTGAAATGTCTGAGCTCACACGTGCCCCTCACTGGCCTTCCCCACGATCTGCTGGGGCCCTCGAACGTGACAGGCCCTCAACAAAGAGTCAGTAACCTCGGTGCACCGATTGGTTGAGTGGAAGACAATGGCACTGGGAAGCGGGGTAGGGTCTGGGGCTGGGGTGGCAAATGCCCAGAAGGACTCAGGTGATGTCAAGGGGTGAAGTGGGTCTGATGGCAACTGTGACGGACTGGGGAGGACATGCTCCTCTGCGCTGACCCCGTGCAGCCCAGCAAAATGACACTGTGCGATGTCAGGACCAATGTCTCACTAGAGGCTGACAGTGTGGATCTGTGTGGGAAATCTCCCGAATTTTACAAGCTGGCAACTGACTGAAAACACACAGGGCCAAACAGAAGTCTCTCGAGGGTTAGACTTGGCTGCCAGCCCAAGGGGAGCGGGAAGGGAGGGAGGGGGCGCCGCACTCACGCCATGGACTGGTGGAAGTCAGACAAGTCCTTCTGCGTGGCGTGGAGAAACAGGATGGTGGCAGCCTGGGGACTCAGCGACCCATCCCAGGAGGTACTGCCTGCCTGAGGGACAGGCGGAGGGGTATCAGGGCCCGGCAGGCAGCCCCTGGCCCGCCCGGCCCGGGGAGGGCGGTACCTGGTGCTGGGTGACCTCGTGGGACACGAGCTGCTGCAGCAGGTGGAGGTGCACCGTGTAGCTGGGCTGCGAGCGGCTGGCGGCTGTGGCTCTCTGCACGGGCCAGTGTGGCTGTGAGCCGAGCGTCTCACGCACGGTGAGGCCCGTCCAACCCCACTGGGCCACTGGGAGGCCTGTGGCCCTTGTCCCAGACCTACCCGCTTGTGAATGAACTGGAACTGGAGGTGGCACTGGCCACGGTCTGGGTAGGTCTCAGTGCAAGGCTCCAGAGGGTACCACTGATCCTCCCGGCAGCGCAGGTCCTGGCAGCACAGGCGGTCAGGAGACGCTCACACCCGTGAGTGTGGACAGGGGGGCAGACCCCAAGCTCGGCTTAGTGTCGTCCTGGAACCCCTCCCCTGAACTCTTCACAAACCCACAAACCCCCTGCCTCTCTCCTGGGCCTCTTTCCCTACCCCACTCACCTGCAGCCTCAGAACCACGTTCCCCAGAAAGTCGTCCTGGCCTTTGTCCTTCCGGGCCTCCTTAAAGATCCTGTTCCAAGGAGGGTCCATGAGGGAGCTGGGCCAGAGCCTGAGGGGTCAGGATGGCCTCTGCCCCCCACCTCGGCCACGCAGGGACCGAGCCTGCAGCCCAGCAGCCAGTGTCGGTTGCGCGTGGGGGAGGACGGGAGGAGCCCCACCCCGTCCCCGGGAGCCCGGCAGCACACACCTTCGCAGCCCATGCAGATCTGTGAGCTCCCCCAGCTTCTGCCGGACCGATTCCACAGTGTCCAGGTCCCTGGGGGCAGAGGTTTGAGCTGGAGGCAGAGGCGGTCCTGGGAGCTCCGGACCCCTCAGGTGGGGGCTCGGACACCCCGCCCCACCTCTTTGTCTCCCCACCCCCACAGCAGGGCCTGTGCCTCACCACATGTCCAGATGGAAGCTCGAGCTCTTTATGTCTTCAAACTCCCTGCAGGGAGAGGAGGACATGGCTGAGGGCCTTGGAGGGTAAACCCGTCATCCAGGCCACAGGCTACCCCAGCCCAGGGCGTGTCTCCCGAGGCTGCCATCCCCAGCATATCGCCCACTGTGGCATCCGAACCCCTTCCTGTGAACTCCACCACCCCTCCCACCGCGTGGCTCCTCCTGTAAGCTAGGGCTTCAGGCCGCCCCGGCTGGCCGTGCTGACCCTCCACAGCCCTGCGTCCGCCCAGCCTCGGGAGCAGGCCCCTCCTCGGGTCCAGCCAGGCCCCGCGCTGAGCCAGGACGTCCCGCTGAGCTCACTGCCCCATCCCTACCACTGGGAGTCACCCAGATGGGGTGGGGGCCGGGACAGGGCCACGTACAGGATGAAGGTCTCGTCCCAGACGGGGTTGAGTGTCTGGGTGATGACCTGGGTACGGTGGGTCTGCTCCTCGGGGATGGTATGCTTCACCACGGCCTTCTGCTGCCGCCGCCGAGACCCAGGGCTGCCCCCCGCCGTGCCCATGCCCTGCTCGATGCCCAGCAGGCAGTAGGGGTCACTGAACCCTGGGGAACACAAGGCAGCCAGGGTGTTGGCTGGGCTCCTTCATCACCCCCTACCCCAGGGACAGAGCCCCTCCCCACCCCAGACTCCAAGGGCAAGGAGCCATCAGCGCCGGGGCAGCCTCAGGGGACAGCTGGGACAGAGGAGCTCCCACCAAGGGCTTTGGGACAGACTGTGATGGGAAAGGAAGAAGCCAGGAAGAAGGCCCCCACCCCACCCCCACCCCACTCACCGCTGACATCCTTGCCCAGAATGCCCTTGGCTTGTTTCACTGTAGCCTTCAGACAAAATACTGGCTTCTGGAGAGACAGGAGCAGGTGCCTGAGTCCCAGAGGGAGCTGGGCTTCCCAGCGCCCGGCCTTGCCCAGGGTGGCCCTGCCCAGGGTTACCTCGAGCTCTCGGACCTGCTGGAGCATCTGCTGGTGCTCCTCGGGCTCCGTGTGGAAGGCCTGGTGGGTAGGAGTACGGGAGGCTTGGGGCAGGGGTAGGGGTGGCCAAGGGGGGAAGGAGGACTGAGTCCCGGCTGCAGGAGGGGCGGGGTGGGGGCTGGGCTCACCTCCTGCAGGTATCTCAGCAGCTCAGAGGCCTCCCTCACGTGGTTGGGCTCAGGCTTACCCAGGCGGTGCAGGACAGTGTAGAGAGCTTCCTCGTAGAGCAGGGCCCGCTGAGACACAGCAGGGTCACCTCAGGACCTCAGTCCACCCACCACAGAGTCTGAGCCCCACCAGCCCCCAACACCACATGCCCGAAGTAGGGGCCAAGCGCCCACACATGCGGGGATGGAAGGGGGCTGTCGCCATCAGCCTTGGCCAGGCTCCCAGGGGGCTGTTTGGGGGATGCAGGGCTGCTTCCAGCACCTGTCTGCACCCCCCAACACTCCAATTCTTACCTCCTCAGGGGAGAAGTGGTGGGATGGAGGCTCGATCTGGGGAGCAAGGTGAGAAGACAAAGTGTCCAGGAGGCCCGGGCGGGCCGGGGCCTGAACAGCAGAAAGGGCTCCCCGCAGAGCAGGCCCAGGCCCAGGGCCCGGGGCCCCAGCATCCAGCCCCCGCGCCGCACACCTGTTCCCACAGCAGGCCTTCTGGGGGTCCGGCCCCTGGGCTGCCTTCCTGGTCCCCTGGCCCGCCTTCCTGCTCCCCCGGCCTGTGGCAGCTGAGGGCCATGGGTGCTCGGCTGTCCCAGCAGCACGAGCTCTCGGCCCCGGCCCCCACCTCCTTTCCTTCCCCAGAGGAAACAGCACTGCTTATCGGTGGCCACGCTCGTACCCCAGCGGCGGAAGTGAGGCCAGCAGCAGAGGTGGGAGACCGGGGGTCATGTCAAACAGGACTGGGGGCTGCTCAGCTGGTCCCCAAGCAGCCTGGCCCAGCAGGGACACTCCTTGCCTAATGGAGCCAGTGCCTTTGGAACTGGAGGGGGGCGGGGGGGGGGCAGCTCCACCAGAGAGACGGGGCTCAGACCCGACCTAAGGCCTGGGGGGGGAGGGGGGCCCAGAGAACACGTGGACCCTACTCTGCTGACCCAGAAGGCTCTGCCCAGGGGACAGGGTAGGCAGGGGAGGGGACCACACCCTCAGCCCCAGCCCGAGAGGTGGGGCCCTGCACCCTAAGACTGCAGAGCCCCACCCAGGCTAGCTCTTCTCCCCGCTGAGGTCACTCCTACCTCCTGAATGGTTTGGGGCAGGGGATCCTGTAGCTTTCGGACCCTGTGGCGCCTTATCTTGATGGCCTGGCGCAAGAGGGGAGGGCGCCGCTGTGAGTGGGTGGGGAGTGTCGCCATGGTGGCTAGCTCTGCCCTTCCCCTCTCTGTGCCGCTGGTGAAGATAGTGAAGCCACAGGATTATGCAAAGAGCCTAGGGCCGGCTACCCTGTGCCAGGGGAGGGGCGAAGGAGGATGGGTGGAGAGAGGGTCAGGTCAGGGTTTCACCACCTCAGAGGCCCAGTCAGGCCCCAGCACCTTCCTCCCTCTGCTGGCCTGGCGGGGATCCTGGGAGGAACTCTCAGTCTGGAGACAGAAGGTGGACTCGGTGGGCGGGTCCCATCCCACCCCACCCCACCCCACCCTCCTACCGAGGTTCTGGAGAGGGTCCAGTGTGCCCCAGCAGGGGGCATGGGCAGTGGCCATGCCCCATCCCAGGGACTGCACCCAGCTGGGCCAGGGATGGAGGGAAGCCTCCACAGACTTTCCTGAATGGGCCCCAGACCTGGGGTGGGGGTGGGCAGGGCACAGGGTGGGGCTCCAGAGAGGAGTCTCCTTCACAGGTGGACAACTGCTCAGCCTGCTCCACTCCACAGGTGACATTCCACTGAGGTGACGGGGCCAAGCTGCACCAGGCAGGGACGGGCCTACAGCCCCCGCCCCCACAAGGACAGTCAGGAAGGTGCTCCCTTCAAATGTCCTTGTAGGGGGTTTAGCCAACCGCAGGAGCTCCTGGGCGGGGCTGGCCAGAAGGAAGAGGCCACGCAAGGATGGAGGCAGTGCCTAGCCTGTCTTAAGGGCACCTTGGTCCAGAAGAGGCAGGAAAAGTGGACACTTCAGAGCTCGGAGACCAGCTGAGATCATGCCCAGGGCCTTCCTCCAGGCCAAGGTGGGGGGCAGGGGTGGAAGGGTGTGTGGTAGGACTGGGCATGGACTTTGGCTCCTTCCTACCTTCCCCTGCCTGGGCACTAAGGCTCACAAGGAGGGTGGCAGGAAAGCACTACCCTCCCAGTCTGGCCAGCATTCAAAGATGCCCCTCTCACCAGCCTGGGCATGCCTCTGCCGGCCAGTCTGGGGTCAGGGCCACACTTCCCTGAGGTGGTGAACAGCCAGACACACAGGAACTATGACAAAGCTGGCCCTGCCCCCAAGGCCTCCTATCCAGGGAGTTGCTGGGCTGTACCAGGCCCCAGGGCACTCAGGGGGTGGGCACAGTTGCTGAGTGACCGGCAGGGAATGGAGACATGAGAGAGGCCACAGCTTCCTGGGCCCAAATGGGCCATGAGAACAAGGGACTCTCACACGCGGAGGGAACACTGTCTCCCGAGCCTCCCCGGGGCCAGATAGCTTTCCTCCCCAAGGACTCCCCTTGGTCACCACACAGAGCCACACACGGTCCAGTTACTTCATTTTTACTACTTCACATTTTCAACAAAACAAATCAAGGTGCAAACAGGGTTTATTTCACATTAATATATTAACTGGATTTTTTAATTTTGTCAAATAAATAGGGAATTCTCTTTAAATAACCATCTCCTCATTTCATGGCCAGTCCAGGAGCAAAGGAGAGATTTGGGGGCATCCAGGGGCACATTGCCAACCGGGCTTGAAGCTTAAGGGGAACCGGCAGGCTGAGGGCCTTCGGAGCGGTCCCGGTCAGCACACATCCAGCCCAGGTCCCCGGGTCACCGGCCGTTGTTCCAGGCCACCCAGCAGGTGCCAAATGGCATGCTGGGACGGCATGCATTCTCCAGCTCCAGAAGCCCCTTCTAGATGGGAAAGAGAGGCGGCAAAGGGGAACGAACTCCAGAAACACCCGCAGGGAAGCAGAGGGCTCCCTGCCTGGGCCTCAGCGGCCTGGCCCTGGTGCCACCCTGGAAGCTCCTACTAAAGCTCCACAAGTCACACAGCGATGGCAACAGGATGACCAGGGACAGGGCAGGCTGGGGCCAGGGGGCAGGAGGCTGGCGGCCTCCACGCTGGGCACAGACCAGAGCACAGGGATGTGAGCAGGGCTGACAGGGTCCTCGGAGGACCGGAGGCTGCGGGTGCGTGGCTACCAGGTTGAGGGAGCTGGACTGCAGTGGAGGAGGTGGCCAGAGAGTCCCTCATGGGTAGAAGCTACTAGAGCAAGACAGGAACGTGGGGGACACCCTGCAGTCCCAAGGAGAGCCCAGAGATGCGAGGGAAGTGTGCTGAGCGCGCGGGCTCTGGGATGTGTGGGAAGCTGAGGGCACAGCTCCCAGGCAAGGGCCGCTCCCTTCCATCACCGCCAGTTCCTGGTAAGTGTTTTATAATCAGACCTGGAGAAAGAACAAGGCCCCCCCAACACCCCCACCCTAGATCCAGCCCCAAGGGGAGGGGAAGGAAAGAGCGATGAGAGGCAGGAGGCAGGGGGCGAGGAGTCTACTGGGTCTTCTTATCTTCAGGGGGGTAGTAGGGAGGTGGTGGAGGCTGGTTCTACGGAAGGAAGAGAGGAAAGATCACATCAAAAGGTTCAAAATAAGCCAAGGTCTCCCCCGCCCCTAAATCCCAGCCAACTGTGGCCGCCCTGCTCCCATCCCTGGTCCCCACCCCGGGTCCCCACCGTGGGCATGTAGACGGTGTGTGGGTTGTCCGGGTTGTAATAGGCGCTGGCAGCTGCTTCTGCGGCCTTGGCTTCGGCTGTGAAAGCAAACACACCGGGAATAAGCCTCCCCTCCTCTTCCAGCCGCCCCTCGGCTGCTCTCAGCCCAGTGACCCAGCCCCCCACTGCTCGGGACAGCTGGTGCTCAGAACCAGTTAACATTTCCTTAGCACTCAGTGCGTGCTTCTGTCCTTTCCAGTCCTCCCTCACCCTCACGACCCCACCAGGTGCACTGTGACCATGTGCTGATGGCTGAGAAGGCTGAGGTACAGAGGGACACCTTCCTGGTCCCAGGGCACTGGACTAGCTAAGAGCAGAGCGCTGCGGTCCCGCTCTTCATCCTAAGCCCACCACACCGCTGGGCCCCGGTGTAGTTCCTAGGCCAGGGATCATTCACCACCTGGGCCCTGCCGGCCCCAGCAGTTCTCGGAGGCTCTCCGCGCAGCCACGCGGAGGCTGGTCTCCGGGGACTGCTGTCAGCCTGGGGCCTCACCTGCAGGAGTGGAGGGGACAACAGGGCTGCTGACCGGTGGTTCCATGGGTCCAGGGTAGGGCGGCGGTGGGGGCTGCATATATCCCATGGCCCCGTCCATCATGGGAGGTCCTGGATAGAACTCTGCTCGGCAAGAGAGGAACAGGGACCCAGTGAGCGGCCCAGCCCTCCCCAGCTCCGTTAGTCCTGAAGCAGGTCACAGAACAAGTCTCCCCTCTACACCACCCTGGCCTGGGTGCAGCTGGTTGCTGGGTGGAGTGAGGAGAGGGCAGCAAAGGACACACTCACCAGGTGGGGGAGGTGGATAAGGGTAGCCAGGAGGGCAGGGGTACATTCCATTGGCGACTGGTGGGGGAAAGACATAGGCCCCGCTGGGCAGGTAGGAGTACCCGTAGGCTCCAGGGGGGGCTTCGCCTCGGGAGGCTATAAGTACAGGGGAGAGAGAAGTGAGTGTCTCAGGCCTCAGGGCTGGGGAGAGGGTAGTCCCACCCCTGTGAGGGGAGCTGCAGGGTCCCAACATGTGCACAGCAGACACGCCTTATCCCACTCTACTCTGCTCCCTACCCACACCTGAACTGGCCTTGGTCCGAGTGAGGTGAATGGTCAGGATGGGGACAGAGGTCACAGCAGGGAGGTCAAACACGGGGAGAAATGGATGGGTGGACGGAGGGCAGGAGGGAGGCTCAGGGACGGGGTGAAGAAGGGTGACGCTGTACACATCTCTTGGTGACTTGAGATGGTTGTCTGAGGGTAGTTTAGTTGTTATTTTGTTTTTTATGAGGCCATGGTAAAATGTCCTTGAGTCTAAATGGCTTCATCAAAATGTCCTATTCCTGCTCCAGGCAGGGAAAACCCAGCCCGTCCGGTACCGGACAGGGCGATGCTGATTACAGGCTTCCTTCCCAACTCCCAGCCATGGTCAGCCCAGGGCCCGAGACTCATCTTTTGAGTACTTAAAAACAGAACAAAAAGTAAACAAACTCAAATGAACAAAAAAACCACACACTTCACTATGTCCTCGGCCCCTAAGTTTTAGAGCCTTGATACCTTGAGACGCCACCTGTAGCATCCGCTGCCCGAACTCAATGGCGCCCCCTGCCGTGAAGGTCAACTTGTATGACGCAGAGCCTTCCCAGCCACCTGAGAAGGAACAGGGCAGCAACAGCTCAGGAGAACACAGACCACTCGAAGAGATGGCCATCTGTCCTCTCCAGGTCCCCATCCAATGCCCGGGAGGCCTGTGGGGAAGCGCTGGCTCTGCGGCGCTGCAGTCTGCTCAGGACGCCTGCCTCCTGCCCATGTCACTTTGGAACCGGCGGCTTTTCCTTCATGGAACGAGCTTGTCCTCCCGCTCAGCACTGTAAGTACATCTGCACTAGGGCCTCCCAACCCCAATAAAGCAACTTCCCAGGAGCAGGGACAGTCAGCAACCACTGACGTTTCACGTTCTGGCCCCTCTAGCCTGGCTTCTGCCAAAGGGGAACTGTGAGCTCTCCACAACAACGGAGAGCTCCTGGGGCTGGCTGGGCGTGAGGGGAGGTGGCTCGACACAGGTCACTGGTGTCTGCGAAAGAGCCTGCCACCCAGCAAGGCCTCCTGGGCATCAGAGGGGCAGCTCCTCCTGGCTCCGGGGAAAGGCCCTTCCACACGCCCCAGGTCCCAACAAGCATTTCTACTGTTGGCAGTCATTTTGCTGATTTAACTCTGCAAAGGCGATGTGAGCTGCCATCTTTAATGCCAGCATCTCCTAGTTCTTGTCAACCAAAACCCATCTCTGCTGAACAGCTGGCAGCCCAGGTGTTGGTTTTGGACGCTAATTCAGAGCCAGGAAGAGGACAAGCTAGGATGATAAGGGACCAAAGAGGACATCTCCAAGGCAGCAGCCAGAGGCGCCCAGGGCACGTCTCAGGAAGCCCCGCCGATATCCCTAAGGCCCCGTCACCCACCTCCTGCCTCTGCCTTCACTGTTCCCTTGATGTAGTTTGCACCAAACACGGGCTGCTTGATCTCACAGTCCTTCATCAGATAAAACGGCATCATGAAGGACTGCATGGCATCCTTCCCCTTGGACAGAAAGATGACCTGCAGCGAGAGAAGATGAGAACCATCACCAGCCAAGCCACCGCCCACCGGGCCATCACTTCCCGTGTGTGGCGAGTCCACACCAGGGCTGGGCGGGCAGCCGGAGCCAGGGTCCAGCAGCCACAGAGCTCTCTCTGCACCACACTCCCAGAGACAGCTTTTTAAAGAAAAGACCCTGCATGGAGAGGCCAGACGTGTATTCACGAGAAAAACATGCCACTTCCAGGCAGCATGCGAGGACAGACTGCTGTCATTTAGGCCGTGGTGAGGTGGGGGATGTGGTGTGCAGCTGAAAGGGCCTGAGACTCGGGCAGCGAGGCAGGGGAGAGACAGGGAAGGATTCCTGAAGGGAGAGGTCTAGCATGAGCTTCGCAGAACCGAGAACGAAGGAGTGGGGAGGGCGTTAGAGCCCGGGGCAAGGGGACTGTCACAGGCTTCCCTCCGACTCACTGTCCAAACAGCGAGTCTCCCATCCCGCACTTGGAAAATCCTGTTTCAAACCCACAACGTCAGTGACTGAAAATGCCACCTGAACCACCAGA
Source organism: Tadarida brasiliensis (assembly GCA_030848825.1). Lineage (NCBI taxonomy): Eukaryota > Metazoa > Chordata > Mammalia > Chiroptera > Molossidae > Tadarida > Tadarida brasiliensis. Next base: position 62,419,961 of record CM061273.1, read on the forward strand.
AATGGGTTTCGAGCCTCTCCTTCCTCACTAAATCCTGGTGATTAATACTTGAAGATATGCTCCTCCTTCAACCATTTAAGTCTAACCCTTGGGTAACTACAGATCCTTTTCCAAGAATATCCATTTGTATTTCTCTGGAAGTCTCTCAGCATCTGCCTGGGTAACTCTCAGGCAAGGCCCATTATGCAGTCTGGCATTTCTTGCTCTGCAGGGTTTTGCCGGGCTCTCTGCCAGTCCGGAGGCTGTGGTCATGCTTCTGTATCCTGTTTACCATATTTATCACTCTGGATGTGCACAAGGCCTCGTAGGCTACTCTCACAGAAATCAGAATACTAATAGCTTCTCCCCTCCAGGCCCAAGCCAATCCAGCAGCTGCATCCAGATACGTGGAGATTTTGCAGCAACAGTTCTAAAACTCGCAGAATTCAATGTCCAGCGGTCAGTTCGGCTGTGCAAATTGCCTGGTGGTTCTAGAACCCAGAAGCATGTGGCAGAGAAACACCCCAAGTGAGGAACTAAAGTTCACCGGGTTCAGAGGCCACTGGACTCACAAGACTGAGGCAGACGTAAGACTCAAATCAGCCCGCAGGAGCCACGGCCTCCAAACCAACCGGCGTGCTGTGCAACTCACCCGGTAAGGGGTAAGGTAGACGGTGCCTTTCTTGGTCCCTTTGAAGGCTTCTGGCACATTCTTCATGTCATTGAACGCAAGCTCCACATGGTCATAGGTCATGAGGATGCTGTGATAAGGAAAGAGGAAAGGGTCTGATGAGACAGCCTGTAGCCATGATCTGTTACCCCACGGGCTGGACCCTCCTGGCAAGCAGACACCTGGCATGACATCTCTTAACGGTCTCAACATTGCTGCAAGGAAACTATTGCTATAACCATGGAAGAGATGAGCAAGCTGGGGTTCTCCAGAATTTCCCCAACTCAACTTATTCAGCCCACGTGGCCAGCGCAGCAGAAGAGCCCCAGGACTCTGGCGGCGCCACAATCCCTCAAATCAGGTTAGATCATCTGAGTTAACTCTATTTTCTCCCCAGTCTTATCATACGTGTTCTGTTTTTGTTGGTTTGTTCTTTAATCCTAACATATAAACATTCTAAGACGTGACTACACGTTACAAAAGGGCTGACTTCAGGGTTCCTTTATTTATTTATTTTAAACAATTACTTCACGTGATTTTATTTTATTTTTAAAAATATCTTTTCTTTATCGATTTTAGAGAGAGAAGAAGAGGGAGAGATAGAAGCATCAATGAGAAACAACATCGACTGGCTGCCTCCTGCATGCCCCCCACTAGGGATCAGGCCCACAACCTGGGCATGTGCCCTGACGGGGAATCAAACTGGTGACGTCCTGGTGCATGGGTCAACGCTCAATCACTGAGCCACACCGGCCAGGCCAGGGTTCCTTTAAACCTGGGGTTCCTTTAAGCCAGGTCTGCATGGATGTCAGTCCTTGAAGCACCTGAGATGACACTGTACATGCATTTTTCTGGGAAAATCTATAGCTTTCATCACTCTCAAGGGATTCATGACTTGAAGAGTAAGGTTGACTATTTTACACAAGAAATTTTAAATACTAATTTAAACTTCAATTACTGTATACTTTTTTTTTTTTCAGATATGAGGCATTTTCTGAAACACCACACACTATTATTTAGCAGTACTGATCCCTAAGCCAGGTAGGAGGTCCAACAGGACAGATACATTCTTGTCCCAGAAAGGTCTCACTGAGACCTACAAACTGGGAGCAATGTGAGGTTTCTCTGATCAGAAGACAACAAGGTTGGTCTAAGCTGACGTGGTTCCATTTGTCTTCTTCCTCCTCCCAAATATCACAACTTCCTTCACTGAGGAGGAGCAAGCGGGAAGAGAACTGGTACCAGAAAAGAGAAATACAGCTCAGAGAAGAGGTCATTACCAGGAACAGGATGGTCTGACAAACTCTGAGCAGGTACAACGGAGGGAGAGTCAGCATTCTAAGGTCAGGGGACTCTAGGCGGTCTCCTCTGACTCATCAAACATTCCCAGGTGACAGCCCCTGGGCTGGGCGCTGCTCTTAGCTGGCTACAAGGCTCTGATCCCACCACAGCGCCTCTGGGGACTCAGGTTCCTCTTAAGCTCCTTCTGCCTTCAAGAAGAGCTTCAGGCTCAGCATAGCTCAGCCAGGGCTGGCAGGTTGGATTCTCAGTGCCCAAGGAGCAAGGAGAGAAGCTATCCAAGGAGCCCAGACATTGGAGGAGAGACAGAATTAACTGGGGGTTGGTAGAAAGAAATCTCGAGTTGAGAGACCTCTGCTTTGGGGAGTTACCCAAGCCAACAGGTATTCAAGAGAAAGAGGCAAAAAGGGACCTTTACAAGGACAGACACCCTGACAGGAAATGAATTAGACACTTGACAAACATATCTAATCTCACCTCTGGCCTGTTTCTCATCTGAGCAGTTCTGGAATGTACCGGAAGGCTATATACCGGTAGTTTCACCTACTGATTTTGGAGTCAGGATTTCTTTCCTGGAATTCCACCTCTGTTATCTCTGTGATCTCAGGCAAGTTACTCAACCTCTCTGTGCCTCCCATGTAGATTCCCTACACGTAAAATGTGTATAATAATAGTATCTGCTCCACAGGATTTACGTATTAACTATGGTAGAGGAGGAGCAGCGCCAGACACGCGGTAACATAGTAAACGTCCAACAAATGGCAATTATTTTCGTCTAGAGCTCTTCCAAGCCCTTCAAGTCACCGATTCTGGGAAAGGGGCTCAAGAACTACCTCTAGGCCCCACTTGCTTCCCTCAACTCCGTCCCGTTCAGCCGCCCCACCCCCATCCCCATCCCCATCCGACAGCTGATCGTGAAACCCGGCCCCTCCCCCGCGACCCACCCACCTTCCTCCAGCCCCGCCCCCAGCCGTTACCCCCCCACGCCTCCCCCATCAATTTCCCCTCCTCGCGGATTTATTCCCCACCGCCCACCGCCCACACTCTTGACGTCCTCCCTTCGGTCCTCCCGGGTCCTTCTGCAGTGTTTTCACCTCTCTGTGTTGTTGACGATCACTCCGCCGCCCTCCGAGTGATTCTTGTTGAGCGCCATAGTCTCTTGGAAAGGGGTCCCGAGACTCGTAACGCAGCGCGCTTGCGCTCCTCTCCGGCCCGCCTCTAGTGGCGTCGTTGGTATTAGAGTCAGCCAATCACAGCTCTTTAGCGGAGGTTGGCCCAACCATCTGATCCCGAGGATCACGTGGTAAGAGTTTACTCCCTCTCCCCCTCCCTCCTAGTTTCGCCTGCATCACAAACAAGTTGAAGACTGCAATTCCCAGAAGGCAATGCTCCCTCAACCTCTCCGTACGCTAATGAATGATGCATTCTGGAACTTGTAGTCTTTCAGATCATAGGCCTGGATTGACTCACTGCCTTGCATAACTAAACCTCCAGTGTACTCCCCACCTACGCCTCAGGGGGACCCGAATAAACAGTTGTGCGTGTCACAGGGGAAAATTAATCGAAAAAGCACTGGACACACAGAATGGGGACTGTAATCTAAACCTGGTGTGTGGAGCGCTGAACACCTTCCTGGGGCATCTTCACTCAATGAACATTGTGGAGCACTTGCTAGGTCACTTGACATGCGATTTGGGAAGTTAGCCATATACATAGATAAGTGCAAGACCCAGTCTCTGTTCCAGGACGTGGTGGGCTGGCTGGCTGGCAGAGAAGAGTCAGGAAAAACTGCCCTCCCTTTCATGACATCAAGCCTAGACCCTAACAGGTGGGCGGTGAGAATCTCCCCGTTCCTCCCCACCAAGTTCACAGTCTCTTGGGATGTGCCCCCACGTCATCGCCGCCTTCACCACAGCTGGCCTCCAGGTGGCGCTGCTCCCTCTAGAATGTTCTGGCTTTGCGGTCCATCCCGCCCCCGCAGCGTCCCGGGTGGAAGAGTTAAGCAAGACCTAAGAAATTAGACATGTTGTGGGGCCAACAGCTTACAAAATAGGGCTGACTCATTTTAGCTTGTGACCCAGCACTGGGTGGCCCCTCCTGGGCATCTGTAGTTAGGTAAACTCTGCACCTCCAAGGGGACGCTTTAAGGGGGAATGTGAGCTTCTCACTCTCCACGTGGAGGTGTTGGTGCATCATTAATCTTAAGGGCTCAGAGTTTGATTTGAGGCAAACTCTGGTGGCCAATCTCCGGATTCACGTACTTGACTTAACTTTTTTTTTTAATCCTCACCCAGGGATATTTTTCCATTTTCAGACAGAGAGGAAGGGAAGGAGAGAGAGAGGGATACATCAACGTGAGAGAGACACATAGATTGGTTGCCTCCCTCACCACCCTGACCAGGGCTGGGGACGAACCCCGAAACCAAGGTATGTGCCCTTGACCAGAATCGAACCTGCGATTCATTGGTCCGCGGGTCGACACTCTAACTGCTGAGCCAAACTGGCCAGAGCTTGACTTAACTTTTTGTGTGAGATTTCCTAGATGAAGGATCAAAAACTGGAAAGATTATGATATAGGTGACAGCCTTGTGTGAGGTCTTGTGCAAAACCAGGTTAAACCTTGCAGGCCCAGTGCAATGAAGTAGTTGCATAATGGACTTGATGAGCTCTGCCCCAAATGGTTAGGTTAATTTTCTCACATGCAATCTAAAATAATTTTTTTTTTAATCCTCACCCGAGGACACTTTTTGCATTTATCTTCAGATAGAGCAGGAGGGAGAGAGGGCGGAAGAGAGAGAGAAACATTGATGTGAGAGAGACACATCAACTGGTTGCCACCCACACGACCCCAACCAGGGCCAGGGACAAACTGCAACCGAGGTAGGTGCCCTTAGTGCGAACCGAACCCGGGACTCTCTGGTCCTCAGGGGATGCTCTAACTGCTGAGCCAAACCAGCCAGGGCCTCACATGCAATCTACGTAGCTGTCGAAAACAATCAAGTCAGTCTATGTGCTGAAATGGAAAGAGTGCCAAGGTTTGTTAAATACAGAATGGTGTTTAAAAAATAGGACCTAGATCTAAACTTTTTGGAAAGATCTACTTTGGCATTATTTCATTGAGGTATGGGTTTTGGAATTGGAGTTGGCTGGTGACTTGATGTCTCTCTAAAAAAATAAATAAAAACTTAAAAAAAGAGAGAGAGAGAGAGAGAGATGCCCCTTCCTTTCTAGCTCCGGCCTCGGATGCAGCAGCCGTCGCGATGTTGATGCCCAAGAAGAACTGGATGGCCATTTATGAACTCCTTATTAAGGAGGGGGTGATGGTGGCCAAGAAGGACGTGCACATGCCTGAACACCCCGAGCTGGCAGACAAGCACGTGCCGAATCTTCACGTCATGAAGACCATGCAGTCTCTCAAATCCCGAGGCTACATGAAGGAACAGTTTGCCTGGAGACATTTCTGGTACCTTACCAACAAGGGCATGCAATATCTCAGAGATTACTTCCACCTGCCCCCTGAGACCATGCTTGCCTCTTTGTGCCACAGCCGGCCTGAGACTGGCAGGCCAAGGCCCAAAGGTCTGGAGGGCAAGCGACTTGCGAGACTCACAGGAGGGGAAGCTGACAGAGACACCTACAGGCGGAGCGCTGTGCCCCTGGTACCCACAAGAAAGCAGAGGCCGGGGCTGGGTCACCAACTGAATTCCAGGTTAGAGGCAGATTTGATAGTGGATGTGGTCAACCACCTCAATAAAGTTGGAGGGATTATTTTGTGTTGAATAAACTTGTGGTCAGAAATAAAATTTTTAAAAAAGAGAGAAACATCCATGTGAGAGCAGAACATGGCTTGGTTGCCTCCTGAATGCCCCCTACTAGGGATGGAGCCCACAACCCAGGCGAGTGCCCTGATCCAGAATCGAAGCAGCAACCTTTGGTGCACCAAATCCCAACAGTTTGATTGGCCCAAAGGGCACTGTCCTGATTGGTCAGAATGGAGCTGCTCTGATTGGTCCGTGATGATGGGGCTATAGCTGTGCAGTTCCAGTTGGATGGGGAAAGCCACAGTCCTATTGGTAGAAATAGGATTCCAGGAACTCCATTAGGGCGGCTCCCGTGGCTGGAGCACAGTGCAGGCTGCTCCCTGAACTGGTTTGGGTGAGAGGCCCCTGGGTAGAAATGGCTGCTAGGCTCTATTTTTGTTTTGTTTTGTTTTTAAATTTGAGCCCAGTTAGCCACCAGGGGCCCTTTTTAGTAGGTATCTTCTTTCTCAAGGACCACAAACTAAAACACACAGTCATGAATACACAGTGCTGTGGTCACACGGAGGCCTCCTGACAGGAGGGAAATATGATAAAGAGGAAGTCAGAGTGGAAAGAGATAGCAGACTTGAACAATTCTGGCTTAGATGTCCAACTTTTACAAATTTTATAAAAACACATTGTTAGGGCTGCTCCTGGGCTGCGGAGGGGGGCGGTGGTTTTCGGTGCCCACTCTGAATGGCTCAAGGGCAGTTCATTGCTGAACCAAGTCTGCGAGTGGCAACAGTCCCCAGCTGGGCCCAGGTCTCAGAATTCAGACCTCTCCTGCCTTCTAGTCCACACAGGCTCTGCCTCTTTCCAGAAATGGTTCCTTTTCACTGAGCTGTAATTGCTCCTATTCTCCAAACCTGAGCATCTTGAGCGGTGTGCTAAGTAGGGGGTGTGGGTATGCCTGAGATACACTGCTCCCCTCCCCCCAGGACAGCCAGGTGGGGTCCAGGTGAGAGGGACCCTAGACCCTCTTGACCCCCAAGAAGCTTCATCTATTTTCCCCAGTGAGCAGAACAAATATCATTTGTGCTGAACAAATAATCATTTTCTTTGTGTGCCAAGACATCAAAAAGCTTGGGAAGCAGTTTACCGGATGGTGGCTTTCTGTGCTGGGCAGTTGGACAGAGGGGAGTAGAACAAGAACAATGGAATAGGTACAGAAGGTCACCAGGGAGAAAAGCCCCAGGTGCCTAGCAACAGACAATTGTAGGGTGGGACCTCGCCCACAAGGTGATCTTTCCTCCTGTGGTTTGGACCCCCTGACCTTTCCTCCCTAGAGATAACATCTACGCCTCAGTTGTATTTCAGCTCCAGGCCCAGAAAAGCAGGAAAACCAGACAAGCCACATGGCTGACCTCAGCACCAACGGCATTGAATAATGACCCCCAGCCCTAGGGCAGACCACTCGATCGGTGTAGACCCCAACCCTGAAAGAACACAGCTGGAAATCTGCTGAACATTCTATTGAGATCTTCCCATGGGACCTCCCCTAAAATTTCCACCCTTAAAAGCCTTAGGATGGAGGACCCTTCGTGCCCTCCCTTCCAGGAGCACATACCAGGGCCTTTCTCCTCCCCCTTTTCATCCCCCAAGGCGGGTCACCTTGACCTTCTTCACTTCTAAACTCCAAGGGCCCTTCCTTTGCCTCTATAACTTGCTTCCTAAGCCCATTTCTTCTGCGAATTACTTCTCTACCTCTGTGATTTGAGTCTTGGCTCTGAATTCTTTCTAAGTCAGAACTCCAGTACCGAGGTTGCTGAACCCAGGTCCGGTCTGACCCCACCAGTCTAACACCTGGTGCCCGTCCTTCTGGAGTGCAACCGAAAGAGTGAAAACCTGTCAGGGAGTGGAAGAGTAAAAACCAGCTGGGACTGAAACAAATAACAACAACAAAGAGCAGCCACAGTCATCGGCTGGGAGGGGAGACGCGGTGAAGCCCACAGCCAACTAGCAGGAGACCTGCTTTCTCCCAGGTCACGAGGCAGTTGTCAGAGGTCATGATGGCCCCCTCTCTCGGCGACTGCTGCCTTCCTACCAGAGACACCCAGATAGGCTTTGCAATTCCTAAGCATTAGTGGGTGCCCCAGTGCTAAACCACTCACCTCGTGACAGTACCCCACCCCTAGTTAATTCCCGCTCCTTTTTTTTTTTTTTTAACTTTTTTTCCTTTATTGATTTTTAGAGAGAGAAGAAGGGAGAGGTAGAGAGAGATAGAAACATCGATGAGAGAGAACATCGATTGGCCGCCTCCTGCATGCCCCCCACTGGAGATTGGACCCATAACCTGGGCATGTGCCCTGACCAGGAACAGAACCAGCGACCTCTTGGTGCATGGGTCGACGCTCAACCACTGAGCCACACCGGCCAGGCCCTGCTCCTTTTTTTTTTAATTAACTAATTAATTTTTGTTACAGCTGTTTCCCTTCCTCATTGACACCCCGTCCCCACTGCTTCTAATCCCTGCTCACAGACAGCAACTCCTCCTTGACCCTCTTCATAGACCCTCCAAATTTCTTTCCCTCAGAATCCTTCAGAACCCAGGCCTGACAGAAACTACCTCTCTCCCTGCCGGTGGACCGCTGGCCACCCTGTGAACCCCGGAGGCTGTGCCCATGGCTCATGGGGCTTGACCAAGACAAGGCTCCTGGAACATGTCTACGCGCACTGTGTGCTGCCGAAGAACTCTCTGCTGTCGCGTTGGCTGTGAGCTCTGGGAAAGTCCTACTGCAATCTCGCGTGCAGAGGGAAAGGCCCCCGGTGGGCCAGTTCAGAGGCTCCCGTGGAAAAGCTGTCAGAGAGGCACTGCTTGGCCAGAGGTGACTGGGCTCCTGCCTGCAGACAGCTGGGTGGGGGGGAACTAATTTCCCAGAAAAACTCTTCATGCCATTAAAGTTTATCTAAAAATTGCTTAAGCTTAAGCATTTAATCATGAATGTTATTTTTTTCCCAGAAAGAGATTGAATTTCATCAGCTAAAAGAAAGATTTGCCCCAGACCAGGTTTGAGACAAGTTTTATTTTATATTGTACTTTGATATTCTCTATTTCATTTTGTTATTTTAAAAAATTGCTGATTCTGCCCGGTCTGTGTGGCTCACTGGTTGAGCGTCATTGTCAACCCATGCACTAAGAGGTCACCAGTTCGATTCCTGGTCAGGGCACATGCCCAGGCTGTGGGCCTGATCCCTAGTGGGGGGCATGCAGGAGGCGACCAATCAGTGTTCCCTCTCATCGATGTTTCTATCCCTCTCTGTCCTTTACTTTCTCTCTAAAATCAATAAAGAAAAACATATTAAAAAATAAAATAAAAATTGCTAATTGTTATGTACTAAATTGATTTTGCAATCCTCAGTTTGAGACCCCCCCTTCCCATCCCAGAAGAAAGGACAGGGGTGGGACTGGGGGGTGAGGGCGGAGCAGGAAGGAGGAGAATAACACCCACTGGACTGGGACCTGCAGTTTTCTGAAGCTGAAACTGGCCCGTATTTATGTGTTCCCAAAGCCGTGCGCTAAAGGCTGTGTCAGTGTGGACCAGGCGGTTCTCCACCTCTCGGTGTGGCAGGCTGGTTTTTTAGATACTGCACTTTGTTTTACTCTTCACGTGATAAGAGACACTGAAAAGCGTTTTTCCACCTCTCCGACTAAAGGGGAGGCAAGCCTTCCTGTCCCCAGGGCGGCCTGTGGCTTCTCTAATAGTTGTTCTGGCCACTGGCTGAACACAGAACTTGCCAGATACTTTGAAGATACAAATGCCCAGGCTTTTGTTTGGAATCAAGGCCTATGGTGTGTGTCTGGGGCTGCAGGAGATGGAAGGCTGGGGGGAGAGGGGGGCAGCGCTGGACCTAGAGAGGGAAGGGGTGCTTTCCAGACCCCAGGGACAAGAGCAGAGTTTGGGGGATTCTCCAGTGGTAGTCCCCCAACACCCCCTCCTCCCATTTGCAATCCCAAAAAGTGGGGTGTGGTCACTGGGGCCTGAACACCAACTGTGGTGTTAGATTGTGTGAAAGGGCCCCACTTGGGCTGTTTCCAGATCTTAGCAATTATAAATAGTGCTGCTATGAACATAGGGGTACATATATGCTTTCTGATTGGTGTTTCAGGCTTCTTAGGATATAGTCCTAGAAGTGGGATCATTGGGTCAAATGGCAGTTCCATTTTTAATTTTTTAAGGAAACGCAATATTGTTTTCCATAGTGACTGCACCAGTCTGCATTCCCACCAGCAGTGTACTACAGTCCCCTTTTCTCCACACCGCTGCCAGCACTTATTTTATTTTTTTAATGGATGTTAGAGAGAGAGGAAAGGAGAGAGAGAGAGGGAGAAATATCCGTTTGTTGGTCCACATATTTATGCATTCATTGGTTGATTCTTGTATGTGCCCTGACCAGGAATCGAACATGCAACCTTGGCGTATGGGGATGACACTCTAACCAGCTGAGTGACCCAGCCAGGGCCCAAATTACAAACTGCTTTTAGCTGCTGCTAAGGAACTATGGCTGCCGGGGTGCAGAAACCTTCCTGGGACGGCAGTGGAACAGCCCACAGCTGGGAAGCAGGCAGCCCCTTCTCCTCCAGCCCAGCCGCCCTCTAGCGTCCCCTGTAGGCACAGCCTGGAAGGGAGCAGCCAGAAATGGAGAAATGGGGCCGGCACAGTCCCAGTCCCAGCATCATCTAGGGCTTGACTTGTGTCCCTCCCCAGATTCATATGTTGACATCCTAACCCCTAGTACCTCAGAATGTGGCCTTATTTGGAAGTTGGGTTGTTGCAGACCTAATTAGTTAAGATGAGGTAATTAGGGTGGGCCCTAATTCAATCTGACTGGTGTCCTCCTGAAAAGGGAAAATTTGGACACAGAGACGTGCAGGGAGAACACCGTTTGAAGATGAAAGCAGAGAGCTACAAGCCAGGATTGCCAAATATTGTCAGCAAATCACCAGGAGCTGGGGGGAGGCCTGGACAGACGCCCACACAGCCTTAGAGGACACCAGCGCCTTGATTTCGGACTTCTGGCCTCCAGGCTGCGAGACACTGAACATCTGCCGTTTAAGCCGCCCAGTTTGTGGTACTTGGTTATGACAGCCCTGGCCAACTACCACAGTGGGTTTGGAGTGGGTCCCAAACCTGGCTTGGCCCAGGGGAGAAGGAGGCTGGCCAGACGAGGACCACCGGGGCGTGGACAGCGGGCATCTCAGTAGCTGCCCCGGCGGACAGATTTCCATCCCGTGTTCTCCTGTCCCGTGGCACCTCGAAAAGCCCATGTGACCGCTCTGCTGGGGTAGAAGCCACCACCGCCACCCCAGAGGTGCCCAAGGCCAAATTTCTTTCCCTCTTGACAAAGGGCAGCTCATAATAAATTTTTATTTAGGAAAAGTACCAAAATGGTCCGGCCGGTGTGGCTCAGTGGTTGAGCGTTGACCCATGCACTGAGAGGTCGCCAGTTTGGTTCCCGGTCAGGGCACACGCCCAGGTTGTGGACCTGATCCCCAGTGGGGGGCGTGCAGGAGGCAGCCAGTCGATGTTCTCTCTCATCGATGTTTCTATCTCTCTCTCCCTCTCCCTTCCTCTCTTTCTAAGAATCAATAAAAAAAAAAAAGGAAAAAAAAAAGAAAAGTACCATTTTGGACATTGCTTATATCTGAGAGTTATGGAACAAATTCCTGTTTGATACACTGCATTTTTTTCACTCAGCCTGCGGTCATCTTTCAAAGAAGCCAGTGAGAGAAAGACAACTCTTGGTCACCCTCAACTTGATGCCATTCGTGTGCTGTTGGTTGGTTGAGCTGTGAGGACAGAGGGGCAGCTGCCACGAGAGACACTGGTGATGTGGAAGTGAGCTATTTTGGGGTGGGTCATGTTGGCCGTGGGTATTTCAGTAACACAAGTTCCTTGCTTCTCCATCAGGAGGCAGAGCCAGGGCACGGCTAGGGCTGTTTCTGGTTGCCATGGGGATGAGCCCCACCCCGGGGTTCCGTCCAGACCTCCCCGCTCTGTCAAGTTCAGATTTCCCCAGACGTAGCTGCAAGGCCTGCTCTGAGCGGTTCCTGCTGTGGAGTGTTTACACAAACCTGCTGTCCTTTCCGCTCTGAGCCTCAAACCGCGGAAAGATGCAGGCGTCACCTCCAGGGTGTCCAGCACCGAGGCGCCAGCCTGGAGGGCGCTCAGGGAAGGCGGACCAGGAGAGGCTCCTGGGGGCCTGGCCCCTCCCTGCATTTCTGGGTCCTCCTTCCCAGAGTTGGGGGTGCTCCTCTCCATCTCCCTGGAAAGATGCCTGGTGGAGTAGCCTCAGTCCCTCTCATCCTCTTTTTTTATCCTCACCCAAGGACATTTTTGCATTTATCTTCAGATAGAGCAGGAGGAAGAGAGAGAGAAACATCGATGTGAGAGAGACATATGGAGTGGTTGCCACCTGCACGACCCCAACCGGGGCCGGGGACAAAGTGCAACCGAGGTACGTGCCCTTAGTGGGAACCGAACCCGGGACTCTCTGGACCGTGGGCCGACGCTCTAACCACTGAGCCAAACCGGCCAGGGCCCTCTTTTTTCTTTCCTTAAACCATTTCTCACCTGAATTACAGAGTGATTTCACACTTTCAAATCTGATTGTATTTCCCCATGTGCGACCCTGCAATGGCTGCCCATTGCTCCTAGGAAAGTCCAGAATTCTGATCAGGCTCTGTCCTTCCAGAGCTGGCCTGCCTACCTCACGCTCTCGGCCTACAGGCTGGCCCCCTGGAGTGCCCAGGCCCAGGATTTTTGTCTGGCTGGCTCCTCCCCTTTCTCCAGAGTCAGCGGTCCCTGGTAATGCCCCTCCCCCAGGCCTCCTCGGGCTCCTCCTCAAGGTCACTGTCCTTTTCCTCTTTCTCTTCTACCCCGGTCTCTGGGATTTGTGTTTCGTTTTGTTTTGTAACGTAGGGGAGGCTCTCTTAGTATGTCCAGCTGGGACTGAGATTAAGTGGACATAAAACAGATTAACAGGAGAAAAATAATCACATTTTATTTTATTTTTTCCCGGGTTTATAGGAGCCTTCCCAGGAAAATAAAGAGCCAAAAAGCAGTTAGGCCCAAGTGTTTAAATTTTTTTTTTTTTTAATCCTCACCCAAGGATATTTTTCCATGGATTTTTAGACAGAGTGGAAAGGAGAGAAGGAGAGAGAGAGAGAGAGAGAGAGAGAGAGAGAGAGGGGAACACCTTCTCACATCAATTGCTTGCCTCCCGCACAACCGGGACTGGGGCTGGGGATCGACTCTGAAATCCAGGTATGTGCCCTTGACGGGGAATCAAACTCACGACCCTTCAGTCTGCAGGCTGACACTCTAACTGCCGGGCCAAACTGGCCAGGGCAGAATTTCATTTCTTTTTAAGGCTGAGTGATAATCTACTGTACGGCTAGACCATATGTTGTTTATTCATTCATCCGCCAGTGGACACTTGGGTTGTTTCCAGCCTTTGGCAGTTGTGAATAGTGCTGCTGTGAACATGGGAGGGGACATGGGTGTGAACATGGGAGGGGACATGGGTGTGAACATGGGAGTGCATGTGGGTGTGAACATGGGTGTGCACATGTCTCTTTGGTCCCTGCTTTCAGTTCTTCTGGGTGTGTCCTTAGTGGTGGACTGGCTGCCCTTTTCTTTGATAGCTTAGTCCAGGTCAGTGATCACAGCCCTTTGTGTGGGTCCTCTAGGGCAGGGGCATCTCACCACCGTCTCCCTGGCCTGAGCACATGCCCCCACTGAACAAACATTGTCCAATGACTGAGTGAAAGTTTCCAATCATAGCGGGTGGGACACACTTAGGCTGGGCTCATCTAAGCTCTTGAAGAACAGACCCAGGGATCCCCACTCCACCCCAAGGACTGACAAATCTTCCGAGAATATCGATTTTACTCAATGATTCAGAGGAATAATAATAATAACAACAAGAATACTTACTGAAAGCTCACTCTGTGCCAGGACCTGTGCCAAGCACTTTGCTTAAATTATCTCATTTAATTTTCAAACTATTCCCATCCCTGTTTTACAGGTGAGGACACTGAGGCCAAGCACCTTGCCCAAAGGCACGCAGCTAGGAAACTGCCGAGGTGGAATATTTAGCCAAGGCCTTTGATCCCAAAACTCTCACACAAAAGCTTCTTCAATGCTGGGGCAGTAAAACACGTTTTTTATTTTTACTATTTTTTTAAGCTTAAAAAATTTTTTTTTCTTTATTGATTTTAGAGAGAGAGAGCGAGATAGAAACATCGATGAGAGTGAACATCGATTGGTCGCCTCCAACATGCCCCCCATTAAAGATCGGGCCCACAACCTGGGCATGTGCCCTGACTGGGAATCGAACCAGCGACCTCTTGGTGCATGGGTCTATGCTCAACCACTGAGCCACACTGGCCGGGCAAGCACTTTTTTTATACTAAAGCAAAACAAGAGATATTATGAAGTATGATTCAGAGTTTGAATGTCATTTGAAGATGAAGTACAGGACATCAGAGCCCATTTCCTGCCTCCTCGGTGGGGTGCTGATTCCACGCACCTCTGAGCCTGGTGTGAGCCCCATCCCGGCCCCTGGCCTGAGCGCCCTGGGGAAATAGGCTGAGGCTTCCCTGCTGGGTGAAGCCAAGGAGGACCACCCAGAGCCTCCAGCCATTCTTATGCATCTTCCAGAAGATGTGACTATGCAGACAGGGAGTGACCTCAGTCCAGATTTTGAACGTTGGCATCAAGGGGAATGTGTGTGTTGGGTGTGGGGCCCTTGGCATCAAGGGGAATGTGTGTGTTGGGTGTGGGGCTGGATGCAACACAGACCCTGCAGCTAAATGCTATCTTCCTCCCTGGGGAAAAACCCAGCACAGCCCAGCAGCGCCTGGGCAGACCTCAGCTCCTCCCAGTTCAGCCTGGTCTTCCTGGACAGCCCTCCTGCCTGGCCACAGTCTGGGCCTAGCCTCATCCCGTGCCTGGGAGGAGGGGAGGTGAAGGAAGGCACTTCAGTGAGGGTTCCCTGGGAGGGGACCGGGGTGTGTGGGGGGAGAGGGTGGTCTGCTTCTGTCCTCCTGGAATGTGGGGAGGGGCTGGGAGCGGTGAGAGGTGCAGGACCCAGAAGCTCAAGTCCATTGCTTGGCCTGCTGTTTGGAATCCTGGAGCTCATTTTCCCACAGAAACAAAGCTCAAGTGGAGTTGGCTTCCTGCCCGGCCCAAAGGAACCAGATTCAGTTAATAGCGACACAGCCCCAGAGGCCCTTCACACTCTCCACCATTGTCTGTGACTGGGGGCGGCGCTGGCGGCAGCTGCGGAGACCACAGCTCCTGGGGCAGCTCAGCCAAGGGCACTGTGGCTGTGGGAACTGGGCCAGGCCAGGGCAGCCCTTACCCAGGCTGCCGCGACGCTGGGAAGAATGCACGCGTGCACGCGTGTGCATGTGTGTGCATGCATGTGCGTGTGCGTGTGTTTAGACATGTCTAAGCACAGGACACACCTGAGCATGGAGCAGGTGTCCTGGACTGGGTAGCCTTGGGCAGCCCCTGCATGTCTCTGTGCCTCAGTTTCTTCATATGGAAATGGTAGTGGTAGGTTTGGACTAGATGGGGGGTTTCTAACATTTTCTCTTTTTAGCAGTTTTTAAAGTCACTGGACTGGATTCATACACACAAATACACAGACATACACCCAGGTGGACATGCAGATATACACACCGATACACAGCACACACACGCTGACGTATACACACAACACACACATGCATAGACACACAGACAGACGCACGAATACACACAGAAACACAGACTCACACAGCTGGCCCTCCAGCTCTAGCGTTATCCTAGAGTCATGGAGGAAGGGCAGGGGTGTGGATAACACTCCAGACGGGATGACACTGAATCCTGGGGTCTGCCACCCCGCCAGCCCCTTGCTAACTGCAGCCCTGGGGGTGCCAGCCTCCCTGCTCTGAGCTGTGGAGCTGCAGCGCTGGGGTTTGGGATGAAGACGCACGAGGTTCCATGAGTGTTGGGAGCTGGCAATCACCCTGTGTGTGGCAGGGATGCTGCGGCTGTAGACAGTCAGCCTTGAGCTCCACCCCGGAAGCACCAGTCTGGTCGGGTAGCTCACATTCCTTGACACGCCTGTGCCTGCAGGGTCAGGAACCCACGCTTTCTCTGCAAGGGAGGTGTGTGGGCAGTGCCAAGGGGGGTGGGGATGAGACAGAACTGGGGTGGCAGGGTGGGTGGATCTGTGAAAGGTGGGAGGCTCACAGCAGGTGAGGGGACTCCAGGAAGCCCCCAGGGGTCCACATCTTGACAGCCACAGAGCAGCCTCCCGCATGGGCCCCAGTGCCTGGGGAGCTGGGGGCCCTGCGCTGCCAAGGGAACCGTGCTTTGAACACAGAGCACCAGGAGCAAGGAGGCCCCTCCCAGAAAAACAACATCCTGGCGGCAGGGGCTGAAGCAGGGCTCCCAGGAGGGGCTATTTTTAGCTCTAAGGCAGCCAGGGCAGGACTTGTATGGCCTTGCTGTCTGGCTGCATAACTCACCCATTGTCCCCCCTGACCTCTGCCAGGTGCCGAGAGGCCTCTGCTGGCCCTGGCCCTCTCTACTGGGGCCTTCTCTGGGGCGCCTCTGGGCCGCAAAGAACCGAGGGAGGAGGGGGCTGGCCTGGAAACACAGTCACCAGTAGCCTCAGGGAGCAAGCCTTCCCTTTCAAAGCCAAATTGGGAGCACCAGAGGACACTAGGCCTCCCAGGGAGAAGCAGTGGCTCTGTTGGGTTCCAGGGCACAGGTCTCCCAGTCTGGAGGCGGAGCACTGTTCCAGCTCACAGCTGGGTGCAGAGAAGTAAGGCAGATTCCAGAGGACACAAGTCTCTTTATTGCCGACGTTCTCGGCTCCATCCACACCCTGAGGTCAGCTCAGTCACATCCTTCAGGGGCTGAGAAGGTCTGTGAGTGAAAGAAACTCTCAGACTTTCTGCCCACACCCAGGAGCTGTGCCCTGTTCTGGGAGGTGTGATGTCTGCATTTAATCCCGGGCACAAACTCCGAAGGCAGGTCCAGTGCAAGGCTGTGGCGTGAAGGATGAAAATAGCTGATGGGAACCAGGCCATCCAAAGCAAACACTCAGGCAGCCAGAATGACGGTGGGGCTGGACCCCCACAGGAGAAGCCATCTCTAGCTGCCCCTGTCCAGAACCAGGGAGTAGGGTTGCCCCAAAGGGCAGGCACCCCATTTCAGCCCCCTCCTTCTGGGCCAGCTCTTGAAAGATGAGAAATACTGGGAGTTCTTAGTGGGTGGAGAGGATAGAAAAGGGAGTCAGTCATTCAACAAGTGTTTATTGGGCACCTACTGTGTACCAGGGACTGTCCTAGGAACCTGGAAAAGGAGGGCTTTGGGTAGCCTGGATCTGTCCTAGCTGTCGCTCTCTCTCCTGGAAACACGGCCTGCAGCGAGGAAGGGTCTTGAGAGACACTTGGAAGGGTCTAGGGAACCTCCTCCCTGAGGGGTGGGAGGCCAGGTGTACGGAAGGTGGAGGCCTCTAGAAATGAGACTGCTGAGCCCTGGCCGGTTTGGCTCAGCGGTTAGAGCGTCGGCCCATGGACCAAAGAGTCTCGGGTTTGATTCCAGTCAAGGGCACATACCTTGGTTGTGGTTCGTCCCCAGCTCTGGTCGGGGTCGTGCAGGAGGCAGCCAGTCAACGTGTCTCTCTCACGTCGATGTTTCTCTCTCTCTCTCTCCTACTCTATGTGAAGATAAATGGGAAAATATCCTCGGGTGAGGATTTAAAAAAAATAAAAAGAAATGAGACTGCTGAGGACTGTGGGACTCCAAGGCTGGAGCCTTCGGGTAGCAAGCTGGGGCTGCAGAGACGCAGGCATGCCAGGAGCTGAGGCAGCTGCAGTGGCCCCAGGCCCCTTGCATCACCTCCTCTTCAGCACAGATATGCAGGATTTCTTGAGGGGCCCGATCTGCAGATGGGCATCCACACTCTCCAGGAAGAAGGCAGGCTTCAGCCTGCTCCTGAAGAGCCCCGAAAAGTAGTTATCCAGGTGGCTCTGGAAAGGGTCAGTGGGGGAGGCTGAGGGGCCACTCCGGCGGGCCCGGCTGGCCTTCAGCCTCCGAAGTAGGCTCATCTTGCCATCCCGCACGGCGTAGAAGGCCAGGGCTCGGTCAGCATATTCCAGGCAGATCCCAACCGTGGGCGAGAAGGGGTGAGGCAGGGGCGCCTCCAGCCCGTGGAACCAGATGGAGAAGCTGCGTCCATTCCACTGCAGGCAGCAGGAGTGGGCATTGCGGCCAAGCCGGCCCCGGTCGTAGGGCTCTTGTGGGGAGAAATCTTCAGCCATGACCCCCACGCTGACCCAGCCTTCAATGATCTCCACCTCCCAGTAGTAGGTGCCCCGATCCAGGGCACCCTCGCCCAGCACCTGCTCGCAGTGAGTGAAACGGGTCGGTGACTCGGGGTAGTTGATGGGACACAGCACCCTCTTCACACCTTTGGTTCCAAACAGCTGCAGGAACTTGTCTGCCGTGTCGCTGTCCAAGTCCACGATGTAGGCAACTGCTCCCACAGATGGGAGAGAGACGCAGGGCTCAGGGCCAGGTTCAGATGGGACGCCCCATCCCCTAGGTGCCCACCTCCCCAAACACAGCCTCTCCTCATCTTTGCAGCTGGCACTACTCAGTCCTGCTGGAGAGTACACCATGAGCTGGCCTAATTCACCCCATGTACAAGGGAGGGGAATCCAAACGCTCATGTGCCAGAGCCCAGCCCTGCAGCCATCGGAGGGCCCAGTGTGAACAGAGGGCAGAGCCCAGGGTCTACTCACACTTGAGGAAGTAATCCCTAGGTGCCTCGATGATCTCCAGGTGGCTGGTGTTATCTGGGTCCTGGGACTCAGCATCAGCTGCAGAGAGGAGACAGTGGGGAGAGGTCTCTTCAGCTACCTGGGACTGGGCAGCTATGCAAGGTGCATCTTCCAAAGCTATGACCCCAATTCCCTCTTCCCCCAATTCCTCCCAGCATCCCAAGCCTCATGGGACAGGCACACTGCACAAACAGGGGACCCTGTGCTCACAGGCATGCCTGGTCCTCGGGTTCTGCTCCCTGCTCCACGTGCCCCTGGACCCAAGCCCCTCTGAAGTTAAAGGGTGGGCTGAGAGAAGCTCCCTCTGCCCTGTACGCTATGGCCAAAGCAGCTGACTGGTCATTACAGGGTGGTGGCTCCCGTCGCTGGCAGGATTTGGGTCCCACCCTGCAACAGGCACAGTTTCCATCCTCTACTCCTGAATGGGCACCAGGCCTGGGGGCCTGGGAGGGAAGACTGGGAAGGGTGAGTCACCTGGAGGGGCACCCACCTTCTGTGCTGAGCTTCTGAAGCCCATCCTCGTCACCGCTCAGCCCCCGCAGCTGCTCCCACTGGCTGGCGCAGGCCACAGCCAGCACATCTCTCACGGCCTTCATAGCCTGGGACGACTTGGTGAAGCTGAGCTCCCTCGGGGGACCAGGCCCAGGGCCGAGCCCCTCCTCCAGGGCCAGCCTGAGCGCCAGGAGCTCCTGTGCCAGATAAGTGCCCATTAAGGCTCTGCTGGCCATAGTTACTCCCAGCTGGGGTGAGACAGCTCTTCCAGGAGCTGGCACAGCCCTGAAGACGAGGGCCCCCACTGCCTTCTCCTCTCTGCTCCTGCCTCCCGCCCGCCTCCCGCCCGCCTCCCGCCCGCCTCCCGCCCCTGCCCTCACCTGCAGGAAGCCGACTGAGTCGGCCTCAGGGACCTGACTAAGGTTGTAGCAGGCCCGGCTCAGCCTGCTGCGCTGTTCCTCCTGCCTCCGAAGGTCGCCCTGGGAGCGGCCCAGCATGGTGGCCTCCCCCTCCTCGATGAAGCCCAGCACCTCCTTCTGGAACCCCTGCAGGGTGGCTGCAGCCTCTGTAAACAGCCGGCTCACCCTCTCCCGCTCCGCCACGGCTGCGCTCTGCACAGGACGACAGTGGGGGCAGCGGTGAGGGCAAAGAACATCACTGTCCAGGCCCCATCCTTCCCAGACCCTACTATCCCACTCTACCCTCTTGTGGGGACAGACGGATCGGCCGGAGCCACCCTGGGTCTATGGTCAGGGGAGACACTTGGGCTCAGTGGGACTGGGTAATACCTTGAGCACAGGACTAGCCCACGCTGCAGTCTCACAATGCCAGGAGCCTACTACAGGAGCACCCGGGGTTAGGGTCGGGTCTGACCTTGATGAGGGCCACCGTCCGCCGGGACTGTGCAATGCCGGCGCCCAGCTCATCCATGCGGTCCTCCACAGCACTCAACACTTTGGGCTGCTCAGCCTGTGGATGACATCCTTCGTGATTATGGAGTCTGGCAGAGGCCACAGCCATGCACCGGGGTCCCAGGCCTCACCAAGGGGCAGGAGAGGGGTGACCTGGGAGTGGTATCTGTGCATAGGTGGGACTGGGAGTGGCCATGATGTCCCACAATATGCCAGAGGTGCCTCAAGCCTGGGTTGGTGCCAGTCCCAAATGCCCAGGGAGAGGGAAGGCTGGCTGTGGGTTGTCTGCCTCCCCTCTCTGACCAGTGGGCAAGTACAAGGCCATCCATGGTCCTCAATGTCACTCACATTCATCTGAGAACTTCCTTCAGTGGGGAAGAGGCAGAGAATGGAGGGAGGTGTGGCTGCACAAGAGGACATTCAGCTGTCCTGGGGATCCCTGTCCCCAAAGACTCCCCAATCCAGGCCTTGAAAATGGGGATTCCGAGCAAATCCCCTGGGTCTTATGAGTCACGGCTCCAGGCTGGAGAGACGGAAAATCCCAAGGCCCAGGCGCCAAGACCGGGCTGGAGGCCAAAGGAAACTGGGGGTGGAGGTAGCAGGACCGACTAAGCGCACATGCTCCCACCACCGGCCCCGGAACACTGGACAGAATGGTCTGTGTGCGCGGCCGCACTCCTGTCGCCTGCCACACCCATCTAAACCCTCTGCCTCAGCCTTGGGCAAATCTGAGCCGCAACCCGCAAGAGCTTGGCCCCACTTATCAGCCCCGCTGCGAGAATCAGCCGCCTAGGAACCCGCGGGCTTAACCCAGATCTCTCCTGCCTTAGATCCCCATGGGTCCCGCAGGGGCTTCAGGCCCCCTGCGCGCCCTCCGCGTCCTTTTCGCGGTCTCACTGGGTCCCCCTATCCGCCCCATTTCATCTCGAGAGGAATGTCTCACAGCGAGCGGATGACATTGTCAAGGCTGGAAGGGACAGCAAAGATCCTCAACTTACAGGAGTAAATTAACTAACCCGGGAAGCGGGGGCGATCCATGACCCTTGGCCGGCTCGCGCCGCCGGTCACCCGCCCGCCGTGACCAGCCCGCGGTGCCTGCGCCCCACCTCCTGGAGCGCGCGCTCCTGCTCCAGCGACACGAGCTCATGGCCCCGATGCTCCTGGGCGGCGCAGGCCTCGCACAAGCACAGACGCTCCGCGCGGCAGTAGCGTTCGAGCGGCCGCAGGTGGCGCGGGCACAGGCTCTCCTCCAGCCGGCGCAGCGGTGGCACCAATCGGTGTCCGCGTAGCGCGGGACTGCGCTCGTGCGGACCCAGGTGCGCGGGGCAGAAGGAGGCGAGGCAGGAGAGGCAAGAGAACGCAGCGGGCAGGGCGGCGCCCTCGGGGCACGCGTCGCAGCGCACCGGCTCTTCTTCCCCTGGCCATGGCTCGGGTGCGCAGGGAGCCGACGGCTCCGGGGCGCTGGGCGGCGCGCTGGGTGCCGCGGGCTCCGGGGCCGGGGCCGGGGCCGGGGCCGAGGCCGGGGCTGGGGCCGAGGCCGGGCCGGGCCCAGGCCCGGGGCCTGAGCCCTGGCGGAGTTGCAGCAGCTCGGACAGCGTGTGGTTCTTGCGGAGCTGCAGGCCGTCGGGGAAGGGCTCCTGGCACAGCGGGCAGCGGGCCGCGCCTCCGGATGCGCCGGCTCCACCCGCGCCGCGGTGCGGCCAGAGGGCGCCCAGGCAGGCGAGGCAGAAGTTGTGGCCGCAGGGCAGCGTCACCGGCTCCCGCAGCGGCTCCAGGCAGATGGGGCAGCTGAAGGGCCCGCTGCCGTCCATGGCTCCGCGGCCGCCCGGGCACCGCCTGTTCTGCTCCCGCCGGGGAGGGACTGGACCGCTAGCGCGGGCACCGCCCCCTGGTAACAAGGCCAAGGGTCCCGCCCCCGCCCATCCTCAACTCGGACCGCCCCCCAGCAACACAGGCCCGCCGGCCCTCTGGTCCCCGACACCGGGCCCCAGCTCTGACTGCACTGGGCGGACCCTGGGCCCCGCCTGACTCCGAGGGGCTCCTGGACGGTGGCCCCTTTTGGGCCCGAGGGTCTGAAGGGAGGGCACTGCTGCAAGGTGTGTGAGCGAGAGGGCAGAGGGGCGAGAATGCGAGGGGGAACACACTGGAAGAAGCTAGGAAGGAGTTCACTCCTCCATTACCCCACCAAACCTCCCCCAGCCATGGCCAGGCCGGGCGAGCCCACTGTGTCACGCCAGCACCTTCGCCCTCCAGACCCCTCTCTGCACCATTAGCAAAGTTCCTGAGCTGCTGACTGCAGAGAAAAGTAACTGCTGATGTGCGCGTGTTTTTGCCCCTTAGCAACTCTACCCCGGTGGGGAACTTGGATTTTTCTAAACCTGAAATGGGAAGTTGATGTCATCCTCCAAGTCCCTTGTCTGAGGAATTCAGTTCTGGTCCATGGACACTCATGGGCACCTGTGGTGTGCCTGGGGCTAGGGGTGAGGGTTCCCCAAGTGGAAGCTTTTGTTAAAACTACTCTTGCTATGCACTTAAAATAGTGCATTTTATTGTATGTAAACTATACTTTAATAACGTTAAGTTTACAAAAATAGAATGGCAACAAAATAACTAAAGTAACATTGGATTATAACCCAAAGTACAAAGTAAACATCCATGTGCCCATGCTGATATAAATGACTGAATAAATAAGTAACTGGGGAAGAATAGACAGCTATCTTATTCGGAAGAATTCCAAATACTTTTTGTAGATACTGGAAGGTGGCATGTAACTTCCCATCCCCTAAGGAGGGGCTATTCATAGTAACTTTCCTCCAAAGGGAGCACAAGAACAACTTTACAGTGGAGAAACCTGACAAAACACTACCGCAGCCAGGTGATCAAGTACATCAACAGTGATAAGTCTTGTTGATAATAAGCAACCTCGATATAAGGTGGTCTTCCTCCCAAAAAACCCATACTCCCATTCTAATCATGATTAAACATCAGACAAATCCCAACTGAGGAAAAGTCTACAGTATATCTGACCAGTACCCCTGGACACTGTCAAGGTCATCAGAAGCAAGGAAAGGCTCAGAAACTACCACAGCCAAGAGAAGACTAAGGAGATATGACGACTAAATGTGACATGTACCCTGGATGGGCTCCTGAGAGAAAAAGAACACTATGGGAAAAAGTAAGGAAATTTCAATAAATTGTGAAATATAATTTATGAGAATGTACCCATATTATCTTTTTAATTGTAACAAGTATACCATAGTCATGTAAGATGTTCCCTTTTTTATTTTTTATTTTTTTAAATCCTTACCTGAGGACATTTTTCCATTTTTTGTTCAGATAGAGTGGGAGGGAGAGAGAGGAAGAGAGAGAGAGAGAAACATTGACATAAAAGGGACACATCTAGTGGCTGCCTCCCGCATGACCCAACCGGGGGCCGGGGACAAACTGCAACCGAGGTACGTGCCCTTAGCGGGAACCGAACCCGGGTCTCTCTGGACCGCAGGCTGACGCTCTAACCGCTGAGTCAAACCGGCCAGGGCAGATGTTCCCTTTTTGAAATGAGGAATGAGATACATGGGAACTCTGAATTATCTTCATAACTTTTCTTTAAATATATAACTATCCTAAAGTTAAATTTTATTTTAAAAATATAAAATTGAGGCAAATCTGCCTACCCTGAGGCCTGCAGACCTCCTGCTGATGAGACCCTACAGTGGAAGGAATAAGGAGTGAGAGGGGTGATCCATCCAGAATTGGGGTTCACCTTTCTCACTGTGCCCAGGCCCTTCTCAAAGCCTAGTGCAGCCTACAGGGTCCTTTTCAAAGTAATGCTTTTATTTTTTTTATTTATAATTTTTCTTTATTGATTTTAGAGAGAGAGGAAGGGAGAGGGAGAGAGAGATAGAAACATCAACAAGAGAGAACATTGATTGTCCGCCTCCTGCATGCCCCCCACTGGGGATCGGGCCCACAACCTGGGCATGTGCCCTGACCAGGAATTGAACCGGTGACCTCTGGGTGCATGGGTCGACACTCAGCCACTGAGCCACACCGGCCAGGCTCAAAGTAATACTTTTAAATGCACAAAGTAAAATGTATAGGATTCCATGGAAATCAATTCCATTGAAATGCAGGTATAAAAGATTAAGAAAACAAATTTGTGATAAAGTTATATATGTGTTTCTTTATTTTTAACTTTTTATTCATTTTATTTTTTATTTTTTTGAGAATTTATATGAGTTTGAGCCACACTGATGACATATGCTGGGGAGTAAGATTTCGCAAGTGTTCCCCTATTTTATTTTTTAAATTTATTTTAGAGAGAGATGTGTTGTTCCACTTATTTATGCATTCACTGGTTGATTCTTGTATGTGCCCTGACTGAGGATCGAACCCCCAACCTTGGGGTATCGGGACGATGCTCTAACCAACTGAGCTAGCTGGCCAGGGCCTATGTGTGTTTCTTTAAACACAATAAATAACAAGATCTGATGGAGGCCTAACAGTTACTGTATTTTGGAAACGATGATGAACATAAATGATATTACAAGTTCTGTGTCACCGCTGCAACATATAATGAAAATATCTGTAATTTCTATTGGTGACAAGTCACAGGTATTGCTAATAGCACTGTGGTGTGTTCTATCCATTCATAACAGAAAGAAATGCTAAATTTCAGCTAGAGGACAATGAAAATAGAGATAGATTTCCCCCCTAAGACCCAAGGTTAAGAATGTCTAATTTAGAAATCTATGCAGTGCCCTGGCCAGTGTGGTTCAGTTGGTTGGGCGTTGTTCTGTGCACCAAAAGTTTGCTGGTTCGATTCCTGGTCAAGGCACATGCTGGGGTTTCGGGCTCAACCTCCTGTAGAGGGCCTGCAGAAGGCGGGATAGATGTTTCACTCACACATCGATGTTTCTCTCTCTCTCTCTAAAAAAAATCAATAAAATATATATATATATTTTATCCTCACTTGAGAACATTTTTGCATTTATCTTCAGATAGAGTGGGAGGGAGAGAGGGAGGAAGAGAGAGAGAGAAACATCGATGTGAGAGAGACACATCGAGTGATTGCCACCCACATGACCCCAACTGGGGCTGGGGACGAACTGCAACTGAGGTACGTGCCTTTAGCAGAATCCAAACCGGGGTCTCTCTGGACCACGGGCCGACGCTCTAACTGCTGAGCCAAACTGGCCAGGGCAATAAAAATATTTTAAAAAAGAGAAAGAAATATGCTATGCAGAGCCTCCTGGCATCTTCCCTGGCAGGAAGGAAGAACACTTAGATCTACTTAACATTAAAAGAGGGGTGCTATCTACTCCTGCCTCAGGGATTCATGATAAAGGAAGGGGGAATCATGAAGGCCCTCATGGAGGAAGTGACATTTGAGCTGGGCTTTCACAGACTGACTGCTGGGACTCAGGCGTGCAGAAACTAGGACGGGAAAAGATCTTCAGGGCAGAAGGAGTAGCAGAGGGAGACAGCCTGGGTGTGCCTGGTTTGGCAGGAAGGCGGATAATGAGTTCCATACGTTGGTTTTCACAGGGAGCCCTTGATCATGACCGTCCCTTGTTTGCCAAGACCAGGCATGGTTCAGACCCAGGCATCAGCGCCACCCTGCTCCGTGGCTTGGCAGCCAGGCTGCCTGGGCTTGCTGAGACCACAGACCTGCCTGATTCCGGAGGGGAGAGGGATGACTCTCGGGTTGGGGTGCTCAGGGGTGAGTTCCAGCTGGCCCTCTGCTCCCCACCCCACTGCCTGTTCAGGAAAATGTGCTCCCCCAGGAAGGCATGGCGATTTGATTTGTCAGGGTGGTGGCATTTTGGTATTTCATTCGCATCATCATAGCTTTTTGCTGTTGTTAATCCTCACTCCAGGATATTTTTCCATTGATTTTTAGTCAGAGTGGAAGGGAGGGAAGGGGGGGGAGAGAGAGAGAGAGAGAGACATTGATGTGAGACACATCGATTGGTTGCCTCCCGCACAAACCCAACTGGGGCTGTGGATCGAACCTGAAACCCAGGTACATGCCCTTGACCAGGAATCAAACCCAAGGAGGTTGCCCAGTGTTAGAACCTCCTTCCCAAGTTTGGGGAACTCCCCACCTTAGGAATCTTACTGGAGCTCCTTGCCCAGGCTGCACCAATCAGAGGCCACACCGCTGAGGAGCAAGGCCACAAGGTGGGGTCTGCAACCGTGGCCGTGACCAAGGCCAGATATCAGTGTGGGAGGGAGATACATTTCTAACAAATACAGAAATATTCTTCATTTTTTGAAGTATGTTTTTGCATGTGTTATCCTTTATTTTTTTAATCTTAGATAGAGTGGAAAGGAGGGAGAGAGAGAAAGAAACATCGACGTGAGAGAGACACATCGACTGGTTGCCTCCCGCACGACCCCGACAAGGGCCGAGGATGAACCACAACCGAGGTACGTGCCCTTGACCGGAATCGAACCCTTGACTCATTGGTCTATGGGCCAACACTCTACCGCTGAGCCAAAGCGGCCAGGGCTGCATGTGTTATCCTTTAAAAAGCTTTTTGTAAATTAAAAATAAACTACCCTGCCAGGGCTTAAGAAAACTTTAATTGTGAAATATTTACATAAGACCATATAAAACCTATATGTACAGTATAAAAAGTTATAAAGCAAACACCCTTGTAATCACCACCCAGATCAAGAAGTGGGATGTTTCCAGTAACAAAAATCACAGCTGCCCTATAACCCAGCAGCCCCACAGGCAGAACCATAAGCAAAGACATGTGCAGGGATCTTCACGGAAGCGGGTTCTGAACCGCAAAGACCCAACAAAGGACCGAGTGCTGTGCTGGTGCTTGTGCGGATCAGGGCACAGAATCCCCACACCCGGGGAGGGACGGCGGGCCGGGTGACGCGGCTGATGTGATGGGGGGACGGCGGGCAGAGAGAGGAGGGGGGAGGCGACTTGACTCAAGGGTGCTTCATTTTGGTCTTTTGTATAAAAATAAAACCTTCAAGAGCTCACTGTTTTTCTGTCGAGGAATTCCATTTTAGCTCATATACATACATACAAAGCCATAAATACGGCTTGTACAAAGCTCCCTGCTCAAAGATACTCAGCATGGCAATGTTTCTACAGCCCTAAATCAAACAATCTGAATGTCCAGTAATGGGTAAATAAAATCCTGATGGTCATTAGAATGACTGTTTATATACTCACCATTCAGGAAATAAATTTTATAATGTGAAAAATCTTTATGTTAAATACAAATTCAGAAAACACAACTGTTTATGGAATGGCAATATAAAGATGTACAAGATAAAAGAGAGTAAAATATATCAAAATGTTAAGGAGAAAAAAAAAGAGATAGAGACAGGGAAGGAGGAGGTAAAAACCATTTTTGTCCAGATTTTCTCTAGGAATAGTTTATGGTTCGGCCCCCAACACCGATGCTCCCCAAGCTACACTGTGTCGGTGCAATGCACACTGGAGCTGGTAAGTGTACTATTTTGCTGCAGTCTGTGGCAGGTACATTTTACACGCTCTCCTGTATGACCAGGAGTCCCTGGGCTCTGCCTGGTGGGGGAGGGCCTCCTATTTTACCCCATTCCTAGCCCCTGTCCCCTTAAAAGAGGCTGGAAAAGTAAACTCCGGTCTGGGGAGTCTCCCCACTCCCACAAAAGGCCTGGCCTGGTCCTGAGTCAGTCTGTTGGCCAACAGCTGGTCCCATTATAGCTGTGGCCTCAGGTCCGCAGGCCAGGGGCCGGGGCAGCTCTCGGGCACACAGGCATGGTGGCACCTATTCCCAGCCCAGAGCTCTGTCCTGTGTCTTCCTCAGCTGAGCCCCGGGACCTCTTCCTGGAGCCCTGGAGGGAGCCTGGGCTCAGGCTGATGGCACAGGGTCAGGGTCCTACCCTCCAGGAGCCAGAAGACAGGGTAGAGGGGCCGGGTGAAGATGCCATGGAAGGTGTACAGGTGCTGGGTCTCAGGCTCCAAGCTGTAGAAGGTGAGGCAACCTGACGCCAGGTCCAAGTCCATGCCCAGGAGCTTCCCTGACACGCCTGGGAGGCGCTGGGCCTTCCCATTGTGCCAGGCCTGGGCACTATCCTCCTGAACACAGAGCCCCCACGAGCTGGGCCCATGGCCGATGTTGTCTGTGTGGGGTCCCAGCTTGTGCCGCGTCAGTTCTGGGTAGGCGACACCCAGCGTCACCGAGTGGTTGGATGTGTGCACCTCCCAGTAGTGGTGCCCAGACTGGAAGCTCTGGGCACACTGAACCTGCCAGAGCTCGAAGCTGCCTGGCTGAGCCGGGCCCCGGGGCTTTGGGCGGTGCTCTACCTGCCGGTCCTGCCGAGTCAGGTAAAGGTGGCGGTTGGCGCTGTCTGGGTCAAACGTCAGATTTCGATAATCTGTTGGGGAGAGATGGACTGAAGGTGAGCAGGCAGGGTGCCTGTGCATGTCCACCCTCCTGTCCCCAGAGGGCAGAGACAGCAATGGAAGCTCCACTGCTGGAGACGAACCACTGCCAGGCACACTAAGCTGAGCGAGCCCTGCCCGTCACCACGGGCGCCCAATCCTTGGGGCAACCTCTGAAGCAGAACCTTCCCTCAGCCTCATTTCACAGATGAGAAAACTGAGGTCCAGAAAGGTAACCTAACTTGATAGTGGAAGAATCGTGATTGATCCCAGATCTGTGTGCCTAGCATCTCCTTAACCACTATACTGGCTCCACGTGTGAGAGGTGTGCAGGGGGCAGGGCCAGACCAGGGAAGGGCACGGACAGGACAGTCACAGCACGTGCCACACACACACATACTCACAAGTGCACAAACATACATGCATACATACACGTGCTCACAGTGCACACATGTATATACACATATCCCCATGTGTGCACAATACATTCACATACACACACACACACATGCGCTGGGCCTCCTTACTCTGCCAAAGTTTCCTCCTCAGCGGACAAACCGGGCTTGGGACCAATGACAGGGCACCTGGGGCCTCTAGGGAGCAAAGCAGTGTTAGGGGAGTGATGGGGAGATGAGCTCACTGGGGGCTGGGCCCTGACTCCACTCCCACCCCCAGTGGGAAGGACAGCTGGGCCGAGAGGGTTAGGGAGAGATCTGGGAGCAGCCTTACCCATGGAGCCTGAGTCAGCGGCCTCAGCTGGTGCCCCGCCGGGGTCCCCCTTGTCCAGGAGGAGGCCACAAAGCTGGCTCAGAGACTCCTGCAGGCCACCCAGCTGCCGATCTTCATCCCACTGTGGAGGAGTCAGCGGCGCCAGAGGCCCTGGGGGCGCCAGGAGCTGTGATTCCTGAGACCCGGAGACAGCTGCAGTAAGCCCAGGTGCAAGGGGTGGGCATGCTGCTCGCCCAACCTGTCTCCCTCTGCCCTAGTACCTGGAGGAAGGTTGCCCAACCTGTCTCCCTCTGCCCTAGTACCTGGAGGAAGGTTGCGTCATCCAACTGCTCCAGGTCCCGGATCCTGCGGTCAAAGCGAGCCACGGCCTCCAGGTGGCCCTGTAGTCGCCGTTCCTCTTCCTGGGCCTGTGCCAGTGCCTGTTCCTTGGCCACCTCGATGTCCCTCAGTGCCATGACCTGACGCATCTTCAGGGCCTGCAGCAGGCAGCTGAATTTGCCAGAGACCACAGAAGCCAGGGTGCAGGCTGAGCTCTGGATGGGCACAGGAGGAGCCTAGGGTAGCCTTCCCCACACCAAGGCAGGCCAGGGCCACAACTGCCCACTGGGCTGAGGGGTGCAGATATGGGGAGCCAGGGTCCCTGGAACCTCTTTCCCCTGTTCAGCCCCTCACTTCCTGATGCCAGAAGCATTCTTCAAGGTAGCTCACACCGACTACCCAGGGTCCCAGGGACTAGCTGGTGGCTGCCTGAAGAACACACCAAGTGGTGGGGAGGGACAGACAGGCTGATACCTGGATCTGGCTACTTCGAAGATGCAGCTCTTGTAGTTGGCTCTCAGCTTGGGTGGTCTGCTGCCGGGTGACCTCCAGCATGGCTCTCAGCTGGGCCTGTGGTGTCCACCAGGGGACAGATGACAAGTGACAAGAGGGGGCCAGTATTGGCTGTGAAGTACCCCCTCAGTCAATCAACAAACACCTGCAGATGTTAGGCATCCCCTCCTCATGCTGCCCAGGCAAGGCTGATGGATGGGCCAGTACGCAGAGCACTGGCCTTGGTCTGAGCCCCAGGAGATTTGGGTCAGAGTGCCAGGGGGGCCTAGACAAAGCCCCTTTCACCTGGAACAGGATGGTACAGGGGCAGAGCAGCAGCCTTGGGCTGAAGACCTGACTTCCAGTCCCTCTTGTGGTCTGAGCAGCCTGGGGCAGAGCACCCACTCTCTCTGG
The DNA here is from genome assembly GCA_030848825.1 of Tadarida brasiliensis. NCBI lineage: Eukaryota > Metazoa > Chordata > Mammalia > Chiroptera > Molossidae > Tadarida > Tadarida brasiliensis. The sequence goes on from CM061273.1 coordinate 62,450,310, forward strand.
GCTGTAAATACCCCACATCCCGAGGCAACAAATGGGAGCAATTCTTCTGGCCTAGGTGACTCACGGGGAAGGGGTGACGGTCCAAAGTACCACAGTTGTTTGATGAGTGGGCAGTGCAGCGCATACATAAGATGGGCTCTTCCAAATGCCTGGCCAGTGCTGAGCCCCAGCTTTGGGCACAAGGGGAAGAGGGCACTCCTATTTGGTTGTGCCCCTCTGGTCCCCTCAAGAATCAAAATGTAGTTTCCTGGAGCAGGAAAAACTCTCACTCCCAGGATTTGGTTACCTGCCCCTGGTCAAGACCCGTCTTGCTTCCTCTCCTCCCAGTAACACTTTGAGGTTAAGTATGGGTGTTATGCCCACTTCCAGAAGGGGAAATGGGTGAGAGAAGTTGATAGTTTGGCCAAAGTTATCAGATTTTCCTAAGTCCAATGTTCCACCTTTGTCCAGACCCGTGTAGGAAGTGGGAGGGCAGACTTTCCTGGTTCATCTGACTCTCCCCACAGGATGCCTATGCAGCCCCAAGGGGCACTTCCCCTCCCACTAGCAAAATCCCAGCTCCACTGTGCCATCTGGTTGTACCACCTGTCCCCCTCCCTCCTTGTTGCTGTCATCTACTGGCCCACTGCAAACTCTCATGCTTAGTGGTCTTCGTGCCTCCAACAGTATCGTCCAGGCCTTATCCCCTGTGACCTCAGCGGCCACGGGGATTATCCTCCAGCACTCTGGCTCTGGCACCCTTGACCTCCACCTCAGCTGCTCATTCCCAGAACCTCATCCTGGCCTTGTCCCCAACTCGGAAATCTCTATTCCAAGTGTCTGTTTTCTGACCAGCACCTTCTTGGAATAAAAGCACCCAGTGGCACTCAGGTCATGGCACTGAGGGACACCGCCTCCTGCTGAAGCTGCCTGCACACAGAGAGCAGAGCAGGGGCACCCCGGGGTGTCACCTTGCGCTCCTGGCGCTCCACGTCCAGCAGCGCCGGCTCGTGGAGGCGACACTCGTTCACGATGCACGCGCTGCACACGCAGCGGCCCTCGGTGCGGCAGAAGAGCTCGAGCGGCCGCCCGTGCTGGGGGCAGCGCGCGCCAGGGTCCGGGCCGGGGGCCAGGGCGGGGCCTGCGGCCGGGCCACGCTCGGCGCGCACCACCTCGAGCACGTTGCTGAGCGTCACGTTGCGGCGCAGCTCGGCGCAGTCGGGGAAGGACTCCCGGCACTCGGGGCACTCGGGGCACTCCTTCTCGCCGGGGCCCCACCAGTCCCGGATGCACGCCCCGCAGAAGTTGTGGCCGCAGGGCAGCGTCACTGGGTCCCGGTAGAGCCCCAGGCAGATGGCGCAGGTCAGCTTGTCTTCCAGCAGCTGCTGGGCCATGGCGGCGGGCGGGAGGGCAGGCCCGAGCCACACCGGAGCTCTAGGCCTCTTAAAGGGACCGGGTACCGCGAGGAGGAGCGAGGACGAGCGAGGACCCGCCCAGGGAGAAGAGGGTGACAGCCCTTCTCAGAGGCCCCAGACCAGCCGTCACTCCCAGCGCCCGCCGCCCGCAGCGCACCCAAACCAGCCCTGCGGCCCCGCCCACGGGCTCCCCACTCCATCCAGGCTCAGCTACCCCTGCCTGCCTCCTGCCACCACAGGCAGGGAGTTGGGATCCAGTTCCCTCCGGTCCCAAGCTGGGACCTCTATCCCGCTTCCCTAGACCCCGAGTCCAGCAGCTCCTTAGCAGGGGATACGGTCCCAGCTTCTAGAGACAAGAACCCCAATGGGCCCCTGGTCTCCTCCTGAAGCCCTCACCTGAAAATGGAGTACACCTCCACCTACCTCCCAGGGGTTTTAGCGATTAAATGAGTGCACGTGGGAGGGCCTGGCACTAGGAGCAGGGGCACACAGCTAGTAGTCATTAAATGCTCTCCCCTGACCCAAGGGCCCTGTTGTGCTTTTTCCTTGAGCTGAGTTTCAGGCATTTACCAAATCAGCGTGTCTCCCTTCTCTAGGCTACTTGTCAACAGTGAGGTGGAAATTTCTGGTCGGCAAGAAACAGACTAGCCCAGTGTTTTTTTCATACCCGTTAATGGTTAATGGAGACCGAAAACACTCTTCGCCTCTTGTGGACCTCCTGCAGTTCTAGACTGCTCTGGCAGTTCTAGACTGCTCTGGAACCTCACATTTTTAGAGCAGTGGCTCCCCTGCAGCTGAGCAGAGGGCTTCTGATGGCTAACCCACCTGCCCAGGGGCAGGGTGTCAGCCCACCACCTGCTGGAGGAGGGTAACTCTTCCGACCAAGCCGGCCTGATTTCTAGGCAAGAAGCCCTCACTGCAATGCAGCATTGTGTCTTGTGTGTGGTACATATGTGAAGATTCTTTCTGGAAAAGGTGCACAGATCCCTTCTTGCTTGGCTACAGGCAGTCTTTTCCTTGAGAGGGTAGAAAGACCCTAACCACCCAGGGAGAGTGCAGAGGTTTTCTGGGCCCCTAGCAGGGGGGTGTGCCTGAGGTCTCTGAGACCTGTGGTGACTGGCCTGACCAGCCAGGAGCCTGCACCCTGCAGCCAGCCAGGCGCCAGTGCTCAGGGGGCAGATCTCTTTCCAGAGGCCTGTGGGAGAAGCCAAGGCAGCACCCCTGCCCCCTGCTTTCTTCTGGGCCTGTCTTCAGCCACTGGGTCACTGGGCCTCTGACACCCCAAGCAGGCAGAGGTGAGGGGTTACCTCCTGGGGTGGGAGGCAGCCCTCTTCCCACCCATGAAGCAATACAACTCCACGGGGAAAGGGGTGGGGTGTCTGGCTGCTCCGGGAACACAGACCCAGATTAGCTATAGCAAAACTCTTTATTCATACATCCACCCCTGGAGAGAGCCTCTTCACTCCCGGGAGGGCCACGAGGGGCTGCCTCAGACAGGGTCCGGAACCACAGCTTGGCCCCTAGAGCTGTGTGTTCCTGCCTGTGGAGCCTGACAGGGGCCTGAGAGGCCCAGCAAACTCTGAGGTGGGTGGAGTCTAGCCACTCAGTAGATGCCATAGGTGGGTTCATGACTGTCTCTGTACCGGTCCAGGTATCGAAGGGGCTGCCGGTGGGGGAAGCGCTTCTGCTTGGGGTGGTAAGGGGGTGGCCGCACAAACTCGAACACAGGCTCCCGCATGTCTGCAAGAAGAGTGAGGTGTGGACGCGGACTGCTTCTGGCCCGAGCCCCCTGTCTTGTCTCTAGGTTGGGACTATCCAGCCAGCCCACCTGAGGAATGGCCGAGCCTCTGACCAGGGAGAACTGGCTGTCAGGTCAGGAGAGGTCTGTGAGCTTAGGCCAGCCACCCCCCTCCTCCAGCCCACTCTGCCCCTACCCAAAAGCTGGTGGAAGATGTGGGTGACCGACTCATCCCAGCGGCACTGGAAGAAGGCCAGGCCTGCTGGAGTCATGGCTTCCTGGTGTTTCTTGTAGAAATCAAAAGTGTGGAAGGTCCGCTGGGCAAGCTGGTAGCTGTAAGAAGATGGGGAGAATGTGAGAGTGGGGAAGGGGACACCAGAGCCCTGTACCCCACCTCCGCCACAGGCAAACCTGAGAAGCCCCTTAGGGCCTGCCTAGCACAACCACTGTCTACTGGTCTCCAGTCTGAGTAGAGAGGAGGATGACCAAGCAAGACTGGACTGACCATTGTGGGGAAGCTGGCCTGAGGCCGGGGGTAGGGAGATGCGGGGGCATGTATGTGGGGGTGCAGATTACCAGGGTGAGGGCCGGGTGTCTTCAGAGAAATCGATTGGCTTGTCCTGCTTGAAGAGCAGGAAGGCAAAGCGGTGGAAGCCAGAGCCCCGGGCAGGGAAGGGGGGCAGGTAGGGACACGTCTCCTGTCCTTCAGCCACCCTGTTGCCCGGGATGTTAGTTCTGGTGGGAGGAAAAGTAACACGTGAATTGCCAGTGGACAGAAGTGGCAGCGGGAACACCCACACCTATGTACTCCCTAGAGGCTGAAACAACTCCCGGGGGACAGACCCTAAAAGGATCTCTACAGTCACCCTGGCCGGTTTGGCTCAGCGGTTAGAGCGTCGGCCTGCGGTCCAGAGAGACCCAGGTTCGGTTCCCGCTAAGGGCATGTACTTCGGTTGCAGTTTGTCCCCGGCCCTGGTTGGTCGTGCGGGTGGCAGCCACTCGATGTGTCACTTTCACATCAATGTTTCTCTCTCTCTCTCTTCCTCTCTCTCCCTCCCACTCTATCTGAACAAAAAGTGAAAAAATGTCCTCGGGTGAGGATTAAAAAAGGATCTCTACAGTCAAGTAGGAGGTGGAGCTCTGTGAACCCTTGGGACTCAGAGACGGAGAACTAGGGTCGCAAGGCCGAGCAGCCTGTTTGCTATACCCTGGGGACCAAGTGGCACTGCCACAGCTACTCAGGCTGGAGACTGTGCTACCTTTGAGCTGCTTCTCTGTTTGCTGAAATTCTGGGCTTTGTCAGAATGCCTGCCAGCCCGGCACAGGGATGGCCACTGTACCTGCCTCGAGAGGCAGCCCCCGAGGGTCCTGCTGCACAGGGTGGTAACTGCAGTTGAAAAAAAATGACAGAAACCAACCTCCCAGTCACTGGCCTCGATTACCCATAACTCCCAAAGCTGTGGTCACCTGCCTGATTTCAGTCCCTTGACCCGGTGCTCAGAGACAAAAGCCCCTGAGAAAACAAAAGGTAGGTTAACCTGAGCATGTCACAACTGCCAAAGGCTTCATATGATCCCTCTCTCATTTGACTGTCACAGAGCTCCTTAGGGTGGTTAAGGAATGTGGAGGCATCATCCTAGATTTCCAGGTGAGGAAATGAGTTCAGGGAGACCAGGAGGCCTGTGGGAGCAGCCAAGGTCCGCTGCCTGCTTTTCTTCTGTACCCATTTTCAGTCACTGGATCAGAAGGCCCCTAACACTCTCAGGAAGCAGAGGTGAGGGTCCACCTCCAGTGGAGGGAGGTTAACCCAAACTCCACTGTTAATCCACGGCGAGCCCAGACTGAAACTCAGGTGCAGCTCTTTCCAAGATGCCAGGGCCTCCCCGCATGCCTGACCCACCGCCACACCCCGGGTACTCACACCAGCCAATGGACATACTCAGCATCCGGCTCTAGCAGGTGTCCATCTGCACACAAACAGACCCACTGACTGAGGGCCCAGGAAAGGAGCTGTGGCTGGAGCTCTCCACCTGGCCCCCTGGCCCTGCCCCCAGCCCCCCAGGGCCTTGGCTCATGGGAGGTGAGGGAGGCCGAGGCCCAGTGTGCCCTAGACACCTACCCAAGTTGGTGAGCAGCAGTGTCCACATGGAGCCCTCGTCGGCCTCATAGGTCACCTCTGGGGCTTGGGCAGCCTGATGGGGAGAGAACAAGGGAGCTGTTACCCTCACCAGGGACAGACAAGCTGTTATATAAACAGACCTTTCTGCCCTGGCCCGTATGCTTTAGTGGTTAGAGCATCGACCTGAGAAGGGTCTCGGGTTTGATTCCCGGTCAAGGGCATGAAACCTGGGTTGCAGGTTCAATCCTTGACCCTGGCTGGGGTGGTGCAGGAGGCAACCAATCGATGTGTCTCTCTCACATCGATGTTTCTTCCTCTCTCTCTCTCTCTCCCTCCCTCCCTCCCTCTTTCCCTTCCACTCTATCTAAAAATCAATTTTGCTCAGCGGTTAAAGCGTCGGCCTGCAGACCAGAGTCCTGGGTTCGGTTCCCACTAAGAGAACGTACATCGGTTGCAGTTTGTCCCCACCCCAGTTGGGGTTGTGTGGGTGGTAACCACTCGATGTGTCTTTTCACGTCAATGTTTCTCTCTCTCTTCCCCCCTCTCTCCCTCCTCCTCTGTCTGAAGATAAATGCAAAAATGTCCTCGGGTGAGGATTAAAAAAAATAAATGAAAATATCCTTGGGTGAGGATTAAAAAAAAAAAAAAAGAATCCCATTCAAACTTAAAAAAAATAAACCAACAGACAGACCTTCTTTCTTGAGCGCAGGAGTCTGAGGGAGCCCTGGAGAACGAGAGCCCGCTCTGACCCAGACACCCTCGACAGCCCCTCTAGAGGCAGGTCGGCAAGAGAAACTTATGGAGGACCTGCGCAGAGTGCCTCTCCAGAGATCTGAACCGCAAGAGGGCCCACAGGTCAATGAACAGGGGTTAGGAGACAGTGGGCCAGCCAAGATGGACCTGCTTTTTCTTTCATTTCGTTTTTTTTGGTAATTATCATGGTGTTGTTTACTAGGAAATCAAAAAGAGGACATACAGAACAACAAAACCCTGGATAAGACCATGTACATGCCATGTTTGTGCCCTTAACCACCATAAAATCCACCTCTAAAAATGCTTTCAAAAAGGAATTGATGTGGCTCAGCTGGTTGGGTGTCATCCTGTGCACCCAAAGGTTGCCATTTCAATTCCTGGTCAGGGCACATGCTCGGGTTTTGAGCTCAATTCTCGGGGGCGGGGGTGGTGCAGGAGGCAGCTGATAGATGTTATGCTCTCACATCAGTGTTTCTCTCTCTAAAAATCAAAATATTAAAAAAAAAAAAAAAGGAATCGTCTGTGGCCCTGCAGTGGGCTATGCTTGTGTACACAGGGCAGGATGGGGCACAAGCCAGCAGTTACCTCAGTTGGAGTGATCTCATTGCCATGGTACACAGGCATCAAGTCATCTTCACCCACGGTGTAGGCCACATGCAAGGGAACTCGAGGCACGAAGGTGGCACTATGGAACAGGTCTCTGTAGAGGCCATAATACTCTGCCAGACGCTGCTTGTGGTAGGGGCCACAGGTCTTCTCCCATTCAGCCCGCACAGCCTCCAGCGGAATGCACACTGGGAAGGAATACCAGCTGGGACCCAGGGTGAGGGCAAAAACACACCAGGGCCCTCTTCCCTAGGAGGGCTTACCTGTGCGGAGACGGGCAGCCCGCTCCTCCTCCATATTGGCCCTCAGCTCCTGGAGGGCCTGTTTCCGCTCCAGCAGCTGTTGGTTCCGACAGACCTTGGGTGGAGGCAGCCCAATGTCAATCTTGTCTTTGGGATCTAGGGAGGAAAATGTGTTGGAAGAAGTGGGATCAATTCTTGGTAAAGCCACCTGTCCCTACCTAGTCCTCTCACTTGCCCAAGATCTGCTGCTAAAGCTTTCCCTTTAATTCATAAAACTAAGACATACTGTGTAGTCTGCTTCACAGATCTGACCAGGGGGCCAGTTGCTAAGCAAATTGGATAAGTTTGAGATTGCATTTTATAATCCCTAAACCAAATTACACTGCCTGTCTAGGTCATGGAAAATAGAGGCAGATAGTCTCCCATTTATAGCTGGGATCACCTTCAAGCCTGTTCACAGCTGGCCACGGACACACACCTGTGTCCTCAGTAGAATAGCTGAAGCTAGAAGGACTTAAAGAAGCACTTCTCACCCTTTAATGAACAAGCCATACAAGTCACTTGGGAAATTTGTTAAAATTCAGATTCTGATTCAGCAGTTCAGAGTGGGGCCTGAAACTGCATCTTTCTTTTAATCCTCACCGAGAACATGCTTTTTATTGATTTTAGAGGGGAGGGGAGAGGGGGAGAGGGAGAGAGAGAAACACTGATTGGTTGCGCCCTGACTGATAATTGAACCCATGACCTTTCTGTGTATGGGAGGATGCTCCAACCAACTGAGCCACACTGGCCTGGGCATGAAACCGAATTTCTAAGGAGCTCCTAAGTAATGCCTGTGCTGCTGGTCCCAGAACACACTTTGAGTAGCAAGGCCCTAGAGAACTTTTAACCCAACACCTTTTCCCATTTACATTAGACAATAACAAAAATTAACACACACTGAACCCTTTTAAGAATGGATTAGGCTAGAAATTCCAATGGACCATGTTCTTTGATGCTCACAATTTTGTGACATAGACATAATTATTTGACTTTATAGTTGAAGAAACTGAAGCTCAGGGAAGTCACTCCTAAGAGGCTGACTTGGGTTTAAATCATGCTGTATAGTTTCCATGCCTGTGCCCTTAACCATCATAAACACAGCCTCTGTGAAGGCTTTCCAAAAGGATGCACTTGTAAGTTGCTCAAGGGCAGAGTTCCCGAGTCATCTTGCTCAGGGCTTTCAATTTCATTCAGTAAAGTATTGTACACTAGGCGGGTGGAAGGATCCAATGACGGTTAATGACAGGCAGGACCCCTGTCCTTAGAGAGTTCACAATTTGGGCGGGAGGCAGCGAAAAGAAAGTAAGGATAGTGTGGGCAGGGCTATATACTGAGTATTTTAGGAGCACAGAGCGGCGTTCTAATTCGTAATTGCGGGGGGGGGGGCGGTCAAGAAAGGATTTTAGGAATAGAAATATCTAAGGTGGAACTCTAATGGTGGGGGAGGGAATTTTCCAAGCAGCGGGACCAACAGGTGTGAAAAATCCTGGTTGGACAAAACCTCCAACGGGGATGCAGGGTGGCCCATCCCCCAATGCTCTGGGAGGACGCCGGTGGGGTCCCCGAGGCCCGCACCCAAAGCCCCCTGCTCCGGTCGCCCCGCACCTGACTCCACCCCGAAATGCTCCCGGTAGGTCCGCCACCAGTGCGGGGCCCGCGCCTCCTGCTCCGCTCGGCGCCGGTAGCGGTCAAAGCTGCGGTACTTCTCCAGCCGCTCCAGGTTGCTCACATCGATGTCCTCGTTGGGCATCGGCCCCAGAGGAGGGGTCCGGCGGCTCAGTGCGGCTGCGGGCAGAGAGCGGGACGTCTCAGGCCGGCTACGGCCCGGCCTCGCGGAGGCCGGGCACACGCTGGCTCGAGTCCCAGGGTTCGGGTTAAATGGGGACCTGAGAGATCCCCACACCCTAAGACCGCTCACCCGAGGTGCTGAAGCCCCGCCACCTCCGACTTGCGCCCAGCACCGCTCGCCACAAGGGCGCCGCCATCTTCCCTCAGGTTGGCGCCGCCCCCGCCTCTAAAACACCGCAGAAGTGGCGAGAATTGCGCCTGGTGCGCCGCGGAGGCCCCGCCCCCGCGCCGCCCGGCCCCGCCCCGCGCCGCCCGGCCCCGCCCCCGCGCCGCCCGGCCCCGCCCCGCGCCGCCCGGCCCCGACCGACCTGCGGCCCAGGAGCCAGGCCCAGACTCCTCCTCCCGGGAGAGCTCGAGATTGTCTCCTCCCGGAGGGAGGCGGCTGCGGGCTCTGGGCGACCCGGCCCCAGAAGTGCTTGGTGGACAACGAGGCAGAGCTGTGAGCGGTCGGAGCTCCTGCCCGCGGCCGGCCACCGGGGGGCAGCACAGGTGCGGCTCTGAACCCAATCCCCCAACGCTCCATCCTGAACCCCCAGCGCTGCGGCGGCCGGCAGGGGATGCGAACAGGGATTCTGGAGTCAGGCTGCTTGGGTTCAAATCTAGATTGTGACTTTCCTCACACCTTTGCAGGTGCCTCATTTGGGTAAAAAGCAGGTAACAGTAGTACTTAACTCTGTTGTTAGGATTAAATATATATATTTAATATTATGTTATATTTAATATAATATTATATATATATATAATTTATTGACACAGGCTAGTAAGCCAGGACAAGCAGAATAGGGGGACTGAGACAGATAGTTAAACAGCAGGTTGCAGCCATCTAGAAAATTCTATCTTCCCCAAAACAAGGACACTTAAGAGTAAATGGTTTGCTCTTCTCCCCAACCAGAGGGTAAATAGCTTAAATCACCCTACTCAGGGAGACAGATAACAGAAATCCAGTTGGTGCCATTTGCCAACCACACCCAAAGACAGATAAAATTAAGGGAATAAATCTTTGTCCAGCCGGTGTGGTTCAGTGCTTGAGCATTGACCCATGCACCAAGAGGTCACTGGTTCAATTCCTGGTCAGGGCACAAACCCAGGTTGTGGGCCCGATTCCCAGTGGGGGGCATGCAGGAGGTGGCCAATCGATGTTGTCTCTCATCAATGTTTCTATTATCTCTCTCCCTCTCCCTTCCTCTCTTTCTAAAAAAAAAAAAAAAGAAAAGAAATCTTCATTGTTGTATATCAGCATAAAGATTACGAATATTCTATTAATCCTCCCCTAAGACCTCCTCCAAACACCCAACCTTTAAAATCCCTCAAAAGGAAGGTCCCAGGGAGGGTTCTTCCTCTTGGGAGCACACCCATGCCCCCCCCCCTCCTTTCCCCAAGGCGTGCATCTCCTAAACACCAAGGTACCCCAGGAGGTTTGTAACCAGGGCAGCAATGGGCAACAGCAGTTCATCCCAGGCAAACCCTCTGAACCTGTCCTCAAGACCCCCTTTTCTCTGATTTCTTATGTGAGCCAAAGCAGCCCCTGGCTGGGATCATCCCCACCTTGTCCTCTCCTGTTATCCCAGCCCTTCCTTGTTTCACTGTCCCCAGCTTTAATAGACATTCTCTAAAATTCCCCTGGACTCTCGTGTTGTGAAATTTTTCCTATTCGAAGTCAAGAACCCACACACTACTGGCCGGCCCTAGGCAGACCCACCAAGGGCCACGTCCCCTTTCCTGTGACAGTATATGCGTTAGCTTTTGGTCACCTCCAATTTCCCAATATCCACACAGCGGCATGTCAGTGTCTCTGCCTCAGTCCTTCCAGGGCTGTGTTGCTCTCGGGATCCAGTACTAACAAGGTAGAAGTTGGTAGCCCAGGTAAACTGGCCCCTGTGCCCTGGTACTCCAGTTTTCATGCCACCAAACCATCTTAATCTTCTCTTACTCAGCTCTTTGCTCCCCAGAGCACTGGATCATTGCACATGCTGTCACTTCTATCTTCCACTCCTCACCTTTGCCCCTGTGGCCTGGTTGCCTCCCAGGCCCAGGGGAGTGGTCCCTCCAGAAAGCCTTTCCCAATACCCAAGATTCCGAGGCTAGACTAGGCCCCAAGGCTCGGCTCTGCTTGGCTCTCCAAGGCTCCAGGGTTGGCTCTGAGGCTTGGCTAGACTCCGAGGCTAGCATCAGTCTTTAATGATGTCACTGCACATCGACAAGTCACACTTTGTTCTTGTGTTGGCAGTGACAACTAGCAAGGTGCCTAAAGGGTTTGAGCACCAGACTGGCCTTCAGGGAACAGACACTCCTTCCAACCTCCCCTCTCCCTCTTCCTTCTGAATTCCATCCTGGGCCTGTACAGAAAGCAGCAGCTGCCGTGGACTGGTTTTATCTGTGTGTAAACCAACTTTGCATGGAATTATAAAAACATATTCATAGACATTCCATGGTGTTTTTATAATCAGGAGCAAAGACCCTTTTATCAAAAGGGATTCTATCTAAGGCTGTGCAAAATTCAAAAGGGATCAGATCCCTTTGAAATAGTCCAGAGTCCATTAAACAAAATTGACCTGGGCTATGGGGAAGCCCCGATGTGCCAAAGATCGTCTTATAGGAAGGGACCCTGAAGTGAGCACACTTGGCCTCGGAGCCAGAGGTTGAAAGGGCTCCTCATTCTGCCGGGAGAGGTGGCTGTGCAAGTCACTGTCACTCACTGAGGCTGGTCCCTTGGTCCTGCTGGACGGAGAGGTATTGCTTGTGGGTGTCAGCCAGGCAGTTCTGCAAAAATAGTCTGGGTTCCCAATTCGAGATGGCAAAAGATGGGCTTCTTCAGAGAAGAGCAAGACCTGGGAGACAAATACAGAATAAAAGACGAACTGGTCACACAATGGAAACTGAAGAGCACACGGGGAAGGTCTGCTAACCAGAATGGCAGGTTGGTCTCACCTGATGGCCACAAGCAAAGGGAAGCCAGAGGGCTCTCTGTAGTTGAGGCTGCCCCTCTGGAGCATGCCATCCTGCCCAGCATGTTCGGAAAATGGGGCTCCTGGGAGGCGGCCCACAGCCTGGAGCACTAGTGTAGACATGGCTGTTGGAACTCCAGAGGCAGAAAAATTATTCTTCTCCTGGGGCCACACTGCCAGAGGTACGGGGGGAACAGCCTCTTCCCTGAGGCCCAGGCTTCCTTCTGTAAAACAGTGGCACCCAATAACCCCTAAGGTTACTGGTTCCTGGACTGTGGCCTTTGTAAGTTCTCATCCCCAGATAGCATGTGCCCTGGGAGTTGGAGGCCCTGAATTTAAATCCCATCTCTGGCTGTGTGCCTCAGGTTCTTTCCTGCCTGAATCCCAGACTCCCAACGGTGCAAAGCAGGGGTGGAAACAGGTCACCTGTCCATCCCTTCCTGCTGGAACATTCTAGGTATCTAAGTTTGCTTTTTGCTCCTGTGCCTGTGCTATTCCCACTATCATCGCTTCTTGTGGCTTCCTGACGCCAAATGGGTGGTGTTTGTGCCTGATGCAGGGAGGCCGGGGTGGAGACTAGAGCTGCCAGCATACAGTGGGCGGTGCTGCCACACAAAAGGTGGTGCACGCACACGAACACGCACACACACACACACACACACACACACACACACCCCTCAACCCCTCAAATACCCTTTCTCTAGCTCCACCCTTGTGCTTGTACATTTTCTCTGCCAGCTCAGAAACAGAGAAGACGGAAAAGAGACCGTCTTTCCCCACATCCACCTGTGATCCGCTGACTCTCACTTTCCAATGAGAATCTGGGTGCCAAAGTTACCAAGTTTCTAAGTTGGGGACTCCTATGCAGTGTCTGCAGCCTCCTCTTCTGCCTTCCCCCTCCTTTCTAATCAGCATGGAAAAGATTCTCTTTAGTGAAACAGACCTCTCCAAAGTTCTTCAACAGCTATGCAAAAATTATAAAGGGAATTCAAGATTGTAGATCGGAGGTCAGCAAGATTTTCTATAACAGCCAGAGAGTAAATGGCTCATGGTTTCTGTTGAAAGGCGAAGTCTCTTCGTAGTTAGATAACAGTCATAGACAATATGTAAACAAATAGATGTGTCTGTACTCTTTTTTTGCTCCGGACCTGGGCTACCCCAGGTCAAGTGCCTGCTTTATTCAGACTGGAAACGCTGGAGTAGATCACAGCCTGTGTCTGTATTCTAATAAAAATTTACTTGTGGGCACTAAAGTGTGAATTTCATACGATTGTCATGTATTAGGCTCAGCTCTCTGAGGCTAGGCCTGCTTTGGTACTAGCAGAAGCTTGACCCTCACACGCACACTGAAATGGGATGAAGGGGTCTCTCCATCCAGCAGGAAGTGGCCACACCTTGAACTTGGCGTTCACAAACAGCAGCCAAACAGCTAAACCTCTCACCACTACTGCCAGTGTCACATCAGTGCACACCTACTGTGTGTTAGGGCCAGTAGGACCCAGTCCTGCCCTTGAGGAGTGGTTGCTTATTAATTTGTGAAATCCTGAATGTGCACAGCAGAACTGAAGGCTGTGGGTGGACTAGGACTATGCACCAAGCCGGGGGGAGCACAGGGGTTCGGATCTTAATGTTCCCGTGTTTACATCTGGACTCCTTTGCTAGTTTAGCTTTTGCTTTTGCTTTTGATTCCTCTTCTATGTGCCTCTAACCCTGCCCCAGCCTGCTGGTCTGCAAACAAAAAGCACAGAGCCTCCAGGGGCTGGGGCATGGGGCTTGCTGGTCTACCAGGTGGCTCATATCTCTCTCTCTCTCTCTCTTTTTTTTTTCTTTTCATATTTCTCCATTAGTCCTTACTTTTGAGAAACATTCTTCCTCTCTCTGTCCTAGAACCTTCTGAGAGTGGGGCTCCCTTGGAATTTAACTGTTAGAAAGGCCAAGAATGGGTTCAACTTGAAGCAAACAGTTTGAATAACTCTTGAAGCTGGGAAGTGTTGGCCCTGCCAGTGTCTTTTATCATTGCTACTTCTACCCATATTTCTCTCCACAAGGAACTGAATTAAGCGTCTGAGCTATGACCTTGAGGAGTTATTTGAGAAGAAAAAGAATGACTGGCAGATACACAGCCCTTATTCCTGTGTGCAGCCCTCTACCGACTGTGTTCCGAAGAGGTGATGTAGGGGATAAGTAAGCTCCCAGCTACACCTTAATGCCAGTGTCCACTGAGCTTAGTGAATCAGGAGATTTGGCTAGAAATAAATGATAAAGACTTATTAGAGGGTCTTAGGATTTGCAAACCAGAACACAACTAGGCAATACCCAGAATGTTTCAAAGAAAAAAGAAAAGCTGAGTTATTAAAGAGCACATTCTTGAGAAGCAGCAGTCCTGCTTCCTTAGCTTCTGGATGGGTCCAAGATGATAATATTCTAGATGTTCGGTGGTCTGGATAATGGATGTCAGGCAGTCTGGATCCGTGAACATTCTTTTTTTTTTTTTTTTTGGTACGTGCCCCTAGCGGGAACCGAACCTGGGACTCTCTGGTCCGCAGGCCAACGCTCCAACCGCTGAGCCAACCGGCCAGGGCCATGAACATTCTTTCCCAGGTCCTCCAGGGGGTAATCAGAAGGTTTTCAGGTCCCTGGTTAGTTAAAGCAAGAGTAGAATTGTTTCCTCAGGCCCCAGCCTACTTGATTTCAGTAATTTAGCAGCTTGACTATAGTGACTCCATTTTATTTCTTCACTCTTTCCTCACTAGGGAGAATGATATAGAGCAGTTAGTGTTGGGCACTGAGTAAGGTGTCATTATAACTGAGTGCCCATGGAACGTCTCCACTGTCCAGAAATTTGGGGGTCCTCTTTGATACACCTTCCCCTCGTTCCATCCTGACCCTCCATGTCAGGTACCAGGTCCTGTGGGGTCACTTTTCTGTGACCCCTTCACTGTCCTGTCCCCCTGCACCATTGCAAGCAGCCCTCCAATGGCTTCTCTGTCCTCTCTTGCCCCTTCCTGTCCCCATCCACAGCCACAATAGGTTTTCTAAATGCAAATGTGGTCCCACTCTGTTTGAAACCCTTTAATGAATGAATACCCATTGCCTTGAAGATAAAAATGCAAACTCTTCAGTAAGATATACAAAGCCCTATCAACAGGCTTTCTAATTCTAAAGTCTTCCTCTCAGTCTTGAAGGCCAAGCTGCGCACCCTCAATGTGTGCCTGTGGTCACCCACATATCTGCCAGGTGACTGCTTAAATGCTAGCTGCTCCTGGGCCGTGCCCATCCTCAGAGCCCTCCAGCTCTTCACACAGAGGGAGCTATTCATGTGCATTGAGAGGACCTTTTGAGCATGAAGGCTTCTGGTGGACACGGGGTGCGCCCCCCGGCAGGGAGGTGCAGACCCCGGCCGCAGCTCATCTGCTTCACAGCGGCACTACATTCAGCACGCTCCTCGGGAAGGGGCAGCCGTGATGTGGCCGAGAGCCTGGGGTTTTGCAGTCGGCCCAAGCAGAACTCAAGCCCAGGCTCTGCTATGTCGCCGTGTCACCTTGGGTCGATTACTTACTCTCCCTGAGCCTCAGTCCCTCTGGCCGCGGTGTGCAGCTTGTAGGCCGGAGGTCCCAGCCCTGGCCAGTTTTACAGCACACAACAGTGCTACAGAGCAAATATTTCTAAGAAGTAAGTACAAACTGATGAGCCACGGCAAACTGTAAGAATCCAGTCACTAAGAGTATAGCAATTTATGCCCTGGCCTGTGTGGCTCAGTGGGTTGAAGGTCGTCCAGTGCACCAAAACGTCACTGACCAGGGCAAAGGCCCAGGTTGCAGGCCCAGTAGGGGGCATGCGGGAGGCAGCCAATCAATGTGTCTCTCTCTCCCTTCCACTCCAAAATCAATAAAAACATGTTAAAAATATATAAATATTCATATAGTAATTTATGTTAGGGACTCTAAACAAGCACTGAAAGCCACTGTCAGAGTATAAATTGGTCCAACTGCTTACAGAGCGATTTGGCAGTAACTAGTCAAGTTTAACTAGCAAAGGTAAGCACATATTCTGTGACCTAGAAATTCTACTTCTGGGTATCTGCCTTAGAGAAATGCTTACATATTTGCCAAGGAGGCATGCCCAGCACTGACCGGGGCAGCATTATTTATAATAAAATCACAATAAAATAAAACTGGAAACATCCTAAATGCTCATTTGCAGAATGAATAAATAAATTGTGGTATATTCAAACAATGAAATAGTATTCAGCAGTTAAAATTCATGAACTGGATTTAGAAATAAAGTTGTGAAAAAAGAAAGTTGGCAGAAGAATGTATACAATATAATACCATTTACATAGATTTTTAAACATACAAATCAATATTCTGTATTGTTTGTGGATACATACATACAGAATAAAACTGTAAAACCAGAAAGAGAATGGCGATCTCTGAATCAAATATGGCAAGAAATGAACAGTAGTTAGATTTTAAAAAAAGAATATAGCAATTTAATGGGTCCAAGATGAAGCCTGTAAATTGTTGGTAAACAAACAAGATTCCCAAAAGCTGTTGAGACAGAGACACAAACGCCTGCCCAGGGCCCGCCCGCTCCTCCTATCTCTGCCTCCCTCTGCCTTCCGGCTCAGAGGACGCTTTTCCATGGCTGGTGAGAAACTGCTCACTGAGAGAAGCCGCTTTATAAGTAATTGAGGTTCACATCAGTCTCCTGCTGGCACCCCTCCAGCAGGCCTTGGCCCAACACCCACGTGGCAATGTGCCCACTTGGGGGGCATCCTGGGTGTGTCCCTCAGGGTTCCCAGTGCTCCGTACCCTCCCAGGGCAGAGGCCCTCACTCTGGGGTCTTCACTGCCCCCCAGCTGTGGCTTCATGGCAGGAGAACAGAACAAGGGAAATCTTCTGGCCATCACCCCACCCCACCCCTCCCTCATCCAGCACCCCACGCCAGCCTCTGGGGAGCCTGTTGGAAGAAGCCAGCAAGGCCAGTGTCCCCGCCAGGCTAGGCACTCAGGGCTGTGTGAGCCCACCTGAGAGCATGAAGGGCTAGCCAAGTCCCAGGAGCACTCTGGACTGTGAGGTAAAAGCCGGCTGGGCACCGCACCCTCCCTGCCCGCACCCCGCACCCGACCAGGAGGACAGAGGCCCTGTAAAATGTGTGGTCTGCTCCACGTCCCCATCCGGGAGGGGCCCCTGCGCTGTGTCTGCTGCCTGGGGCGGGGAGGGCAGGAGGCTGCTCGCGCACCCTTGAGGACCCCGCCTCAGAAGGCCCAGTGAAAAGATCCCCAGCCACCTGCCTGCCGAGGAGGGGAGGGCTCCACACAGCCCAGGCGGACCTGGGCCTGACGGGGGTGTCTTCCGGGTAAGAGGACCAAAGCTGAGGCTCACAGTGTCTGGGGGCTGAGATGCTCCCGAGAGGCACGGAGCGCCACCTGCCTCTTCAGCCACGGCTGGCAGCACGACAGAGCCTTCCCTGGGCACCCCTCCCTGGAGCAGGCAGCCAGGGGGCAGTAGGAGAGAGTGCCAGGGTCTGTGGCTTGTGCTGAGGAGGCAGCAGGGCCCTCAGGCTGAATGGGATGTCACATTGTAGGGGGCTTTCTTCAGGGTCTCCAGGAAGAACTGTTCATTCTCCAGGAAGTCTCGGTCCTGAAAGGCGGAGGGGTGAGCAGTTACCCTCTGGCTCCCTCCTGTCCCGCTTTTGTGAACAGGGACACAGGCTCGAGGGACTGAGAGGCAGGTCCCTGAGTGCCAGTGAGCCAGCCCCCACCAGGGCTGCTCCCCGCTTACTCCCTGGCTCTGGGAAGCTGCGAGCTGCAGGGGGGGGGGGCAGGGAAGGATCACGTGCACCAGAGTGAGATGGGCCTCAGTCCTGGCAGGGCCACTGGTAGCACGTGGCTTCACCTCTCCAAGTCTGTCTGTAAACTACAGGGAATAACATCTCCCACCTGGTAGGGCTGGGGGAGGGTAACATTTTCAGCACAGAGCCCGAAACCCGGGAAAGACTCTGTGAGTGGTCGCTGCTGTCACAGGGTCATTGTGAGGCGCAACTGACATGATATGCATAGTGGCTTCGAAGAGAACCTGACCCACAGGACAGGTCTCGGGGATGGCCACCAAGCAATGTGCACCATGATTCTCCGCCAGGGGGTGGGCTCAGCCCTCCTCAGGCCAGGAGGTGCTCCTCTCTGGGTCCAGGGTAGTGGCGGGCCTGGGCTGGGGCCGCCTCTGCTATGAGATGCTTACCTGCTCAGCTGTGTGTTTCATCAGCACCAGCTTGGCGTGGAGGAGCGAGGGGCCCAGGCTGGCTGGTGGCTGGCTGCCCTGAGGACTGGCAGGAGCAGGAGCCAAGATGGCTGAAAAGGCTGAGGAAGAGGTCAAGGACCAAGCGTTGGTGGAGGACAGGACGGCCACAGCCTGTCTCCCGGGGGCCTTTTTACCACTGTGGGTGGGTGCACATCCACCAACTCTCAAAAACCTTTGAAAACACTCGTAAGATTTTACCTGGCAAGTCCAAGTCTAGGAATTTACTCAAGGGAAATAATCAGACAAAGGTGCAGGGATGTATGTATAAAGGTGTTCACTAACGTGCTGTTTATCTTAGTGACAAAAATAATCACCCAGTAAAAAATCATTAAAAATATGGAACAGCCTCATAATGGAAACTTATGCTGATTAAAATTTCTGGTTAAATATTTCATTACTGATATGAAAACATGTTCCATATGTATATTTCAAAAAAAAAAAATCAAAGTACAAAACAGTATATGCTACAATGTCAATTTTGTTTTTAAAAACACATACAGCAGTCCAGAATGCTATGCACCAAAATGTTAAAAGGGGTTCTCTCTAGCCCTGGCCAGTCTGGCTCAGCGGTTAGGGTGTTGGCCCTCAGACCAAAGAGTCACGGGTTTGATTACAGTAACGGGCACGTACCTCGGTTGCGGTCACGCAAGAGGCAGCCAATTGATGTGTCTCTCTCACATCGATGTTTCTCTCTCTCTCTTGCTCCCTTCCTCCCTCCCATTCTGTCTGAAAATCAATGAAAAAAATATCCTTGGGTGAGGATTAAAAAATAAATAAACAGCCAGGCCGGTGTGGCTCAGTGGTTGAGCATTGACCCATGCACCAGGAGGTCTCCAGTTCAATTCCCAGTCAGGGCACATGCCCAGGTTGTGGGCCAAATCCCCAGTAGGGAGCGTGCAGGAGGTGGCCAATCGATGTTCTCTCTCATTGATGTTTCCATCTCTCCCTCTCCCTTCCTCTCTCTAAAATCAATAAAGAAAAAAAACTAAAATAAATAAACAAAATAAAAGTGGTTCTATCTAGAGAATGTGGTTGAAAGTGACATTTTTAAAAAGTTTTCCTCCATTTTAAAATGTATTTTTCTATGGTGAACATGCATTACTTGTGTAAAAAAGTAGTGACGTGCCCTGGCCGGTTTGGCTCAGTGGTTAGAGCGTCGGCCGGCGGACCAGAGAGTCCTGGGTTTGGTTCCCGCTAAGGGCGCATACCTCGGTTGTGGTCGTGTGGGTGGCAGCCACTTGATGTGTCTCTCTCACGTCAATGTTTCTCTCTCTCTCTTCCCACCTCTCTCCCTCCTGCTCCATCTGACGATAAATGCAAAAATGTCCCCGGGTGAGGATAAAAAAAAAAAAAAAGTAGTGGCGAGATAACTTGAACACCCAGGTAGCCCCCTTACTTGAGTGGAGGGAGCACGGGCAGGATGCTCCAGGTACTGCCCCACCCAGTGGTCAAAGTCCCATCCTTCTGGCACTACTTACCACTCTGGCCAGAGGCTGCTAGGCCCTTGGCCTTGGCTAGCAGCCCCACAGGGCCGGAGAGCAGGTCCTGTCGGACACGGTCCAGCTGCAGCCTCTGCTGGGCCAGACTCAACTGCTCCTGTGCCCCGTCCCCAGAGAGAAGGACATGGCTGTGAGAGTGGGAGACGAGGTGGGGGGGCGGCGGAGCCAGGCTAGGGGGGGCCAGAGCTGGGAGGGGCCTTGCCTGGTGCACGTGCTGCTCCTGCTGCTGC
The DNA here is from genome assembly GCA_030848825.1 of Tadarida brasiliensis. Taxonomy (NCBI): domain Eukaryota; kingdom Metazoa; phylum Chordata; class Mammalia; order Chiroptera; family Molossidae; genus Tadarida; species Tadarida brasiliensis. Next base: position 62,470,028 of record CM061273.1, read on the forward strand.
AGCTGCTCCAGCTGCCGCCGCACCAGCTGGAGCCGGGTCTGCTGCTCCGACTGCACCTGCCAGGCCTGGCGCAAGGCCTGCTCTCCCTCCTGGTACTTCTCTGAGGCCACCTTCGGGAAGGTCACCTGGGTCAGCCAGGCTGGCTGAGGTCAGGGCACTGCCCAAGCCCCGGCCACACCCCGAGCTGAGCTGCCTGGAACCTGGCTCTTCTTCTCCACCTCCTCAGCATGGAGCCTGATGCGCAGGGCAGAGGCGCTGACCCTCTCCTTCTCCAGCCGCAGCTCCTCCCGTTCTCGATCCAGAGCCTCCCTCTCGGCCGACAGCTGGTCCTCCTTGGCCCGGAGCTCATTTGCCCTGATCTTCAGCTCTGCCTGCTCCTGGAGATGGCAAAGCCTTCACTACATTGTCCTCTCAGGAGCTGGACTGGGCTCTGCTCAGGGTTCAAGGAGCCCCCTGGCCCTTCTGCTTCGTTGCTGTGGCTCCACCTGACCCTGACTCTGGGAGGAGGTGGTGGGGTAAGGGGGTCCCAGAATCAGTCAGAGAGGCCCGGGACCACACCTCAGTGCTGCCCGTCCCCCATGGGCTCAACTTCTCTGAACCTGTTTCTACATCTCTGGAATATCTAAGCCATGGAGACATGATGAGGACTGAATGAGCAATGTGTATAAGCACCTAGGACAGTAAAACGAAGTTGTTACTATTACATGATTATTGTGGTTTTAATTCCAATACTCTGTTGCTGTGCCCTTTGCTAAGCTAACCCATCGCGAGGGAGGAGCAGACAGTGAGGATCAGGAAGGAAAGTGGCAGGGCTGGCGGCTCTGGGCCCTACCTTGGCCAGGCTGATGAGGGTGCCTTCCCGCTGGGAGTCCACCTGCAGGGCCCGCACCACCTCTCGCTCGGCCCTCTCCTTACTCAGCTTCTGCTGTGCGAAGAAATCAGCCCACTCGGCCGCCAGGCGCCGCCGCTCCTCCCCACACTTCTGCATGACGGACTTCTGCTCCTCCAGCAAGGCACTCTGGGATGAGGGCGCGAAGGCAAGGGGTGAGCATTCTTGGGCATAGCCGCAGGGACGGCAGCTGAATACGGTGTGGCTGGACTCACCTTGGCCTTCTCCAGCTCCTCCCGCTCCATGGCCATCTGCTGCGCCATGACCTTCCTCTGCTCCTCCAGGGCGCGCTGCGTGGATTCCGCCTTGGACTGCTCAGCACTCACCCGCCAGCGTTCCTGAGGCCCAGTCAGGGCTGAGAGTGAGTTCCCCCTCGGCACTCTACCTGCCCCCAGTCAAGCCTGACTGCTGTGCAAAGCCACCTGCATCTCCCACACTAGGTCACAAATACCTCCTTTCCAGAGAGGTACAAAACAAGGGCACCCGAGAAGGACTCAGGGCCCAGCTGCTGAATTAAATGCACCAAGGCTAATGGCTCAGAGACCCCTGCTGGGAGGTTCTGGAGGCAGCAGTGTCCCTGGTCCCTGCATTGCCAACAGCAGCACTCGGCCTGCCTGTCTCCCACCAACCAAGCAGGCAGAGCACCAGGGCGGGCATGATGCTGCCCACGCCAGGGAATGCAGGGCACACACAGCATGAGGTCTGAAGCCGAACTGTGCCTGGCCTGAGGCAGGGGCTTAACAAAGTGACCAAATGAAGGACTGAATAAATATGGTCTGTAATATAAAACATCTACATATTGCCCAGCCGGTGTGGCTCAGTGGTTGAGCGTCGACCCTGCACCAAGAGGTCGCTGGTTCGATTCCCGGTCAGGGCACATGCCCAGGTTGTGGGCCAAATCCCCAGTGGGGAGCATGCAGGAGGCGGCCAGTCTATGCTCTCTGTCATCGATGTTTCTATCTCTCTCTCCCTCTTCCTTCCTCTCTCTCTCAAATCAATAAAGAAAAAAGAAAAAAAATCTACATATTGATGTCTCCACAGGACATATATGATATCATCAGTGGCTATGTTTAGCTAGTGGGTAATTTTCATTTTTTTCTTTATTGTCTTATGTATTTTAATTTTTTTCAGTGAAATGTATCATGTTATAACCTAGTACAAAAGAAAGGAAAGGCATTTTTTTTAATCCTCACCCGAGGACATTTTTCCATTTTTTGTTCAGATAGAGTGGGAAGGAGAGAGCGGAAGAGAGAGAGAGAAACATCCATGTGAAAGGGACACACCGAGTGGCTGCCTCCCGCACGACCAACCAGGGCCAGGTACAAACTGCAACCGAGGTACGCGCCCCCAGCGGGAACCGAACCCGGGTCTTTCTGGACCGCTGAGCCAAACCGGCCAGGGCTAAGCTTTAATTCTTCAAAAAATACCTTTCCTGCCCTGGAAAGGTATTTTTCCAGGGAGGTAGCCACTCGATGTGTCCCTTTCACGTCAATGTTTCTCTCTCTCTCCCTCCCACTCTATCTGAACAAAAAAATGGGAAAATGTCCTCGGGTGAGGATTAAAAAAAAAAGAATTAAAGCTTAGCCCTGGCCAGTTTGCCTTAGAGGTTAGATCGTCGGCCCATGGACCAATGGGTCTTGGGTTCGATTTCTGGTCAAGGGCATGCACCTGGGTTGCAGGTTTGGCCCCTGGCCCTGGTTGGGGTCATTTGGGAGGCAACCAGTCGATGTTTCTCTCTCACATCAATGTTTCTCTCTCTCTCTCCCCTTCCCTCACTTCCAAAAAAAAAGAAAGAATAAAGCTTACTCTTCCATGTGAAAGACACACAGGGAGTTCAACATGCATCTGTAGACAAGAGCATTCCTACCAATGTCACAGGCATCAGCCACCATGACAGGTTCAAGTGGCTGGCAAGAACGTGGGATGTGCAGCTGGTGGGCAGAGGGGCTCAGCTGCAGTGGGCGGGGGCACTTCCGAGGGAAGTCCTGAGGCCAAGGCAGTGAGCTCAGTACTGCTGACATTCCCTGGGGGGCTCTGAGAGAGGACCTTTCATGGGCTGAGGATGGCCCCACCTGCTCCAGCAGCCGGCTCTGCTCGTTCAGGCGGGCCTCCATCTTCCCAATGACCGCCTGGAGCCGGCTCCGCTCCTCCTCCATGTCCCGCTGCTGCAGGCCCAGCCGCTCCTGCAGTGCTGGGGACGACCCACAGGGCACTCACTGTCTGCCCACCTGCCTACTGAGATGGGAGAGGGAGAGGGACACATGGCCCATGTGGTACCTCGGAGCTGCTCGTCCCGCTGCCGGATGCCCAGCTCCCGCTCCTGGGCCATGGTGAGGTGTGAGGCCTCCACACGGGAGGACAGCTCGTTCAGGCTGCTGGAGAACTTCTCCATCTGCTCGATGATGCCATTCAGGGACCTGGGGAGGATCCGGTCACCCTGGCCTGGGGACCGCAGCACTGCCCCCTGGGGTGGGCAGGGCCTGGACCACGCACGTACCGAGTATGGGAGGTGGCGCTGGTGACGGCATCGATCTCTCGGTCCTTCAGCAGCTTCAGCCGCTGCAGCTGCTCCTCATGGTCCTTGCGCATCTCTAGGATGGAGGCCCTGCAGGGCCGTGGGAGGGTGGGCTGTGGGCAGCTTCCCCAGGGAGGAGCATACCTCTGGGCAGTGCTCCCAGGCGTCCCCTGCCTCAGTTTCCCTGGCTCCTTAGCCTTATCTGTCTTGGTGCCTTAATGCCGCATCTACCCTCTAAGGGGGAGATTCCTTCTGTTATTCAGCAAAGGACTTTGTACAGAGGAAAAGACAGGCATGTCTAGACTAGTCTTAAAAGGCCAGCTCTGCCCTCATCAGCCAGCTCCCTTATGTACCTTGTCTTAGTTTTGTGCTAACCTAGGAAGCCAACCAGATCGAAATCCAGGCACACAGCACAAACCACTTCCAGGGTTGGTCTAGTAACTAGGTTTGAGAGGTCCAGCAGGCGAGGGGAGTAGCCTGGGCTGAGTTAGCCTGTGGTTGCTTGTTGCTGACAGGCCCAGCTCAAACAGCGAGGGCCCTGTGGGTACCACCTCCCACCTTTTTAGAGGTGATGCCCCTGGCCCCCGCCATGGGTACAACAGGTCAGTGTGCTGGCCTGGGTCGTCACCTGGGAGGGAAGGGGTCAGGCCTCGGTTCAAAGGCTGTTGAGTCATGGCTTGGGGGTCTCATGGCAATCAGATTGCTCTGGCTACCCTTGAAGCCCATTCCCCTGCCCGCCTGGCCCTGGGCCACGCCCTCACCGCTGCAGCTCCCGGAGCCGCTCCATCTCCTGGTCCTTCTCCTGCGCTGCAGCTGCCAAGCGCCGCTGGTGCTGGGCAGTGAGCTCGGCTCGGGCCTGCTCAGCTTCCTGGCAGTGCGACAGGTACCGGGCGGACAGCTCCTCGCTCTCTCTCCGCAGCCGCTCTTCCCGTTGCTGGTACGATGTTTCTAGCACCTTGACGCGGCTTCTGCCAAGAGAACACCCAGCTGTGGGGCACATGGGCTGGGGCAGGCCACACGCCTTGGGAAGCCCAGGAGGCCATGAGCAGAGGATGGGGAGGGGGGGGGGTGTACCTGTGAGCATTCTCGATGAGCTCCAGGTCGGCCTGGTGTCGCTGCTGCAAACTCTCCAGCAGCAGCTTGTGCTGGGCCCGCTCCAGCTCCAGCTTCCGCACCTAAGAGGGCAAGAGGACAGAGTGGAGGGCGGGGAGGCAGGTCCCTCAGGTCCCCTTGGGAAGCCTTCCAGCCCTCAGTGACACCTTCCCATTGCAACCCTGCCCCACAGCCAGCTGCCCCCTGCCCCTCACCTGGGCCTCCAGCTCTGCCAGCCGGGCCTGACTCTGCAGAAGCTCAGCCTGGAGTTCGGCAGTGCCATTTTGAAGCTGCACCTGAGCAGCCAGCAGCTGCTTCTGGTATTCTGTGCCTGGCAGCAGGCTCTGTGCCAGGGACTCCAGGAGCAGGGACTGCAGGAGGAGGTCGGACATGTCCCAGGTTAGGCAGGACAGAGGCTCAGAGGAGCTCAGCTACCTCTGCTCCCTGGGCTCCCAGGCCCTGCACCTGACCGGGGCTGTAGACGGGGTCAAGGACATGACACTGAGAGGCCAAGGATGAGGCCCCAGAGAGCCACGTGGTCACCGCACCTCCCCTCTCAGGTCCGGTTAGGAAAACGAGTCTCCCTTTTTCGTCAGGACAACATCCTCCCCAGCAATAGTCCAGATTCCTAGACAAATGGCTGAGTCCCAGCACAGTCAGAGGGATGACAAAAGCTTATGACACTGGCCCTTGCTGTCAGCCCTGAAGCCCAAATGCTGATAGCTACCCTGCTTCCTGCTGGCTGCCCAGCAACCTCCATCTCCAAAGGTGCTTCTGGGTTACCAGGGTTTTGCTCCTGGGGGGCTGGGCCTCCTCAGGCCCAGGGCTCAGAGGTGACTGCCACACCTGGGAAACAGACGGAGGTGTGCAGGGAGGATGGCAAGGCTGGAGGAGCTTTCTAGATAGAACAAGACACCTGCAACCCTGCTTTCTGACTGGAGCATTCCTGGCTACCTCGCCTGGGTACCACCTCTAATTCCCTGTTGGTGCTGGCCAGTTAGCAGCCAGCTCTGCCTGACAAGGCTCCAGGGGCAGGAAGTGCTGGGGGAGCCAGGGTGCGCGCTCTGATATCCTGGCAGGCTGTCAGGTCAAGCACTGGGGCTGCCTCTGAGCACGAAGAACCGCTCCATGGGTCTGAGACCGAGACCTGTCTGTCTGCCCTCCATACCTGGCCAGGCACAGTAAGCCCTGTGGGTTCCTGGGAGCTCGGAAAACGCACCGCAGGCTCTGAAAAATCAACAGCAGAGAACTGAGCAGGAAGGAGGCCACACGGAGGCCCCCAGGTCGTGTGTGTGTGTGTGTGTGTGTGTGTGTGTGTTCCATTGTTACTGTCTTCTGGGAGCCCCAAAAGAAGCTCAAAGCGCCTCTTTCTCACACAGATTTTAATCCCCAAACAAAGCAGAAAACAAACCAGTGCTGGAGAGGTCTCCAGGGGCTGTGTCCCTCTTTGAGTCACCTGCATAGAGGGCCAAGGAGGCTGGGTTCCAAGTCACGGGGGGCCTGAGGACACAGAGATGGGGGTGGCAGTAAAGGAAAACCGGTTCATGCCATCACCGGAAAGGCCCCAGGGGCTGTCAGTTTAATAAAGTGGATCTCAGTGAGACAGAAGATGGGGCCCCGGCTTCAGGAAGCTCCTTAGTCAGTGCGCCTGATACAAGGTATGGAACACCATACACCGACCGCCTATGTGAGGAGGCCGGCTCGGCCCCCAGCGCGCCTCTCACCACCCTCAGCCCCAGCTGCAGACATACCCCGAGGCGGCAGGCCGGGCAGGCGGCTTTGGTGCTGCTGGTCCTGAGGTCCCTCCAGCAGCTGCTTGCTCGAGCCCCCGAGGGCTAGCCACAGGTTGGCTGAGGAAGTTAAAGTCAAGGTGGCAGAGGTCCAGGTTAGGTTGGACAAAGTCAGGACAAGGCCCAGTCATACGCTGTGTGGCTGTGCCCCCTCCTGTTCCCACTATCCCATCATGGGAATTCTCCTCCCAAGTCTGAGCCCCTGGCCTTCCAGAACCCCCTGCCCACCCCAGGGCCCACCATGGCACAGTGACTGCACAGTGACCATCTGACACCAGGCCAAGGAGAGACAATGGACATGATATAGGCACCAGAGTTAAGTTCGAGTTCACGGCCTTCAGACTGAGGCTCTGCTCGCTCTCCTGCCAGGTCCAACTCTCCTTTGGGTTCCTCCCTTCTCCTGTCTGTTGTTCTTTCCTCTCTGCTCGGCTCTCGGGGTCTGTGAGGAGGCTTTGCCCACAGTGTCAGGTCCAGGTCCAAGCCGCCCTCCTCATTCACACTAACCTCAGGCTGGGCAATGTCCCGGCCTGTCACTTCACATCCCCTTTGCTCTGGCTACTCCCTCTGGATGATCCCGGCCTTTCCAGCCCCTTTTGCCTTCCTGCCCTCAGGGGTCACTCACTGGCCTGTCCCACAGGACCACCATTCTGTGCCTTCCCCCAGGCATTGCCTCTCGGCCACTGTGTCTTTTCCAACACCCCCAAAGGGCATGGGCAGATCTCAACCCACACATGCATCATTTTTCTTTCTTTCTTTTTTTTTTTTAATCCTCACCTGAGGATATTTTTTTTCTATTTATCTTCAGATAGAGTGGGAGGGAGAGAGGAGAGAGGGGGAGAGAGAGAAACATCGATGTGAGAGGGACACATCGACTGGCTGCCTCCCACACGACCCCGACCAGGGCCGGGACGAACCACAACCAAGGTACGTGCCCTTGACCAGAACTGAACGCGGGACTCTGGTCCGCGAGCTGACGCTCTAACGGCTGAGCCAAACTGGCCAGGGCCGCATCATTTACTTCAGCTCAGGCCAGCACAAGCACTGATAATTCGGACACTGGGTATTTTTGCCAGCCCAAGGGCACTGTGGGCCAAGCCCCTGCTCAGAGGCGGCTGCATGTTTCCCACCTGATCAAGTCAGCACCTGTCCCCACAGCAGTTGGGGTGTGAGTGTCAACAGACCCCCAGCCCCCTCATGTCTGCACCTGGGCAAAGGCAGGAGCCAGGTGCTCCCTGCGCAGTGCTCAGAGGGAGAGCACAGGGAAGAGGTGGCGCTCCCTACACCCTGCTCAGTCCGCCCTCCGCTAGAGACAGCAGCCCAAGCCTGTACCTGCTGGACGGTGGTCGGCCCGCTGCCCCCACCGACTTCTGGCCCTTAGAAGTCCCAGCATGCTCTTCTCTGGCCACATCTCGGGACTTCTTCCGAGACAAGGCATGGCTCAGCCAATCCTCCTCCACTTTCTCCTCAGACGCTCCCATCTGGGAAGGCGGGCTAGCTTTGGCAGAGGGATCTGGACCCGCGGGTGGTGGCTGTACCCCCAGGGAGGAGGAGGGCAGCCCAGCTGGGGCAGAGTGCAGGCCTGGAGCGGCATGCTGGCTCTCAGGACGGGGCACGAAGGGTGTGGAGAGTGCGGAGCCCCCTCTTCCAGGCTCTCTGGTGGGAGGGGGAGGGAGCAGGTCCTCATCTTCATCCTTGAGGCCCAACCAGTCAGCTCTTCCCTTCCTGGGGTGGGTGGGGCTGGTTGTTGCTGGGGTGCTCTGCTTGGAGCTTGGTTCTCCCTTGAGGTCTATGGCACCTTCTGCTAAGAACCTACTTCAAGACAGAGAAGAGAGGGTCTAGGGCAGGGCAAGCAGCCTGTCCCAAGAGCCCTAGATCAGTCTTTCCCTCTGCTGCTGGGGGGTGACTGCGAGGTCCACGCCAAGGCGTCTGGGGTGTCCAGAGGCTCAGCACAGCCAGCCTGAGGCCCTGAGAACCCGGCGCCCGCACCAGTTCAGGTGGCAGCGTAGTGGCAGCTGAGTGCTGTTTGTAAAACATGAAACACAGGTATCTTGAAATCCATCACATGAACCAGGGACAATTCCACCTGCAGCGATCAGGACCTAATGACAACCACAGGCACACACGTCCAGAGAAAATCTGTTGGGTCCAGTGGTCTTCAGGCAATAGTCATTCTGTGACCTGTTCCCTTTTTGGCCAAGGCCTCTGTTTCCTGGCGGCCGCAGCAGGGATTGAGATCAGTGGTGTGCACAGGGGTAGGGAGAACGGAAGGCCGGTGCAGCCAGCACGGCGTAGTGCCAACACCTGCTACGTCTGGGCGAAGGGTAGGAGGGAGTTCTCTGAACTGTTCTTACAACTTTCGTTTGAAATTATTTCAAAGTACAAAATTTAAAATATATATTGGGAGAAAAATCCCAAATTCAGACAATTCCCCTTTTCCTTCCGAGGAGGCCAGGAGCAGATCCAGGGCCCAGCTTCCTGCTGGGGGCCATCTTGACCACTTGGCCTGTCCAGGTGGGACTGGGACTCCCTCTTCCATCAGCACCCAGAGCCTACAGCCTTGCACAGCGTGGCCTCCACACAAGACTGTCGGTGGGACCGGGAGAGGCCGGCCCATTTTGCCGTGGGCAGCCGGTCTCCAAGGGCGAGCTCCCTGCAGGCCCGCTTACCTGACTGGCTGTCGGCGGGACTGCCGGCCCTCGGAGGAGCCCAAGGTGGGCTGATAGGCCCCAAAGGTGAAATCCTCGTCGTCCCAGTTATCTTCTTTGTCTGTGAATTAAGAAGCCTGTGATCTAGGGCAGGGGAGTCAACCTCTGCTGTGGCTACAGAACTCTGTTTAAAAACAGCTGGATTCCGCCCTGGCCAGTTTGGCTCAGCGGTTAGAGCATTGGCCGGTGGACCAGAGTCATGGATTCAATTCTGGTCAAGGGCATGTACCTTGGTTGCGGTTCTGACCCGGCCCTGGTCAGGGTCATGTGGGAGGCAACCAATCGATGTCTCTCTGGCCTAGATATTTCTTTCTTTCTCTCTCCCTTCCTCCCTCCCACTCTGTCTGAAGATAAATGGCAAAATATCCTCGGGAGAGGATTTTTTTAAAAATTAAAAATAAAAACAAAAACAGCTGGACTGGCAGCGTGACATGCGAGACACGTGTAGGCGAAGCTGCTCTGGAAGGGGCAGGTGAGGGGCTGGGCGTCAGCTCCGCACGTCCCACTCCAGCACTGGGGAGGCCGCCGGGAGCTGCAAAGAATGCACTGGTGGGGCCCTGCCCGACCTCCTCTGGGTGAGGCCCGTGAGCTGCGTGTTTGCAACAAGAACGATTCAGTACACGGCCCCTGGGCCGACACTTGGAGAAACACTGTAGTGAGCTGCTACCTATTAGCAGGTGAAGAAACCAATTTCATGAGTTGCAACCAATGTATTTATAAATCAAATAGTACATAAATAAAAAATAGCAGTACTGAACGTGATAATGATTATTTCATGACACTTGTCTCAGTTAAAAATGTGCATAATAATGTGTGTGCGTCACAATGTAAAGCTTAGTTCTTACTATGGGTTGTGGCAAAAATCTGCTCTGCGGGTCCCCCACCACCTCCCCGCCCCCAAAGCTTCCTCACCCTGTGGCCTCTGGTACTTCCTGTCCAGCTTGAACTCCAGGTGCTCCCCGGGGCCTGGACGAGCCAGGTGTTTGGTGGCAGTGCCTCGACCCAGCAGCTCATCCAGCTTGGAGCGAGCAGGGCGGGGCCCTTCCCTACAGGACGGGATGCAGGGGTGGTACGTGCTGGTATGGGGCTGATGCTGTACCCACCCTCTAGCTCCTTCCCGGAAGCAGCAGCCTGGCCAGGGATTCTCCCCTCTTAAGGACTCTTACTGGTCTCCTGCCTGCCTCCTCTCTGCTTTGGGGCTATCTCCAAACCCCAGGGTGGCCATGAGGTCGTCCTCGTCATCAAACAGCAATTCTTCTTTCTTTCGGACAGGGGTGCTCCCAGGAGTTAGAGGGATGGAGGGGCCTAAGAGACAGAATACAGGGCACAATGCCCACAGTCTTCTAGCCCTCAACTGTGATGTTTGGGTGGGTCGAGGGAAGCATTGCTCTGAAACCCTGATCCTCGGATAGGGCAGCAGGCACTGAACATGTCTGGTCTGCCCACAGGACCTGACCCCACCACTACCCCGACCCACTCCGAGGCTCACCCCCCACCCCTTTCTTAGAGATGAATGAGCTCGATCCTGCGGTCCCCGCCTGGCGGATCTCTGGCTCTGCACTGGAAAGTTCAGTTATTGGGCTGCCAACTGCATCTTCCCCGGGACAAGAAACAAGCCCACCCTCCCTACCTTGCTCCCTGGCTGGGGCTGGGCTCTTTTCGGAAGGCGCTTTACTGTCCGTCCCAGGCAGCTTCTTGGCGATTCCTTCCTCATCATCGGAGAGGAGTCCTGCCAGCGGGTCTTCCAAGTCTATGGTTGGAAGGGAAAGCACAGGTCTGACTGCACACTTGCTTCCGGAAAACAGGCCCTGCACTGCGCTGGGGGGCTACTGTGCATGCTTCTCCCCAGCTGCGCGGATAAGAAACAAGCCCTCAGCGTCTGGACCCAGACCGGGCTCCACACGGGGAGAGGGAGTGGGAGAGTGGCCCTGGGCCTGTGGTCCAGTGTGACTGTGCCAGGCCTGCCCGTGACCCCAGACTGCTGCCTGCACAGACTTCTGGAAACGTCCCTAGGCATCAGAAGAGAAGTCAAACATCTGTGTTTTCATTAAGGGAAAGGAATTTTTCCTATACTTTATAAATTCTTCAGTTTGATGTCTGGCTTCAAAGTTCTTGCAAATAAGTTCCCCAAATATCCGAGTGAATACACATAATTAGTCCCTCCCTGGATTCACGAGGAACTAAATCAGTAGCACCAGCCATCTGCTCCTTGTCTGATATACCCAGCGACTCGGCTGTGGCAAGTAAACGTTGCCACGGCTACTCCACTCCCCAGCTGGAGTGTCCCAGAAGCGTGACCATAAGGCCTGTGGTACCTTCAAAGGAAAACTTCTTGTACTGATGCCCAAAGCTGCTGGGAGAGGGAGAAGGCTTCTTGGTGGGAATGGCATCCCCTGCAGACAGCAAAGAGAAGGCAAGGTCATGGGCCTGGGTCTGCCCTGGCCAAGGTTTGTCTAGCACACCATGACTGAGCCGTGGGATGGCGTGCCCCTCTTCCCGGTGGAGCTGACAGACTGTGGCCAGGGACAGAGCCATGGGATGTGTCTACACCTCCCCAGTTCTCACACAGGCTTCTAGCAGGAAACATGGTCTGGAAGCCACCTGCCCCTTGTCACAAGGCACTCCAGAGACATGGGTTTGGGAGATGCACGAGCTGCCATCAAATTCTCCAGGAGTGCCATGTTGGACTTAGAGGGACTGGAACGGCCCCAGGAAGGAAGCTCAGCTTGTCCCCCTCCCCACCATACACTCTCACGCACACAATTAGCTCCTGGCCTGTCCAGCCCAGACAGAGAAAAACCAGTTAGGGAAAGCTTCCTTCTAAGCATCTTCCACACCCTCAACGCCTCCCCAGATCTGAGGAGCCACATCCTACTCACCTTTCTCATTGGCTGTTAACACATCAGCAGGTCTGGGGTTGCTGGGCAGCTCTTCTTTCCCAAAACCCTTTCCAGCACTTTTGCTAGAGGCTAGATGAGATTTCTTCAGACCAAAGAGATCGGCATCCATGTCATCCAGATCCTGGAAAAGCGGGGAGGAGGAGGAACCCCACGGGTGCTCAGCTGCGGTTGCTAAATGCCTCCATGCTCCAGCACTGAGAGATTCTAAAGTCTTCAGAATTTATGTCTTAAACTCCATTGTCAAGATCAGTTTGCCCGGCCAGTGTGGCTCAGTGGTTGAGCATTGACCCATGCAACAAGAGGTCGCTGGTTGATTCCCGGTCAGGGCACATGCCCAGGTTGTGGGCCCGATCCCCAGTGGGGGGCATGCAGGAGGTGGCCAATCGATGTTCTCTTTCATCGATGTTTCTATCTCTTTCTCCCTCTCTCTCTCTAATAGCAATAAAGAAAAAGAAAAAAAAAAAGATCAGTTTGGGTCTTGATCTGATCAGAGGACAGCTGTGCTGAAGGGGACCGGGCAGGGGGTATGTGGAGAAATATGGTGAAAGGCTAAGGACAAGCTTTGAGGAGAGAGTCTCCCGTCTTCCCGCCAGGTGGGGGGGGGGCCGCACAGCCGGGCGAGTCTTCGGGTGGGAGCTGGCCCCATTCCCCCAGAGGCCTGAGGCAGAATCCGTAAGCCAGGAAATCTGATTCATCCCCCGAGAGGCAGAAGGCAAGAGCTCATGGATGAGCTCCACGCCCTACGAAGGGCTCAAAATGCAATCTTCAGAGGGAGAAATCAGAGGGAGAATGAAGCCTTGGCAAGGAATATCAGTATCCCAGCCCACCCCGGCTCCGGACCGTGCAAGCTGCTTCACTACCTTCATGGCCTGGAGCAGGGCCTGCGGGTCTGCATCTGAGATATTGGAAACCTGAGTGCACCAGAGGGTAAGGACGCGTTAGTCAAGGCCCTTCGAAGCTCAGGGCTCTCACCCCTGCGGCCCTGCTTCTCTTAGCACCCTGCCCTCACGTGGGGCTTGGGTGTTGTCTGAAGTCAAACCTGCCCAGGTGTGGAGACCCAGGAAGTGCTGCCACTTTCATTTCCTCCCAAATGGAAAGACCACTTCCAGCCCAGGACTCAAACCTTGTCACTTCCCACCCAGGCGGCTGGACAGCAGTGGAGTTCATTACAAAAGCACCGCTCCAAGGGGTAACTTCAAGGCTCCGCAGCTGCTAGGAGCATTACCCTCCAGGCCATCTCAGTGGTAGGAAAGGAGAGGACGTTGCTCTGGGCCTCAGGCAGCCCTTGTTTTGCTTTAAGAACAAACTGGCTTTGCAGGACCTTCTAAAACGTTCTGTGAGCAGCCCCTCGGCCCCAACACCCATCCCACTGTTTCCAGGGATCAGTAGAGAGGGTGGGGAGTAGGGAGCGGACCAGGCTCACCTCAGCATCAGCTCCTGTCAGGTCTGCCACAGTGCTGAAGGCATTGTTTTCCAGGAGGGGCCTGCAGAGGGGAGGAGTCAGCACCCACCTGCATCCTGAGTGCAGCAGGTGACTAAGAAAAGAAGAGTGGCTCGTGGAGAGGCCACGTGAACCTGGAGAGACACTCTCCTCTGGAAGAGTTGCTAAAAGGAGTTTTGCAGGCTACCTAACACAGTGATTTTAACTTTTAAAAAACGGAGCAGAGCCTCTTTAAAACCAAACAATTAAAAAAACAATAGGTAAGTCCGGCTGGTGTGGCTTACTGGTTGAGCATCGACCCATGCACCAGGTTGTGGGCCCGATCCCCAGTGGGGGGCATACAGGAGGCAACCAATCGATGTTCTCTCTCATCGATGTTTCTATCTCTCTCTAAAATCAATCAAGGGAAAAAACAAACAAACAAACAAACAAACAAACAAACAAAACAACAGGTAAGAGAGAAAAACAGATTGCTTTAGCTAAAATGAAGGTGGGATAGAAAACTCACAAAGCTCCTCCCCACTGCTCAACTGTCAGGAGAACCTTAGAAAAACAAACAACCTAAAACCACCAATCTAGGCCAATCCTCTTAGTCTGAGAATAAGGAAACTGAGGCTCAGAGAGGTTCAGGAATTGCTCAAGGTCACACAGTAATCAGCAGGTGTAGGTCTACACGCCAGGACTTCTGACCTCCAGTTCCATTCTCTTTCCACTCCCCAGGGCTCCTTCCCTGACTAGGAGCTGAGGGAAGGAGGAGGAAGTCGCTGACATTGGAAGGGGGGCACACAGTAAGTGGAAAGGAGGGGATGGGAGGCAGAGCATCTGGATGGAACTGGGTCATGGCTACCCACCCAGTCCTGTGCTTACTTTGTTCCAGCCCTCGCGGAAGGGAGCGTCTGGGCTACATTTGTCTTATCTCTGGCACGTGAAACTAGTTTAACAGGCTTCTCAGGTACTGTCATTAGAAGAAAAGAAAACAGAAAATATGTCATTCGGCTGCGGAGAACTGGAGTGACGATGAGAAGCGTTGCAAGTTCTCCACCAAGCTGTGTCCCAGACCAGCCGGTGGAAAGAAGTACCTGCTGGAGGAAGGAAATGGGCCCCATGTTATCCCTTGACAAACCTGAATGGGGAGGGGGTGGTAAATTTCCAAGCAGGGAGACCTGAATGCCAACTTGTGATAAATGAGGAACCCACCTCCACCCCCTCCCCCAAGAAATGCAGAAAGAACAATGTCCTTCTATGGCCCAAAGCTGTCGGCTGGAACACAAGGGCCTGTGCTTAGTGGGTTCTTCTGGGCCAGGTGGGGGGAACCTCAGCCTTGCTGTCCCAGCTGTTCCGGGAAGCTCTGCAGGACCCTGAAGCCCTGCCTCTCAGAACAGCAAACATGGACACACAGGGTAAGGGACCAGAATCCAGAATAATAAGGAACTCTTACAACGCACCAATTAAAAAACGGGCAAAGGATCTGAACAGACCTTCTCCAAAGAGGATAACAAATGGCCAATAAATACATGAAAAGATGCTCAATGTCATTAGTCATTAGGAAAATGCACATCAAAACCACAATGAGATGCAATTTTACACCCACTAGGATGGCTAGAATCAAGAAGACAGACAATAGCCTGGCCACTGTGGTCGACCCATGCATGTACCAAGAGGTCGCCGGTTCTATTCCCGGTCAGGGCACATGCCCAGGTTTCGGACCTGATCCCCAGTGGGGGGCATGCAGGAGACAGCCAATCGATGTTCTCTCACATGGATGTTTTTATCTCTCTCTCCCTATCCTTTCCTCTCTCTCTCTAAAATCCATAAAGGAAAAAATATTTTAAAAAAAAGAACACAGACAATAACAAGGACGTGGAGAAACTGGAACCTTCTCACACTGCTGGTGGAAATGGAAAACGGTGCAGTTGCTGTGGAAAACAGATTGGCGGTTTCTCAAAAAGTTAAACAGAGTTACCATTCAGTCCAGTAATTCCACTCCTAGGTTTACACCTCAAAGCACTGCAAACATATCCACACAAAAACTCGTACACGAATGTTCACAACAGCATTACTCATAACAGCCTGGGCAAAATGTGGAAACCACACAGATATCCATGAACTAATGAAGGAACCAACAAAATGTGGCATACCCACACAATGCAACATCGCCCAGCCAGGGGGAGGAACGAAGAAAGAGATCTTAAAAACATCATGGTAAACGAAAGAGGCCACACAGTGTATGATTGCATTTTATATAAACGCCCAGAAGAGTCAAACCCACAGAGAAAGCAAGTAGATCAGTGGCTGCCTAGGGTTGAGGGGAGGAGAGAATGAGGCGTGGCCACGACTGGGCATGGCGTTTCTTTAGGGGGTGATGAAAATGTTCTGAAATTAGACTGTGGTGATGTTGTACCACTTTGTGAATATACTAAAAGCCATTGAAATGTATACTTTAAAAGAGTAAATTTTATGTGAATTATATCTCAATTAAAAAAAAAAAAAGAGGAGCCTTGGCTGGTGAGGCTCAGTTGGTTGGAGCGTCGTCCGGGCACCAGAAGGTGTTGGGTTTGATTTTCAGTCAGGGCACATGCTCAGGTTTTGGGCTGGATCCCCGGTTGGGGAGCGTGCAGGAGGAAACTGATCAATGTTTCCCTCTCACATCGATGTTTCTCTCTCTCTGCCTTTCTCTCCCTAAGATAAATAAAACATTTAAAACATTAAAAAAAAAGAACAAGGCTAAATCAGGGGGTTCTGGGGAGGGGCACTTACTCTCATCCCCCAGGAGGTCATCAAGGATGTCATCAATGGAGCCTGGAACAGAAAGGGTGGCGTCGTGACTTCAGGAGGAAAGAAGAATGGTCCTTACAGCTACACGTCTTCAGCAGTCACCCCGGGACCTCGGGGCTCTTAGATGTTGGACCTTAGGCTTAGCTCTCTCTTCACTGTCCACGAGACGTTTCCTAACTCTGGCAGCAAGTCATATCTTATTGAAAGACCCCAGGGTAGAAACTGAAAACAACTTTCTCAGAGGACGACGGTGAAGATTTTCAGTAGAACCTACATTCTCCGGGACACCACTGGCCAACAAGCCAGTCTTCCAGACTCTGAGCAAAGCCCAGTGTGCATCTTTGGGAAAAGTGTCCAAGATTTCTAGGCACATACAAGCTTCTTTCACACCAATAGCCTCCTAGAACCCTTACACCTGAGACCCCCAGAACTGGTCCGGAGACATAAGTCCTCGGCCACTTTTCCATGGTGTGTGTGGGAACCCAAGGGCGAGTACTAAGTTAGTTCTTGCATCCAGCCCAAGTGCCTTCACCACCCTCAACCCCAACCGAGTACTTCTGGATACAGAGCCCAGCAAGAAGGATTTTTTCCCAGGTCCCATCCCTTGTTTATTTCTGAATTACTCTAAGGCCAGTGAAATAGCATAAGGAGTCCCCTAAAAGACCAAAGCTGTCAATGGAATTATGAGGAAACCATCAGGAACATTCAGACACAGACATATGTAAGTTACTTTTGGACCCAAGGTGGGGTAATTCTTTTTGGCTTACAGGTGATGTTCCATCTCTCCACTCACCTTTCAATCCTTTCTTGGTCTTTAGTGCCTAAAATGGGAAAAACAAATCACTTCAACGAAATCAAACAAACAATGAACATGTGTTGAAACTGAGAAGGCAGAATGAATGGTTTTGCCTTTTGCCAAGTCACCAGAGGAAAAAGGAGCACGGATGGCATTTAGAGACATGAGCCTTTTATGCTTTCCTAGTGTCTCTGAGAATAGACCCATTCAGAGCATGGAAACAGCCCCCACTAACCAGCAGTGGATGCCACTGTGAGTACCCCCAGCCACCCCCAAATTGCAGAAGTCTTTCCTTTCCCCTGAATTCCAGACACCACACGCAAACCCTCCCAAGCCAGGACGTAATGTGATTGGGAATGTTTTCTTCTATCCCATATCCTCAACTCAATACCAGAGACAGACTTAAAAATGCTTCCAGCTGGGACATTCAGAGGCTCAGAAGAAATGCTTGCTCATTGCTTAACAAGAAGTTCGATATCAATGCTACTTCTGGTCACACTTATCCAGGGGTCACATCTGATCCTGGTCACCCAGACCCTACAGTACTCCATGCAGTCAGATCTTGGGGGTGGGGGCAGGTTCACATTGCCACACATCTCACTCTGCATTCTGCCTACCATCTCAAGGCTCCTGGGGCTGCTTGCAGCTCCTTCACAGCGCTGTCCAACTTATTTGAATTCTGCCCACATCAGGTTCACGCTCCCTAATGAAGAAAATTAAAGTGGTTGCTTAAAAATGATGTAACTTTCACCATACTTGAGTCCAAGGCCTATCAAGGCGTCTCTCACTGCCCAGACAAGAGGTTGAAATCTGCTTCCATAACCTAAAAATCCCGTATAGGGGGAGCAATTCAGATGAGACAGTGTTCTGGGTAACTCAACGAGCATTTCCTGGCCTGGAGATTACTCGAATAATGTGCAGTGTTCCTCATCCCTCAGGTAAAGAGGATGCGGGAGATGGGCAGGCCCCGTCTCAGAAAGGGTACCTGCATTGGCACCACAGCACCACCTTCCCAGGCCACACCCATGACTATTTTCTAGGAAGCATTCAGCGCGAACAGCAGAGGTGTACATATTTTCACTGCGAGTGCACATTTCTTTCTTCACATTAACTATATATCCGACTCACCCCATTAATAGAGAACTGTTTCCTTCCGATTTATCACTCTCTCCTGCCCCCTCCGCTCACGAGAACGGACCTTTGGCTCGCCTTGAAGAAAGGAGTCAGAGCGGGTCATCTGTTTCTCTGGTGCTGGCCTAGCCTGTTATTAGGATGCAAAGTTTATCTAGGGTTGCATACAGGAGTCACTCTGAATGTTTGTTTCTCTTTCTCTGTAATGGCAATTTTCACGACCAAGTGCACACACGCTTTGTCTCATAGCACGTCCAGGCACTTCCGGTCATCTGTGTCGGGTCCCGGCCTCCCAGACCGCGGGAATTTCTAAGAGAGGTGTGCAAATTTCTAGGAGAGGTGTGCAAAGGCCACAGGGCCACAAGTACCATCATGTCGCATCTGCTCAGCCAACTCCGTGCCAGTCATTTAAAAATCCCGAGCCCGCCCCTTAGCAAGGGCCCTCCCGGGTGCACGCCCTCGGGCCCGAGACTCCGCGCCCTCCGTGCATCAACCCTCTGCGCGGCAGCCCACCTCGACCCCCGCGCAGCCTACGATCCTCCCAGGCCCTGAAATCCCCCCGGTTACGCGCCATTCCTTTCGGAGGCGCAGCCGCTGGGACCTGTCCGGGCCATAGCCGCTGGTACCGGCCCAGCTCGGCCAGGTCTCCCGCTTCGGAGCCCAGAGGACGCCAATCTCTTGGTCACCCGGCCTCAGAGAGAAAGACGAGGCGAGAGGCATCCTGGGAGTTGTAGTTCGCGCCACGCTCACCTGCCAGGTCCAAGGAAACGGGACGCCAAGATGAACTACATTTCCCAGGGTGCCCCGCCGCGGCCGTTAGTCGCGCCCGGCCTCTGTTCGCCGCTCCGCCCGTTGCTAGGAGCCGCCTCAACGCCTCTTTGGCCAATACATCTGGGCTCTGAGACCGAACACTCTTCCGAGCGCTGATTCCTGACGTGGAGGGCGTGAGAAATGTGTTCAGATCGGAAGACTGACGCGTCAAACCATAACTATGTACTTATCCCACATTCCAAAGCTTAGGGAAGTGGCTGTGACCTAACTTCAATTAAGAAGATCAAAGATGCAAAGCCAGAATGAAACCCCATATCATCAATAACGACAAAGAACACTTTTTGTGTTACAGATTTTATTAAGGGTGTTACAATTTTACAAAGGAAAAAGGGGTTTGTGGTTTGGCTTACCCGCCGGCCAAGCGGTGCTGGCGGGTCACTGCGGTCTAACCGTGATTGACATGCTCTGGACCCCTGCACCGGGTCGGTACTCCCGCCCCCACTGACAGGTCCGGCCAGGGATGGGTAACAACACAAGCTAGATGCATCTTGTCAGGTAGGAACCAAACTCAAACCACAACAGTAAAAGGAATAAAAGGTGGCAAAGGAATTATACACTCCAAAAGATACAAATCCTATCCTTGAATCCACAGCAACTTTAACTAAAATGGTGTTTACAAAGTAGTAGTCAGCAGTCTGAATATTATGTGGAAGATCACATATACCTAATCTATGAAACAGTCAACAGTATTGTGGCAAAGCAACTTATTTTGGTTCAGAATTTTTAAAAAAATTTGTTAATTTGAGAGAGAAACATTGATTCGTTGTTCCACTTATATATGCCCTGACTGGGGATCGAACCTGCAACCTTGGTCTATCGGGACAAATCAAAATTCTCAAAATTACTTCCAATTTTACATGATCTTCCTGAGACAATGAATGGCTCACTTAATTTAAGGCAAAATCAAACAAAACCCCCTTAGAATCTAGGAATTTGCAGGTCTGCAACAGCTGACATCTGGTAACTAACTCCAAAGGTTCCTTGTATGTTTCTACGTTTACTATCATGGACCACAGGAATCATTACTGAAAAACTTAGGAAGTATGTACAGCTAAAAGCAAAACTCCGCCACCAAAATTTTAAAATGAAAAAGCATTGTAGTCATTTACATATGACTTGGTCTAATCCTCTAAGAATGGAGAAGTCAATATTCAATTAGCTGAGACGATTGATTTCCACATTATTCCATGGAAATGATCAAAACCTTGATTGGAGGCAGGAGACTCAACAAGACTCCTGGTCTCAGGTGGAATAATCAATTTCCTGGCTCTGCTCCTCTCCCCAGCTGCAGGAGCAGCTGCTGCTTGAAGACAACCTGTAACTAACTGCAGGCATACCTTCCACACATATAAAAAGATTAGCAGGTTAGAAACCATCTGCATCTATTTCCTTCCTTCCTGAAAAGATGGATGGAAAGAACTCAGAAAGGGGTAGGAGGGACTGAGCAGCATTCTTCACTGAAGAAAGCCAAGAATTAAGATCTAATATGTTAACTTCAGGAATCAGAAAATGCCTCCAGGTACACATAATCTGAAATTACAAGCAGTGAGTTCTCAGAAAACATGTCAACGTAGTTAACGTTGCAGTTAAAATGTTCTGAAATAAGCTGATACTTTAGTAGAGCTATGTTCTGAAGACAAGAACAGGAAGGGCCCCAAGGCTCTGGAACCAATAGTATTTTGGGGTCACTAACGTTCAAACACTGAAATAACCCTCAGTGCATATCTAACAGGAAATACAGCTCCAAACACCCGGGGAAGATCAACTTTCATCCATAGCAGACATCCCTATTAAACCTCAAAATTTCAATTTTGAGTACTATTCAGAGTACGTTTTAGGAAAGACTTACATCAGTATCATCTAATAGAAAAATCTCATTAATTCTACGCAGTCTTTATCATAATTTTGGAGACTAGGTTGAAGTTTATCTTTGTATTCTCTGAAAACGGCTCACAAAAGAACCGAACAAAATTAAACTTAGCTATGGCCAAGTTAGGCTTCTTAGGGACAGCAAACGACCCGCCGCTTCCTTTCTTGTTGAAGGGATAGAAACATCTGTGATCAGCTGTCTCCTCCACACTCCCTACTGGGGATCAAGCCCAAAACCCAGGCATGTACCCTGACCAGGAATTGAACAGGGATCTTTGAGTCCATGGGATGATGTTCAATCCACTGAGCCACCAACCGAGCTGCCATTTCTTTTTTTTTCTTCATTGATTTTAGAGAGACAGAAACATCGATCGATTGGCTGCCTCCTGCATGACCCCCACCGGGGATTGGGCCCACAACCGCATGTGCCCCGACTGGGAACCGAACCTGCGACCTCTTGGTGCACGAGTCGATGCTCAGCCACTGAGCCACACCAGCCTGGCTCCAATTCCTTTTTAGTAGTCAACAAATCAATTTCCCTAAATCGACCAGAGCACTCATAGCTCTTGAGACTGCAGCAATTAGGGCAGATTTTAGTGCTACGGGCTCAGGCAGTTCTCACTCCTTTTATTCTTAGTGTCACCTAAACCTAATAAATATGTTACCTTAAAATTTTTCATAATTTGAACTTATGTTTAATTATTTGATACACTCTTTCCCTCTTGACAGAACAAACTAGTGAGGTTTTACTACATCTTTATTCTTTAATTACAGTGAGTAAAGTTCAAGACAAAACATTCCAGTATCAATAAAAATATTACTAAATATCAGATTTAGTTTTTGATTAGGTGTGTGTCACACCCTCAGATCCTGATCACAGATATTTATGTAAGGTATTTAAGCACTAATTTCAAAACAGTTCTGCATTGAATGGGTCAATATTCAGCAATTTAAATTTACTTTGTTATTTCTCAGAATCTGAACTACCGTCAAGATATACCCAAATGAGATGAACACAGTGCGTTTCACTTCAATCTTAATATAATTAGCAATTCTCCTGTTGGAAAGAGTAAGGCTTGGGTCAACAGCATCTCTGCTGGACCTAAATCCTCATATTACCAGTTCCACTGGGACAGATCTTATGTCAGGTCCCAGGTAGGAATTACATTTCCACTGAGTTATACCATATCCTCAGGACTGATCCTAAAACCACTGGTTTCCTGAGGCAGACGTCACAGATACAGTTAGCAGGTTAAAAAAATATACATATATCAAGTGATGTGTTGTTTTACATTGACTTTAAGAATCAAATTCATTAAGAAGTACATGTTTACCCTTTGAATACAGAATGATTGTGTAAATTAGGTTTCAGCTGAAAGGAAAATTTCGCAGTTCAGATCAAACTCCTAGAAACATACTGGAAACAAAGCCAGATGTACAGTAAGTAGACTTTACGGAACTTCCATTTATTCTTTAGCCAGTTTCAATGATTATATATATTTAAAAATTTTTCTTGCCCTGGGCCGGTTGGGCTCAGCGGTTGGAGCGTTGGCCTGTGGACCGGAGTCCCGGGTTCAGATCCCGCTAGGGGCACGTACCCCCCCCCCAAAATTTTTTTCTTTATTGATTTTAGAGAGAGAGGAAGGGAGAGGGAGCGAGCTAGAAACATCGATGAGAACATCGATTAGCCGCCTCCTGCACGCCCCCTACTGGGGATCAGGCCCACAACCTGGGCATGTGCCCTGACCGGGAATCGAACTAGTGACCTCTTGGTGCATGGGTTGATGCTCAAGTACTGAGCCACACTGGCCAGGCAATGATTATATTTTTTGATCTAAAAATCAGAACACATGGTTTGAAAGGATTTTCTGTGCCTCTCCTGCGGGTAAAAGGTAACTTGAGTGATGCTTTTACTTTTATCATGCCAGAGACTGGAACCTCCAAGCCTTTTAATAGTTTAGGCCAAAATGATGGCATATATGAAATCTGGATTGCTCCAGACTACCGAGTTAATGTGGTCACCAAAGTTACAGTAACCATAACTGACAGGTCTCCCTACACTTAGTCTACCAGGAAGGAACTGTGACTTTTTCTCCTTTCTTCAGCACCTCTTTTAGGAGGTTAAGGGAGATCAAACACCACTGATTGATGTCCCATCACCTGCCAAAGGTTCTACGTAGAGAAAACTTTGCTACCTACCTCTTCCCAAGATGCTGGGGACAAAGGGAATTGTAGTGCTACTACAGTGACAATTTAGGGATCCTTCAAATGGAAGATTAATTCCCAATTACAGAGGACAATGATTTTGCAGGAGGCTTGTGAAGAAATCCCTGTGTTGGAAAAATACTACTATGAACAAAAGAAACAATATGTCAGCAACCAAGGGCAAGCAGGCAGAAAATGTGTCAAGCACAGACTCACACCAAATGTCCTGATTAGTTTATTTCCCCCAATCCGTTTTCTTCGGTTCTGCTTTTAAGCCAGAGCCCATGGCGGGAGCAGTAGGGCATTTCGCAGGAAAGTTTAGAAGGGTTCTGGCCCACTTTAAAAATAGCTTTGTTTATAAACACATATATCCAGTGATTAGCAATTAAGATGTGAAAAAATTAACTACTCAGTAGTTAAATTCTACAAATTATCAACAGTTACGGCCCGGGATCAGCAGCGTTACAAAGGGAAGTCATATTGCATTTCTTAAAGCTTTTTCTGAACACTTAGCAGGTCTCTTTCAGTGTTAATTGCACTTAAAATACTTTTTTTGTCCCATTTACTCTCTCCAAGCTGTTTGTTTTCTTCGTTTATAAAGAGGAAAGGGGTCCACTGAGCATTTGTTTGCCAGCTCTCTGAATTCAGTTGAGATTCCAAGCAGATCCGTGTGCCAGGTGCAGGGGGAGTAGAGGGCGATGTTGGCACCTTCAGAGCTTGGACTGCAGGGGCTTCAGGTGCTTGTAGTAAGATTCATGAACCTGAGGGAAAGGAGAGAGCAGAAATGACTGATGAGAAGCTTGCAATGTAAAAGAGCATAGTTTTAACCAAGAAATTATCGGGATATTATTTGGATCCTGATCCAAAGAAACTGAAGGGGAGAAGAATAGAATTGAGCCAACTGGGAAACTCTGGACACTGGGTAGCTTGTGAGGGTGAAGAATTATTGTTAATTTGTTTAGGTGTGAGAATGATGTAGTGGTTATGTTTCTAAAAAGAATCCTAATCTTTTAGAGATACATATTGAAATATCTGTGGATAAAGTGATCTGATACCTTGAATTTGTTTCAAAATAATCCTTAGGAGGAGAGGGGGAGGGTTGGGGGTCTCAGATGAAACTAACTGGCTGTAGTAGATGGTGGCTGAAGATGACAACGGGCACGTGGTGCCGCATCACAGTATCCTACTTCTGTGTACGCCTGAAAAACTTTGATGTTACTGAATAGTCAAGGAAATTAAAAACCTGCTTACCTCGGGAATGACCCAGTTCCCTTCTGAACCTGTTGTGTGAATAAAGGGACTGTCCGAGGTGAGCTTCCAAAGCTTTTACAGATGGACCACGCTTACAGGTCTCATCTGCCTTAATATTTAAAGGAAGAATCGTTTTTACCTCTGCTCTGTTCAGTGGGGACTTCTTGGCCCACTCAAACAAGTTTTCATACACATTCCCATCATAGCGGCCAAGCACAGAGCCCAGCGACACATCCTGAAAATCAAACGCATCCACCAAAGCAACAGCCTCCGGGCGGATCACGGTCAGTAACTCCTTGATGCGCTGGTGCACTTGGGTAACCTGAGAGTCTGTCAGGATGCCCTCCTGGAAGAAACAAAACAAACAAACGATGTGTGTATATATATATATGTCTGTACAGGGGTGGACAAACGTAGGTTTACAGTTGCATTGTGACGTTATGAGTTCATAAAGCTACTGTAATAAGCATAACCTGTATGTCTTTTTCCATACGAACAACTGGAAACCTACCTCTCTAAAAAAATCAATAAAAGCATATTTAAAACAAACAAAAAGACTTCAACTTAGAAAAATACAGACCTGAAGAAAATCTCCCGCCTTCTGACTGATTCCATACAGAGAATACATGAGAAACAAATTCCTCAGGACGGCTTGGATGGATTTATCTTGAATTTTGAGGAGCTGCTCTGAAAAGAGCTTCACCGTCACGTAGTGGCAATGTGCCTACATAGAAAGAACACAGAGAATGTGAGAACCTGCCGAAGAGGTTCTCCACGCAGCGACAGGGTTTCTACACCAAATCAAGTGGGGTGGTGCAGTGAGGGGTGGAGATGGGGAGACAGGAAAGATCACTGACCTCACTTGCTCGAACAAGGTCAACGGAAGTTAGGTTCCATGCCACCTCCTTGCTTTTTCTGTGATTCACTTCAGTTTGAAGGTTTTTAGCAGCAATTTCTACTAATCTGTTAAGAAATGAAAGAAAACTGAAGCTCGGAGGAAGAGATCGATGGAGCTGATGCCTTCTTCCTCTTCCGTCAGGCCCCCAACCAAGGCCCTGCGGCTGCCGTTCCAGCCTGAGGGTGAGCTCACCTGGCCGCACGAAGTTTATACGCTTCTGTGAGGCTGTTGGGGCTGCCGAGGTCCACCACGGTCGGCCACACTGCCACCTGCTGTGGCTGGATGCGCTGACTGGGCAGGTCATTCAAGTAGGACACCATGCCACACACCAACTTTCCCGAGTGCACCTGGTCATAACTTTTCATGAGAAACCTAAAAATCATCAGGACACATGCTTTCATTAACAGTGCTGCTTGTGAAACAAATAAAAGCAAACCTTCAAAAGGCTTTAAGTTATGTGACAGGTGAGTTTTATACTTGCTAGTCTGATCACAAGATAAAAACATGGGTCAGGATAGAAGGCAAAATGACATCTTTCAGGAACAAAAACATGGTAACAGGGACCGATGGAAAGGACTAGAACACTCTTTTTTTTTTTTTAGAGAGAAAGAGGAAGGGAGAGAGAGATAGAAACATTGATCGGCTGCCTCCTGCACGCCCCCTACTGGGGATTGAGCCCGCAACCCGGGCATGTGCCCTGACCGGAAATTGAACCAGGACCTTTCAGTCCATGGGACAATGCTCAATCCACTGAGCCACACTGGCCGGCTTGGACTAGAACATTCCTATCACTAAACAACAGTCATCATGAGTTAAGACTCTCACCGGGCTGTCTGTAGCATCATGACAGTGTTTTCTCCCTCAAAGGTGCAGGTCGGAGTGAAAGTGACGTAAATGTTGGGAAGACCACTGCAGTGAGAATAACCGTGGCCGCCACAGGCCATCCGACAGGCTTCGATGGCAGTGTTAGTTGTCCAGGAGGTGAACGCCTTCAGCCCGGCGGTGAGGGCATGAAGCTGAAGGGAAGCACGGGTCATCAGAACCTGAGTGCTGATAGCCGAGTTCCAATGACAAACACTAAGCCTCCTCTACTGGCGCTGTCGCTTTCAACACCACTCCCCACACATGTAAGCGAAGCAGCACAGGCATCTAGCTGGCCTGAATCACTGCCATCCCCACTCCCTTCTGACTCTTCTACTTGGCGAACAGTCGCTACTCATGCCCCGATTCACAGACGAGCAACATGGTACAGCACTTCCGAAACCTGAAGACAAAACCCACGCATTTCCACATCTAACTCGCTTTCAGTCCAAAGAACGTCTGGATCTTTGGAGAATTCTGGCGTTTTCTCTGGACTTCTCTAACAGGCAGATAACAAACAGGGTGCCCACAAGTGAGTGGGACCAGACACGCACCTCGGGCAGCTCACTCAGGTCGCCCTGGCCGATGTCCTCGTTAATGCGATGGTAGGTCTCCTTCATGTATGCGCCTACAAAATGGAAGGCATAGGCAGTGGCCAGGAGTGGGAAGAGTTTAAACTGCTGGGTTTGGAAATCCAAAATCTGTGGTTCTGGTTCACTAAAAGATACAGAAAAAGAAAAAAAAATTAAACACACATACAGAACTCACTCTGCGCCAGGTTCCAGTCTGAGCACGTTGATATATTAACTTATTTAATGCTCATGAAGACCCTGTGAAGTAACTTACTACTCCCGTTTTACAGATGGGAACGAGGTCTAGGACCTGCCTGCAGTCACTCAGCCACGAAGTGGGAGACGCTTGGTTTACACAGAGGCTATGTTGCTACAGCAGCTGCTCTGGACCACCTTGGAAAGTGAGGTGGACAGAAGTTTCTGGCTATGGAGTTCACATCTTTCTTTGACTTTCCAGTATGACTAAAGAAACTATATCAATGGCAACATACATAATGAATTAGTTAAGGAAGGCAGTATTAAAGACATCTACCCACTAACTAGACGGCTGAATAAACTATATACATTTTAAAATATGTTTTTATTGATTTTTAGAGAGAGAAGAGGGAGAAGGAGAAAGAAACAGAAAGATTGATGAGAGGGGAACATCTATCAGCTGCCTCCTGCACACCCCTCAATGGGGATTGAGCCTAAAACCTGGGCATGTGCCCTGACCGGGAATCGAACCAGCAACCTATAGGTCCAGGGGTCAACGCTCATCACTTAGTCACACCAACCGGGCTGAATAAACTGTATTTTGACCACAATTACAGAGAAGACCTAATGCACAGAGTTAAATATTTGAATTCTAAGAAGGTCTGCTCTTATTGATTTCTTCATTCCTTCTTTCAGAGTAAGAAGGTTACCCGGGAGTCATGCCCAAGTGAAAGGCAGTGGCAGGAACAAACTACAGGCATGGGCACAACAGGGAACCGAGTTGAGCATCACTGTCACCATGTCCAATTTGTAGTCTTAGGAGCAATTAGAATTTTCAAACTGCCTTCAATGTTTTGAACATTCCATGTATACAGCTTAAGTAACATTATTGTTTCCTTAGAAGGTTAAAGATAGTAAGGTGGTATCCTCATCTTTCCACTTCAGAAAAGGAAGTCTAGGTTCTAAGTAGCAGACCCAGTACACTGCGACCTTAGCTAACCTTACAGCTAATGCATCTTCTCTACACCACATCTGGGAATTCTGATAGCTGAATGGGCTCAAAGCCAGGTCTGCGGTAATGAGCCCACTTCGGCCTCCTCCTTACCCGGGACTGATTTCAGACTGGTGCCTCACAGCGCTGTAGCGGATGGCAATGGTGCACGCCTTAGCCAGACACCGAGCAGCTTCCCCCACGAGGAAGGACCTGATGAACACCATGGTCCCGTAGGTCAGTTTGTTGCTCACGGGTTTCACGTATGTGCCATCAGGCTTCACCTGGAAAAAGAACACAAGGCTGAGCTTCCTCTCTTGAACCTGAGAGACAGTTTCAGCCAGTGGTTCTCAAAGTGTGGTCCCCAGTACAGCAGCATCAGTGTCACCCGGGAACTGGTTTGAAATATAAAATCTCAGTCCCCACATTGACCTAGTAAATCAGAAACTCTGGGGGCCAAGTAATCTGGATTTGAGCCAGCCCTCCAGATCATTCTAATGCATCCTATAGTCTGAGACCACTGGTTTAGCAGACCTGAATCGTATGGTTTCACTGTCATAATAAAAGAGCATCAAGAATAAAACTATGTTATTACCTTCTAAAAACAGACCATTTTAACCCTGTGGTTATCAACAGCCACAGCAACCCCCATGCTCGACACCTCTGCTCCTCTTTTCTGGTTTAATATACCTGGGCGTACTTCATCAGCATGTTTTCTCTGGGAATACGATAATGGTCCATCTTCAGGTAGCCATTATCCATCTCATCATAGCCGAATTTGGGGCCAATGTCACCAACAGTGATGCCTACCACAGGAGAAAGGAAAGTCACCGGGTGTATGTACTCTGGAATTCCTGGCTGTCCCCACTCCTCTTTAGTTGTGTGTTATTCTTGTTGCAGAAGAAAGTGCTTGGTTTAAGTTTCCATCTCAAAACCAGATGAACAATTCTAACCTGGCAAAGGCTTATGGGTCCCAATTTCACGAATAGGTACAATGAAGGCATGTAATCCGTAGCATTTGCCCTTAGTGTAGAGTTGGGCAAGTACTATCGCGTGATTTGAAGTCTTTCCAACTGTAACATCAGAGAAAACAAGAGTGACAAGTGAGCAACTGTTCTTACATGGTCCAAGGACAGAAACAAAGAGGGTAGAAAACATATGTTAAATATAACACTAGACCATCACTGAAGTGTGCACAGATAGCCTTTCTTATGACAGTGCCACACCTAGTTTTCAGAAGGAAATCTACATAAGCTGAGAGTTATTAAAATTTCCGGAACTTTGGCAAAGCAATTTCCATATACATATATATAAACTTTTTAAAGGGATCACTGACATAACACTGTGTGAGTTTAAAATGTACAACATGTTGATTTGATAGCAATCCATTTTAAAAGACAGCTCAGCTCTACTTTCTTTTCTACTTATTTACTTATTTACATAAAAAAATTATAGGATAACCATTAAGAACATTAATTTAAATTATTTCCCTTTTCTCCCTTAAGGTAGTGCTTTCCAAACAGTAGCCACTAGCCATGTATGGCTATTTACATTCAAATTAATTATAATTAAATAAAATAAAAGATTCAGTTCCCTTGTCAACTAGCTACATCTTGAGTGCTCAACAGGTCTGCACGGTAGTGGCTACTATCTTGAACAGCAATGTTCACACTGATGTTTCTATCTCTCTCTAAATGAAAAGAAATGTATATCTTAAGACAATGACTCAGAATGGAAGACAATATTAAATAAGTTTCATGTCAGGCTTATCTATAATAAAAATTTGAAAACAACTCAAGTGCTTTTCAATACAGACATGACCAACCAAATAGGGAATACAGAGTTATTTTAAATGATGACGATGTAAACTACACTAATACACGGAAACGTTTAGATGAAAAACTAAGAAAAGCAGAGGAAGCCAGCTGTCCTTTCTGCACTTTGTAAAATGTATAAATAGCTGTAACATGCACCACAAGAGAATGTAAAAAAAAAAGTTTTTTTTCTATACTTCAAAATGATATTCTCATATAAGCTCTACATTCTAAACATGATCTTATAACTGTTAAAAAATTCACTTACGTCCACCAGGCCACCACTTGATGGAGGTCACAGTAGGACTATTGAGAATAAACTCCTGGGTTTCAGGGTCATAAGTGGCTGTGGTTTCCAAGCCTCGAAGATGAGTCCCTAATGAAATAAATTACATTCACTTCAGATAGAGTACGGGAAAAAAATAGGTACAGGGTATAGGTCCAGTCCTTTAAGCCCTAGTACCTCAGAGAATAACTAGCTCTAATGACAATACAGTTTTAAGATGAGCTACATATGATTGGTAACCAAGACACATGATTTCCTACACTTAAATCAGGTAACATTTACTTAGCTCAACTAAAGAAAATGTGAAGGCAGCTCAGAATCGGTTCCATGAGAGCACAGGGTATTAATTTCGTGAGGAAGTTAACTGCTCTTTTAAACCCATCTGAGTGTGAGCATGCCAATTTCAACTCACACTATTGTGTTTACCACACCAACTACGAAGATTAAGTTAACGTGACAGGAAGAGACTCTAGTTAAAAGTCTTGTAAATTGGGAATTTATTTCAGAATGATTGCTAGAATGGAAAACAAGATTTTAAAAAGGTATAACCACTATGGGGGGAAAGACCCAGAACAGGCACTCATCCTGGCTGAGTGACCAGGAAGAGCTCCCAGTTTCCTATATTTACTGAAGAGGGACAAATATGCCAAAATTCTTTTAAAAGAGTTACAAGAAAATGTTCTAAGTGACACTCTCCCTAACAATACAAACTGCTTTGTTAATGCTAGCTGGATCTCATTAAACACTGAAACTCGGAAACTTTTAGAAACTCCTAAGGTGAACAATAGACACAGCCCGTTGATGTGACCACAACCTTCCCCAGAGTGGGAATCAAGGAAATAAGCAGACTACTTTCACCAAAGCAGCAGCTTTCCAAGAAAATGAGTTAACATTAAACAGAAGAGATTATGACAAAATGTTTTCAAATACACAACTGAACCAAATGGCAGTCCACTTTGAGTCTTGACAACCCTGGGAAGCACCCTTCAGCACCAAAGCCGAAAGCCAAAACAGCTACAAAATGAAGATGAAGTTGCACAGAAATAAGGAGCAAATAACAAATACACATTATACCAGTTGTCCTGAAACCTCTGAAAAACTGAAGCCAGAAGCAAAAGAATGACCAGCACAGATATGAATTCAGAACAGACAGAAAAAGGGAGGGGAACGGGAAGAAAAAAGGTAGATACAGAGTGTGAAACCAACTGCGTGAGGTATAGCTAATCTTATTTTTCTGAACTTTGGCTAAACCACCTTCAGAATTTAACCAAATGTACTGAATCAAGGCACAAATAACTTCCGGGTATAAAACGCTGCATATTTTGGTTATATAAGCCACTCCTTACCCGTCAGCAAATCAAAGAGCACACAAACTGTGAACCTGTATTTCTTCTGGAATTTCTGCAAGTTTACTAATGTATCAGTAGTAATGGTAATCCCATAGTAATAAAGAAAGATGGGTTCAGATTCCATTAATATATGCAAACACATTCTATGCAGCTTCAGTGAGCTTGGAAAACCACTTACTAAGGCCTGACTTGTAATTATTGATCTTCTAAAGGGGAACCAATGAAAAAAATTAGCGTATCTCTTTGATAACGTAACCTTTCATTTTCACTGACCAAAGCAATATCATTGCCAAGACTTGTATGTTGAAAAACCTGGCTTCTGCAGAAAGGTCACACTTAAACAGCTCATACTTGGCACGCAGAGATGCCATCGCTGAAACACAGCAGGCACTCCATACGTGCTAAGCTTGCAGTGCCCCACCCAATCCAGAGGTAGACTGAATGCACCATACCATGACCCATCTCTGTCTGGGCATAAGTGCCAATGATCTCCAAGTTCCAGGCGGGCATGAAGAAGCGCTCCTGCTGTTCCGCAGTTGCCTGGTGAAGCAAGGTGGGCAGGAACATGCCCAAGTGAAGATCCAGAGGCGAAGGCCCTCGGTGCACAAAGCTTCGAAGGAATAACAAAGGTGGGCATTTGAGAAGAGCCATCAGGTGTGGTGTGAGAGAATCAGCAATGTGAACAGACAGATCAAGGGAAGGAGAAAACAACAAAAACCTTCTGTAAGTATTAGTTACTTGGGTGGACTTTTTCATGTATAAGAACACTGCCTTTCTGTATTACTTCTTGACTGTTGGCAATAGCTGTTTTTCTGAAGTTGGCAAGAAATATTTTTGTATACTATGCATCTCTAAAATGATTGTTTGGCAGGACTGGCTGCCAATTTCAGGGCCTGTGCAGCACAAAACCACGTGAGCAAGGCAGAGGGTTCCAGGCTTGCCATTAAATCAAAGGAAATAAAAAACTGGAAGAGGCCTGGCCGGTATGGTGCTGTGGTTGAGCATCGACCCATGTACCAAGAGGCTGCCAGTTCGATTGCCGGTCAGGGCATATGCCCAGGTTGTGGGCCCCATCCCCAGTGGGGGGTATGCAGGAGGCGGCCAATTGATGTTCTCTCTCATCGATGTTTTTACCTCTCTCTCCTTCTTCCTTCCTCCCTAAAATCAATAAAGAAAAAAAAAAGAGGTTGCTGGTTTGATTCCCGGTCAGGGCACATGCCCAGGTTGTGGGCCAAATCCCCAGTATGGGGCATGCAGGAGGCAGCCAATCGATGTTCTCTCTCATTGATGTTTCTATCTCTCTCTCCCTCCTTCTAAAATTAATAAAGGAAAAAAAAATTTTTTTTAATTAAAAAAAAATATCAAGTATTTAAAAAAAAACTGGAAGAGGCTGCATGCAATGCAGAATTGAAGTTGTACAATGGTTTGCTTTGAATAGCAGCTGAGACAGAACACAGCAATTCTCTCTCTGAGAGGAAAGTTTTTCCTAGGTGCAATTTCAGTAATGATGGACTCTTCTGTTTGTCCACAAAACATCCAGCATTGATCCACATTCCTCAACTAACTCTGCTCATTTCCTTCGGGTTCATCATAAATATCTAACCACGTGCTATCAAAACAATTTAATACAAAACTGACAGTGCTCTTCATCCCAATAAATTTCAGATATAAAAAGACATGCAATTTCTAGAGACCATAGTCACTACAAACAAGAGTCATGCATAACAAGCTCTCCATTACAATTTATGGGAATTGTCACTAATGATAATAAGCATCTCAGCAGCCATTTTAATTCCACTTTCTAAAGTCATTCTTTTCCATTAAAAATCTGCAGATGCCTTAGACTTTTGTGTGAATTTATCTTTGATAGGAAATCGTTCTATATGCCTTCTACATGCCCTTGTATTTTCTGATGTTACTGGCATTCCATTTAGCTTCCAGCTCTAAATTAACCAACTCTACATTGGCCTTATTCTCTTTAATTATCTTAGAAATATTTCAGTTTTAAGATCTTTGTGTTTGTTCCATATAAGGTGAGGAAAAAATAACCAGGGCACACTGCTCAGGCCAAGAGCTGACCAATGATGTCTTTCAACTGGGTGGCTGTGCTGTCAGCTAACCAATCACATAAAAATCAAAGAATGTGTGACCGACTTCCTCATTTTACAAACAAATCCAGACTGAGATGAGTTAAATGCCTTCAGGACAAAAAGATAAAGGCAAAACAAGGAGAAGCATCTTATAGCCTAGCCCTGGCCGGGTAGTTCAGTTGGTTAGAGCATTGCCCCCACAGGCCAAGGTTTTGTGTTCTATCCCTGGCCAGGGCACATACAAGAATCAACCAATGAATGCATAAATAAGTGGAACAACAAATTGATGTTGCTCCCCCCCCTCTCCCCCTTTCTCCTCCCTCTCTAAGAAAAAAAAAAAAAAATTTAAATAAAAAAAAAATCTTATCACGTAATCATACCTTCTAGTCTAGTGCCACTGGGCTGAGAACAATGATGAGGACACTAGAGACATGCCAAAACCAGAGCTATCCTTGGAAGCTTCCAGTAAGATGTGACTACTGGTGGAAACTGGGTGAAAGGTCCATGAAACTGCTCTATGCTATTTTTACAACTTCCTGTGAATCTATAACCATTTCAAAATAAAATTAAAAAAAAAATTCATGGGATGAGAGAGTGCTGTTCACTCACAATCAAGAATAACAACTGTCCCATTTTTAAAAGAATGGTGACCAGGAAGAAAAATATATGTATGCCTAGGATCTGAAAAGAGAAAACTCTTTGAACTAGGGCTGAAAACTGGCCTGGGACCGGCCTCCTGCAACAGTGAAAGGCTAATTTGCATTACTAGAAACCAGAGCTTCGCCTGGGGAGGGAAGGCCACTCTGAAGCAAGAACCAGATACCTGGGAGGGTTTGCAGCAGAGTGTGGCATCATGGAACAATACCAAACAACAAGGGTTACCACAAAATACACCTAGTAGGACAGGTGTAAAATCACTACAATCAGAAACGGTTTTGAAACTTCAGAATGTTTTCAGGACAAAAATGTCTTTTGTGACTCAGAAGTGGATGGAACTTAGACATATTACAAGGAGAAAGTCACCTAAATAATTCTTCAACTTAAATCAAATATTTGTTGTAAAGAGTTAGTTGTGTAAAATAAAGATTACATTTAGCCCTGGACAGTTTGGCTCAGCAGGTAGAGCATCGGCCCGTGGACAAAAGAGTCACGGGTTCGATACCGGTCAAGGGCACATACCTTGGTTGCAGTTCGTCCCTGGCCCTGGTTGGGGTTGTGCGGGAGGCAACCAGTCGATGTTTCTCTCTTGCATCCATATTTTTTTTTCTCTCTCTCTCCCCCTCCCTCCCTTCCACTCTATCTGAAGATAAAGGGAAAAAACGTAACCTCTGGTGAGGATTAAAAAAAAAAAAAATTATATTTAAAAAAAATTATTTTTAAGAGAGGGAGGGAGGGAGAGAAACATCAATTTGTTGTTCCACTTATTTATGCATTCATTGGTTGATGCTTGTAGGTGTCCTGATGGGGGTTCAAACCCACAACCTTGGTGCAAGGGGATAATGCTCTAACCAACTGAGCTACCTGGCCAGAGCATTATATATTATTTTTACTATTTTTTTATTTTTAAAGATTTTTAAAATTTGATTTTTAGAGAGAGAGGAAGGGAGAGGGAGAGGAACAGTGATGTGAGAGCAAAACAGATTGACTACATATTATTAAAAAAAATTTTTTTTATCCTCACCCAAGGACATTGTTGCATTTATCTTTTTTTTTTTTTTTTTTAATCCTCACCTGAGGACATTTTTTGCATTTATCTTCAGATAGAGTGGGAGGGAGAGGGGGAGGAAGAGAGAGAGACACATCGATGTGAGAGAGACACATCGAGTGGTTGCCACCCACACGACCCCAACCGGGGCCGGGGACAAACTGCAACCGAGGTACGTGCCCTTACTGGGAACTGAACCCGGGACTCTCTGGTCCACGGGCCAACGCTTTAACTGCTGAGCCAAACTGGCCACGGCTATTTTTAAATAATTTATTTTAAAATTACAAAGCACCAACATTTTACTTGGTGAAGACCACAACACCGAAGGCCTTTCCAGTGTCTCCTTCTGTGTGATACAGGGCTGGAAAGGCTGGTGGTCCACACTGAGGACAAATATTCGGTTAATAATATAAGAGAAAGAAAGAAAACAATACCATAATTAATAAATGATTTTAGAAAAGCTGTAAGGCCCTGGCTGGATAGCTCAGTTGGTTGGAGCATCATCCTGATACATCAAGGTTGCAGGTTTGATCCCTGGTCAGAGCACATACAAGAAGCAACCAATGAATGCATGAATAACTGGTACAAAAAAAAATCGATGTTTCTCTCTCAAATCATTTTTTAAAAAAAATCATGCCTGGCCGGTGTGGCTCACTGGTTGAGCATCAACCCATGCACCAGGAGGCTGTTCGATTCCCGGTCAGGGCACATGCCCAGGTTGTGGGCCCCATCCCCAGTAGAGGGCATGCAGGAGGTGGCCAATCGATGTTCTCCCTCATCGATGTTTCTATCTCTCTCTCCCTCTCCCTTCCTTTCTCTCTAAAATCAATAGAGAAAAAAAATATATTTTTAAAAAATCATTGCATTCTTATCCATTAGGACCATTCACATAGGAACCCCACAAAAGAGACTTACAAAAGTAACAAAATATTTAAAGTTTGTTAAGTAACTTAGGATATTAAAGATTTAATTAGGAAAAAGT
Source organism: Tadarida brasiliensis (assembly GCA_030848825.1). NCBI lineage: Eukaryota > Metazoa > Chordata > Mammalia > Chiroptera > Molossidae > Tadarida > Tadarida brasiliensis. The sequence continues at coordinate 62,505,961 of CM061273.1, forward strand.
ATATGCCTAACAGGATGAATAAAATATTTTACAACTTGACAAATTGAGATCAGAATTCATGTAGAAGAATAAATATGCAAGAACACCAAATACATGTAACCTTGAAATGTAACAACAGTAGGCTTATCCTATCAGATTAAAAAAATTTTTTCTTTATTGATTTTTTTTTTTAGAGAGAGAAGAAGGGAGAGGGGGAGAGAGATAGAAACATCGATGAGAGAGAACATCGATTGGCTGCCTCCTGCATGCCCCCCACTGGGGATGGGGCCCACAACCTGGGCATGTGCCCTGACTGAGAATCGAACTGGCGACCTCTTGGTGCATGGGTTGATGCTCAACCACTGAGCCACACCGGCCAGGCATCCTATCAGATTTTAAAATATCTTACAGCGGCCCTGGCCGGTTTGGCTCAGCGGCTAGAGCGTCGGCCTGCGGTCCAGAGAGACCCGGGTTCGGTTCCCGCTAAGGGCACGTACCTCGGTTGCAGTTTGTCCCCAGCCCCTGGTTGGGTTGTGCGGGAGGCAGCCACTCGATGTGTCCCTTTCACATCGATGTTTCTCTCTCTTCCTCTCTCTCCCTCCCACTCTATCTGAACAAAAAGTGGAAAAGTGTCCTCGGGTGAGGATTAAAAAAAAAAAAAAAAAAAAAAATCTTACAGCGTAACAATGAGCCAGAGTTTATGATGGTAGGAGAAAAAATAAAGGAAGAAACAGATCACTGTAATGTATTTAAGATGCCAGAAGCAAACTGAAACTATTATAAACTCTAACATGAACCAGAAAGAACATAACAATGGAAAATGAGTGAATAGTTAATAAACCAAAAAACAGTATGGGATTCATTCATTAGCATACACAAGTCAAAGCACTAAATATATATTAAACCAACAAAACTGGGAGAAAATAGAAGAAAACTTACACCTACTTGGCCTTATACATAAGGCCAAATGTTTAACAAAACAGAAGGCAATAGAAAAAATATTGGGCCCGGCTGGTGTGGCTCAGTGGTTGAGCATCGATCCATGCACCAAGAGGTCACCAGTTCAATTCCCAGTCAGGGCACATGCCCAGGTTGTGGGCCCAATCTTCAGTGGGGGGCATGCAGGAGGCAGCCAATCGATGTTCTCTCTCATCGATGTTTCTATCTCTCTCTCCCTCTCTAAAATCAATAAAGAAAAAAAATTTAAAAAAGAAAAAATATTGGAAGCATATAATATAATCATATATGATCAACATGCATATTCCATTCAATCAATACTCACAGGAGAAGAACCCAGTTTTATACATGGGAAATATAGACAGTAAGCCAAAATATGTAATAATATCCAGGCTCACTAGCATTGAAAAATGGGGTGTGCAGGAGGCAGCGGATCCATGTTTCTATCTCTTTCTCCCTTCCTCTCTCTCTAAAAATCAATAAAACATACTTGAAAAAAGAAAGAAAGATTAAAACTCTTAACTCTTAGATATAAATGTAGCAAAACAAAATTACAGTAACCATGTTGATAGGACTATGAAGATACAAGTATACTAATAAGTTGCTAAATATATTATAAAGTGGTTCTCTGTTTCAGGAAAAGTCATGAACTATGCAATAAAAGCTATAAAATGTTTATTTCCTTCAATGCAGTAATTCGTTTCTGAGATATTCTAAAGACATAACCCCAAATAACATGGTTTATGTAAGAAGTTGATATTGTTATTTATAATAGTGAGGAAATTAGACTAGTCCAAATACCTAGGGAGTAAGTCTCATGGGAAGTCCCAACAGGGAAAAGACTCACCCAGGAAAAAGGACAGAGGACTGTTGGGGAGACAGAACAATAAAGATACAAGGAGAGAAAGATCAGTGACTTATAAAGTCAAACCTACTATTTTTCAAGTTTCAGAGGGAGAAAGATGCTTTATTTCCATTTGAGTATTAATGATGGGAATTTGCAAGGATACTGCATCATCATCAAGGATGATCACTATGTATTGTATAAGCTTCATTTTTCTTTTTTTGTTGTTTTAATCCTCACCTGAGGATATATATTTTTTTACATTTATCTTCAGACCAAGCAGGAGGGAGGGAGGGAGGGAGAGAAAAAAAGAGAGAGAGAGAAACATCGATGTGAGAGACAGACACATCGATTGGTTGCCACCCGCATGACCCCAACCGGGGTGGGGACGAACCGCAATACGTGCCCTCTTGGCCGAAATCGAACCCGGGACCCTTTGGTCCACAGGCCAATGCTCTAACCGCTGAGCCAAACCGGCCAGGGCTAAGCTTCATTGTCTTAATATTAATAACAATAATAGAAACAACACACAAGAAGAATCACTAAGGAGTGACCAGAACTTGAAATGATCAAATCTCTGTGAAGACCATATATACTACCTGCTTTGTGACCTGGAGAAATGGCTGGACCACATATATTCTAGGTTGTCCCTTCAACACTCAAGCCCCAGGGAGAGGGTGCCCTCTTTAGCCCAAACCTCTGCCTTAGATTAAGGATCACAGACCCAGACCAAAGGTGTGTCCGAATTTGTGTGCCTATGCAGACAGGTGCGTATTTAGAGGAGGGAAGACATTCTAGAGGCAAGAGAAAACTGGCAACTGAGACCTTCTGCAGGTGATGGCATTTTAAGATTCTTGAGAATCCTGGAATGGGCATGAGCAATACTGAGTCTCTTCATTTCTCAGTGGCTACCCAGAGGTAAAAGAATCCCAGACTCAAAGTTAGAGCCAATTCAGTGAGAACACTTTAGATAATCATTGTTGATCAATGTTCCAAAGTCTCAGGATTTAAATAGTCAAATCTTCATCTTGTACCAGCTGCTCTACTGCCAATCTCTTTGATGTTGAAGAATTTTTTATGTATCCTAAGCTATATACTGTCACACGTGGGAAATGAACTAACAGATTGACTACTTCCCTGGAAAAGAATAGCAGTCAACGAAGCAAAACTCACACCAACGGGAATGAACAAAATTCCAGCAAGAAACAAGACCTAATCCTAACACATAGTTCTCTAAGGAGAGATGTTCAGCCTTTCTCATCTCATGGCACACATAAACTAATTACTAAAATTCTGCAGCACAACAGAAAATATATTCTATTTTCTTCCGCTCTGACAAAAAAATAAAATAAAGTAGGTGCAATTTTGATTCATTTATACTGGACAGCTATTGCTGTGTTGGCTGTTGTCATTTCTTTATTTGACAATCTAAGGAAAAGAGGTCAGTGCTCCTGACTAAATAAGTATTACATGTTTTAAAAATTCTTGTGGCACACCAGTGTGCACCAGGAGGCCAGTTGAAAATCTCTGCTCTAAAGTAAACTATAGAGATTAAGACAAAATTGGTTCAAATATAAGAAAGTATCTGCAAACGAGAAGCAACAGGAAAAGAAAACTCCAACATATGCAAATATGCCCAGAGCAACATAGGACCTTAGTCCAATTTCTGGACTCATCAAACCAGTGAAGTTCAAGTCTCATTTCTTCCTCTCTTCTTTCAAAATGTAGGGCAAATCTATATTTGGAATGTACTTTATTTATCAAGAGGCAGAAGGATTAGACTAATAAGAGATAAACATATCAGACCCATTCAGACTCAGGACAGTTTACATCTTACACCTCCTATGAACAGCATGACTATCAAGTCAAATTCTGCAATGATAAATACTGAAAGAGAAAAAGGGTTCTGTATGACAAAGCTATTTCAAAATTACAAAACTTCCTCTTTCCCTCCCTCCTTCCACCCCCTCAAAGACAGAAAGATTGTGTGAATATTATTTTCCTTCCCTTAGGACTCCTTTCTTCAGGCTGGTTATTGCAGTATTGGCCATCCTGAAGCTCAAGTCATGGGTGTTTGACAAGGTGTTCAGAACACCACAGAACCAGAATCTGCAGTCCTCTGGGGATTATAAGAAGCATTTTCTTAAACCAATTCACAAATCGAAATGCACCAAATCCTCTTTTCCTTTCTTTACTCTCCTTTCTTTACATAATGGAAGCAATATGATAATTAGGAATGAGACTGGGCAGTGCAAATTCAACACACACAAACCTGCCAACAGCCTTGGCCATGAAAACAAACTTATTTCACATCAATACCAAACACAAGACTTTTTTAAAGTAGCCAGGCTTCTAGGAGCAATATAACCGAGAATTATTCGTAATGCAAAGTCCATGGACATATATAGATAAGATGTATAAAAGAACCATGGACTTTTTTTCAAACCACCTTATAATCCTACTAGTGGACAATGAAAAAGACACTTTGCTTTTCATTCTCTGCCCACATTACAATCCACATTTTATTAAAGCAGGGGTATCTACCAGATGTAAAGGCATTAACCCTCTCAAGAATTTCCAAGAAAAACTTTAATAATTAGACACTAACACAACAGGGCGCTTTGCCGTTATTTTCAACCCCATCTTTCCAAACTGCTCAGCACCTGTTAAAAAAGGGTGTATGGAGCAATGGTAAATAACAATGAAGGATGTTTCGGGCCAGAGTCCTGGACTAGTTAGTGGGGAAATGATCTATGAGAGGATGAGGCGCTGAATCTTATTTAAAATTTAACAATTTAAAAATAAAAGCCCAAATGTATAGCAGCAGGAAAAAAACAAATGCCAGGAGTCATCTGTTAATTGAAGTCCTGAGGTGGGTTACCCACTGACCCTCAAATGTGGACTAACCGTGGCCCAATTCCGTCTGGGCGTAGGTGCCAATTATCTCGAGTCCTTTGGAGGAAAGCAGCCATTTCTCATGCTGAGCAGTGGTGCCCTGATTCAGCAAGGTGGGAATAAACATGGAGAAATGGAGGCCCACAGGTTCCACAAAATTGATCATATGTAGTCTACAGGAAAGAAAAGAAAAGGATCTCAGCCTTACTCTAGAAACTGCATTCTACTACCCCTTCTTGCCAGATGTGGTCCTCAGGAGGAAGGTTAGGAAAATGTAAACCCCTCTCTTACGAAATTAAATGTAAAATTTACCATTTTACTACCTAAAAAGCCAAGAGTAGAATCTAGTGGTATCTTTTCTGCCCCTTGTCATTTCAGGGTCAGAATTCACCTTTAATTCTACATGTAATCCAGGAAGCAAATTCTACCATCGTTTTAGCCTAAAAACACCTTTCGTTTTTGGTTTTGTTGGTGTTATGCACTGGTTTGATTGGTTGGATTTTTTGGAGTGTGTGTCTTTATTTTTGCTTTATTTTCAGGTTTTACTTGTTTGAAAATCAAAAGATTTCCATAGAACACGTATTTGTAGATCTCTTAACTAAAGCTCCTGAAGAAGACTATAAGGAGGAGATTTGACTTGGGGTAGTGATCACACAGTACAATGTGCACATGACGTATTATAGAATTGTACACCTGAAACCTATATGATTTTTTAAAAATATTTTTTTTATTGCCCTGGCCGGTTTGGCTCAGCAGTTAGAGCATCGGCCCAAGGACCAAACAGTCTCGGGTTCGATTCGATCAAGGGCATGTACCTTGGTTGTGTTTTGTCCCTAGCCCTGGTTGGGGTCATGTGGGAGGCAACCAGTTGATGTGTCTCTCTCATCACAGTTGATGTTACTCTCTCTCTTCCTTTCCCTCCTTCTCTCTCCCTCCTACTCTATCTGAAGATAAATAGAAAAATATCCTCGAGTGAGGATTAAAAAAAAAAAATTTTTTTTTTAAATAGATTTTTTAGAGAGAGAGGAAGGGAGAGAGATAGAAATGTCGATGTGAGAAACATCGATCGGCGACCTCCTGCACGCCCCCTACTGGGGATTGAGCCTGCAACCCGGGCATTTGTCCTGACGGGGAATTGAACCGGGACCTCTCAGTCCATGGGACATCGCTCAACTTACTGAGCCACACTGGCTGGGTGAAACCTATAAAATTTTATTAACCAATGTTATCATCCCAATAAAGTCAATTAAAAAAAAAAAAAACCTGTCCAAAAGTGTAAGACAGTCAGGAAAGTGAACACTAACTGGATATTTGATGATGTTAAAGAATTTCTGTTCATTTTTTTCTGTACTGCAACACGAGTGTGGCTATGTTAAACAGAGAATTCTGTTAGAGACACGTAATAAAATATTGCAGATGAAGAAGAGAAGAATGTTATTGCTCTTTCCCTACATAACCGAGGCATACATCCGGGTGGCAAACGTGTGTGCTGGCCGAAGCACAGGCTCCTCTAGGCCTTCAGATTACAGATGGGTCAGTGGGCAATATGAGCCTGTCAAACATTTATCCCCAGTGGTCTCTGAAAACTCGAATCATAATGAAATTCAGTCTCCAACTATTTTCTCATCAAACAGAATCTGTGAAACAGGCAAAACACAAATCACATAGTCAGCCTTGGCTACACCACGTTCTAGATTTTACAGGGGTCCATTTTGTTCCATCTGTCTATTGAAAGAGCTTAAAGTACAAAATAACAACTGACGTTCCCAACTTCTCAAGGGATGAAGAGGCGGTGGTGTCACCACCAGTGTCCTGGTCTGTACAACCAGAGCATGAATAAGGGACGAGGGTAGGCTGCCAATTAATTCACTTTTGTGGAGGCCCTGAAATCACCCCACCACCTTGCGGGTGGGAGATCACGTGGTCTTCCAGAGGTGCTGGGACAGACTCAAACATCCCAGGAGCGCCTGGACTAGCCATCAATGTTCTATGGCTTTTACGGCACTATCAAATGCTAACTGAAACCGAATGGAGGAAAGTGGGGGAGGAGGAGTATGAACAGAAGAGGTGAGGTGCTTTCCCAGTAACCCAGATTAGCAGCCCTCTGCCATTGCTGCCCTAGAGGAAAGTAACATTTGCACCAAACACACCCACCTCAGTGCAGTGGGGGCCGAAGCCTAACAAATAGTTAAGTGTAGAAGTCCTTCTCTCTCTTTTTTTTTTATCCTCACCCGAAGACATTTTTTGTTCAGATAGAGTGGGAGGGAGAGAGAGGAAGAGAGAGAGAGAGAAACATCGATGTGAAAGGGACACATCGAGTGGCTGCCACCCGCACGACCAACCAGGGCCAGGGACAAACTGCAACCGAGGCACGTGCCCTTAGCGGGAACCGAACCCAGGTCTCTCTGGACCGCAGGCCGACGCTCTAACCGCTGAGCCAAACCGGCCAGGGCTAGAAGTCCTTCTCAAAGGCAAGAACACCACAGCACTCCCTGACAACCTCCTCTTACCAAAAGAGGAAGTGAGCTTACAAGAATTTCTGTGAGCCCTGGCCGGTTTGGCTCAGCGGTTGGAGCATTGGCCTGCGGACCAGAGAGTCCCGGGTTTGGTTCCCGCTAGGGGCACGTACCAAAAAAAAAAAAAAAAAAGAATTTCTGTGAAATACAAGCAGCCATTTAGGTGCTAAAAATGGGGCCAATATAAGACATTCCTACTTCCATGAGGGAACTAAGGCTCTGGGTTTATGAAATGACGACACTGGGATAAAGTAATTCTCAGAAACTGAGAAGGAGAAATATGTGACAGAAACTAAAGACTGCCAGACATTTTATGTTTTTAATTACAAACTGAGATTGGGGGGGGTGGTTCACTTGAAAATCAACTCAAGGCCCTGGCCGGTTTGGCTCAGCAGTTAAAGAGCGTCGGCCTGTGGACCAGAGAGTTCCAGGTTCGGTTCCTGCTAAGGGCACGTACCTCGGTTGCAGTTTGTCCCCGGCCCCGGTTGGGTTTGTGTGGGTGGCAACCACTTGATGTGTCTCTCTCACATGGATGTTTCTCTCTCTCTCTTCCTCCCTCTCTCCCTCCCGCTCTATCTGAAGATAAATGCAAAATGTCCTCGAGTGAGGATTAAAAAAAAAAAAAAAAAAAAAAAAAAAAAAAAAAAAAAAAGAAAATCGACTCAAGAACAAAATCTGTGCGCTTGTTTTTTATTATCCTCACACAAGGACCTTTTTTTTGCATTTATCTTCAGATAGAGCAGGAGGGAGAGAGGGAGGAAGAGAGAGAGAGAGAAACATTGATGTGAGAGAGACATATCGACTGGTTGCCACCCACACGACCCCAACAGGAGCCGGGGATGAACTGCAACCGAGGCACGTGCCCTTAGCGGAAACCGAACCCAGGACTCTCTGGTCTGCGGGCCGACGCTTTAACCACTGAGCCAAACTGGCCAGGGCCTGTGTGCTTGTTTTATGTTGAATCCCTCCTGAAGATGCCTTCCAAGAAACCAGCTTTAAAAATCTAAGAAGGGCCCTGCCAGGTAGCTCGGTTGGTTAGAGCATGGTCCTGATACACCAAGGTTGCAGGTTCAATCCCTGGTCAGGGCACACACAAGAAGCAACCAATGAATACATAAATGAGTGGAACCAACTCAATGTTTCTCTCTTCTCTCAAAAAAAAACAACAACAAAAAACAAAAATAAACTTAAGAAGGATAACAAAACCATGTGATTCTCATTAGAATTTTAAATTACTCTTAAGAACATTTACTGTACAGTTTTTTCATAGCAAACAGCATAATTAACAGACCAAAAAAAAAAAATTATAGGAAAGGAGATTAGAAAAACAACTTTTCTTTTCTTTTTTGTTCAGATAGAGTGGGAAGGAGAGAGAGAGAGAAACATCGACGTGAAAGGGACACATCGAGTGGCTGCCACCCGCACGACCAACCAGGGCCGGGGACAAACTGCAACCGAGGTACATGCCCTTAGCGGGAACCGAACCCGGGTCTCTCTGGACCCGTAGGCCGACGCTCTAACCGCTGAGCCAAACCGGCCAGGGCGAAAAACAACTTTTCTATTCCCCTAACAGCAAGGGCTTATTTTCTCAAGGACTGAAAAGTTCTTTTGTTGCTCAAATTGAGAAATTTCAAAGTATTTTACTAATATTCAGTCAACTTCAAAATACTCTCATAAGTTGTATTTTGATAGAAGAAATAGATGTAAAGGGACCAGTAAATGCCCAAAATCCCCAGAAAGAGAAATATTGCTGTTTTCCATCAATTTTAGCATGCCTCCATAATTTTAGCATTTAAGAAATCTGATGTATCTCACAATCTATGCCATGTCATAGTTAATTTTCTTAATGGTATATAAAACATGAGAGTTACCATCAATGGAGGCTTAGATTTGATGGCATTCATTACTTGCCAAGATTACCTCCCCCCGCCCATTAAATTAATACATTTATTTCTCAAAACTACACTATGAAGTGATATTTCACTTCATTTTCTGTGGGGAGCTGCCTGGCCCTAGGATCTGCTCTGAAAGGAGCTGCCTAGGAGAGCTAGGGTCTGCTCTCCTGCTCTGACCTTTTACAAAGCTTAAGCTAGAGGCAGTAGAGAGAGAAAACATTAAAAAATAAAAAAGGGGGAGATGTGGGGAGCTGCCTGGCCCTAGGGTCTGCTCTGGAAGGAGCTGCCTAGGAGAGCTAGGGTCTGCTCTCCTGCTCTGACCTTTTACCTGAATACCTTGCTAACCGCCTGGAGAGTTACAGAGAATAGCGAGTTTAGCAGTGCAAGGAAGTATAGATCATTGTTAACCTAAACAAGTTAACATACACACGGATGTGATTATCTTGTGTGTCAAGATACAAGTATGTGTTCCTGGATTAGGGTAGTTTCAAAGGTCAGAAGTAAAAGGGGATTGTTTGTGAATCTTATAAAATCAGCTGTAACAATAAACTCGGGGCTGCAGTTTCGAGCTGCAGTCCTCCAGATCCCAGCTTTTGTCTGTCTGTCTTTTCTTTCATCCTCACCCCTCCCTCAGGACTGTTCGATTTAGTCGGCTGGCTCCGACAATTTTCAGAGTTGAGGAAAACATGGCGTAGAAAGGCCAGCTTCCTCCAGGGCGACACAACTGCTAAAGCATGGAACATGGATTTCTATCCAGGTCTAACTCCAAAATCAATTTCCTGTTCCACCATGGCCTGGATCTGATCTAGTCATCTACCGACCATCCTGACTTTTTATTTTATTTATTTTTGTTACAGATGTTTCTCCTTCCCCACCACTGACAACCTCTTCCCTGCTCCCACCCTGTTGGGAGCGGTGTCACTGGAACAGCAACCACCACGGTTGGTTTGACATAGTCCCTGGAGATACGAGGACCACCACGGTTTGACACAGTCCCGGGTGAGCTCCATGGTTTGACATTGTCCCTGGAGAAGTGGATTCACTGCGTGGCAGGAATCACGAAGAACAGTGACTGAAGATATAAAGTAAATGGGAAAATAAAAATGCAGGATGGCAACTGAAGGAGACTAATCTTTGCTTTCTCTATCTGTTAGCTGTCGGTTAGAAATTATTATAGAAGTAACATGTAGATGACTAATGATGTAGATGGTAGAAAAGATTGCAGGAAGAAAAGCAAGAAAATAATGAAGATTTAGGCTAGAAATGTGGAAGCTTAGAAGGATCTTAGGAGGAAAGGGCAGGAGTTTAAGAGGATGTCTGGGTGAAGGGTGAAAACAGTTAGTGATTAACATGTAATATACGTAAGAGTTGGGTAAACAACCAAAAGAATGTCTGTACTTATTTGCCTAAAAGGTTTGGGGGAAACAATGTAACCTGTGGATCTATATAAATAATAAAAGATTCTGCTAGGCAGAAGCAGAACCGGAAGCATTAAGACTAAGCAGAAGAAGAAAGATCAAGTATTTTCTGTCTCCCACGTTGTGCGCGCGTGTTCGCTCGCGCTCGCGCTCTCTCTCTCTCGCTGACTCCGTCCACACCTTTGGGAACCCCTGGACCTGCCGAGGCTGGACCCCGGCACCACCCCACTCTTCACAGTATTGTTGTCTATGTCCATTGGTTTTGCATATATGCATACAAGTTCTTTGGTTTTTCTCTCCCTCCTCTCCACCCCACCCCCCACTCTGAGGTTTGTCAGTCTGATCCCTACTTCTATGTCTCTGGGTCTATTTTGTTCATTAGCTTATTCAAGATTACTTTTCAATCTCTTTAACATAAGTTGATCTCCCTGTCATATCCTATAGACATTGGAAGGATGTCAAATGGCATGTTAAAGATTGTCCTTTAGTCCCCAAAGGCAAGATCTGTATCATGAAAAATAATACACAAAACTGTCTTGCTGTTGTTAATCCTCACCCAAGGATATCTTTCCATTGATTTCTTATTGATTTCTTAGATAGAGTGGAAGGGAGGGAGGGGGAAGGGGAGGGTGAGAGAGAGAATGAGCAAGAGAAGCATCAGTGTGAGACAGACACATCAATTGGTTGCCTCCTGCATGACCCGGACCAGGGCCAGGGCCTGTCCACTAATCTTCAACCCACATAAAGGACTTTGTTCTATTTCCTTGTGACTTCACTTCAGTCTGATTACCATCACAGATTATGAAATCGTCTATCCAACTCTGAATCACACTGCACCAACCATTTACTTTTTTTTTTCTTCATTTATTTTTTAAATCCTCACTAGAGGATATTTTTCCATTGATTTTTAGATAGAGTGGAAGAGGGAAAGAGGGACACAGAGAGAGAAACATCATTGATGTGAAAGAGATGCATTGATTGGTTGCCTCCTGCATGACCCCAACGAGGGCTGGGGATCAAACATGCCCCTGACAGGAATGGAACCTGTGACCCTTCGGTCCACAGGATAATGCTCAACCGCTGAGCCAAACCAGCTAGGGCACATCAACCATTTAAAAGAAAAACAACCCGGCCGGTGTGGCTCAGTGGTTGAGCATCGACCCATGCAGCAAGAGGTCGCCAATTTGATTCCCAGTCAGGGCGCATGCCCAGGTTGTGGGCCCAATCCCCAGTGGGGGGGCATGCAGAAGGCGGCCAATCAATGTTCTTTCTCATCGATGTTTCTATCTCTCTCCCTCTCCCTTCTTTTCTCTCTAAAATCAATAAAGAAAAAAAATAAATAAAAGAGCCCTGATCGGGTTGCTCAGTGGTTAGAGCATCAGCCCACGGACCAGAGTCCCGGGTTCAATTCTGGCCAAGGGCACGTACCTCAGTTGTGGTTCGTCCCCAGCCCTGGTTGGAGTCGTGTGAGTGGCAACCAATCGATGTGTGTCTCTCACATCGATGTTTCTCTCTCTCTCTCTCTCTTCCTCCCTCTCTCCCTCCTGCTCTATCTGAAGATAAATATAAAAATATCCTCAGGTGAGGATAAAAAAATAAAATACAAACAAAATAAATCACTCTTTTTATGTTATTTTAAGGAAGAATAAAGTCTTATTAATATTTTAAGGTTTACAAACCCAACTTGGGTAATTCAGAAACATAATCTTATAAGAATTGCTCTACCTCAGCGATTTTCAACTGGTGTGTGGCAAAAGGCAGACTGGTATGTCACAAGAATTTTTAGAACATGTAATAACAGCCCTGGCCGGGTAGCTCAGTTGGTTAAAGTGTTGTCCCAACACGCCAAGGTTTCAGGTTCAATCTCCAGTCAGGCCACATACAAAAATCAACCAAAGAATGCATAAATAAGTGGAACAACAACGATGTTTCTCTCTCTCCCTCCCTAAAATCAATCAATCAATCAATAAAAATTGTTTTAAAAGTCTCTTAAAAAACAACAACAGACAATACCTGACTATTTAGTCAGGTGCACTGACCTCTTTTCCTTTAGATTGTCAAATAAAAAAATGACAACAGCCAACACAACAATAGCCATCCAGTGTAAATGAATCAAAATTACACCTATTGTTTTGGTCAGACTGGCAAAAAATATAACATATTTTTGGTGTGCCACAGAATTTTAGTAATTAGTTTATGTGTGCTATGAAATAAAAAAGGTAGAAAATCATTATTCCACCTCAATATCCCCCCAGTCATGAGTTACAAATTTTAAAAGTAAAAAAACAGCATTTGGAAGTTAGTAAGTATTCCAATTTGGGCTACCAAAAATAAATTGTATTTTTATAACTAAAATGGAAAGGAATTCTGAGGGTAGTGCTAAGGGCCAGAATAAATAGTCATCTTGACAAGAATAATGAGGTAAAGTTGAAAATAATTAAATATGAAATGTACTAGAGGCAGTAGTATGGGAGGAATGACTATTACTACATAAAGGCAAAACTTGCAACATGTTTCACTTTTTTCTTGGCTCCTGAATATACACCTCGTATGACATTTAATTTTTAATTGATGAAAATAGCAGAGTTCTTCTAAAATATAGAAACCTAACAGAGGAAATACCCAGGAATAAATGGGAAATGTAAGGAGTGCTACAGGCCAAAGGGAATCTTGTACTAAGACCATGAAATTATAGAGTGTTTACTTAGATAAAGGCAAAAACAAAGAGCATTTTTCCTATTAAAAAAACAAAACACAACAAAAAACGGATGGTCTGAAAAATAGAAGTACTCTGTTCAGCCCTGGGACCACGGAATGTTTTTATGAGGTCTCATATGCAACAGAGAACCATTTGAACACAGCCACCAGATTCAACAATGCTGAGTTCTTAGAATACTTTAGGTTCATTCTGAGATTTGATTAATGTTCTTCATCCATGCCCTATTTTCCATTATTTAAAACTAAAGATCTACACTATCATATAAAAATGGTATTGCTACAAAATATTTAAATGTTTGGTCTTGCAACTGAAAAATCCTTCCAAATTCAGCATCTAAATTGAGCAGGCCTCCTCCCTACAAAGGCATTTTGAATTTAAATCACTCAAAATCGAGACTCCTGGCCGAAAGAATTTGTAAGATTTTTGAGACTGATAGTTGCTGGGTCTCCAATTCATTATCAGCATTCCATAATGCCACGCTTTTAAATGGCTTAAATACCAAAGTAGAGATCTTCCACACATAGGACTTTCGAGTTGTAAAAGCATGCCAATTTGAGTTTTCAAACGCCAAGCACGATGACAAAGCACCCACAGACCGCAGATTTAAAGTTTGGACTTCTACCATACATGAACATTTGATCTACGCTAAGGTATACCTACTTTTTAAACCACATGATTTCATCAGGGTCTGAGATGCCAAACTCCCTGATCTTCCTCACCAAGGTGGCACTCTTCCTAACAGCCACCTCGTAGCGCTGGCTGCGGGTGAGGAAGTTCAGGTCCTCATGCTGGAAGTCTGGGTCGTTCAGAATCAGGTTCTCTGGAAGGGAGTAAAGGGCATCAAGACGAAGACAAAATTCTGGGCTCTGTTAACCTCCTGAATCACAGCTGGTTTCAGAGTCACGGCACAGGTCCCCTCTCCGGATGGGCGATCCCCCCACCCCGCCACAAGCCCCACCCAGAAGTGGGGGTCCCGTTTCCCCTAAAGCTGGGCCAGAGTCTGCGGCCTACAGACTCTGCATCGAGGGAGTCTCAACCCTTGCTCGGGGAAGGGAGGCCTGGCCCGCCGCCCTCACCGATCTCTCGGCGGCGCCGGGTGTTCTCCGGGCTGCCGTTCAAGACGTGCGTGAGCAGCTCCGGGTTGAAGCTGGCGGAGGCCCGCTCCCTGCGCAGGTCCTCATTCATGGTGACAGCCATCGGAAGCAGCGGAGGCAGAGACGGCAGCGACGAAGGTTGTCCGAAGCTCCAGCTCCGGCCGGGCCCTAAGAGCAGCCCAAGAGCCGCGCGAGTCCCCGCCCCCGGCCCGCCCCTTCTTCAGCGCCGCCCGTCGGCGCGTGACCAACCTTAGCCAAGGGGAGGCGGCGCCGGCGTGGACGCCGTGACGGGGGCCAGCCACCGGGAAGGCGAGTCCCCACCTCTCGGCCAGGGGAGCCCCAGAGCGGACCCCCGTACCACAAGGAACAGACCCCGGAAGCTGCTCAAGGAATTGCCCGGGGGGAGGGGAAAGCGAAGCGCTCTCGGCACCGCCCCTCCCTCATCACGTGATCACGCGGGGCGGGAAAAGGAAGCCAAGGCCGCCGGGACTCCCAGACAGGTTGGCTGCGGGCTTGGGAAGGGGCGGGACAACAAGGTGGAGGGGCACTGCGCCTGCTCCTGGGGACTCGCCTTCCCGGCCGCTCCCGGGTCCGCGCGCAAAGGCCTCCCCGGAAAAGAGCGGGGGAGGAGACTCAAGGTCCTGGGGATGATGAGCTGTGGGCTTGGCGCGGTTGTTAGGGGAAGTCGTAGGAGTTCCCAAAACCCCCTGGAAAAGCACGGGGACGGAAGTAACACTGGGGAGAGGCTCCAGTTTGCCGCCAGAGGCGTGGGCGGCGTTGAGCTGGGTGTGGGATGGTGGGCGCGGGCTCGGAATGAGACCCAGCCGGCCCTGTGCTTGGGTGTCTTGGCATTTCACAGTTATCGTCGTCATCAAAGTTGTAAATGCACACGTTTTGAAAAACTAGTATAGGAGGATTTCTAACGAAAAGCAAAAGTTCCTCATCCTCAGAAGCAGCCACTTTTAATCAGTTGTGCTTGTAGTTCTGATTCTTAAAAAATGGATACGTAAAATACTTACATGCTGTTTCTTGTTTATTTTTTACTTTATGCCATGATAATGAAGATACAGCACACTGCACCGTCCCCTTTCTATCTCCCTAATTTACCTTTACAACTTTAATTAACATACTTAATCCCCTGTGTTGTTGTTTTAATGTAAGAAATGGCCAAACCTGTAGAGAATTTTTATGAGTTTATTTAAGCCAAACTGAGGATATATTTGGGAAAGTCAGATCTCAGATGCTCTGGAGAATAACAGTTTTGCAGCTTCTTTTAAACATTTGAAATTAAGGAGAAAATGTAAGGAAGATTGCAAGGAGGTGGGAAAAAGCAACGAGGGGTATACAGGATAGTTATCAACATTATGTGCTTTCTTGAGGGGGATTTCGCTTACTTCAAAGGTGTGTTAGCTTAGAGGCGCAAGAACAATGGACAGAGCTGGCTTAAACCTTTTACTGAAGAAGTCATAGGCCTGGGATGTGACTACCCACCATGATGACCTGCCCAGTTAGTAATTTATGATCAGATCACAGGGTGAGGTTAACTTTCCACAGAACTTTTTTTTTTCTGTCCACAAAACTATACATTTAATACTCTGTTCCTTCCAGTACTGGAGTAGGGTAAGATGAGTTAGGAAGCACCAACAATTTAAAAAAAATCAAAATTAATGCAAGAAAATCCACAATGAACAAAATACCAAAATTTTAGATAAGCACAAGATCATGATTATTGATTGTTCCTTTTGTTTCAAGCTCCAGCGTACCTGGGGAAGGCATTATTACTGATGCTGTTTTTAATGCCCCCAGGCATTAAATATTATTTATTTTGGCTACTGTGGAATTATGTGGAATCCTCCATCATGGAGCTGATAGTCTAGTGGGAGACATAGATGTTAAACTAGTCAACAAATAACTATTTGAAAT
This sequence comes from Tadarida brasiliensis, assembly GCA_030848825.1. Classification (NCBI taxonomy): domain Eukaryota; kingdom Metazoa; phylum Chordata; class Mammalia; order Chiroptera; family Molossidae; genus Tadarida; species Tadarida brasiliensis. Next base: position 62,522,201 of record CM061273.1, read on the forward strand.
TCTATTATTCAGTAGACTACAATGAAGAAAATAAATCAGTGTGAGGGGATAGAGTGATTGGGGTGGTAGAGAATGCTATTTTCGCTGCAACGGACAGAGAAGGCCTCCTGGAGGAAGAGGTAGAGGAACTGGGAACTGGGGCCTGAGTGCAGAGAGCCAGCCATGGGAAGGTCTGGGGAAGACTGTTCAAGTCTGAGGAGAAGCGAGTGTGCAGGTCCTGATGAGGGTGAGCTAGAGGGAGGGTGGTGGCATACAAGGGCAGAAAGGTGGGCCAGGTACAGGCACCAGGTGGCATTATGGGCCAGTGTAGAGACTTTGAATTTAATAGTTATGATGCCTTTAATATATTTTCAGTGAAGTTATGGGATCTGATTTACATTGTAAAACGTCTGATTATGGAAATTTTCAAACCATTACAAATAATAATAAATACTGTCACTCTCCCTCTTGGGAAGCATGCCAACCCCTCTCCCTTCTTCCCCCAGGCCAGTTACCTTTGTCTTTCTTTCTCTTAAGCTCCAAGGGCCCTTCTTTTGCTTCTATAACTTGTTTAACTTGTATAACTCCTATGACTTGTTTCCTGAGCCTGTGCTGCCCAGCTGGCTCACTTCTACTAACTCTGTAAACTTTCTAAATAAACTTTATATTATAATTTGAAAAAAAAAAATTTTTAATACTTTTACTATATATCTTTAAACTACTTTTAACATAATCACAATACCATTATCACACTTATTCACAAAATATTCCTTTTTGTCATCACAGATCCAATTAATATCCATATTTGCCTATTTCATAAAAAACTTGTCTACAGTTGGTCTGTTAAAATCCGGGTCCACACATTTCAGTTGGTTGATATAAATCGTAAGCTTCTCTTAATGTAAAGGTTACATTACCCTACACATTATTTTTCTCTTCAAATCAATTGCTGAAAAATCTAGGCCATTTTAAAAAAATAAGTTCTTATTGATTTTTTTAAAGAGAAAGGAAGGGAGAGAGAGAAACGTCGATGTGAGAGAGAAACATCTATGGGCTGCCTCCTGCACGCCCCCACTGTGGATCGAGCCCACAACCCCGGCATGTGCCTGATTAGGAATCAAACTGGGACCTCTCAGTCCATGGGACAACACTCAATCCACTGAGCCACACCAACCAGGCTAGGCAATTTTTTTTTAATCCTCACCAGAGGATATTTTTCCACTGATTTTCAGATAGAGTTGGGGGAGGGGGGAGAAAGAAACATCGATGTGAGTGAGACATATTGCACATTGATTGGTTGCCTCCCGCACGACCCCAACCAGGGCCAGGGATCAAACTGCAACCAAGATACATGCCCTTGACTGGAATCTAACCCACGACTCTTTGGTCCGAGGGCTGATGCTCTAATCGCTGAGCCAAACTGGCAAGAGCATGGCTAGGCCATTAAAAAAAATTTTTTTTTTCTTTATTTTTAGAGAGAGAGGAAGTAAGAGGGAGACAGAGATACAAACATCAATGAGAGAGAACATCAATTGGCCGCTTCCTACATGCCCCCCACTAGGGGTTTGGCCCACAGCCTGGGCATGTGCCCTGACCGGGAATCGAACTGGCAACCTCTTGGTGCGTGGGTCGACGCTCAACCACTGAGACACACCGGCCGAGGTAGGCCATTTTTTTATGAGAATTTCCCACAATCTGGATATTTCCATCTCTGTGATACCTTTAACATGTTCCTCTGTTTCTGTGTTTTCTGCAAGCTGTTAGTTAGGTCTAAGGCTTTATTAGATTCAAACTTGAGGTTTTGGCAAAAAAGTATTCCCTATGGCATATTTTCTATTTTAAAATATCACTTGGTTGTTATTAAGAGAATGGACTATAGAAGGGCAGGAGTGGAGACAAAGACCAGTTACAAAGCTGGTGATGGCTTGGACCAGAGTGCTGACCTACCATGGAGGTGGCGTGAAGTGCATAGATTCAATGTGTATTTTGAGGTAGAACTGATGGGAATTTGTGGTGGGTTGGATGAGGCTATGAGAGAAAGGGAGACATCAAGAATGACTCCTGGGCCCGGCTGGTGTGGCTCAGTGGTTGAGCGTTGACCCATGCAATAAGAGGTCACCAGTTCGATTCCAGGTCAGGGCACATGCCCAGGTTGTGGGCCCAATCCCCAATGGGGGGCACGCAGGAGGCAGCCAGTCGATGTTCTCTCTCATCAATGTTTCTATCTCTCTCTCCCTCTCCCTTTCTCTATCTCTGTGATCAATAAAGGAGAAAAAAGAAAAAAAAATGACTCCGGGGCTTGAGGTGGTGCTATCAGGGATGGGGGTGGGGCAGGGGCTTGGAGATGGCATTGAAGCCATAGAACTTGGTTCTGGTTAAAACATCATCCCTGCCCTGGCCAGTTTGGCTCAGCAGTAGAGTGTCAGCCCACGGATCAATGAGTCTCGGGTTCAATTCCAGCCAAGGGCATGTACCTTGGTTGGGGTTTGCCCGGGCCTGGTCGGGGTCGTGTGGGAAGCAACCAGTCAATGTGTCCCTCTCACATGGATGTTTCTCTGTCTCTCCTTTTTCCTCCCTCTCTCCTTCCCACTCTATCTGAAGATAAATAGAAAAATATCCTTGGGTGAGGATTAAAAAAAACCAAAAACAAACAAACCATAAAAACCCATCATCCCCCATGCCTATTTCCTTTCCCACCCAAGGACCCACCTAAATACTTAAATGGAAGGACAAAGAGAACAGGAGAACACCAGTGATCAAATTAAGGAAATTTAACATTGATACAATGCTATTACTATCTCATTACAAACCTCTTCATGAATTTACAGTCATCCAATAATGTCCTTTATCACAATCTTTTCTCCCAACCAAGACCCAGTCCAGGAGGAGGAGTTGCATTTAGTTGTGTGATTTGCTGGGGCTGCTGTAACAAAGCCCCCCAGACTGGGCATCGGAAAGACAAATGTATTGTCTCCGGGTCTGGAGGTGAAATCCAATATCAAGATGTGGGCGGGGTTGGTTCCTTCTGAGGCTGGGAGGGACAGTGCTTCTGGTAGTTGCTAGCAATCTTTGGGGTTCCTTGGCTTGTATACACATCACCCGACCTCTGCTTTCATCTTCATGTGGCCTCCTCCCAGTGTGCATGTCTGTCTCTGTGTCCAAACATTCTCCTTTTTATTTTTACTTAAAAAATCTTCACTTGATATTTTTCCATTTAGATAGAGTGGGAGTGAGGGGGAGAGAGAGAGAGAGAAACATTGATGTGAGAGAGACACATTGATTGGTTGCCTCCCGCACGACCCCAACCAGGGCCAGGGACCAAACCAAAACCGAGGTATGTGCCCTTGACCAGAATTGAACCTGTGACTCTTTGGTCCGAGGGTCAACACTCTAACCACTGAGCCAAACCAGCCAGGGCAAACATTCTCCTTTTTTTTTTTAATTTATTTTTTATCCTCACCTGAGGACATTTTTGCATTTATCTTCAGATAAAGCGGGAGGGAGAGAGGGAGGAAGAGAGAGAGAGAGAAACATCGATGTGAGAGAGACACATCGACTGGTTGCCACCCACACGACCCCAACCAGGGCCAGGGACGAACTGCAACCGAAGTATGTGCCCTTAGCGGGAACCGAACCTGGGACTCTCTGGTCCGTGGGCCGACGCTCTAACTGCTGAGCCAAACCGGCCAGGGCAAACATTCTCCTTTTTATAAGGACACCAGTTATATTGGAAGAGGGCCCACTCTAATGACCTCATTTTAACTTTGTTACCTCTGTAAAGACCCTCCATCCAAATAAGGTCACATTCTGGGGTACTGGGGGGTTAGGACTCCAACATATCTTTTTTGGGGGGATATGACTCATAGCAGTTGTCATATCACTTTAGTCTCTCAACTGGAGCAGTTTCTTTGTCTTCAGTGACTTTGACACTTTTGAAGCGAATAAGCCAGTGGTTTTGTAGAATGTCCTTCAGTTCGGATTCGTCTAATATTTCTTCGTGATTAGAATCAGATTAGGCCTTTTTGGGCAGGAATACCACAAAAACGACGTGTCTCTCTCAGTGCAGCATACCCAGGAGGTGCGTGAAGGTTGTATTTGCTGAGTTTCTTCACTGAAGTGGACCGTTTTTCTCTTTGTAATGAATCAGCGCTCTGTGGGGAGCTGTGTAAACATCCTGTGTCTCATCAGACTTGTACCCAGTACCTTTAGCATCCATGGATGATTCTTCTCTAAACGCATTTTCCTCCGGTGATTGGAAAACTCTTGAAGACATAGTAAGATAATCCTTTTATTTGGTTACTGTGGAATTCATTTAGTTGAGCTTACATGTAACATTTGTAGTCCCCACGTGCTAGAACCTTATGAGGCCCTAGTTCCAATCATGTTGAAGATTCATCATGCAATATAGGCTAACAAAGAATTCTAACTTCTGAAACATTAATGAGTTGCTTCTGGGTTGGTGAACATGCGGAGATGTGGGTGAGGGGTGCCCTCACAGGGCATGGAAGCACCCCACCCTTCCCACGCACCTTGCCCTGTGCTCTCCCGGGCTGGCCCTGAGTGATATCCGTGCCTAACAGACCAGTGATGGAATCAAGTTGTGGATTCTTGTCTTCAGGAAACACCCCAAAGCTGATATGAGTTATGATGAATTTGGTTACAGGTGTTACTTCTCTGACCTTCAATCCTACTACAGAAATCTTGGCAATTGCTTCAGAAAAAAAGAAAGAAGTAGTCAGATTGGTTCAGCATCCTTTCTGTATAGTATTTTAGAACTTCCCAGTCCTTGAAAAGGAGAATAGCCCTCTTGTTCCTACCAGGGATCCTTCTCCCAGAAGTGCCTTGGGGAATGAAAAGGGTCCTTAATTACAGGTGCACCAATACTCAGACTTCTAGGGAGGTTGGTAGGAATCCAGTCGAGTCACAAAAGAAGCCTGTCCTGATAGATCTTCATGGAAACTTTATTGACTGTGTGATAATATGTGGATAATGATTTATGGGGCCAGCTGTGCTTGTCTTTTTTTTTTTTTATTCCTCACCCGAGGATGTTTTTCCATTTATGTTCACGTAGAGCAGGAGGGAGGGAGAGAGAGAAACATCACGTGAGAGGGACACATCAACCGGTTGCCTCCCACACGACCTTGATCAGGGCTGGGGACAAACCGCAACCCAGGTACGTACCCTTGACCGGAATCAACCCTCGACTCTGGTCCGTGGGCCGACGCTCTGACAGCTGAGCCAAACCGGCCGGGGCAAGCTGTGCTTGTCTTAATAAACGCATAGCAACTTTTGTTTGAAAAAATAATTGAGGTTAAATTTATAAGTGTATGCCCCTCAAAGAGTCGTTAATACTATATGATAATTAAAAAATAAGAATAAATTTAATGTCATTGTTACTTATAGCTTAGCTTATAATATACATGATCCTTGAGAGTAAAAAAATTACCTTAGAAAAGATTCTAAAGTTTCAGCTTTTTGCCAGATGGGATGGGATTGTCCCCATTATCCCAGATGGGAAGTTGAGCCCAGCCGGTGTGGCTCAGTGGATTAAGCGTCTTCCCCTGGACTGACAGGTCTGGGTTCGATTCCCAGACCTGGGTTGTGGGCTCCATACCCAATAGGGGGCGTGCAGGAGGCAGCCGATTGATGTTTCTCCCTCACATCGAAGTTTCTGTCTCTCTCCCTTCCTCTCTCTAAAAAAAAATAAACAATAAACAATAAAAACATATTTTAAATAAAAGTAAATCTAAAACTATTCGAAAATAAAATGTTTATTTAAAAAAAATGAAGTCTCCCTTTATGTACAACTATGAAAGAATGTCAAATTATAGTAGTAAAAAAGTCAAGATCCATAGCACACGGGAAATCACGCTGTGCTCCTTGGTCCACTGTCGTCTGTGCATGTTTGCATACGGTGGCCGCAGAGCTGAGTAGTTGTGACAGATCGCAGACTGCTGCCTGCCTGTGGCAGAGCCCTGCGTCTGGGGAGAAGGAAAGGGGTGGGTTGCACAGGGATTGGAGTAGGAACAAGATTTCTCCACGTAGAGCTTTTGTATGTTGTTAGGTTTTTCAAAATCTGGGTAGGCATAACCTATCAAAAAGATGTGTTTTTTAATTTTTTAAACCACCACCCACTGGAACTAGCCTTTCAGATGTGTCTCAGGCATCTGTTCATCTCCGCCTTGTTTCTGCTTGGTTTGTCAGACATCTTCAAAAATCCATCCCACACCTTTGGAGACAGGAGCCGATGACGCTGCCCAAACCTGGGATCTATTACTTCCCCTGGGAGGTCAGTGCCGGCCAAGTTCCTGATGGGGGCACACTGAGGACATTTGGCAGGTGAGAGTGGTTGTTTTTCCACAAGGTGGGGGGATGTTTAAGTGGCTTCCCCCCAAAAAAAACCCAATTAAAATAGTCTTATAATTTTGTCTAATTTTTGTTGTTGTTAAATTTTTTATTGATTGACTTTTTTTTTGAGAGAGAGAGAGAGAGAAAGGAAGAGGGAGAGATTGAGAAGGAGAGAGAGAGAGAAACATGGATTTGTTGTTCCACTTACCCATTGGTTGATTCTTATATGTACCCTGACTGGGGATCGAACCCACAATCTTGATGTATCAGGATGATGCTCTAACCAACTGAGCACCCAGCCAGGGCTTGTCTAATTGTTTTTAAAATGCTAAAAACTTAATATGCATTCATTGTAAAAAATGTAGACAATCCACAGTCTGTGGACCGAGGGGTCGCAGGTTCGATTCCCGGTCAAGGGCATGTACCTGGATTGCAGGTTTGATCCCGGCCCTGGTGAGGGGTTGTGTGGGAGGCAACCAATTGGTGTGTCTCTCTCACATCAATATTTCTCTCTGTTTTTCCCTCTTTCCCTTCCACTCTGTCTAGAAAACAATGGAAAGATATCCTTGGGAAAGGATTATAAAATATATATATGTAGATGATCCATAAAGGTGTAAAGAAAGCAAGCAAAAATCACCTGTGATCTCACTGTCTGAACAACCATTGCTAATCTTTTGGTGATTACTTTACACACTTGTTCATGTGTGTATGTATGTATATATGTATATGTGGGTGGGTATGTATACACTATATATACACACACACAAACACACACACGCAGACATACATATATACTGTATGAGTCATGTATTGCCATATAACAAATAACCCCAAAATTAGTGGCTTAAAATGATAACAAAAGCTTGTTATTTCTGCCCTGGCCAGTGTGGCTTAGTTGGTTGAGCATTGTCCCTTGCACCAAAGGGTCGCAGGTTTGATTCCCAGTCAGGACATGTACCCAGGTTGTGGGTTCAATCCCCTGTAGGCGTACATATGGGAAGCAACCTATCGATGTTTCTCACATCAATGTTTCTCTCCCTCCCTCCCTCTCTCACTAAAAAAAAGTCAATAAAACAAAACAAAAGCTTATTATTTCATAGTTACTGTGGGTCAGAAACTTGGCAGTAGATTAGCTGGGCCAACATCTGAAGGCTGGACCAGACCTGGAGGATCTGCTTCGCAGGTGACTCATTCACCTATTCCGTGTGTTAGTGCTGGCTCTTGTAGGTAAGACTCAGTTCCTCACTATGTAGATTTCTCCTCAGGGCTATTTGCAGGTCATCATAACACAACAGCTTTTCCTGGAATGAGTGATCCCACTGAGAGGGCAGAAAGAAAGCCACAATGCCTTCTGTGACCTGAACTCAGAGGTCATTCTCAGGCATTTCTGCAGTATCCTGTTGGCTGCCTGGGTCACTGCTTTTGTTTTTGTTTTTGTTTTTGGTATGTGCCCCTAGCGGGAACCGAACTCGGGACTCTCTGGTCCGCAGGCTGAGCTCCAACCGCTGAGCCAAACCGGCCAGGGCTGCCTGCGTCACTGCTAATCAGGGTGGTAGGGAACTACACCAGGGATGCACATGCCAGGAGACAAGAATCACTGGGGACTCTCTTCGAGATATATATGTCCATATATAGAGAAATATTTGAACCTAGATATGTAGCATTTATTAATTTATTTACTTGTGTATGGTAGACCTAGTTCCATGCCATCAGCACTTTAAATAGATACATTTTATTTCATGGCATAGATATATCATAATTTATTTAACCGTAATCTATTGACTTAACCAAAATCTATTGATTTTCTATAAAGGCATCATTGTAATGGAAGAAGGGATAGTCATTGCAGCCCATATTGCTGAACGACAGATGTTTGTACACATTCGTTTGTCCATTCAACAGAGTGCTACTGAGCAATGCAAAGGAACAGAGTACTGGTTTACCCAACGACGTCAGCAGATCCCAAAACCATTGCTGAGTGCAAGAAGCTAGGACCATGCCGCTAGAATTCCTCTTGTGTGAGATTCTCGAGCAGGAAACTCATCTGTAGAGGCCAAAAGCAAATCAGTGGCTGCCTGGGGTGGGAGATGGGGAGATGGACTTCAGAGGGGAACAGGGAAACTTTGGAGTGATAGAAATGTACTATATGTTGACTGGGGTGGTGGTTACACCAAGTGTATATTTTTGTCAAGACTCACTGGACAGGTTTTTTTTGGACAGGTGCCTCTTAATGCGTGTAATTTATACCTCAACACTCTAGACTGAAAACAGTTTTTCTTATTTGTTGCTGCCATTTTTATGTTGTCTGATCAAAGTAAAGCTGACCATTTTCCCTTGTACTTACTGGCCTCCCCAAACCTTTGAAGCTGTGGTGGTTGTGTCTATGGAGAGAAACGATCGCACTTTTCCTGACTTCCAGGATGTGCCTCTACGACATGACCCAGTCCCGAGTGACCCTGACGGCTCAGCACGGGTCAGACCAGCACCAGGTCCTCGTCTGCACCAAGTTGGTGGAGCCGTTCCAAGCCCAGATGGGCTCCCTGTACATTGTCCTCGGGGAGCTCGAGCACCAGAAGGGTAAGGCCGGGCCTCACGCATGCTTTTCTACTTTGGGTCCCGAGTGGTGACTCCGTTAGGACTGGGCCTGGTTTCTGACCCAGTAGGAGTCCCTCACCAGGGTTAACATTCCTTCCAAACCAGCCCACAAGTTCAAGGACTCATGGGAAACTTGTGATTGGGCTCAGAGCCAACCTGCCGCAGGGCATTAAGAAAGAATTGAGAGAGAGAAACCATTAATTTCTGAAGGCCTACAATGTCCAGGCCTGGTACCAGATTTGCTTAAATCTTTTTGAATCTATCCACTGGCCCTTCATCTGAGTCTTACTTATTTATTTTTTAGTATTTTTTCTTTATTGATTTTAGAGAGAGAGGAAGGGAGGAAGGGAGAGGGAGACAGAGATAGAAACATCCATGAGAGAGAACATCGACTGGCCGCCTCCTGCATGCCCCCCACTGGGGATCAGGCCCACAACCTGGGCATGTGCCCTGACCGGCAATCAAACCGGCGACCTCCTGGTGCATGGGTCGACGCTCAACCACTGAGCCACACCAGCCGGGAGATCTGAGTCTTATTATTGCTAGTTCATAGATGAGAAAACCAAGGCTTAACTGGCTGGAATAACCATTGGGAAGTCAGGGTAAGAGAACTAGAACACAGGGAAGGAATGAAAGCAACCTGAAAGAATCTCTGGCATTGAGCCCTCGCCGGTTTGGCTCAGTGGTTAGAGCGTCGGCCTGCGGACCAAAGAGTCTCGGGTTTGATTCTGGTCAAGGACACGTACCTCGGTTGCGGTTCAATCCCTGGCCCTGGTTGGGGTCATGCGGGAGGCAGCTAATCAGTGTGTCTCTCTCAGGTGAATGTTTCACTCTCTGTCTCTCTCCCTCCCTATTTCCCTCCCACTCTATCTGAAAATCAATAGGAAAATATCCTCGGGTGAGGATTAAAAAGAATCCCTGGCATTGAGATTTGAAGTTGTTCTTTGAATCTCAGGTTCTCACATCCTTTGCCTCCTGTCTGGCTGTCCCTGTGCCATTTTCCTTTATATGGTTGATATCATATAATGTTGGATCTGGTTATTTTGGCTTAACATTGTATCATAAGCATTTCTCATGTCTTCAAAAATTTTCTAGATATAGTATTTAATAGCTATATAATATTGTATAGATTAGATGTGTGTCCTAATTCACACAGTTGGACATTTATATTGTTTCTGTTTTTTGCTCTTATAAATGAACTATACATTGATTATTGGTTAAAGCAATGGTGGTATATTTAGTCAGTATAATATTATGCAGCCATCAAAAATGATGTTTCAGCCTGGCTGGTTTGGTTCGGCGGTTAGTGTTGGCCGAGGACCAAAGGGCATGTAACTGGGTTGCAGGTTTGATCCCCAGTAGGGGGTGTGCAGGAGGCAGCCAATTGATGTTTCTCTCTCACATCGATGTTTCTATTTTCTCTCTCCCTCTCTCTAAAAAAAGATCAATAAAAAAAATTTTAAAAAAGTGATGTTGTAGCCCTGGCCAGTTTGGCTCAGCGGTTGGAGCGTTGGCCTGCAGACCAGAGAGTCCCGGGTTCAGTTCCTGCTAGGGGCATGTACAAAAAAACAAAAACACACAATAAAAAAGTGATGTTGCAAATTTATATGAATTGACATAAAAAGATGTTCACAATATGTTACTAAGAAAAAATTTACAAAACTATGTATTGTATGATCCCATTTTTGGTTAATATATTTTTACATAATTATAAATGTAAGTTTTTTACATTTCATACATAAAACTTTGAAAGATTATTTACCAAAATGTTCATAGTTATTTCTGGGTGGTAGGATTGTGGGATTCTTTATACTTTTATTAGCATTTTACAATGAAAATGTATTGCTTTTCTAGCCAGTGGGGGGAAAAGTTTTTTAAAAAAATCTGTCTATCTAGATATATATTTAAAATGCTACAGTTCATATCCTCGTATACTAATCTTTGTCTATTTTCTGAGTATTTCTTTTTTTTTTTTTTTTTTTATCCTCACCCGAGGACATTTTTTCATTTTTTGTTCAGATAGAGTAGGAGGGAGAGAGAGGAAGAGAGAGAGAGAGAAACATCGATGTGAAAGGGCCACATCGAGTGGCTGCCACCCACACGACCAACCAGGGCCGGGGACAAACTGCAACCGAGGCACATGCCCTTAGCGGGAACCGAACCCGGGTCTCTCCGAACCGCAGGCCGACACTCTAACCGCTGAGCCAAACCGGCCAGGGCTCTGATTATTTCTTTAGGGTAGTTTCCTAAAAGTATTGCTACATTAAGAGATACGATCTTTTATGTTTCTTCATTTACACTACCAACTTAATTTCCAAAAGTCACAGTGATTTTTAACTCTGGGTGAAATGCACTAAAAAAAGAAGTAATTAGGGGTGCCTGCTTTTATTATATTTGATTTCATAAAAGTTCATCTTTATTTGGACGTAAGCCTTAGCATCCACAGAGTTCCTGCCCTCACAACTGATTTGAGAGAGGTGTCAGGAGGAGAGATAGGAATGGGTACAAACAACTTCTGCATGAACGATTTTCACTTTGACTGGAGCCCAAACCATCTGAGGCTTTCTCCTGCACACCCGGCCCAGTATGTCCTGGGAGCTCTGGGGAACTGACTGTCCGCGTCTGAAACTCTAAGGCCCGATTGCAGATATGAGGCAGGGCTGAAACTAACGTGGGACAGCAGGCCAGGGCAAGGGAGGGCAGGACCTGGGACGGACATTTAGAATGATCTGTGGGAAGAAATATGGAAAAAACTTTAAAGTGTAAATTCGACCCATACAATTTTTTTTTAATCCTCACCAGAGGACATGCTTAGAGAGAGGAAGGGGAGGGAGGGAGAGAGAGAAAGGAAAAAAAGCATTGATGTGAGAAAGACCATCGATTGGTTGCCTTCTGACCTGGGACCAAACCCAAAACCCAGGTTATGTGCCCTGACCGGGAATCGAATCGGCAACCTTTTGGTGAGATGCTCCAACTAACTGAGCCACTCTGGCTGGGCCAATATAATTATTTTAATTTAATATTTTCCTCTGAAACATACACAAATGTAGAATGTTAGAAATCCCCTCCACGCACCCATCACCCAGATTCAGCATGACCCACACGCCACTGTTCCATGTCTCCTCGTCTGCGTTTATTTATTTACCTTGCTGGTGTCTTTTTTTTCTTTTAAATCAATATGTTTTTATTGATTAGAGAGAGAGAAACATCGATGTGAAAGAGAAACATCCATCGGTTGCCTCCCTTATGCGCCCCACCTGGGGCTGGAATCTTCAACCTGTGTCTTGACAGGGACTCAAACCCACAACCTTTTGGTGTACAGGATGACACTCCAGCCAACCAAGCCAGCTGGCCAGGGCTTGCTGGTATATTTTAAAGCAAATATAAAACATTGTCTCATTTTACTCATAAATACCTCAGTATGTATCTCTAACACCACCACAACCATGCCCAACAAAATTAATAACGATTTCTTCATATAATCTAATACCTTGTTCATGTTCACTTTTCCCTGTTGCCAAAAAAAAGACGAGTTTTTACAAGGGGCTAGCTCAAATCAGGATCCCAGAGCCCACACATTGCATTTGGATCACGTGTCCCAAGTCTCTGTTCATCTCTAACAGTTTTGTCTTCCTTTTTTCTTTCTGTAAACACAAACAAACATTTATTGGAGAGCTTAGTCATTTGTTCTATAGAATTTACTGGAATCGGAAACTGGCTAATTGTTTCCTCCGGGTTGCCTTACTCACACCTGCTGCCTCCTTCCCTGGCGTTTGTCCTGCCGTTTTCTGTTTGAATCTGTTTCAGGGAAACCCAATGATTGCTGAGGGCAAGTCCTTTGGGGGAGAACCACAGTGACTGAATGCAGGAGAAATCATTACACGTGAAAGTCACCCCTCTCAAAGCCCTGCTGAAGTAATAAATCCAGGCCACGCGCATTGTCGCCAGCTGCTGGATTCATTAGGCAAAAGCTGGTCGGGAATGAGGTAGTGCAGGGAGCAGGCCGGCACCTAGGTCTGCCCGGCGTCCAGCATTAAGGAGGCGAGTGATCAGCCGATTGACCACGCTGCCGTGACGCAGCAGGAAGGTACACAGTGCCGCTCTGAAGTCTTCGGCCAAAAAGAGAAAAGTTGAACCTGAGCAATCACAGGTCGGGCAGCATTCTTCCTGGGCTCTTGTTAGTTTACTGATTACATCATAACCTGTATTTTTCTTTCTTTAAAAATTTTTTGTTTTGTTTTGTTAGAAAGGGAGAGAGAGAGACACATACACACATCGATTTGTCGTTCTACTTATGTATGCATTTACTGGTTGATTCTTGTGTGTGCTCTGACCGGGATCCAACCGGCAGCCTTGGAGTATCTAATGAACTGAGCTACCTGGCCAGGGCTTTTTTTTTATCCTCACCTGAGGACATTTTTCCATTTTTTGTTCAGATAGAGTGGGAGGGAGAGAGAGGAAGAGAGAGAGAAACATCGATGTGAGAGAGACACATCGAGTGGCTGCCACCCGCACGACCCAACCAGGGCCGGGGACAAACTGCAACCGAGGTACATGCCCTTAGCGGGAACCGAACCCGGGTCTCTCTGGACCGCAGGTCGACGCTCTAACCGCTGAGCCAAACCGGCCAGGGCTGGCCAGGGCTTTTTTATTTCCTTTCTCTTTTTTTATCCTCACCCGAGGACACTTTTCCACTTTTGTTCGGGTAGAGTGGGAGGGACAGAGAGGAAGAGAGAGAGAGAGAGAGAGAGAGAGAGAGAGAGACATCGACGTGAAAGGGACACATCGAGTGGCTGCCTCCCGCACGACCCAACCAGGGCCAGGACGAATCACAACTGTCACAACTCTAACCGCTGAGCCAAACCAGCCAGGGCTTTTCTTCTTTCTTAAAAAAAAATGTTCCCCAAGTTGCTAAAAGTCACACATGCTCATCATTTGCAACTGACACAAGGAAAGACATTTGACAATGAGCAGGGAGAGGCAGAACGGGGGCTGAGCATGGAAGAGGCCACCCCACCCCCAGCCTGGGCAGAGGGGCCCTTTGGTCGGGTCTGAAGTCCTGTGGGGACACAAAGGTCAACCCACATGCTCCATGACCAGGTGGGCGGTTCTGAGGACACAGAAGAGGCTGCCTGAAGTCACCTGCCTGAAACGTTTACACACAGCTTGCTGAGGAGATAGGAAAGGCGAGGAGAAGCCAGCTCTGTGTCGAAACTTGCTGGCCGTGTTACCTTCTTTGGGCACCATCCCAAGGCCCGAGGGCTCCCTGTCCAGGGACTAAGGTGTTGGGGGGCAGCCTCTCCCCACTCTGCTCCAAGGTCACAATCCAGGCTGAAGGCGACTTGCCTACAGCACAGTGCTGCCCTGGACCTCTCACTGTGAACCCAGTAAATGCCACCCTCCTGGTTTGTTCCAGCTGACCAATGTGTCCTCCTCCATGGGTCCTCCTGCTGTGTCCTCTGGGACCCTTGCTATTCCTCTTCATGCTCTTGCTTCCCCTGGGACCTGCCTGAAACCTGGCTTGTTCCCAGGCCCGCAGCTCCCCACGCTCCCTCCCACATGCAGGCCCGGTCAGTGTCCCAAGCCACACACTGCAGAGGTGGGGCCGAATCCTGCTGGCTCCTCAGGTACCAGTTCTGCCACCCTGTGATCCGTCCCACATCTGCGTCCAGCACCCACGGCTGCTCCCAGAGTGGCCCCACCTCTGCTCCCTTGAAACAGCTCCAGCCCACCCTCTGTGTCTTTCTGCCCTCCCCGTCTTCTGCCCCGTGGACTTGGGACTCCTCCGTTCTTCCATCTTCTCTCCGGTTTGCCTTCCTCCCCTCCAGCTGGACCTCACTATCAAGTACATTCCCGGCGGAAGTTTCAGCCCCTTGCCTTCTCTCACGCTTGCCCAACCTCCACCCTCCCGGGTCCCACCCGCTGCTGGCGGAGAAAGGTCACGAAGCTCCCGGATTCCTAGCACGATGCGTTCAGGGTCTCTTCTCTCACTGGGGTCCTCCGAGCTGCCTAGGAATCCTCCCACGTGCCCCGATCAACCCCTGTCCACAATCCACACAGCTCTTCAGGCGGTCGGTCCCCTGTTACACAACTCCATCACCTGCTCTGTCCCCTACTCCATCACCTCCCCTGTCCCTTTGGGCAAATTACCTCACCACCTACATCCCAGGTGAGGTTGGGGCCCAGCGGCAGTCCGTCCTCCTAAAATTGGATGCGCCCACAGCCGCTGTAGCTCCTTCCCTCCAGTCGGACAGAGGGGTCCCTCCTGCCGAGGCGCAGCCCTGTGCGGGACGCTGCTCTCAGCCGAACCCTTCAGCTGTTGCCACAGGTTCTTCCCTCTCAGTATTTAAAGCACTGGAGTCTCTTCCATATGAAAGTAATAATAATAATAGTCATTGACGCCGGGCAGCACTGGGGAGGCCCAGGGAGGCCTCAGCCCGCTCCAGGTCCTTGCCACGGCCCAGGAAGGAATTCCAGGGCGTGACAAAGATCTAGCGAAGCACAGTACATTTCTTAAGGCAGTAGTGCCCGCCTGAGAAGGGAGAGCGGGCCACCTGGGAGAACCAGACGTGCCTGTGGGGTCTGGGTGGAAGGTTTTTATTCAGCATGGGCAGGGGTGGGGTAGGGTGGCCCTCTGCTTCTGGTGCTGGTGGGGTGACTGACTGCCTGTGGCTGTTATCCTTGTCCCTCCCCTCCAGACATCGATTTTTCTTTTTTTGGGGGGGGCGGTTCTCTCAATGACAGGAAATAGAAGAGGCGGGTACAGGTGGTCAGTGGAGGTCACGTCTATGATGTTCCAGCCAAGACGGAGAAGGGGAGGGTAGAGCTTGAGGCCTTTGCTCCCTGTTCTAACTTTCCTGCCTCAGTAACATTAATACTGTCATCTTCCGCTCGACATGCCTGCTGAGCTGTGCCCTCTTTCCCTTCACACACTTCCTAATGAATTCTGTCTTCCACATCACCCCTCCCTTCTCTCCCGCTCACAACGCCACCCGTGCGTGGCGACTGCTCCTGTCCCTCTGTCCCTCCTTCCTGCTCTAGGGTCTTTATCTTTGCAAGAAGAGATTCCCCTAAAGGGCTGTTTCTCTAGCTGCCATCCCTGCAACACTTCTTCAAACCCTGCTCTCTTCATGCCCTTGACCTTTCGCAGATGGACTAACAGGTTTATCCCTTGTGATACTCGTAGTTTTGAAGCTCCCTCCATATCTCATAGCCGTGAATTTTCATTCCCAGGGAGAAACAGCTTGTTCTACTCTATAAAGAGGGGAGGGCTTCCCCAGGGTCAGGGAAGGAGAGAGTTCACAGGCATTCACGTAAGGAAAGTGGAGAAACGAAGTGGAATAACTAAGAAAATCTTCATACAGGCAGTTTGGAAGCATTTGAAGTAGGGTCCTATTTTGAGATTTTAAAAAATTTTATTGATTGATTTGCGAGAAAGAGAGAGAGGGAGAGAGAGAGAGAAACATCAACGTGGTGTTCCACTTACTTATGTGTTCATTGGTTGATTCTTGTATGTGCCCTGACCGGGGATTGAACCTGAAACCTTGGCCTTTCGGGACAATGATCTAACCAACTGAGCTCCCCGACCAGGGCCCTATTTTGGAATTTTTAACTGTGAAATAGACTCTGGTTTTGTCCTTGCTCTCCCTGTGTCACCCTGAACACATTCAGCTACTCTGTGAACACGATTTCCAACTACAGGTATCACAAGAAAAGGTCTCTCAGTGGCCTCTCAGCGCCATGAGAAGTTTAGGCAAATACCTTGTTTGATTGATCAGTGTAGCTAGCCCAGCTGTTCTGGAGAGGGATGAGAATCAACAGTCTACACTGATTGATGGATCCAGATATTGTTGCATGCCCATTCCGCCCCAGGCCCTGCAGCCTCTGCAGCCCTGTACTGGGACCAGCAGATAATATCGTGTAGGCTGGAATCTGTAAAATATACCACTCTGAATTCTGCCCCCAGGCTGTGTTGTCAATAAAGTGGCCTAGACTAGAAGGAAAGCTAGGCATAGACTTTAACCAGAGAGCCTCTCTCTCTCTCTCAACTGCATCAAATGAAGACAGACACAGTGTCCTAGAACATTGAGTGTATTCATTGATTTGCTCAGAAAGCAGAAAGAACATGAGTGAAAAAAAAGTAAAAGAAAAAACGATTAGGGCAAACCTCTAATGTCTTTTTCGTGTTTCATGTCACTTGAACATTGACAAACCTTTTCTTTTCTTTTTAATGTTTTTATTGATTATTTAGAGAGGAAGGGCGAGAGATATAGAAACATCAATGTGAGAGAGAAACACTGATCTGCTGCTTCCGGCCCCTACTGGGGATCCAGCCCGCACCCTGGGCATGTGCCCTGACTGGGAATCGAAGCTGGACCTCTCAGTCCATGGAACCATGCTCAGTCCACTAAGCCACACCAGCCTGGCGACAAACCTTTTCATTCGGTCACCACAGCATCTGCTAGAAGCCCCCTCTGCCCCTCCTCCAGGGTGGGATGACTTACCCCTATAAGGCCAAACTCTCCCCTTGCATTGATTGAATACGGGGTTCTCTTTGTCCTGATTTCCAATGCCAGAG
Organism: Tadarida brasiliensis; assembly: GCA_030848825.1. Taxonomy (NCBI): domain Eukaryota; kingdom Metazoa; phylum Chordata; class Mammalia; order Chiroptera; family Molossidae; genus Tadarida; species Tadarida brasiliensis. The sequence continues at coordinate 62,539,701 of CM061273.1, forward strand.
GGTCCCAGGATGCCCTTCCTTTGGTACAAATGGGAAACTGAGATGGTGATTGAGACCACTCCTCCAACCCAGGCACTTGGAACCTACAGAGAAGGCAGGAATTAAAATGACAAGGGAGGGAAGCGGAGGGGACCTCTCTCTCCTCCGGTTCCTCAGAGAAGCGGGGTTTTCGGGCCACCCCCTAAGATCCAGACATGCCCCTGCAGTGCATGGCGGGCCCAAGGAGACAGCGCCCCAGGCCTCGTGCCCTGGCAAACCTCGGGACTGAGAACAGGCGGAGGGGAAACAGCCGGAACGCGCCAGCCCGCTAGTGCCTCGGTGTTTGTGTATTCCAGATGGTGATTCCGTGGTGAAGGCCCGGGTGCTGACTTGCGTGGAAGGACTGAATCTTCCCCTGTTAGAACAAGCCATTGGGGACCAGAGGAAGTACCAGCGCGAGAGGGGCAGCATCCAGTAGGGAAAGGCAGCTCCTGGGGACCCTCCCTCCCCGCAACCTGCTCCTGGGTCAAGCCCACTGGGCGCCGGAGCTGCTACAGAGAAGAAGCAGGAACTTCCCCTGAGTGATGGCCTTTTCTGGAGCCGGAGAGAAATGACACCCTAGACTGAGAGTGGGCACTAAAGCCTGCCACGCCCTCCCCCAGGAGACCACTGGAGGCCGAGCTCTGGGGCCCCGGGGCTTGGGCCTCCAACGAGGTCCTCGTGAATAAAGGCCATGCGGCAGGACCATGCGAGTGCGCACGTGGTGCAGCGCCGGCGGCGGCCGGGAGGGGGCGCCCGGGCTGTGTGCCTCGAGCGAGGCCCATGGGGGGAAAGGCCCCGGCAGGACCATGCGAGTGCGCACGTGCTGCAGCGCCGGCGGCGGCCGGGAGGGGGCGCCGTGGGGCGGGCAGCCGGTGGCGGGGAGGCCTCAGCCGCGCAGGTTCTGGTGAATTCTGGGCGGGAGGCCTGAGGGGAGAGGGCTGGGGACCCAAGGGCCCAGGTGGGGGGCCCGGGACGCAGGGGGGGCGGCCCCGCCGAGGTTCTGCCCTCAGAGGAGGCCGAGCGTCCCAGACTGGCTGGTCCTCGGCGCTCGCGCTGGCTGTGCGGCCGAAGGCAGGACTGTGGCTTGAGGACCCCTTCCTGACCCCTGGCTTGTGCCCCGAGCTGGCCGTGCTGCCCTCTGCTCCCCCGGGCAGCCCTCGGGGGGCTTTGAGCCCCCGGAACCCGGGCCTGGCTGGGCTGAAGCACGAGAGGGTCGGGCCCTCCGGCGCCCCGTAGCCGGGCGCCTTCCTGGGCAGGAGGCCTGGGCTGGGGGCGGGGCGGGCGCGCGCGTGGGTGGCCGGAGGCGTGGGCCGGACAGGGCTGCGTGGAGGCGCGGGCTGTAGGCGAAGCCCGCGGCCGTCTTTCCCGCAGCTCTGCGGACATGGATGTGTTCCAGAAGGTAGAGAAGATCGGAGAGGGCACCTATGGGGTGGTGTATAAGGCCAAGAACAAGGAGACAGGGCAGCTCGTGGCCCTCAAGAAGATCAGGCTGGATTTGTGAGTGCTGGGGCGGCGCCGAGACACCCCGCCCAGGGGTGACCCCCAGGCCCCAGCTGCCCCGTCCCTCTCTCATCTCAGGGTTTTACATTCAGTTCTTCTCCGAGTGCTGCCCAGTTACACTGGGGTGGTCACAAAGGTGCAGCCCTCACGTGTCGTCACCCCAGCCAGGCTCTGCCCCAGGCCTCGTGGTAATAGTGTGTCCTAGGAGCTGAGCGGCCCAGCGCTGAGGGATGGGCCATCCTTATAGGATAAGGAATGCAGGTGACTGTCCGCAGGGCAGAGCACCCTTCTTGGCTCCCTGCCCCCACTGCTGTACCCTCCTTTCCTGCAGGGAGACCGAGGGGGTCCCCAGCACCGCCATCAGGGAGATCTCCCTGCTCAAAGAGCTTAAGCACCCCAACATCGTCAGGTGAGGTGGGGAAGGAGGCGGCAAAGCTGGGCCTGTCCCAGTCCTGGGAGCCACATCCTGACTCGTGTCCCTGCCCAGGCTGCTGGACGTGGTGCACAGCGAGAAGAAGCTGTACCTGGTGTTTGAGTTCCTCAGCCAGGATCTGAAGAAGTTCATGGACTCCACCTCAGTCTCTGAGCTTCCTCTGCACTTGGTCAAGGTACTGAGCGAAGGACGGGGAAGACCGGCTAACTCCTGCTCAGCCAGCCCCACTTCCGCTCAGCCAGCCCCTCTCCCACTCACTGTTCCAGAGTTACCTCTTCCAGCTGCTGCAGGGGGTGAATTTCTGCCACTCGCATCGGGTCATCCACCGAGACCTGAAGCCCCAGAATCTGCTCATTAATGAGTTGGGTGCCATCAAGCTGGCTGACTTTGGACTGGCTCGAGCCTTTGGAGTGCCTCTGCGCACCTACACCCATGAGGTACCACGGGACAGAGGGGAGAGAAGGGCAGCTGGAGGGAAGTCACCTGTGCCCTCAGCTACCCTGAATGATGCTGTTTTCTTGTCCGCGCAGGTGGTGACACTCTGGTATCGCGCCCCTGAGATTCTCTTGGGCAGCAAGTTCTATTCGACAGCTGTAGACATCTGGAGCACTGGTTGCATCTTTGCAGAGATGGTAGAGGGGGACAGACATGGCCACAGGGAGGCCACAGGCAGGGTCCTAATGAAGTGGGGTGGGGAGACTCTGAGTCACCTACTAGAGGTGTATTAAGGGACTGGCTAAAGGATTGAGGCTTTGGGCCATATTCCAAAAAGGCCGGGATTCTTAGCACAGCCCTGGGAGAAATCTTGAAGATGCCTCCTTGGTGTGGTCTCTTAACTAGTATTGGATTCTGGATGATAAGAGAGTGGACTCCACACCTTATCCTTTTCCCCATTCCAGGTGACCTGCAAGGCTCTGTTTCCTGGTGACTCTGAGATTGACCAGCTCTTTCGAATCTTTCGGACCCTGGGGACACCCTGTGAAGCCACGTGGCCGGGAGTCACCCAGCTGCCTGACTATAAGGGCAGCTTCCCCAAGTGGACCAAGAAGGGGCTGGAGGATGTTGTGCCCAATCTGGAGCCAGAGGGCAAGGACCTGCTCATGGTAGGTACAGGTGGGTGGCCAGGGGGGCAAGAAGGGCCGCCTAGCTCCAGCCGCTGCTCCACCAGAAGTGTCCCCTTTGTTAGCCAGTGTCTTATGTAACCCTGGCTCCTTCTGAGCCCACGCTGGTCTGTTTTCTGACTCCTGTCCACAACTGGCTTGCCTCTGTCCCCGTGCGTATTGATTGTTCCAGCTGGAGGCCTCTCCCGTGTAAGTCCAATGTTCACCGTGCCTTTTACGACGTCTCTTCTAGTTAGCTTGGTGTTTATGCTGTAATTCTTGCCCTTTTTTCCTAAGTTGCCTTGTGTTTTTGGTCATTTCCCTGTGGTCATTGTTACCCCATCTAAACTGGAAGCTTTTCCAGGCAGGGACCACGCCTCCTCCTGCGTGAGTATTCCCGCAGTGCCTTCCGGTGGTTACTCCCACACAAGGCTGTTCCCTGCTGCCTGGGCCCCTGCCACAGTCCTCACTCGCCCTTTCTGTTGCACCATCTATTTTTTTTTTTATCCTCACCCGAGGACATTTTTTCATTTTTTGTTCAGATAGAGTGGAAGGGGGAGAGAGGAAGAGAGAGAGAGAGAGAGAAACATCGACGTGAAAGGGACACACTGAGTGGCTGCCTCCCGCACGACCAACCAGGGCCAGGGACAAATTGCAACCGAGGTACGTGCCCCCAGTGGGAACCAAAGCTGGGTCTCTCTGGACCGCAGGCCGACAACGCTCTAACCGCTGAGCCAAACCGGCCAGGGCCTGTTGCGCCATCTATCTCTTGGGCTGGCCAGGCCGGACTGCCCCCAAGGCCTTAGCAGAGCCACCCGTTCTTGCCCACAGAGGCCCAGCAGCACATTTCTCCCTTTAACCTGGTGTTGGATCAGAGGAAGGCCGGGCAGTGTTTGCTACATAACCAGTTTTCCAGAGGTGTGTGTGTGTTTACCGACCCAGTGCCAGCAGGAATCGTAGATTTCCAACCCATATTCCTACTACTCTGAGCCAGTGTCCTTCCACAGCCTGGCTGGGACTAGGGACGGGGAGTTCCTGCCCCACCCGACAGTGTGCTCCCTGGCAGGTTTGGCCCTATACTTCCTGATACAGAGAGAAGTCTGTCTCAACTAGAAGTAGGCTGGGGCCTGGAAACCTCAGGAAGGAAGGGAGAGACTGACTCAGCAGGGCTGGACCAGAACTAATTCTTGGTCTTCATATTCCAGGCTCCAGAACTGGCTCGCGAGCTGGGAGGTAGTGGCTCTGTGCAGTTCTGGGTGTGAAGGGAGCACTTTGGGGCTTGGGGCCCTCCAGCGGGGATTTACCTGGGAGGGCGATTCCTCTCCCCACCCTGGACACACCCCGCCCAATCTCTCCTCCTCCTTCCTCCACAGCAACTCCTGCAGTACGACCCCAGCCAGCGGATCTCAGCCAAGGGCGCCCTTGCCCATCCATACTTCTTGTCCACCGGGACCACCCCGTCTCCCCATCAGTGTGTGCTGGAGCATTTTTGCCGCTGAGAACGTGTGAGGCCACCGCCTCAAAGTCTCTCTCCAGCTGCTGCCCCAGCTGCCTCCTTACTGGCTTCCCAAGAAAGAAAACATGTCCGGGGACAGAGCAAAGCTCTAAGGAACTTGGCATCAGCCGTCACAGGGCTGAGTTTGGGTTAGTCCTGCCAACAAGTTAGCAAGTTCCTGTGTTATTTGTTGGGTTCGACGGTGCCGTTTCAAGATGGGGGCACAGAAGGGCCATGTGCGAGGGTATGTTCGACCCTGGGTCTCCTGGCACTGGGGCAACAGGCCCAGGAGAACAGGAAGCCTGCCGTGGCTGCTGCTGCTGTTGGGGGTGCCCCCTGCTGGTCTTTTTGGATTTAAAATGTTTTAGGGAAGAGTTGAGTTCCAGTTAAGAGTCCCAAGTTAAACAGGAAGCAGGGCGAGGGAGAAGGGGACATTTTCAGGGTCCCATGTGTGTGTGGCTGTTCTAAGTAGTTGTCACCTAGGATCTGCTTACATGTGTTTGCCTCTGAATTTAAGAACAGGAAATAAAAGTGATGCACTCTGAGTTTTCCCATGTTTTTCTGCTGGGAGCACACCAGGGACTCACCTGTCCACGATCTCCTTCCATGACCTGCCAGCATATCCCTCCCAGAGTCAAAGGGGTACCTGTTTCCTACAAGGACCAGTGGGCACAGTCACTCCCCACCTGGGCAGGACTCAAGCAGTGGTGTCCCTGTGCTCACGCCCCTGACAAATCCTCTGCACCCCCAGATGTGAACGAGACGCTGGGAGAATTCATTTATTGAAGTACTGGGTGGGGAGGGACAGATCTGCAGACCTCTGGGTCTGGGGATGGGCTGGGCACCAAAGTTAGGGAAGGGAGCCCAACACCGTGAATGCTGAGTAACAGAACAGGGATCAGACATGGGAAGACCCACCCCCCGAATTAGGTTGCTCTGGGGTGAGGGGTGCATGCATCTTACCCTCCCCCTCTCATACCCGCCCATGACTGTGCCCATCAGCGCAGCACGTGCTGTACGGTGGGGGAGGCCGAGCGGTAGCAGCGGTACCCCTCCAGCGTAGCCGGGAGGAGCAGCAGGCCACTCAGGGGGTCTTTCCGGCAGCGCCCCATGGCCTCCTTGTAGCTCAGTCGCTCCTTGGAGATGGGGTCTGTCAGATCCTTCTCGTAGCTGGACTCGTCCTGCAGGAGCTGGGCCAGCTCTTCACTGATCATTCCAGAGAGCACGGCCTGCGGGATGGGGATGCGGCCTGTCCTCTTGGGGTCGATGAGCCCCCCCGTCAGGTGCTGCACCAGCAGGTGGGGGAACACACTCTCTCGGGGCATCCAGCCCTTCTGGATGGCCTCGCCCACCGACAGCCTCTTCTTGGTGACAGGGTCCTCGATGCCGGTGAAGGCCTTCTGGGCGTTGAGCAGCCTCTGGGTGGAGGTGTTCTCAATCAGCCCCCTCTCCAGGGCCTTGTGCACGGAGTAGCGCTCCCGACTGAGGAGGTCCACGATGCCCCCTGTCGCCGCCTGGGCCTCCAGCAGCTTCTGCCCAGTGATGGGGTCCAGCATGTTCTTGGCCATGGCCGTCTTGATGGTGCACTTGTTGTCTGTGGTGGTGTCGTAGACCCCGGCGATGGGGAAGCTGTCATCGCCCAGCCCGAGGGAGAAGCCAGGGGAGAAGAAACTGGTGCTCTGGTGGGCCGGGGAAGCGCCTGGGGACTTGGAGATGATGGAGCCGATGGAGAGCGAGGAGCAGGGCTTGGTCTCCCCTGCCACAAGCAGCGCGAACTCGGAGATGGGGAGGTGGCCGTCCCTGTAGAGGTGGTACTCCTCTTTGGAGATGCGGCGGCAGTGCAGGGCGGCCTCGATGGAGTACTGCTTCCCGCTCTTCCGGTCCAGGAGCACCGACTCCTCCCCACAGGGGCCCGAGGTGGTGACCTCTTCCCAGTCACACTCGAGCTCCTGCAGTTGGAGGTACTGGCCTCGATCGATGACGCCCCTCTTGTAGGCCTCATACGGGGACATGTCGTTCCCTGTCTCAGGTTCCAAGATGGAGATCTTGGTGGAAAGGTTGGTCTCTCGCGTCTGGGTCTCCTGGTTGAGCTCCTCCCGGCTCATCTTGGTGTGCAGGTCCCGGAGGGTCCTCTCCTTCTCGTAGATCTGGTCCTTCTCCTGGAGGATGGCTGCCTTGAGCTGTGAGAGCTCCTGGCCCTGGTGGGCAGCCCTCTGCCGCTCGCTCTCCGTCTTCTGGCTGACCAGCTTCGACTCCTCCTGCAGCTGCAGCACCTTCTGCTGCTTCTGCCGCTCCAGCTCCTTCAGCTCCTGCTGCAGCTGCCTGCACTCCTGGCTCCCCTGGTTCCGGGCCTTCTGGAGCTCGGCCTCCTCCCGGGCCCAGGTCCTGCTCAGCGCCTCCGCCCTGTCGATCCGTTCCCGGAGGCGCTGCACCTCCTCCTCCCGGCCCTTCCGGCCCGCGCGCTCCCTGTTGAGCATCTCCCACACTCGGGACCGCTCACCCTCCAGCACCCGGTCCTTCTCCACCCTGATCACTTCCTTGTAGATGGTCTTCTCTTGAGATTTGGTTTTCTGGAGGACATCAATCTGGACCTGCAGGTTCTTGCACTCCCGATGCAGCTCTGTCACCTGGGTCTTCTCCTGGTCCAGGTCCTGCTGCAGGGCTTCTGTGGACTTCTCCAGATCCGGGTCCTTCTCCAGCTTGACCACCTCCTCCATGATGATCTTCTCCTGCACTGCAGGAGGCCGCTTCTCGAGCTCCTGGATCCGCAAGGTCAGCTGTCGCAGCTCCTTCTCCACGGCCAGCTTCTTGTCACGGTCCTCCTGGAAGCTGAGCAGGCCCTCCTTCTCCTCCACGCCGGCCAGCAGCTGCTGCACCTCCCGCTCCAGCTGCCGCCGCCGGCCCACCTCCTCGTCCAGGCTCCGGCTCAGCCGGCTGTGGTCCTCGTGGAGCTTTGGGTCCTTCTGGGTGATCACCACCTCCTGCATCACCACCTTCTCCTCGGGCCGCCTCCTCTCCAGCAGCAGGTACTTGTTCTGCAGCTCATAGACCACGTCCTCGGTGGCCCGCCGCTTCTGCACTGCCTCCCGCACCTCCTGGCGGAGCCGCTCGGCCTCCTTCTCCAGGACCGGGTCCTTCTCGTGGCGCACCACCTCCTTGCTCACCGTCTTGGTCTCCACCTTGGACCGCTCCCGCTTCCACTCGTCCCGCTCTCCTTGCAGGCGGATGCGCTGCTCCTGGGCGCGGCCGCTGGTGTTGACCAGCTCGTTGAGCTGAGCCTTCAGGCGGTCGATTTCCCGCAGCACCTCTGGGCTCCTCTCGTGTCTGACCACCTCCTGCATCACCTCCTTGTACTCCACCAGGGGCTTCTGGGCCCGCAGGACCGCCAGGTCGGGCAGCAGCCTCTCCACCTCCTTCTCCACACCGCTCCTCTTGCTGGCGGTCTCCTGCAGCTCGGCCCTGAGCCGCGCGATCTCCCGCTCCGTCTCAGGATCCACCTGGAAGATCTCGTGGACGTGCTCCTGGAGCTCCACTTTGGGCTTCTGCTTCTCCACCGCGCTGTACTTGGCCTGCAGCTCTTTCAGCTCCTTGGCCAGCGTGGCGTTCTTGCTCTTCTCCCCCTCCAGGAGGCTCCGCAGCCTGGACGCCTCCTTGACAGCGCCAGGGTCCTGCTCCACTTTCTTCGCCTCCTTCACGATCACCTTGGGCTGCACGGCGCTGATTGCCCGCTCCAGGTCTGCGATGCGAGCCTGCAGCTTGGCCACGGCCCCCTCCGCCCGCTTCCTCTGCGCAGCGTCCTCCTCCACCTGCCGCCTCAGGGCCCGGGCTGCCTTGACCATTTCCAGGTCCTTCTCCACCTTGACCACTTCTTTGACCACAACCTTCTCCTTCACGTTCGCCTCCCTCTGCTCAAGGGCCAGCAGCTCCTTCTTCAGCTGCTCCAGCCGGGCTGAGACGGCAGTGTTCTCCTTCCGGAGGTGCTGGATCTCCCTGCTGAGCTGGGCTGCCTGGCTGTCCAGACCGGGGTCCTTCTCGATCTGGGTAACCTCCTTGGTCAGCAGATGCGGCTGCATGGCCTTCCTCTTGCTTTCCAGCTGGACGACCTTCTGGGCCGCCACCTCCAGGTCTGCCTGCAGGCCAGCCCGCTTGATGCCCTCGTCCTTCACCTGGGACTTCACCCTGGACAGGTTGCTCTCCAGCTGGGGGTCCCGGTAAAACTCCACCACTTCCTTCTCCTCCAACCTCTCCAAGGGCCGCTGGGTCCTCAGCTGCAGCAGCTGGTTCCTCTGCTCCTCCAGCTCACGCTGCACCTGGGCCACCCGTTTTCTCTCCTCCTCCAGCTGGGACTTCAGGGCCTCTGATTCCCTTCCTGCCTGGGCTGGGCTCTCAGACCCCAGCTGTGCATCGTGGGTCACATGGATGTCCTCACTGAGCTCCTTCTGCAGAGTGAGAGGAAGAAGGGGAAAGTACTGTGGAGGGATCAGAGACCCCTCCCTACTTCCTGAGACATCCTTCCCGGCAGGTTCTGGGAGGTAGAGCTGAAGACCTGAGACGCTTGGCTGCAGGATTTTGAGAGAACCCATTAATCCTGTTAGGATGCAAGGCAGGGTTCAGGCCAGTGTACACTGGAACATGCAAATAGGGCAGGTGTTCCTTCCAACTCTCCTCTCCCCCTTCCATCCGGGCTCCCGGAAGTGGGCCCACACCCCTCTGGGGGATGCTGGAGTACTCCTCTGGGTAGGAAAAGCTGGTAAGTCTCTCGGCCAGTCACCAAGAGTCATGGAGAGGAGACCGAGGTGGCCTCTTACCCACTGCTGGGTCCTAAGGCTGAAGACTTTGTGGGGATTTTCTCCTGTTCCCACCGGAGACTGCCCAGAGACTAAACTCTGAGCCCCCTGAGTGACATCTCCAGGACCTTACTCTGAGGTGGAGCCTCTAGGAGCTGCTGGGGAGAGGCCTGGGGGAGGCAGAACTTTGGGACTGCAGGTAGCGGGTGAGGGAACGGAAACCGGCCAGGTCAACAACTAGGCCAGGCTGCCTCGCGCGGGAACGAGGCGGTGGTCCTCCCCGTACCTTCTCCAGCATCTGTCTGGCGAACTCCAGCTGGTGCAGCTGCTCCTGGTGCACAGCCACAGCCTCAGTGTAGGCGCCTGTCAGCTTCTTCTCCTGCAGCGGCCAAAGGGAGGGCGAGTCAGCTCCCGCCTCAGAGGCTCAGTTCAGAGCTGGGGCCCTGCTGGGTCCCGCCTCACCTGGGTCTGGATGCTCTCCTGCAGGGGAGCCATTCGGGGTCTCTTGGGGGCTGACCCTGCCTGGGTGGGCTCCAGGGAGCAGCAGTAGGTGTCTGCCTGCAGCTCATAGTCCTGAGCAGGGAGGAAAGGACAACAGGCTGGCGGTCAGTGAGGGAAGCGGGTGGGAGAGCAGGGGGAGGGTGGGTAAAGAGGGACAGCGGAAGCAAAACTGCTCACCTGGAGAGCCTCCTGCAGGTCCTGGGCGAGGCGGGATGCCACAGCCCTGTCCCTCTCCCGGCCCTGGATCTCCCGCAGCAGCCTCTGCTCAGGAACAGGTGGGAGTCGGGGTCAGGAGCACCACTCACAGGACTGTCCTCCAGCCAGGTGCCTCCGGGCCACAGGCGGGGGCACGAAGGGTTCCATGGGAAACTGCCCTTTCCCTCTGGACCCACGGCGGCCTTGGCTGGGGACATTTCACCCTGCCCTGTCTATTCCTCAGGCCTCAGATGTCGGTCCCTCCAGACCGCTTGCCCTGACCCCCACGTGTGTCCTGCCGTGGGTTCCCTTAGTACTATGGCTTCTCCACCAAGCATTGATCAGCATCGTGACCTGTGACACACGGGCCTCCCACCAGCCTGAGCTGCCCCAGGGCCAGGCTGTGCCCCAGCCCCTGGTTCATTGCCAGTGCACAGCAGGGGCAAGTATGAGGGAAAGGATGCCGGAGGAGTTGTAACCACCAGGAGCATAGAGCCCACTGCTCACTTCAGGCCACACAGCAGTGGGCTGGCCATTTCTGAGGGCAAAGTGGAGCATTTTGGGTGTGGGGGCCTTCGTGGTCGGAGCTACACGGTCTTTTAGGGCTCTGGCCACTAGAGGGCCACAGGCGCACAGCAGCTCCGCTGTGGGAGAGGCTGCCGGGAAGGTGGATGAGGCTTGAGGCCCCGGCTTGACACCCCAGCTCTCGGCAGGGGCCTACCCTGCCCCCAGGTCCCCTGCGGCCCCAGCCCCTCACCTTCTGCGCTTGCAGCTTGTAGGCGATTTGGCTGGGCCCGTCGCTGGGCCGCACCTGGTTGTGGGGCAGGTGCTCCAGCCAGGAGCTCAGGTTGTCCCTGCAGTTCTTAAACTGCTGGTAGGTGAGGCTGGCATCCTGCATGGTCTTCTCCCTGCGTGAGGATGAGGCCCAGAGAAGAGATGAGAGCTGCCCTCTGGGGACAGTCAGGAGGAGGCGGGTGGGTACCTCCCTCGCTGGGACAGGTCAGGAGGCCTGAGTGACCACCATGCTGATACCCTAACTCTGGCCCTGTGCTACAGCTGGGCATTCATAGATGGACCTGACAGTCTCTGCCAGGTACCACCCTGGGGCGGGGGGAGCTGCTGCTATGATCCCATTTTCCAGGTGAGGAAATTGAGCCTCAGAGAGGTGACGTCACCAGCCCAAAGTCACACAGCTTGTCAGCGGCAGCTGCTGTGCATTGTGGGGGCATGCCTCGAGCCCTGACGGCCCAGCCACTCACCGCAGATCTAGCTGGTCCCCTACGGCGTGGTAGCGGTCAGTGAGGGCCCGCACCTGGCGCTGCTGGCGCGGCAAGTCTTGGCAGAACTCGTGGAAGTTGTTCTGCAGGGCGCTACACGCGTGCTCGGTGGCCTTCAGCTCGCGGTGCAGCCCCAGCACACAGGCCTGCTGCTCCAGCAGCTCCCTTCGCAGGTGCTGGGGGAGAAGGGACACAGCGAATGGACCTTCGTGGTTACGTGAGATTCCACATCTACCCCCCACCTACCCCCAAAATTGTTCAGGCTGTGACCCCTCCTGCCAGGAGGCTGCCGGGCCCCTCACCTGCAGCTCGCTGGCCCTCTCCTGCAGGGTGCCCGGGCCAGCGGGGATGGGGGCCTCCTGTGCCAGCGCAGACTCAAAGCCTCGGATGACCCTGTCCGCATCCTGGATCTGCCGCTCCAGACCCAGGGCAGCCTTGGCTCTGCCAGGGGAGCCGAGGGTCAGTCGCCCCGCTGGCCACACCCCTACTGCCCGCGGGCGGTCCCCTCGCCCTGCCCCCAGGGCACTCACTTCTCCCCGCAGAGGTTGCAGAGAACCTGCACGTCACTGTACTTGTTCTTGACGTTGTTGAGGGCCACGGGCAGGTGCAGGGCGGCAGGGCCCACTGGCCGCGCTGACAGGAATGCCTCACACTCCCGCTGGGCCGCCTCCTTTTCTGCCCTCAGGCTCTGCAGCTGCTGGGCTGTGCCCTGGGGTGGGGCGGGGGTCAGGGATCTGTGTTCTGGGCAGGTGGGCTACACCCGGCCCTCCTGCCAGGTCAACCTAACTCACGAGCCTGAGAGTGTGGTGGGTATGTGCTTGGGCCCAGGCGGGAGCTCTGGGAACAGTCTGGCCCTGCTACTCCCCGTGTGCATGACCTTGGGCAGGTGAACCTCTCTGACCCTCAGCCTCTTCGTCTCCAGAATGACTGATGGGCGGATGAAATGAGACTGTGTGTGTCGGGAGCTCAGCAGGACCAGGCACATAGCTGCCCACTATGGTCTTCGTGTCACTGTTCTGTTTACAGACCTTCAGTCTCCACCCCATTGCTGAAGGCCAGGCAGCGAAGCCCTTACTCTGTCTGCTTGGGGCTATTTTGTTCATTCTTTTTTTTCTTTTTTTTTTTAGAGAGAGAGGAAGGGAGAGAGAGATAGAAACATTGATGTCAGAGAGAAACACTGATCAGTTGCCTCCGGGCATGTGCCCTGACTGGGGATGGAACCAGGCCCGCTCAGTCCATGGGAGACGCTCAATCCACTGAGCCACTCCGGCCGGACTATTGTGTTCATTCTTTTACCAGTTTCTCATTCATCTGTTCCATAAGTCATAGGTGCCAGCACTGTGCCATACCCTGCCCTCTTCCGGTTGGAGGTCCACCAGGCTTCCTGTGGACCCCCAGCACCACGTGGTGAGGCTGAGACCGCCCAAGGACCGCCCTGGCCGGTTTGGCTCAGCGGTTAGAGCGTCAGCCTGAGGACCAGAGAGTCCCGGGTTCGGTTCCCGCTAAGGGCACGTGCCTCGGTTGCAATTTGTCCCCGGCCCCGGTTGGGGTTGTGTGGGTGGCAACTGGTCGATATGTCTCTCTCACCTCGATGTTTCTCTCTCTCTCTTCCCCCTTCTCTCCCTCCAGCTCTATCTGAAGATAAATGCAAAAACTGTCCTTGGGTGAGGATAAAAAACAAAACAAAACAAAAACCCAAGGACCTATTGGGGGGCTGACTGGGCCCAGGGCAATGTAACCAGTGCCCTAACGCGGGGTACAGAGGCCCAGACCCCCGTCGGGCTCAGCACGCCCCCTGGGGTCAGCAGAGGGGCTCGTTGAGACTGATCAGGCACAGTGCCTCCTTTGGTCACTCCTGCTTCCTCCCCGACCCCCAGGGGGCACCTGTGAGACGCCGCATGCTCACCTCCACCTCACAGCAGTCTCCGGGGCCCAACCTGCGGCACCTCCAGGCGGTCCTTCCCCACGAGCCCCCCGGCCCCCGGCCTCTGCACTGCTGAAATGCCACCTCCCCGCCTCTCACCGCATACTGCGCAGTGAGTCACGAGTCGCACAGTGATGCGAACACGGTTCCAGATTTAGAAAACCAAACCCAAGCCACGTGTCTGAGCAGAAAGCTGTATCTGTTTGGAAGGCTGTAACCCCAACCACCGGCCCCCCTCCAGCCCGGGTGTGAGGACGGGACCTTTGCACTGTTAGCAGTGGATGAGGAGACCAAGGCCCAGAGTGGTTAACTGAATTGCTCAAGGTCACAGAGCTGGTCAGTGAGGAGCCAGGACAGGACCCGGCTCCTGGACTATGCAATCCCTTCATCAGCCTCGGGTCCTGGGGCTGCTCCCACACTTGCCTGTCTTAGTCCGTGCAGCCCCAGGGCAGGGCCATGTCTTACCCCAGCTGCCCTCGCTCACCCACCTTGTGGCTTTGGATTCGGTCCTCCAGGTCCTTCAGTGGTGCGGAGTGGCTCAGCGGGGCCCGGGCCCAGGCCAGCACCTGCTTCTCTATCTGCCCCAGGTCCCCATCCAGCCGGGTCATCTGTGTCAGGAGCTTCTGGGCCTGTGGGTCAGCTGTGGCTGAGCCAGTGGGAGCTGGGGGCATAGAGTGCCTGTGAGGGTCCACGCCTACTTTGCATCTGCCCATCTGCCTAAGGGACTCCTCCCTGAGTGCCCGCAGAGGGTCCTGTGCGGGGTAGGGCGGGAAGGGGATGGGCAGGGCCTAACCGAGGGAGAGGCAGCCCCAGGGACTTGCCAACCCAGAAGATGGAATCCCCAGAGCAGACATCCCTAACCAAGGGCCACCCTTGCCCATCGCAGGCCCCCAGCAGCAGCCAAAGTGGGAGTCCCCATCCTCTATCCCAACAACCCCTGACCCCAGGCCCCAGCCAGCCCTTGGTACCCTGCTGGCCAGGCTGCAAGGGTTCTGCAACGCTAGCTTTCAGGCGGCTCTGGACTGTGGCCAGTTTCTGCTTCAGGGCCTGCAGCTCCGAGGCCAGCCTGGATGGAAGAGAGCAGAGGAAGATGTCCCTTATCCCTCTGTCCCCCATAGCCCACACAGACACCAGTCCAGGCGAAGGGCAGGCAATGGCCTCAAACCCCACAGGGCCAGTGTGGACCCACAGTCTGCCCCTGACCCGAGTATCCCCAGGCAGACCCACTTGGAGGCCCTGGTCACGGCGGCAGGGTCTGGAGCTGGGATGCAGAAGCAGGCGGCCGGAGCACGCTTGTTCTCCCCGCCTGGGCCCTGCACGACCCAGGTGTGTGGGTCAGTGTTGTCCATCAGCAGGTACCGCTCACCCCGCAGCAGCTGCACCTGGGAGCAGGTGGGGAGGGGCTCAGGTAGGCTCAGGGGCAGGGCCGGAGAAGGGATCAGGGCCAAGATGGGGTAGGGGCTGGGGACTGGGACAGGTGGGAGAACAGGAGTGGGGCAGGGGCGGTGATGGGAATGGGTAGGATGGGCAGGGCTGGGGCGGGGCTGAGCCTGTACTTCTCCAGCGTCCCAGTCACAAATGCTGTCCACGTGCACAGGCTGCTGGGGCTGGTTCCTGCGCTGTGGCAGAGGGGCCACCTCCCGGCTGCGCCGCTGCAGGTCCCCAATGGTCTTCTCGGCCACGGCCAGCTTCTTCTCCTCCGCCTACGGGGTCCCAGGCAGTGGGGGCTCAGGCCAGGCCTGCCCCCTACCCCCCCCCCCAAGAAAGCCAGGGATCTGGCCTTCATGAATATGGGCTCTGGGTCAGCAAAGTAAAAGGAGCCCCTCCCTGGGGGCCCAGGATCCTGGGGTCTGCTGGGTGGAGTGGGTAGGGCTGCCCGGAGTCATCCAGGCCTTGAGTGGGAGTTGATGAGCCTCAGAACAATCCTGGAGGCTGTCACATTACAGGTGAGGAAGCTGAGGTCCAGGGAGGGTAAGAGCTGGCTGGTGACAGACCAGCCCCCTCCTGCTAGAGCGACCCCCTCCTCCTGCCGCCCCAGGCCAGGGCTCAGGCAGGACTAGGTATCTGGGAGGGATGAGGCCCAGACACACAGGCAGGCCCATTCCCAGGAGTGGGGTGCGGGGGGCGGGGTGGGGCTGTCTCACCTCCAGCTGTTGTAGTAGCTCTGTGGGAGTGCCAGGGGGCCCCCCAGGAGCAGGGCCATACTGAGTATCTAGGCTGGAGTTGAGCTTCGCCAGGGTCTGGCTGACAGAGTCCGCCTCTTCCTGGAACTGAGGTCAGTGGGTGGTCAAGCAGAGCCCAGGGCACCCCACTGTCCGACAACCCAGCAACCAGCTAAATGCAACCTGGCCAGACCCAAACTGCCACTGTCCCCACACCGCTGGCCTGTCTACAGGGCAGTGGGACCTTTTTAGCTGGAGTGCTCTGCAAAGGGGCATTTTTGGTCCAGTGAACTTAATTTCCTTTTGTGCTGTAAACACTCTGGCTTTGCCCTCCCTGCACAGGTGAGGGTGCTGCCTCTGCAGGCTCCCTCTGCGCCTGGGCTGTCCTGGCTGGACCCAGGCTGGGACCTGGGGTGGGGGCCCGGGGGGAGCAGCTGGGGCTGTGCTTTGATTTTTTTTCTTTTAAT
Organism: Tadarida brasiliensis; assembly: GCA_030848825.1. Classification (NCBI taxonomy): domain Eukaryota; kingdom Metazoa; phylum Chordata; class Mammalia; order Chiroptera; family Molossidae; genus Tadarida; species Tadarida brasiliensis. The sequence goes on from CM061273.1 coordinate 62,555,563, forward strand.
TGATTTGAAAGGGAGAGAAACATCAACTTGTTGTTCCACTTATTTATACATTCAGTGGTTGTTTCTTGTATGTGCCCTGACGGGATCGAAACCGCAACCTTGGTGTATCGGGACGACGCCCTAACCACCTGAGTACCAGGCCAGGGCCTGGGGATGTGCTTTATTTTTATTATTTATTTTTTAAAATGCGTTTTTGTTGGTTTTTCAGAGAGAAAGGAAGGGAGAGAGAAACAGCGACGTCAGAAAGAAACGTGGATCAGCCGCCTCCCGCATGCCCCCCACTGGGGATCGGGCCCACAACCTGGGCATGTGCCCTGACCAGAATCGAACCAGCGACCTCTAGGTGCATGGGTCGACGCTCAACCATGGAGCCACACCGGCCGGGCTAAGGAGGTATTTCAGACAGTTTTCATTTCGCCACCCTCTCCATGACATTTCCCACACAGACGCTGTCCGTCCTTTGTGTGTGTACATCTATGCCTCATGCATAAAAAGAGCAACACTTTTTTTCACTCCTAAGAACCAAATTCACTCTCAGGAGTGGTATCTCCCTGTTGAGAATGTAGATATGACGTTATTTTCCCTCTGGGACCTAGTCACAGACACACCGCTGTCGTTTTTATGAGGTGCCTTGTCTCCCACAGCGTGAGTGTGTCCTATTTTGTCCTCCAGGCACCTCTGTGCTTCCGCTGGGGCCCTAGGGGCTGTCCCCCACCCCCCCGCCAGCCCCGCCCGCCGCAGGCTCACCCAGCGGTAACCCTCCACGTGCTGCAGCTGGCTCTCCTGGCAGATGCACAGGTTCAGGAAGTTCTGCCACTCCATCTTTAGGGCCTCCTGGTGGACCTGGAGACGGCAGCATGGGGCCCCAGACGCTGGTCAGTGCACCGCCACTGCCCACTCTGCTGGCCCCACCTGGGCCATGTCTCCCTCTCCCTCTCCCCAGCCTCCCTGGGAAGCCCTCTGTTGAGGGAGCAGGGCACCCCATCTCCGGGCCTCAGCACCTGGATGGGCCCCACAGCCGGATGCCCGAGCTCCAGCATGCGCTCGCCGTCGTCCTCCAGCTGGTTCACGCACTGCTCCTGGCTGAGCAGCTCATGCTGCTTGAAGTGCTGGGGAGAGTCGGAGAGCAGGCAGTGAGGGTGAGGACGCCCTCGTTCCCCCACCCACCCCACTCTCCCCCGCTGACCTCATACTCGCGCCGCACGCCCGCGGGGTCCGCCATGAGGTCGCTCCAGTCCTGCTGCAGGATGCGGTGTTGCTGCTGGGCCAGGGCACTCAGCTGGCGCACGCAGCCCTGCAGGTGTGTGTACAGGCTGCCCAGGCTCTGCCCGCGCCACGAGGCAGCCTTCTGTGCTCGGGGAGAGAGGGGTAGCAAGAGGCACCGTCAGGCTGCATCCAGAAACACGGGCCCAGCCAAGGGCGCAGGCAGCCAGGCCCGCCTGCTCCCAGCCCACCAGCCTGGCCCTTCCCCCTGCTCACCAGTAGGTCCCGGTATTGGCTGCGGATGGAGTTCGAGTCCTGCCTCAACCAAGGGGGAAAACAGGCCCAGTGAGAGGTGAGTGTCGGGGGAGATCACACTCCTTGCCCCGGGCCAACTGGGGCCCCCTTCTCCTGCCCCCACCCCCGGGGCCAGCAGGCCTAGCTCAGGCTCTGAGGGGACAGAGGGGCTGGGGCTGGGATGCGCATGCGGGAGGCTCACCCACCGGCCCCACAAGGCTCCGCAGCTGCTGCCCGTAGGCGTCGATCTCCTTCTGCAGGATGTTGTGCTCAGCGATCTGCTGCTCCAGCTCTGCCATGCCCGGCCCGTAGTGACCCTCGCGGACCAGCTTCTGCAGAAGGCCATGCACTCAGCTCTGCCTCGGGGCCTGTCCTCCCTGCACCCCCACCAGCAGGTGGAGCTGGTCCTTGGGCAGAGGGTGGACCACCCAGAATATCCTGGGTCAAGAGCTGGCAGCCCACCCTTGGGGACATGCCATTCTCCAGTGGCCCCGGCTGAGGCCTTGGCATCACCATGACTGCAGTCCCTGATTCCCACTGGTCCCAGCGTTTGGGTCTCAGCCTCTGAGAAGTCTCCCGCTCTGTCCTGCTTCCTCCCAGTCCCATCTCAGCGGGAGCCTGAGCATGCCCTGCTCTGCCCTGCCCACAGCCTCCCCACTGTCCCTTCATTGTCATCATGACACCCCTTCTGTTGTGGCAGCAAAGCACAGTTCCTCACTCAGGGTGAGGGTTAGGGTGCCCGTGACCTGGTCCGCCTGCCCGCCCAGAAAGCCCCACTTCCTATCACACCCAGGCCTCCTCTGGCAGGAGCCTCTGTTCCTTCTTTCTGGAGTGTCCTCTTCTCACCACTTCCCCCCACCCAGCCACACTTTTCCACCTCTCTGAGGCCTCAGAGCCTCCTCTTGCGGGAAGCCTTCCTTGACTGTACTGTCTCCGTGCTCTCTCCCTTTTCAGACTCCTAACCACCTCCAGGTCCAAGCATACTGTCAGGCCCCTGATGACACAGTATTGCTCTGATGACTGCTGGGTGCCTTCCAGCTCCTTGAGGAGTCTCCAACACTGGGAATGACCCTGACCTGTTTCTGCTCCAGCACCCGTGCCCAGTCGACCCTGGGCCCCATGTTGGGGGGCAGCACCATCTTCTCGTACAGGTCGCGGTACTCGGCACACTCCTGGGTCACCCGCTCGTGCAGCTGCTTGATGCTGCCAAGGAGACAGCCAGCAGGTCAGGGCTGGACCAGGGGCTCCCCTGGGATCCCGCCGCCTCCATTCTTGAGCCCCAGCCCCACCCCCACTCACTCCTTCTCTATCTCCTCAGCCTGTGGGTGCTTTAGCCGCCGGGCCTTATCCACGTCCAGGAAGAGGTCCTTCAGCAAAACCTCGGCCTCCTTCAGGCTGCGGCCTGCCTCCTGCCGGTGCTGCAGGGCCTTGCTCTGCTCACTGTGCAGCCGGTCCTGCGGGCGGGGACGGCATCCTTGCTGCCATCACTGCCCCGAGCCCCACCCTGAGGAACGCTGGCCGCACTGGCCAACATTGGAGCCCACACTGACAGAGGGACAGGCCCCGGCCAAGCTCAAGGACACAAGGTAGGCCTGGGCCCCCGAGCCCCTTGGACACCCCAAGTTAGAAGTCCAGCAGAGAAGCGCTGAGCCCTCTTTCCCACTGCATTTGGGGAGTGGCCAGTGAAGAACAAAGGTCCTCTGTCCCATCTTCACCATGGCCAGGGTGGGGGAGGCATGCCAGGGACTGACAATGGGCCTCCCATGCTCCCATGTCCTGCCCTCTGCCCCCCACCCCCCGGGCCTCACCTGCTGCAGCCTCTTCTGGGTCTCCAAGATGTCCCTCTCCACCTGGTCAGCATTGGCCTGCATGCGGGAGATGAGCACGGCCAGCTCCTGGGTGGCAACTCTATTGAGTGGTGGGGACAGAGGGCAACACGGTTGGAAGAGGTCCCCCTGTTCCCTTTGGGCAGAGGTCTACCCACCCAAATGAGGTTCCCTGCCTCCCTGGCCCTGTCCTGCCTTACAGCCAGGCTCCCTGCCCTGGAAGGAAGAATCTAAGACTTGGGGGGCTCTGGTCTCCCTATAGAAGCCTGAGATACTCTATGGGGGGCTGGGGGGGCACTGTCCCCAATTAGGGATCAGAAGGTGAGGGTCCCTGGTGTGTGTGGCACTGTAGGGAAGGCTGACCTCACTGTCCTAGCAGTGAGCTCCCGGCCCCGCCCAGCTCCCTGCCTGGCAGGCTGCAGCCCAGAGAGTGAATCACCAGCTCAGCCCTTAACACCTGAAACAGGCTAGCTGGGCTTTGGGGAGGGGCAGTTGGGCTGGCTGGGGGCTGGGGAACAGCATGTCCCCACCCCAACTTCCTCTCACCCCAGCCCTGTCTCCCCCCACTGCCCCAGGCTTTGCCTATGCCCAGGCTCCCTCCAGAGGAGCCACACAGCACTGGGACATGGTGGGGACCAAGAGATTTCCAGGGCATCCCAACATTTCCAAGATTTAGGGGTTCCCAGCCCAAATTGGGACCTGACTTGTTCTAGGTCACACAGCAGGAGCAGACTCTGCGCCTGAGCAGGGTCTCCAGGGCTCTTTTCCGTGCATCCCCCAGACGCCGCGACAGGGCACCTGCTGTGTGCTTGAGCTCACTCTCCGGGGCCTAGGGGTCAGGCAGAACTAATAAAAGGAAGACTGGTCCAAGACTCAGGAGCCGGCACCCTGCGAGGTCACAGTCTTGGGGAAGGGAAGCCTTCACAGAGCTGGGCTTTGACCCAGGGATCAGAGGACAAGCCCCCGGGCAGAAAGGAGTTGCAGCAAAGATCCAGTCTGATCTTCTCCATCACTACTGCTGTGTGGCCTTGGGCAAGTTACTTAACCTCTCTGTGCCCGAGGTTCTCCACTTGTAAAGTGGGGTTTTAATAATATCTGCCTAGGGAAAGAGGGGGTCAATGGAGGAAAAAAGGGGGAACACCTATAATACTTTCAACAATAAAGATAATAATAATATCTGCCTCGCCATGTTATTGTGTTAAGAGAACTAATCCCTCTGAAACATCCAGTACAGAGCCTGAGACTTTGGCACCCAGGAAGTGCTAGTTTTTTGTTGTTTTTTTTTGGTTTTTATCCTCACTCGAGGACATTTTTGCATTTATCTTCAGATAGAGAGGAGGGAGACAGGGAGGATGAGAGAGAGAAAGAAACATTGATGTGAGAGAGACACATTGACTGGTTGCCACCCGCACGACCCCTTGGGGCCAGGGATGAACCGCAACCGAGGTACGTGCCCTTAGCGGGAACTGAACCCGGGACTCTCTGGTCCGCGGGCTGACGCTCTAACCGCTGAGCCAAACCGGCCAGGGCGGAGGTAGTTTTTATTCCACTAGGATGTACCTGCCGTGAAGGCAGGGACCTGTCAGTTCTGTTTGTGGGCATCCCCAGTGCTCAGAATAGTCTCAGCACACAGTGAAGCGCAGAGGGAATGAGGAGTCCTCTTCTGGGGGGATGGGGGGCGCTGCAGCCAGAAGACAGGGCCATGTGGACAGAGAGGTCCAGCAGGAAGCACTGCCCAGGAGGCCGCCTGGGGAGGGGAGCTGTGGGTCCCGAGCCCTGGGCACCCTGTCCTCAGGCCCAGCCTCCCAGAGGGCCTGCTCCCGCCAGGAGGAGCACACTCCACCCTGGGCAGGGCTCGGGAGCCCCAGGGAGGACAGGTCACTCCAACGAGTCTTAAGTGCTGTCCTTCCCATCTGCTCAGAAGCCCAGCCTCCGTGTTGTCACCCTTTGCCCTGATCTCTATCGGGATAATAGGCTTTCTGTCTCCATTCTCATTTCCACACCCGGGACCCCAGGTAAGCTGCCACCCCCACCCTGCAGAGGGGGCTGCCGGCCCGTGAGCAGGAAGAAGGCCGGCCAAGTCTGCACACCGTGGGGCTCTGGGAGCCTGGCTGGGCCCTGCAGAGCTGGGTGAACCGAGGGAGACCGAGGAGGTCTGGGGCCTGCAGGCCCTTCCCCTTTCCCCACAGCAACCCCTCCACGCACCCACACGGTGGAGGAATCACTCCAACTCTATGACAAAACTCTCAAGGCCTGAGAGCCTCGTGGGGAAAGCTGCACCCCACCTCCCAGCTCCCGGCTTCTCTGGCCTCAGGCCTTCTGCCCACCCTGTGCCCAGATCTCCAGGGTCGTCCCAGCCTGAGCAGAGCCTTGAGGGCAGAGCCAGGAACAGGAGCCAGGCACTGCAGTCTCCCGCCTCCCTGCAGGCAAGGCAGCTGCTCAGGCCCCTGTCCAGCAGCCCCCACTCCTGGCCCCCAGGGTCTCCCACCCACCCCACCCCCAGCCAGAGAATGCAGGAGCCCCAGGCCATCCCTAGCTTCTCTCCGGGGCTGGAGCTCAGCCTGGGACAGGAAGAGAGTCTACCCCCGGGCCCTTTGGCCTCCGGACACCAAATGCCAGCCCTGGGCTGGTCCTGGGTCCCTGGGCTGCACCTCCAGGTGGCTGGAGCACCCGGGTCTGGCCCCATCCCACCCAGCCCCAGCCCCCAGCTCCACTCACCGGCTGTGCTTGCTGGGGGAGCCCATGGGGGAGCCCTTGGCTGGGGAGCCCTTGGGGGACCCCTTCCCCTGGGAGCCTTTGCTCAGCCCCTTGAACATGGTGGTGAAGGCAGGTGCTGGCTCAGGCTGGGCTCGGCGGTGGCGGCGTGTGTCCTCTCTGGTGGCTTGGCTGGGCTCTGGCAAGGTGGGGCAGCCGGGCACTGAGAGGCAAGGCAGTTTCTGGGAGGCCCCTCTCTGCAGGTGAGGCCCGGCTGCGCATGCACCAGCACTCGCCCACACTCACCAGCTCCTGCACAACCAGTTTGGGAGGAAAGGGCAGAGCCCAGAGGGAGGGGCGCCTGAGCCTGCCCAACTCCCAGAGAAGGTTGGGACTTGTCACACCCACAGGCCCAGAGGCAGAGAGCAGCGATCACACCCAGCTGGGCACAGGAGGGACAGACTCCAGACAGACAGACAGACAAGGCACACGCAGGCCAGGAGACAGAGACCCTGCCTCAGAGCTCGCCTTGGGTGAATCAACACCTCCAGCCGGCACAGCGGCAGGGATATCAGGTGTGCCCCCACCCACGGCTATCGCCCCCACCCGTGGGGCAAGCAGGAGGGCCCTGGCTCTCACCACCAGAGCACCCAGGTCTCTGTTCCGTGTTCTCTGCTGACATGACGGGGAAGCCAGGCGCATTCACCCCCCGACAACTGGCACAGGGTACATTTTAAAAGTGGGCACCACTCAGCTGGCTCCTCAGCGCTCTGCCTCGCAGTTCCGCTGCTGACTTCCTGGCTGGCTTAGCATCATCTCACCTGTCCGTGACTCCGGGGCCAGAGGCAGTAGGGCGTGCGTGACTGGGATCCTCAGAAGGGATCAGACCAGCTCCTGAGGGACAAGGACCCCCCAGTGTTAGTCCCCATGTGCTGATGAATGAGCCCCTGGGAACCCACTGTGCTTGGATTTCCTTCCTCTCCCAACTCTGCTCCCTGGGAGTGGCCGCTAGTGGCTTTTCTGAAGTCAGACTGCGTGGCCGACAGCGGTGCCAGCTTTTTGGTCTTTTCCTCACATCAAGTGCCAGAAAGGTCATCCTGGGAGCTGCCTTCTTCTACAGTGGCCCCCAGGGTCTTCAAGAAGGGAGTGGGTCCCCCATTTCCAGGCACTCATGTCACTGGCCCAGCTCAAGAAGCCCCTTCCAGCGTTTTGGTGGAAGGAGGGTCTGAGGGGGGCGGGAGGAGGGATGTGGTCACACTGGTTTGGAGTGCTGGGACATCCTGGGAGGCTTCCCTGCGGGCAGGACACATTCGGAAGGAGAGAAGGGTCCCAGCAGACTCAGGGAGACCTAGGATAGGGGCCTGACACTGGGCATACATGCCCCCAGGGGACAGAGAAGGCCTGAGTTCCTGTGGCTGCATCTCATGAATAAACCACTGAATTTAGCCCTGGAGAGGGAACAGGAGTCACCCGTCCTGGTGGGGGAGGGGCTGACTGGCGGTGGGGGTGGGAGGGCAGCAGGCCACCTGGACAGCACAAGTAGCAGAGGGAAGCAGAGTGGTCTCCGTCGTTCTGCCCCCACTGGCTGCAGTGGAGTGAGATGCAAGCTGGGCCCAGGGGCCACTCAGCCTCCGCCCAGCCTCCACTTTGTTCCTGGGTGACGATTTCTTCTGGCCACGTGGTAGCACGCCTGCAATCAAGTGTCCTCAGAAAGGGGCCATATGCTTACATGATTGCAGGGTCCAGCAGTCAACCCTAACTGCAGCCTCTCATCCCAGACCAGTCAGCACAATTCCTTATCTCTGAGACTGGGCACCGCCCAGACCAGGAGAGCCTCGGCTGGAGAGGAGCCCTCAGCCCTGCCTCCCCGAGGTCTCCAGGCCCCTTCCTTAGAGGTGGTGGCCATTGGAGGAGAGGCCCAGGGGTGGGGGATGATGTGCAGACTCCAGCCAGACTCCAGCCCTGGGAGTGGGGCAGCCAGGAGAGCCCTCTGAGGGGAGAGGGCTGCGGCCCTCGGGTGGAGGGCAGGTGGTGGGAGACAGCCAGGCTGAGATCTGGAACATTTGGTCTTTGCCTCCTGTCTGCAGAAGCCCCCCTGGGAATAAATGAGTGCAATAGGGGCCCTCACACGCCCAGAGATTAGGGCTAACTGATTCACTGCCAGAAAAACAAGAGTTGAATTCCTGGCGTGACTGTCTGATGCCCAAGTGAATCAGAGCCCAGCTCCTGGATAAGGGCCAGCCCGCAGTGGGCAGGAACGGCCGGGTCTGAGCAGGCCCCCGCTCACCGAGGGATGCTCCTACTCGGGTGGCAGTGTCCTGGTTCCCAAAGGACAGAGAAAAAAAGACATAGAGTTTTAAATATGTGAGGGAAAAAAGAGCTGCTCACTCACGAGGCAGGGGTGGGCCTGCGCTATCCCACGCAGCAGCCACGAGCCCTGCGTGGCTCTTGAGCGCCTGAAATGCGGTCAGTGCGAACTGAGATGGGCTGTGTGAGTCTCACACCAGATTTCAAAGACTTAATATGAAAAGAAGGTGTAACATATCGCATTAATGTTTCATAGCCCAGCCGGTGTGGCTCCGTGGTTGAGCATCAACCCATGCACCAAGAGGTCGCCGGTTCGATTCCTGGTCAGGGCACATGCCCAGGTTGTGGGCCAAATCCCCAGTGGGGGGCATGCAGGAGGCGGCCAATCGATGTTCTCTCTCATCAATGTTTCTCTCTCTTTCCCTCTCCCTTCCCCTCTCTCTAAAATCAATAAAGAAAAAAAAAAAGAAAAAATATTTTAAAAAAAGAAAATTTAGAACAGATGTGGCTTGCATTCGTGCCTCACATTATTGTTCTTTCGGAGAGTTCTCACCTAGAAGCTGGGCAGGGGCCCCAACTCTCAGCCCTCCTAGGCCTCGCCCATGACACGTCTCCTACTTGGAACCAGGCAGGAAGCCCAGGACCTGGCTGTTTGTCCTGCCTCAAGCCTTCCCTCGCCTGGCTCTTGCTTTCTCTGTGGACTGAGAGGTTTGAGGTCACTTGATCCCAAGTCTCCCCCCAGCACTGTACCAGCTATGACTTTTTTTTTTTTTTTTTATCCTCACCAGAGGACATTTTTGTATTTATCCTCAGACAGAGCGGGAGGAGGGAGAGAGGGAAGAGAGAGAGAAACATCGATGTGAGAGAGACACATCGAGTGCTTGCCACCCACACAACCCCAACCAGGGCCGGGGACAAACTGCAGCCGAGGTATGTGCCCTTAGTGGGAACCGAACCCGGATCTCTCTGGACTGCGGGCCGACGTTCTAACTGCTGAGCTAAACTGGCCAGGGCCAGCTATGACTTTAAGTGGCAGCTTACTCCCGACCCTGGCCCGGAGCTTGCAGCGGGCTCTGTGGGCTGCTGACAGCTCATGAGGCCTGAGGCCGGAGCAGGGGTCGGTCAGAGCTGAACACAGCAGAGCATCCAGCTCTGAGGCTGCCGTGCACGCGTGCACCTGTGCAGCTAGGCAACAGGGTGGACAGTGTCCCAGGGCTTACCCTACCCACTCTCCTCCAGCTCATGGAGCTCCTGTAGGGAAGGGCATTCTTCTCCCTGATGAAGCAGATGGTGGCAATTGCCTACTTTGCCCTGGGAGTCATAATCTGCCAGGCTCCTGGATACTCCTGATCAGGCCAAGCTTCACCATCTCAGGAAATTGCCCTCTGTTTGTACAAAAGCTCTGTCACCAGACCCTTGGAGCCGGGCTGGCTGATAACCTCTCTCTTGCCTTGCCCTCCTTGGCTTGCTGAGGAGTGAAAGTCCCTCCACCAGCTGGGACAAGAGGACAAGGGCTGGTGTGAAGAGTTAGGAGATGAGCCTCCTTCTGTCCACAGGTGCACTGGGGAAGTAGGGGCAGCAGTCCCAGGGATCCACAGGGCAGTCTGGAGGGGGCTCTGTCTTGGCTGCGAGTCTGCCCAGTAAATCTGATAAAAAGAAGTGTTGAGCCCTGGCCGGTTTGGCTCAGCGGTTAGAGCGTCGGGCCGCGGACCAATGAGTTGCAGGTTTGATTCCGGTCAAGGGCATGTACCTCGGTTGCATTCGTCCCCAGCCCTGGTCGGTTTGTGCGGGAGGCAGCCAGTGGATGTGGCTCTATCATGTCGATGTTTCTCTCTGTCTCACTCTCTCCCTCCCTCCCACTCTATCTGATAATAAATAGAAAAATATCCTCAGGTGAGGGGAAAAAAAAAAAAAGAAGTGTTGAGCCCGGCCGGTGTGGCTCAGTGGATTGAGCGGGGTCCCACGGACTGAGAGGTTCCAGTTCGATTCCTGGTCAGGGCACATGCCCGGGTTCTGGGTTCGATCCCTAGTGGGGGGCGTGCAGGAGGCAGCGATCGGTGTCTCTCACGTCGATGTTTCTATCTCTCTCCCCTCCTCTTGTTCTAAAAAGTCAGTAAAAACATATTAAAAAAAAAAAAAAAAAAAAAGCAGTGTTGAAGGTTGGCCTGGAGGAGCAGGCGACCAAGCTGGCCTAACGAGGGCAGAACGAGAGAAAGGTACTGGCTATTTCTCTTGGGCCTGTTGCAGGAAGACTCTAGAGGAAGCAACACAAACACACACACACACACACACACACACACACACACACACACTGCCTGTGTCGAGAAGGCAAGGTTCCCTATACTAGACGGCAAGGCGGAGAACACTGGGACCTCAGGAGTCCTCAGGTCCACGTCGGGCTGGGAGGGCAAGGTCAAGGCTGCCTGAGCACCTGTCCCTCCCTAGGAATGCTTCCCTCTCCCTAGCGGTGGGCAACCGTGATGGCCCCAGTGCTGGTACAGGCCACCTCTCCGGGCCACAGCAGCAGCCTGTGGCACAAGCCATCCCTGAATTCCGGAGGTCTGTGGCCCATCCACTCTCAGTCAGCAACTGCTGGGCCTCCAGATCTCCCAAGTTGCCCAAGGGCTCTGGGCCGCCCAGCCACCTTGAATGGCAAGGTCTGGGGACCTGCGGCCCTACCGTGAAGAAGTTCAGGTCTGATGGAGGCGGCTGGCTAACCGTGACCCTCGAAGGCCAACAGCACGGCAGGGCAGCGGGAGAGCTACACTGGCTCTATGAAGAGCAGCGGTTAAGGTGCACCGAGTCCTGTTCACTGGTCTGGGGAAGAAAAAGGTTTATAAAATGAACATACAGAAGAAAAAAGAATAGCGGTCTTCATAGACTAATTCTTAACTAGCCTTTATTGCCAGGAAATTGGAAAGCACACAAGGGCAGCTCATTTGACTCAGCCTGTCGCCCCCATGGGACTGCTTAGACCGAGGAGGACCCAGCTCCCGGAGGGCAGAAGAGAAAGGCAGAAAGGGCCTGCTTAGGGGGAGGCTGAAGTGAATGGAAGGGTCTCCTCACCTCTCAGCTGCATTGGCCTCACCACCTCAGGGCACAGCAGCCTACACTTGCTGGACCCTGGGCTGACTGTCCTGGGGCACCTCCTCACTGAAAGGGAGAGAGACTTCCACAGATGCAGCCCGAGGTAGGCAGGGTGTCCTCCCACAGGCCCGGGCCAGAGGCAGGTCAGGGCTCGGGTGCGCACGGATGCGGGCAGCCGTGGAGGAAGGAAATTCACAGTTGTCAAGTGCCTACTAGGTACTAAGCCCCCTGCACATTGTCTTTCTCTCAGTAAGTTAGAGAAACAGATGCACCGGTCTTACAGGGGATGACCCCCACGGATCAGACAGAGCTCACTAAGGGGACCAGCTTTCAGGGACCCGGTTACCTGCCTGTCATAGCTGCCCCTTGCCAGAAGGTCCCGGGGAAAGTTCAGCCTCACAGAAAGGATGTGGTTCTTCTCCAGGTGGCGAGGGGTCATTCACAGACTGCACATGAGGACACAGCTGCCGTTCACGGAGGTGAACAAAGCCATCTGCTGAACACGGGGACCGGACACGCAAGGCCCCCTTCTGACGCAACGAAAATCGCCACGGCAGCTACAGCAGTTCCGAGGCGGGGCAGGGCCCGCTTGCCGAGCTCCCTGCAGGTCTCTCCTGGAGCTGCAAGGCTGTCACAATCCTGCCCCCAGAGCAAAAGCAAAAACACAAACACACCTAGGTCCTTAGCTCACAGTCCCCTAACAGCTGGAAAAGGCCAGATAAAAGGTTCCCACAAGAATTCCACCAGTACTTGGCATTTGAGATATTTTTTTAACGTGTACCAGCTGCTAACTCAGTCAGCCCACACTTGCAGTGCTACTGTGCCAGCTGGTTCCGGTTCCGGTTCCGGCGGACCCCCTGCAGGTAGGGGCTGTGCTTCCCCTGCGCCCCCTCCCCCACGCACGGTGTCTTAACATCCAACACAACAGGCTGGATTCTTCCAGCCGGTGTTGTCAGGAAGCGGGCAGTTTCCAATTTATCTTCGCTTTGGAACATCGATAAATTTTACAGCTAAATCTGGTTTCCATCTCCTCTGTAGCAACAAGTGTCTTCAAAACAAAAAATTAGAACACATATTTTTGCTATCTTTGGACATTTTCCTAGACCCCTGAAGGTTCCAAGCTTTCCAAGGCCCAGACAGCAACGTGCTGTTTAGGGCTCTGTGATCAGTGAGTTCCGAGTGTAATGGACGATGCCGAGTGCATGAGAATCGGCTCTGCGGTGAGGACAGGGGACAGGCGGAGCACAGCCTGCCTGCACACCCCTGCGGTCCAGCTTCCTCTCCCAGAGGGCGAGGCCATCGCCTCCGCTCCGGGAGCAAAGACCCACGGTGGTCCGGGGCCATTTCGGGTGCAGGGGCGCACTGCCATCCCAGGTCGTCACCTCGGCCAGTGAAAGGCTCAGGTTACCCGCAGGTGAAGGAGATGGAACCAAGCCCAGTAGTGTTTCATTTCAAACAGGGAGTCCAGAATTCTCACTTGGTTTAATGTAAAACCAGAGAGGGACAGTACATCAAAACAATACATATGAAAAGGAGAAAAAATCCAGTCCCAGCTGCCTACTCCTGTTTTCTAAACAGAACCAACAAATTAAATCTTTTCAATCCTATGTTGAGCATCATCCCGATAACTAAAGCCAGCTTGTCACTTGCAATGTTTCTGCGGATCAAGCCCATCACCACCCAGCAGGAAGAAAGATATTAACACAGCAGCCCACAGGATGTCTGAAAGTGCCGGCGGAATTGAGCTTTCTTCCCACTCTGGATCTGGGGAACAGAAGACCTTTGCAGGCTCCCAACCTGCTGACCGTGCCACAGCCCATCCTGGAAGGGACGGGAGCCCAAAGAGCCGGAGACACCCCTGGAAACGAAGCGGGTGTCCACATCCATTCCTTACACCTGGAGACCTCACAGCATCGCCTGCTCTCTGGGGAGGAAGAGCCACGTGGGCCCTGCTGTTTCACTCTGGAATCCATCAGCTCAGGGCCTGACTGAACCTGTTCCCAAGAGAGTTAGAAGCTGCTTCCTGGGCTTAGGACAGGATGGGGGTCCTGCTTTTGGCATGCTGTCCCCCGTGACACAGCCTGGTTAATGTCCAGGGACCCGATGCTAAGGGATGTGTGAGCTAACCGGAGACCTCGGCCCTGCCAGGTCTGTCCTCTTGTGTAAATATGTACTTGTAATACCAAACATGTCTGTCACTGCCTCACTGGCTGACAGCAGCTGCATGAGTCAGAGCAGCCAGCAGGGATACCAGGAGGAAGGGATTTCGAGTGTGGCCACGAGAAAGAAAAAGCTCAGCAGCTGCAATCAGGACTGATGCCGGCACTCTGTAAATGGGAGGCGCTGGAAGGGCCATGAGCAAGACAAAGGGACATCTTCCCAGAAGATGAGGACAGAAGGAGCTTCTCCAGCCCGTCCCGCCCCCAGTCGGAGGACTGCCTGCATGGTGGGGCCCTGAACTATGCTCCTGGCGCAGGAGGACAGCCCAGCTGTGGCTGTGGCCAAGGTCAGCGCAAGGAGGCAAGTGAGATGCGGACCTGGACCACAGCCCTGGTGCTGTCGAGCGCACTGGGGAGCTGGAGGGTGAGGAAGGGATGAAAGCCCCCTACCTCCCTCAGCCCACTAGGCCCCGAGCCTTTGGGACCAACATCCAAGACCACAACCTAAGATCATCTGCTGTATTTTACGAGGGAGGGAGGATATACCTAAATTGTGTGGCAGAGACTATGAAACTTTCAATAAAAAAAACACACACACCACAAAACAGCTCTTTGACCCAAAGCAAATGCTGGGGGAGGAAAGATCCTGTCTGTGAGCATCTCGAGAACCCCTGACGACATTCGATTCGACCACCACACTCTTCTAGCTTCTGGCAATCACCCCTTTCTGCGGTTCGCTGGGAAGACAAGAGGCACCATCCTGCCCGCAGTGGGGCTCCATCTTGCAAGGATCTCAGATCCTGAACTGTTCAACCTTCTCTTCAAGCTGCTCTAGTCGGTGCCATGTCCGACCACACTTAGGTCAACCTTTCTCGTGGTGGATTCCTTCCTATGGGATGAGTTTCTGTTTCCCAAGGGATTCAGAGGTTTCAGGTACATCTCATGCTTAAAGCATTTTTATTCCTTGCTTTCTCATATTGTTTTTGTGACTTATTATTGATGCTATAGTAGAAATAAAAAAAATGACTAAGGAAAAAATAAAGGGGTAACGAAAGAAGCTGATAAAAATATAATGGCAGCTAAAAATTACAGCCTGGGAACTCCTTAGGAAGAGTGTCTAACACTCTTATCTGGCATCAGACACACCCACGCTGTCAGGAAGGCAGGATATACCTGACATGACAGGACCGTGCAACATGTCCCCAAGGAGACGCCTGGGACTGGATGTGAGTGAGGGCATGTAAAAAAGGGGCACAGTCTCCAGCATCTTTGCCTTTTAATATAAGATTTGTTTTCATCATTTTGAATGTAACACATTTCTTCTAAAAATAGAGCTCTTTGCTTGTTGTGAAACTTCTTAACTCTCACTTGGATGTGACGAGGGAGCATGCTGACTGTAACTCTGGGGTGACGTGGCCAATGTGTCCTAGTCACGAACAAACTTCAAGGGATGCTGGATGCTCGCAGCAAGGAGGAGTCCGTTTCAAATCCATGGTACTGGAGAAACGGGACTAAGCGTTCCGAACTGCACTCTGTGCCTGGCGTGAACCTCCTTCCCAAGCACATTACTGACCAAAGGAAATCAACCACAGCTCACACAGGACCAGATGGCAGTGGCCCTCCCCCAGGAGCAACAGACAGAGGGACCCCGCACACAGGTACCAGAAGACGGCGGGATGCTCTTCCAGCACGCTGGTTAAGGATGTGGGTGCACAAACAAGACATAGGGACACGGGGCTGAGTGAGGATGTTAGACTCCCGCCCTGGGCCAATGCGGACCTGGATTTAATATCATGGAACTTGCTGGGGTTTTCTCACAATACAGATTGAGTCAGAATCTCCCCTGCCCCCAAGAAGAGCCTGGTTAGCTCCTGAATCCAAAGATTCCCTTGATGTAGCCAGTGAGGCCACTCTTGGTCTTCTGCTCCAACTTGTCCTCCAGGGGTGGGAAAGCCACATGGTTGAGGGCCAGGTCAAAGAACAGAGGCTTGCAAGGGATGGGCTGGAATCCTGGTGGGAAGTGCACGAGGTTGGCTTGCTTGGTGACGAGGGAAGGGTCCAGGCAGAATGTCTCAAACCGTTCAACCAGAGGCTAGAAGTCCAATCAGAGGGAGGAATCGGGGGTTAACCACAGACTAGCAGTGGGACAGTCACTCCATGTGGAGCATTCAGTTCAGGGCCTATCTGTGTGACCTTACTCAATCCCACAAATTTTCTGAGGGAGTGCTACCATGCCCCCCATTTTATAGTTGAGGTTAAGAGAGGGCTAGGCCGGGACTGGGTGCACACAGGCCTGCCAGACATCCAAGTCAGAACTCGCGGCCAGGGGTGCTACTTTGCACAGCAAGTCCCTAGCCTTATTTGGGACCACCAGATGACACCTGACAAACCTAATACAGGCAGCTTCCAGGTTTTTGAATAAAAGAAGGGAGGCAAGTAGGGTATGTCTCAGGATTAAGAGTCCTCTTCTACCAATGAGCACACATTCCTAGTGAGTTATGAATTCTACTTTATACTCCTCAAAAGCCCAGCCCAGGCTTACCTTACTGTCCTTGACTTGGGAGGCAGTCTCTGTTTGGTAGGAGTCACTTGCATCTGAAAGTGTCACAGGGAATCAGTAAGGACGGGGACTGAACAAACGAGAGTACAAATGACACCTATCACAATGTGGGCTCTAATCCCAAGAGCAGAGGCCAACCTGCAGCCAAGTTAGCCCGCTTGCTCCGGGGCCCACCCTCTGCTGAGGCGGCGAGCAGAGCACGGACGGTAAAGCGCAGGCTGGTGCCCGGCCCCATGATGTCAGCACGCTATGCAGAAGATACGAACAGGGAGAAGGGACAGTATGACAGTTTCCCTAAATTCTTCCACACAACTGGAGGCCTTAATGTGGCAGAAGCAATGGCGGGGAAAGTAAGACTCTCACAGATTAACCAAAACAATCCCTTTCAATCTTCAAAGAGCAATGTGGGGCGGAGAGAGGAGGATGTGCAGTGAAGGGACCTCTGGGAGAACAGCGGGCTCACCTAGGATGGCCGCCGCCTGCAGCGAGCACTTCTCTGACCGCACCTGTGTGATGAGCTCTTGCACGTCGGGCAGGTCCTGCAACGATTCAGAAGCAGCGTACACATGAGCCGGGGTGGCCAGAGCACACCAAACCAACCTGAGTTAGGCGATCCCACTGGTATTTTCTTTTTTTTTTTTTTTTTCTAATTCATTGTGGTTTATTGAATATATATATATTTTTTTTTTTTTTTACATATTTCAGCTTTTATTTATTTTTTTTTTTAATTTATTTATTTTTTTTTATTAATTTATTTTTGTTACAGATGTTTCTCCTTTTTTCCCCATTGACACCCTCCTCCCCATCCCCCCACACCATCCCCAGCTTTGTTGTCCATGTCCATCAGTTATGCATACATGCATGTAAGTTCTGTGGTTTATCTCTTCCCTCCCCCCCACCCCCTCTTCTGAGGGTTGTCAGTCTGTACCCTACTTTCACATCTCTGGGTCTACCCTGTTCCCCATACTGTTATGTTTATTATATTCCACAAATGAGTGAGATCATGTGATATTTTTCTTTCTCTGCTTGGTTTGTTTCGCTTAGGATAATACTCTCGAGGTCCCTCCATGTCATCTCAAAGGATAAGAGATCTTTCTTTCTTACAGCTGCATAGTACTCCATTGTGTATATGTACCACAGCTTTTTTATCCATTCATCCACTGATGGGCACTTGGGCTGTTTCCAGATCTTAGCTATTGTGAATAGTGCTGCTATGAACATGGGAGTACATATATTCTTTCTGATTGGTGTTTCAGATTTCTTAGGGTATATTCCTAGAAGTGGGATCACTGGGTCAAATGGCAGTTCAATTTTTAATTTTTTGAGGTAACACCATAGTGTTTTCCACAGTGGCTGCACCAGTCTGCATTCCCACCAGCAGTGTACTAGAGTCCCCTTTTCTCCACACCCTCGCCAACACTTGTTGTTTGACGATTTGTTGATGGCGGCCATTCTGACAGGTGTGAGGTGATACCTCATTGTTGTTTTAATTTGCATCTCTCTGATGATTAGTGATGTTGAGCATTTCTTCATATGTCTCTTAGCCATTTGTATGTCCTGTTTGGAGAGGTGTCTATTTAGTTCCTCTGCCCATTTTTTAATTGGGTTCTTTGCCTTCCTTTTGTTGAGTTGTATGAGCACTCTATATATTTTTGAGATTAACCCCCCCACTGGTATTTTCATTGGATTTTAGACTTTTAAACACTTCTCCCGATTAAAAAAACACTAGCCTGTTTCAAACGGGAAAAGATAAGCCATAGTAAATAATGATGCTTGGAAATAATGAGACTAATGATAATATTAATAAATTTATCATACACGCCCTGGCCGGTTTGGCTCAGCGGTTAGAGCGTGGGCCTGCGGTCCGGAGAGACCCGGGTTCGGTTCCTGCTAAGGGCATGTACCTCGGTTGCAGTTTGTCCCCGGCCCTGGTTGGTCGTGCGGGTGGCAGCCACTCGATGTGGCCCTTTCACGTCGATGTTTCTCTCTCTCTCTCTTCCTCTCTCTCCCTCCTACTCTGTCTGAACAAAAAATGAAAAAATGTCCTCAGGTGAGGATATCATACACGAAATGCATTCTGTGCCAGGCATTGTCCTGAGCAGTTTATATAATTGCTAATTCCACCTTCACGATGGAAGGCTGTACCTATTTCATAGAAAAGACTGAAACACAGACAGGTCAAATAATGTGCCCCAGTCGCACCCCCAGGGACTGCAAAGCTGGGATTCACCCCAGGTGTCTGGCTCCAGTATGAGACCATTCTCTTGCTTCCGTCTCTTACTTGGCAATCCGAGTGATCTGGTAAGGTCTGGATATCGCCGAATCCCTCATGTCTCTGTAAAATGTTTCTTCTCTCCTAAGAAGCTGTCGCACTGGTTTGCCTCCACATCCCAACCCCCGCTGTGATGATGCTGCCACACTGGTCACCCTCCCTCTCTGCCCACACCGTCTACTCTTTCCTAGCTGCCAGCCTTGGCTCCAGGACCTTGTCCTGCTGTTACATCCACAGATGGGCTCCTGCATGCAGGTCCTGTGGCTGCGACAGAACCACAAGCTCTCTGAAGGCAGAAACCAGGTTTACACCGCAGCCTCCAGCCTCGCGCTGTTCTGAGCTAGCAGCCAGAGTCGAGAGCGGCCGCTCTCACACTGCCTGGAGACTACATTAGCAACAGTGCTATTACTACGAACATCAGCTCACTTTCCTAAACAGTCTCTCAGGAGATACTCATGGATTCCTTGGACTGGCTGGTGTTTTAAGAATCTCTGCCTCGCCACAGCAGTCCACGAGCTTACAAAGCTAGCTGTCTCCACAATCAGCAAAATAAACCACAGCACCTAGTACTTTAGATCCGCACGCACGCTTTGATGTACACCCAAACACCCAAATCGCCTGTGGGTCTCTCTTAAATGCAGATTTCAATGCAGTGTCTCTGGGTGGGGCCTGAGAGTCTGCATTTCCAGCCAAAGCCCCAATGCTGCTGCGGCGGCCCAGGCAGACTGTGTCAGAAAAGGTCCTCAACTTGGCTGCACACGAGAATCACTGAAGGGCTTTAAAAACCCCAATGCACATCCCACACCCCACACCAATCACAATCAGAATCTCTGGGGGTACAACCTAGACGTCATTTGCTGTTTTCCCCCAAAGGCAGTAAATAAAGATACATCCTATAGTGTGTTGGGACCAGAGAGGGATGTGAATCCAAATACTCATTTTTAAAAATCTTCCTGGGCGAGCCCTGGCCGGTTTGGCTCAGTGGTTAGAGCGTCGGCCTGCGGTCCTCCACAATCAGCAAAATAAACCACAAAGAGACCTGGGTTCGGTTCCTGCTAGGGGCACGTACCTCAGTTGCAGTTTGTCCCCGGCCCTGGTTGGTCATGCAGGAGGCAGCCACTCAATGTGTCCCTTTCACATTGATGTTTCTCTCTCTCTCTCTCTCTCTTCCTCTCTCTCCCTCCCACTCTATCTGAACAAAAAATGGAAAAATGTCCTCGGGTGAGGATAAAAAAAAAAAAAAAAAAAAAAAAAAATCTTCCCGGGCGATTTCAACATGTAGCTGAGTCTGAGAATAGTACTTCATGTTACTTCATCCAGAGGAATGGCTCTTTCTTAGAACCTGAGTCCTCCTCAGGCCTGGAACGCTGCCGTCAGTGACCAGCCTGCAGCTCCTGGCACTCAGGGACACACTGCATCCCATGGGGAGCAAGCAGGACCAGCCTGAGGAGTGGCAGCCCCTACAGAGGCACACCGCCCAACTTCTCCCGGCCTAGGAAGGAGAGACCAGTGACTCACCTTCAGGCTGCTCCGGAAGGCCCCAGCATCAGAGTTCACTTCGTTGGCGTATTTCAGGACCCTGTCATACAGAACGAGGGCTTCGCTCCACTTCTTCACCAACACATAGGACTGAGCAATAAAAAAACACCTGGCGGGGAAGGAAAAAGAGCCACAGCGTTCTAGAGCAACAATCTCCCAAGAGCAAGGCTTTCCTTGAAATTTAGGTGAAATTAAAAAATTTTTTTATCGATTTTAGAGGGGTGGAGAGAGAGGGAGGGAGAAAGAAAAAGAGACTCAGTGTTCCTCCACTTATTTATGCATTCACTGGTTGATTCTTGTATGTGCACTGACAGGATATCGAACCCACAACCTGGCATATTGGCTCTAACCAACTGAGCTACTCAGCCAGGGCTAAATTTTAAATTTGGAAACAAGTTTCTCAACCTCAAGATCACTGCCCGGGAGACCCCAACATTCTCAATGTCCAGGTTTGCCAGGCTGACCTGTGCTCGTCCCTGCAATCGGAGGTGACACTGAAGGTCCAATTTAAATCCCACCCACACATCCGGGTCACAATCATTCATCTGTGCTCATCTTTTTCTTTTTTATTTATTAATTTATTTTTGTTACAGATGTTTCTCTCCCCCCCAACATCCTCCTCCCGATCCCACCCCCTCCTCCTGATCCCACTCCCTTGTCCCCCTCAGCATTGTTGTCTATGTCCATGGTTATACACACATGCATATCAGTTCTGTGGTTTATCTCATTCCTCCCCCACCTCCATCCCCCTCTTCTGAGGTTTGTCAGTCTGTACCCTACTACTATGTCTCTGAGTCTATTTTGTTCATCAGATTGTTTTGTTCATTATATTTCACAAATAAGTGAGATCGTGTGGTATTTGTCTTCTCTGATTCGCTTGTTTTGCTTAGGATAATACTCTCTAGGTCCCTCCATGTCGTCTCAAGGGATAAAGAGATCTTTCTTACAGCTGCACAGTATTCCACTGTGTGTATGTACCACAGCTTTTTTATCCACTCATCTATTGATGGACACTGGGCTGTTTCTAGATCTTAGCAATTGTAAATAGTGCCCTGGCCAGTTTGGTTCAGTGGTTAGAGTGTCGGCCTGTGGACCAGGGAGTCGCGGTTCGATTCCGGCCAAGGGCACGTACCTCAGTTGTGGTTCGTCTCCGGCCCCGGTTGGGGTCGTGCAGGTGGCAAACAATCGATGTGTCTCTACCACATTGATGTTTCTTTCTCTCTCCCTCCCTCTCTCTCTGTCTCTGTCTCTCTCTTTCTCTCTCTCTCTCTCTCTCTCTCTCTCTCTCTCTCTCTCTCTCCCCCACTCTGAAGATAAATGTAAAAATATCCTTGGGTAAGGATTAACAACAAAAAAAAATTATAAATAGTGCTGCTATGAACATAAGGGTACATATATTCTTTCTGATTGGTGTTTCAGGCTTCTTAGGGTATATTCCTAGAAGTGAGATCACTGGGTCAAATGGCAGTTCAATTTTTCAAAAACCAAATCTAAAATTCTCTTTCTAATGGAAACCAATCCACTGGGATCAACAGAGCCTGAGGGCTGCTGGCCCGACAGGACAGAAGGGTCCACAGGGGCCAGGAGGAAGGGCAACGTGAGCCAAGAAGGGGCACCCTGGGGAGTCAGACTGGTGGGGTGTAAGGGCCAGTTTGCCATTTTGTCCAGATGCCCGTCTTGTTACACAGCCCATATCCGAGTTAAAATGACATGAGTCATTTAAAAAGACCAGGAAGTTTAGCTTTCTCTCAGCTTCAGCTCAGGCTCTGCTCTGGTTCTGCTGATGGACACCTTTTCAACACTGTCCCTTTTCCACGGGGAGGAAGGAGAGAAGCGGAGGGAGAAGACATTTAATGTGTGTGATCTCTGGCTCCCCAACCTATCCAAGAGCAAACAGGGGACACTGGAAACTACCAGTCACAACCTGAGACTCCCCTTGAACATGCTGGGCTGACTGTTCTCTCACCACGGGCAAGGTAACCACAGAGCCAGTGACCCAAATCTTCCAGGAGAGAGGGGAGCCCGTCCTTACCTGTAAGCCTTGTACACCAGAGTCCTGATGCCTATCTCTTTCTGGAAGGCCTTGTCCTCCTCCAAGCCAGGGAGCTGGAGCAGCTCCACCAGGTTCTGCATGATATACAACAACAAAGCTCATGAAGAGGAGGCCTCAGGCTGAGTGAGAGCAGAACGACGAGGGTGAGATGAAGGGTCAAGTCCGAGGCCAGTGTCTCAACAGCAGCCACACCCGTGCCATCTCCATCGTCTCTGACACTGAAAGCCAACTTCTCCCTTCCGACTCAGCTCACACCTTACCCTCCAGACACTTCCCAGAGCAGCTCAGCTGGTGGGGACCACGCCAGGTCTGCACTTCCACTGCAGAGCGGCCTGCTTGTCTGGTGTCTATGCACCTGCCTGTGCGTATGAATGTGTCTCACAATCTCGCTCACGGGCAAGCTCCCAGCAGGCCGAGAAGTGTGTCCCTGGTCTCAGGATGCGCCACAGCACGTGGGGAAGTATCACATGCAGGCAAAGTGCTCAATGAAACCTGTGGGCTCACTTGTCTCTGAACATCAACACATCTAAATGTCAGGGGTCACAGCCCTGGCCAAGTGGCTCAGTTGGTTGGAGAGTCGTCGCGTGCACCGAAAAGTGGTGGGTTCAATTCCTGCTTAGTGCACATAGCCAGGTTGTGGGTTTGATCCCTGTTTGGGGCACATGTTTCTCTCTCACACTGATATTTCTCTCTCTCCTTTCCTCTCTAAAACAAAATTTAAAAAATATAAATAAAATAAATAAATATCGGGGTCACAGACTACTAAAGCGGTACAAGGACAAGACCTCTGTCTTTTACCAAAACACTAGCAGCTGCTGGTTATCACCACCCTTTTGCTACACAAAGTGAAGATACTTGGTGTCCAACATACGAAAAGGCCAGGCCCTTGCTTTCCTAGTCCTCAAGGTCACCTGCAGAATGATGTCGTAGAGCCGGATCAGGTCCTGTGGCCGGGGGGAGCGCTTGCTGTCATCTTCTGGCTGCGGCTGCAGCAGGGCCTTCTGCAGACCTTTAGCCATGTTCTCGTTGCGCTTGATTGCTGTCGACAGCTTGATGTAAGTCAGGTAGCTGGAATTTAGCACATGTCAGCTCAGGTTATGCTCAGGAAGCTGACATTCTGAGAAGAGCACAGGACCACAAGTTGGACTGACTTAGGGGAAGTGTGGGGGTGAGGGCATGTCACACAGCAGAGCCATTTACCCTGGTTCTCAAGCTCAAGGGGTCCTCAATTCTGGCTGCTGTTCAGTGCAAATTTGTAGGGGACCAGTATGAGACCTTATGACAAAATTTGATTTTAACCTGAATTATAGCCTGTTTTTTTTTTTTTTTTTTAAAGAAGCACAGAGCGAGGAGGGAGGTTGGCAGGAAGAGGGGTGGTGGGCCAGAAGGTCGGTCCAATAAAAAAAAAAAAAAAAGAAGAAGCACAGAGCTACTAATCCCAGAGGCAGTCCTTAAAATGATCCACGGAGAGCAAGCTCGTTCCTGGAACAAGGATTATTCACAGCCTGGCCCACACTCACACTATAAAAGATGACATGCTCACATGACAGCTGCCCCTCATCTGATGACCTTCTCTTCTCAGAAAAGGGGGAGGGATAGTCTCTTTGGATAGTTGTGCATATTAAACATGTGTATATACCAGAGGCCATGCATGATGCCTGCTCATTTTAACTGTACCACCAGGCAAGTTTCTTTAATATCTGGGGATAAAAACAAGGTAACCATTTAAAAATCTGTTAAGAAGTGTTTAGGCCTTGAGATCCCCATCCTCCTCTGGCAGAAGACTGGAGGCATCCCTGGGAAAGGATAGAGAAGAGCCCTAGGGCTGAGGGTACAGACAAGGCTGAGGTCAAGAGCTCCATAATGAACCAGGGGAACTAAAGGACTGTCAAGTTCTGAGTGCTGAGTGACCTCCTAGCATTCTTCTCCTACTCAGCTTCCAGAACAGCAGAAGCCTAGTATATTCTGGGGTTCTGACCAGCCCAAGAGAAAACCCCTGCAAGATTCTAGAGTTAGGGTCCATGGTGGAAGAGCAGAGCCAGAATGCCGACAGTGAAGCCCAAAGCTGACGAGCCCCACGCATGAGTGCAGAGCTGTGGCCAGACAAGCCACATGCTTTACAGGAGTGGATGAATCGGACACTTAAACCTCTAACAAGACAGAAAAGTTCAAAACTGAGAGGGGGAAAAAAGCAACTTAGAAGAACCAGACTTTTCAGGGAGCAGAAAACTATTATTAATAATCCTATGGATTTTTTTAGAGAGAGCAGAAGGGCAGGAGGGGGAGAGAGAGAGAAAGAGAGAGAAATATTGATGTGGGAGAACACATCAATTAGTTGCCTCCCGCACGAGCCCTGACTGGGGCTGGGGATTGAACCTGCGACCCAGGTATGTGCCCTTGATGGGAAATCAAACCGCAACCCTTTGGTCTGAGAGCCAGTGATCTAACCACTGAGCAATACCAGCCAGGGCAAATTTAATTTCTTCGTAACATGGAGAACAGAATCTAGTGAGAAATGGAGTTTTCCCAACTAATTTTCTTTCTCCCTAGGAAGTTCCAAAAATGTCATTCTTCCTCCCTCCTTTCTTCTGTGAAACAAATGATGTATCATTTTAAAAATAACTAAACTTGACAAGGTAATGTAGAAATGTATATGAAAGATAAAAGGGGCAAAAGCAGTTAAGATCTACCAGAGGGGCCTTGGCCAATATGGCTCAGAGGTTAGAGTGTTGGCCTGTGGACTAAGAGTCATGGGTTTGATTTCTGGTTTGCAAGTTCAATCCCCAATCCCGTGCGTAAGGCAACCAATTGATGTTCTCTCTCACTGATGTTTTTATCTCTCTCTCCCTCTCCCTTCCTCTCTCTAAAATCAATAAAGAAAAAAAAAATCAATGGAAAAATATCCTCCGGTAAGGATTAAAAAACCCCACAAAATTAAATGATATATAGATCAGATTCCCAGATGCAGTATATATACTCTTATATGATAAAATGTGCATAGATACCTTAGTATTATATGTTAAATTATACATTAAAATACACACAAAGATTATATATACACCTTTGTTCCAATGAAGTACTTCATAATTCTTAAAAAGTAAAAAAATCATAACCCTTACCTGTGCAGGTATTGAAGATTAGATACCTTCCCCAACTCCCCATCAAGGGTGTAATCTCTCTGTTTCTGCAGAAAGTGAAAAAAAATGAAGATAAAACAGTCTTATCCTTGGCTCAGACCATCTCATTCAATGATGTGGTCCCCAAAGTGCTCCAGAAGGAGTCGTCAAACATCAAAGATCTACTGGACACGTTCGAGAATGACAGGGTAACTCAGCTGCCACTGGTATCTGCAAACTGGACTTGAGTAAGATAAGAGAATTCAGAGTAATGCCTAGCAAGGCTTCCTGTCTACAGCTCCCAGTGGCCAGACCCATAGCACTAACAGCAGACATTCCATAATTCATGGCTCCAGTTAGGGTCTGGGCCTTAGACCCAAACTGGACCCCTTGTGCTGTCAGCTCCTGTCTTTTGTGGTTGTCTAAATGATAACCCCCTGAAGATGTCCATATTCCAACTCCGGAACCTGTGAAGCTGTTCTCTTACATGGTAAAAGAGACCTTGAAGGTATGCAGACATTAAGGATCTTTTTTTTTCTTCAATTTTTAAATTTTTTTTCCCTTTATTGATCACAGAGAGAGAGGAAGGGAGAGGGAGAGAGAGATAGAAACATCGATGAGAGAGAACATGGACTGGCCGCCTCCTGCATGCCTCCTACTGGGGATCGGGCCCACAAGCTGGACATGTGCTCTGACCGGGAATTGAACCGACGAACTCTTGGTGCGTGGGTCAATGTTCAACCACTGAACCACACCGACCAGACGACGTTAAGGATCTTTTGATTAGCCTAGAATATCCAGGAGGGTCCAACGCAATCACAGGCTCCTTATAAGCGGGAGGCAGGAGAGTTGGTAATACAGTCAGAGACTAGGCAGAGGTCAGAGAGGAGAGAAGAAGCTATGCTGCTTACTTTGAAGATGGAGAAAGGGACCATGAGCCAAGGCATGTGGGTCGCTTCTAGAAGCCAGACAATGCATTCTCTGAAATACTAGAAATGAATTCCCCCTTAGTTTCCCCCGAGCTTCCAAAAGGAATGCAGCCTTGAGAACCCAGTTAGACTTCCAACCTCCAGAACTGTTAAGATAATAATTTTTTTTTTATCCTCACCCGAGGACATTTTTTTCATTTTTTGTTCAGATAGAGTGGGAGGGAAAGAGAGGAAGAGAGAGAGAGAGAGAGAGAAACATCGACGTGAAAGGGACACATCGAGTGGCTGCCACCCGCACGACCAACCAGTGTTGGGGACAAACTGCAACCGAAGTACATGCCCTTAGTGGGAACCGAACCCGGGTCTCTCTGGACCGCAGGCTGACGCTCTAACCGCTGAGCCAAACCGGCCAGGGCAAGATAATACATTTTTGTTGTTTGAAGCCCATAAGTGTGTGGTAATGTTACAGCAGCAATAGGGCACTAATACACCTTGGTATCACCATATTCATCACATTCTGTGAGGTGTCCCTCAACTGCTGTGAATTCAAGGTGAAATATGGAGGCTGGGGTTCTGTATGTACCTGTTAAGTGGATGAAAGGAAGTGTAACATACAAAGGCAGCTTAATGGGAAAGGGAGACAGGTGACTACAGCCTAACAAATAGTTATTGAACATTTTATATCCAATGTACTATGGCAGATTCTGAAGAAAATATATTGTTGCTTTTAAGATGCTTACAATCTTGAGAAAAATAAAAAAGGTAAATATAAAACAATACACAAAATGTTAAAAGGCAATTCTTGATTAACTATCAAACAAAAAATTTGGCTGTAAGTATGAGATATTTAAAAAAATGGAGAGATCTTTATGGGCTAGGATGGTGTGGGCAGGCTTCTCAGAGGTGGTGAGCTATGATCTGGACCTTGCAAAACAGGCGTGGTTTGGATTCTGAGAAGGGAGAGGAATGATGAGCCAGGTGTGAGGAGGGAAAGGAGAAGCGTGTAAGGAATGCACGAGGTGGGAAAGGCATGTGAAGACAGTGAACACAGGGTGAGGAAGAGAACTCAGAGGGAAGCAGCAAAGCACAAGGCTGAAACACCAGCAGGGAGGGCTCACACACCAGCTCAAGGAGTGGTCTAAAGTATGGTGCATACAACCAAAACAGCATGGTGTAAGGAGAATACTAGAACTTCTATTTATGTTTATTTCATTTTAAAAACTTTTGTTTTAATGCACTTTATATATTAAAAATCAGTTGAGGCCCGGCCAGTGTGGCTCAATGGTTGAGCATCGACTCATGCACCAAGAGGTCACCGGTTCGATTCCCAGTCGGGGCACATGCTCAAATTGTGGGCCAGATCCCAGTGGGGGGCATGCAGGAGGCGGCCAATCGATGTTCTCTCTCATCGATGTTTCTATCTCTCTCTCCCTCTCCCTTCCTCTCTCTTTAAAATCAATAAAGGAAAAAAAAAATCAGTTGAATAATAAGGTATATAAGTTACAAATAAACACATCAGAGGTAAATGCTCAATTTCACTTATGGGAGGGTATTATCATAGATGTTTGGAGACCACTGCTCTAGACTGAGAGGACTCACTGGGCACTAATTAGAAACAACAGGAATGGCCCTGGCTGGTGTGGCTCAGCAGTCAGAGCTTCGGCCTTCGGACCAAAGGGTCGCAGGTTCGATTCTGGACCTTAGTCGGGGTCATGTGGGGGAAGTAACCAATCGATGTTTCTCTCTGTCTGCCTGTCTATCTCTCTCCTTCCCTCCTACTCTATCAAAAAATCAATGGAGCCCTGGACGGTTTGGGTCAACGGTTAGAGCGTCGGCCCGCGGACCAGAGAGTCCTGGGTTCGGTTCCCGCTAAGGGCACATACCTCGGTTGCGGTTTGTCCCCGGCCCCAGTTGGGGTCGTGTGGGTGGCAACCACTCGATGTGTCTCTCTCACATCGATGTTTCTCTCTCTCTCTTCCTCCCTCTCTCCCTCCCACTCTATCTGAAGATAAATGCAAAAATGTCCTTGGGTGAGGATTAAAAAAAAAAAAATCAATGGAAAAATATCCTCAGGTGAGGATTAACACCACCACCACCAACAGCAAAAGGAACAGGAGGAATGGACAAGCAGCAAAAGTAAGTACAAAGGGGTAGTAAATAGGGTTTTTAGTGACAGGGAAGAAAGAGGCAAAAATGGTTGTGAGGTTTCCCAGATGACTGAATGAACTACAGTGATTTTATTTTTTTTATCCTCACCCGAGGATATTTTTCTATTTATCTTCAAATAGAATGGGAGGGAGAGAGAGGGAGAGGAAGGGAGAGAGAGAAACATCGATGTGAGAGGGACACATCAACTGGTTGCCTCCTGCACGACCCCGACCAGGGCCGAGGACGAATGGCAACCAAGGTACGTACCCTTAGCCAGAATCGAACCTGTGACTCTTTGGTCTCTGGGCCGATGCTCTACCGCTGAGCCAAACCAGCCAGGGCCACTGCAGTGATTTTATTATAAAAAGAGCGCTGGAGAAGTCTGCCTGGAGATATGACTGTGAGACCAAAGGCTTAACAGGTAGTATAGGAAACCATAGGAGAAACAGAATTCCTCAACCTGATGGAGCCTAGAGGTTTCTGTTGTTTGTTAGCCAAGCACCACACCTCAAAACAATAGTGGCTAAGAGTCAATGCACTCAGACCACGGGGACCCCACCTGGGAATGAGACACACAGACTGAGGAGGACGCCAGAGCAAGACCTGACGGTGCAGCTGATAGGCCTACCTGATCCGGCTTGAGCTCTTCCCGAACGGCCTGGATGGCGTCCCGACACTCGCTGAGCATGGATTCAAACAAACGCTCCTTGGTTTCTTCACTTTCAGCCTAAACAAGGGCAGAATGCAGTGAAGATTTTCCCTTGAGTAAGCCATAGTATTCTGATGGGAGGGAGCGCATAACAGCGCTGATTCCCCCACTACACACCCAACAAAAAGTCCCCAAATTGCCTGGGCCTGCGTGGCTCAGTGATTAAAGTATCAGTGCTTGGATGGAAGGGTCTCGGGTTCAATTCCTGGTCAAGGGCAACCCTGGCCGTCAGTGTGCATGTGGGAAGCAACCAATTGATGTCTTTCTCTCTCTCCCTCCCCCCTTCTTAAAAAAAAAGTGCCCCAAAGCAGACAGCATTTCAATTGTTACTATTCTGCAACATGTAAGATTTTTCTTAGAATTATATTCATTATTTACATGGAAATGGGAATTTTATATATAAATAAAGTGAACATACTGAAAAAGTATCTGTATAACCATCTGAAACTATCTGTCAGGCAACAGCTGCTTCAAACTGTTTCCTATCACAGAACTTCCTACTACTTTCCTCCAGTGCTTCCACCTGTGCTCAGGGCCTGCACCTGCATCCCTGGAGGGGCCTTACAGACGAGATCTGGGCATTGCTAATTCACACTGAAGCACACCCGAATTACCCCTACAGATGTCACCCAACAGACTTGCTGGCACTGGGCTGCTTTTAGGTCCGAGCAAGTGAGTAACGTCACTAATCAACACCAATCACAAATACATTTCTCTTCCATATCATACAAGGTTCTCTCTACCACCAAAATTCTGCACTCAGATATTCCACATGGCTTTGCTGAGAACATTTTCAGGGCAGACAAGGTTGATAAGCACTCGATGACAGTCTTTACTCAAGTACAGGGCGTCACCCCTCTGCTAGCCCGCTGGGAAAAGGGAAAGGTGATTCATTAACTGAAGGAATACCTGCCATACCACATTATTGTTCTAAAGAATCCGACTGAGCAGGTGGGAACAGAGGAAAGGCAGAAAGGTGAACTTGTGTTACTGGCATACCCACTTTGACATGAAAACATCAACATTCCATTACTGTATTTGACTTTCCACAGAAACTAACATCCAATATGACCTTTAAGAAAGCCCAAAAGAAAACCCAGTACTGCCCACTCTTTTAAGAGATGGTTGATAGGGGTTTAAAGAAAAATATTTTCTTCTTTTAAGAACTCTTATGTTTTACCTAGTTTTCAGTGTGGGGAAAAAAACCCACAAACTTCCTTGTGAATTACCCAATATAAATCAAACATACTTTTCTATTTATAAGTCACTTGACTCTCCTGTTGTTCTCCAACTTAGGAACAAATCAGGGACACAAACCTATAAAGGCAAACATGGCCACCATCAACTCACTGAAATCTAGAGCAGCACTGTCCAATGGAACTTTCTGTGGTGACGCAAATGCTCTGTACCTGAGCTGTCCAATACAACGGGTGTAAGCTACATGTGACTACTGAGCACTTCAAGTTGTAGTTAATTTAAACTTAGCCATGTGTTCAAGTGGCTGCTGTACTGGACAGTGCAGCTCTGGAGAAACACACTTCTTACAAAACACTGGTAACACCTCAAGTTACAAGATTCTTTATAATCACTTAATCAAACTTGCTGGCCAATTTTCAAAGTAAAAATCCTGTGGAACAGGGCAGCCGTATAATAATTTAACAACTGGAATAAGATTTGTAAATAGACTTGGGACCAACCACACACACAGAGCACAGCCACATCCTCAGCGGGTAGGATGAACTCCTGCTCCAGTTCTGATACCATGCAATCCAGCAAATATGCCACCAACACCCTTTTAAAGATGGGTGGGGTGCAGCGGTTGGGGCAATGGGTGTAAGTAAGAAAAGGGTAAACTTCCTTCTACCAGACATACAGGAATTGTCTCCTTTCATGCAGGGAGTCTCAAATAAGAAAATGAAAATACTGCTAAACCTCTTTACTGCCATGTATAACCTTCTTTCCCTTTGAATGAGGACACCTCTGCATCAAGGTGCTGAACAAGATGCTCCCACTGCTTCCACAACATTCTAAGTTCCACTGGGAATTTCACAAAAGTCTGAAACCACAATGAAGGAAAAGCCTATCACAAGGGAGGACACAGTCAGCTATGCAGAGTGATTCACTAATCTCTGGGCCGGGCAAATGTCTCCGAACAGGAAGCTTTAAACATATTTTCCTACTTACACTTTTATTCTGCAAACCTATTTTGGAGGCCAAGATAATCCTAAAAGGACAAAGGAACAAGAAATACCTCTCTCCATGAAGGGTGGGATTCCTCAGAATCCACATGCAGACCTTCCAAGTCTGCCGCTGAACCAACAGAAGGTGCTCCAAACACACGTCTGCATAAGAGCTGTGGTCTGCCTGGACCTTTTTCCCAGGTGTGCCTACGACACAGAGAAACCTCAGGCCCAGAAGGAATGCATTACTCACTAGTCCTAATGCAGATATTCCAGATCAATTTTTATAAAACTTCAAACATCCCAGGATGTGGCCTGAGGTCACCTCTCCAGGCTGACTGCCTGGTACAGAGAAAAACCAGCTGCTGTATGTCCTGAACAAGAGACCCTCTGCTATTAAAAACAGACTTTCCCGAATGTTTTCACTTGTCTACAAAAATTGCTAGAAGGTGATGGTGTGACTAAGAGACAAACAAGGCAAGTCTGACCACATTCTCCACCACACCCACAGGAGAACCAAGGGGTGGGAACCAAGCCTCACCCAGTCCACTGAGGTCTGGAAAACACTATGGATATCTGGTAAAGGAGGATTCAAACCTTATTTAAGAACAGATTTTTAAAAAAATAGGTAAATCTGTTTATTTATTTATTTATTTTTAGAGAGGGGTGGGGAGAGAGAGAGAAAGAAACCAAACATCAATGTAGAGACAGTTGCCACCCATACAAGCCCTGACTGGGGATTCAACCCGCAACCTTTTGGTGTACAGGACGACACTCCAACCAGCTGAGCCACACCGGCCAGGGCAAGAACAGATTTTTTTTAAAAAGGAGGAGAAATGGTCCCCTTTCCACTCAAACATTACAATATTAACCACAGCCCTGGCTTGTGTGGCTTGGCTGGATGAGTGTTGCCCTGTGCACTGAAAGGTCACCGGTTCGATTCTCAGTCAGGGCACATATCCAGGGGTTGCAGGTATGATCCCCATTAGGGGTGCATACAGGAGACAACCAATCTATGTTTCTTTCTCACATCGATGTCTGTCTGTCTGTCTCTCTTTTTCTCTCCATGTCTCTTCCTCTCTCTATAAAATCAATAAAAACATTTTTTTTTTGGTCAGTCCTCACTCAAGGACATTTTTCCATTGATTTTTTAGATAGAGTGGAAGGGAAGGAGGGAGAGGGAGGGAAAGGAAGAGGAGGGGAGAGAGAGAGAGAGACATCAATTGGTTGCCTCCCACACAACCCCAACTGGGTCGGGAATTGAACCTGCAACCCAGGTACATGTCCTTCACCGGGAATTGAACCCACGACCCTTTGGTCCACGGGCCAACACTCTAACCACAGAGCCAAGCAGGCCAGGGCTAAAAACATATTTTTAAAAAATTAACCATAACTTGAGGATAAGCATCATCAAACCTGCAGATATTACAGACCTGTCCCCCTCCCAAAAGAGCTGCCTCACAATGCAACCACAATGGTAATTCAGAGGTGACCAAGTATTAATAAAGCAAAATAGAAACAAATTATAAAGTAAGACAATATTAAAGACGTGAAGACTTGGCTGAAGAGACTCCAGATTTTGCAACTGGATTTTGGCAGCTGATTCATTCTCAGCTCCATTCTTTTCAGTCCAATGTTTTATCTCCCTGAATTATTTCTTCCTTCCAAACTTTTCAGTAAACTGCTGTTTCAGTATTTAAATCATAAAAAACTCAACAAGCAAGCAAAAAGCCGGGACTACCAAATTCTTGCATCCCAGCTCCTAGAGGGTGGCAAATACCAGTATCAGGTAGGTTAGGAGACACTGAAGTGAAGAGCCCTTATCTCTAAGGCATAGCTCCTGGTTTCCAGGCAGAGCTCAGCACAATGAGAATTGGCCAGATGGGTAAGGCCCATGTCATAGCAGCCAAATCATCTAGCAGTGGTGCCAAGGGGCAAGTGGTGCTTCTTGGGGTTAATCTCAAATGGCCAAAGGGTATTTTCCGTATTTAATAACCCACAATCCATTCAATTCAGCAGACTTTTAATCAGCTAGATCTGACATCTAAGGGTTTAATTGACTCTGACACTGCACTTAATTATTTTATTTACCAGCTGGACTTGGTATATGTGTGACAGAGGACATAAGGGACTCAACTGTTTTTAGTATTAAAACCTTATCACGCCTGGCCAGTGTGGCTCAGTGGTGGAGCGTTGACCCATACACCAAGAGGTTGCTGGTTCGATTCCCGGTCAGGGCACGTGCCCAGGTTATGGGCCAAATCCCCAGGCAGGGGGCATGCTGGAGGCAACCAATCAATGTTCTCTCTCATCGATGTTTCTATCTCTCTCTCCCTCTCGTTTCCCTCTCTCTCTAAAAATCAATAAAGAAAAAAAAAATACCCTACCAGGATTCCCTGGGATTAATATACATTTTGTCTGATGCACATCTTTTGCATCTACCGCATTATTCAAAGCTCTCCAATACTCAGAAGTGACCTTAACACACTGTAATATTGTTAAAAGCCAGAGGTAACTGTATTCACCACCACTAGGACATTAACCAGGAACTTAATATGAGATAACACTATATATCCCACAAACATTAAAATGATAAAGGAATATTATAAACTTCATGTCAATAAATTAAACAACTTACATGAAATTAATAAATTTCTCTGAAAATAAAACTCATCTGAGCTGACACAAGATGAAGTAGAAAATCTGAATAGCCCTATATCTTGTAAAGGAATTATATTTGCTTAAAACAAACAAAAGCAAATTTTAAAAACCTTCCCACAAATATCAAATCATTAAGTTGCACAATTAAAACTGTTATATAAATTATATCCCCTAAAACAAACAAAAAACTTTCCCACAAAGAAAACTCCAGTCCCAATAGTTTCACTGATGAATTATAACAAACATTAAGGAAAATCAAAGACAAAAAATAATACTAAATTCTTTCAGAAAACAGAGGAGGAACAAATCCAACCTTGTTTTATGAAGTATGTATAACACTGACATCAAACCCTGAAAAAGACATTACCAGAAAAGAAAACTATAGGCCACTATTGCTCATGAAAACATGCAAAATTTTTCAAGTAGTAACAAATCAAACCCAGCAATACATAAAAAACACAATGTATCATAACCAAGTGGGGTTATCCTAGATATACAAGGTTGGTTTAACATTAAAATTAATTGCCCTGGCCGGTTTGGCTCAGCGGTTAGAGCGTAGGCCTGCGGTCCAGAGAGACTGGTGTGCCTCGGTTTCGATTTGTCCCCGGCCCTGATTGGTCGTGCGGGAGGCGGCCACTCAATGTGTCCGTTTCACGTCGATGTTTTTCTCTCTCTCCCTCCCACTCTATCTGAACAAAAAATGGAAAAATGTCCTCAGGTGAGGATAAAAAAAAAAAAAAAAAAAATTTAATCAATGTAATTCACTATGTTAAAAGACTTCAAATATCCTTCAGCCTTTATCTTTCCAAACTGAAAAATTCTAAATTGTCCTCATACGGTTCCTTCTAACCCTTTGATTTCATACAAAATTCAAACACTCCATTGTATCTTGTGGAACAGCAATGAAAAACCCATACAATATTCCTAGTTTACCTGCATATCATAATTTTTACTAGTACAGGAAAAGCCTCACATTAGGTTCCCTAGTGACCCAATGTGGCCGAGGAGGAGCTACATTTAGCAGTGAAAGCCTGAAGTAGTGGGGGCAGGAAACCTTGACTACTGATCCTGACTTACCCTCAACATGAAATCTTGGACCAACCCTCCACGGACCTGCATAACACATGTCTAGGGGAAATAGCTCTGACGCTTGTGTGCAGAAGCACTTGTATGTTTTTCAATTTAATAACGGAAGCCAAGTAACACACAGGATAATGGGTTTAAATGGATGGAGAGCTTTAGAAAATGTGATCACAACACAAAAATGCATTACTTTCATGATTGAGCTTTTATAGTCTTACAAGAGCCATTTATTGAAGATCTGTTTTCATCTTGGTAAGGACCCTAAATGCCATTAACAACACATTGCATGTGAAGAAAAACAACTATCAATACACTGAGATTCTTTTATTCTCTCTCTACCTGACTTCTTTGGGCAGATGCCTAATAATAAACAAAACCTTTAAAATAAACATCTTCTGCATTAAATCAAGGTTAAAATTCTTAATCTGAGCAGCTTTATTCAATCAGAAAGAGGTCAAATATATATATTTAAATTTACATGGTATTCTCAATTTAGATAATTTATTCTAGAACAATAATCCAAAATATGGAAAAATCCATTTAACAAAGATTTGCTACATCATCGTTTATAGTTTTGTGACAGCCAATAAAATCATGAGAATTCTTAAGTCCAAAGAACTTGCTCCTGATTTTTCTGATCTCAACCATTTAATTAAGAAAGCTGTTGATGTTCAAAAGCATCCTGAGAGGAACAGAAAGGCTAAGGAACGATTCTAAATCCCATCTGATTCTGATCAATTGCCATATTCACTGGCTGGCTTGTTATTAGACTAAATGAGGAAACATGAGTCATCCATAGCCTCTTTTCTGGTTGCATACATTTGTCTATGCACTCAAGCAATAAAATCACTGTTTAACTAAAAGCATGTTTCGTATTTTTTCCCTAAAAAAAGAAAAACTGTATGGAATGTAAATGACTAATAACAGATGTGCTTTGATTAAAAAGCATTAACATTTTTTTTTTTAATTTTTTTTTTATCCTCACCTGAGGACGTTTTTCCATTTTTTGTTTAGATAGAGTGGGAGGGAGAGAGAGGAAGAGAGAGAGAGAGAGAGAGAGAGAGAGAGAGAGAGAGAAACATCGACGTGAAAGGGACACATCGAGTGGCTGCCTCCCGCACGACCAACCAGGGCCGGGGACAAACTGCAACCGAGGCACGTGCCCCTAGTGGGAACCGAACCCGGGTCTCTCTGGACCGCAGGCCGACGCTCTAACTGCTGAGCCAAACTGGCCAGGGCAAAAGCATTAACATTTTTTAAATGTTTTTATTAATTTTTAGATAGAGAGAAACATGGATGAGAAACATCAACAGGCTGCCTCCTGTACACCCCCTACTGGGGATTGAGCCCAAAACCCCGAGCATGTGCCCAGTGACCTCCTGGTACACGGGACAACACTCAATCCACTGAGCCACACTCGCTGGGCTGATTAAACAGCACTTTGAAACATATACTTGCCATTATTTGTATATACTAGGGATGGATATTACATAGAATATATTTAACTCCATGAACATGCATGCTGAAAATGAGGGGGGAACACAGAACTAGTAGCAGTTGTGTTGAGATAACTGAGTATTTTCTTTTTTTAAATCTATTCAAGGTTGGAATAATGTGTTTTCTCTGTTGGCTATGACCTAGCTATCTGGAAGTCATCCTATCAACTATATACCAGAACTCAAGTTTGAGAGTAATCCATTTAAAAAATGGCTGGGTAGTCCTGGTCGGTTTGGCTCAGCGGTTAGAGCGTCGGCCTGCGGTACAGAGAGACCCGGGTTCGGTTCCCGCTAAGGGCACGTACCTCGGTTGCAGTTTGTCCCTGGCCCTGGTTGGGTCGTGCGGGAGGCAGCCACTCAATGTGTCCCTTTCACGTCGATGTTTCTCTCTCTCTCTCTTCCTCTCTCTCCCTCCCACTCTATCTGAACAAAAAATGGAAAAAACGTCCTCGGGTGAGGATAAAAAAAAAAAAATGGCTGGGTACACAAAGCTCAACCAGTCATCACACAATTGACGTCACCTTCAATTTTAAAAGCAACGGCTTCACGTGCAGGTGTAAAATGTTCTCACTTGGTCTAATTTAGCCAAAACTGAATTATTTTACAAATAAGGCAAAAAGACCTCTTCAAATATAGGTTTTTATTCTCTAATTATGAGTAAAAAAAACAAGAGAAAGATACATTCAGATAAAACGCCCCTTATACCTGCTCCTCCCACATGGGGAACCTGCCTTCCCTAACTAACCTACTGAATGGAGACGATTCCTTTGCCAAGGGCTATTCATTTCACTTAAGGTTATGCGTATTCAAGTCTTTATCAGGGGCCCAGGATTCCGCTTGTGTAATTTAAGTGAAATTACATTTAACTATTCATCAAAGCCAAATAAAATGATCCTGTTCCTAGCCTTCCTCATGAATCTAACAGGATATGTGGAAAAGTTCAAGGAACATGAGCTTTGGCGTCACAAGGGCCTGGTTCTCCATGCAAGCGTCCCCTTGCATATGGCTGTGGGAAGCTAAACAGTCTCTCTGAGCCCCGTTTCCTAGCTGCACAATGAGTGTTGCCCACCCCGAAGGGTTAAAAAGATAAACACATAAAAGCATCAAGCAATGTACCAAGGACGTTAAGGAGGATCACTACCCTCCTTTGCTCATCTCTATGGTGTTTCTGTCCAGGTGACCACCAGGTATTTTTTAAAGTTTTGTGAAATGATTTGTAAGAACATGAAAAATCCTTATAAAATGTTAATAAAGACAGGATACAAAATCAGATCTTAGTATAATTCCAACAAGTAAAAAATACGTGACATCTCATGAATACAAAAAAGACTGAAAGGAAATACACTGGTTTCCTCTTTAGTACAATGAAGTACCTATGAAAGTATATAGGAAGTGAGCTACAGATTGCTCTCTTAAAAACATTACATATATTTTCTAAACTTTAAGCTGAATAACTTTTAAAATTTAATAAATGTTTTGCCAATACATCTGATAAAAGGTTAATATGCAAAATTTATAAAGAACTGATAAAACGCTACACCAAAAAACCCCCAAACAATCCAATTAAAAAATGGGCAGCCCGGCCAGTGTGGCTCAGTGGTTGAGCGTTGACCCATGCACCAGGAGG
The DNA here is from genome assembly GCA_030848825.1 of Tadarida brasiliensis. Classification (NCBI taxonomy): domain Eukaryota; kingdom Metazoa; phylum Chordata; class Mammalia; order Chiroptera; family Molossidae; genus Tadarida; species Tadarida brasiliensis. The sequence goes on from CM061273.1 coordinate 62,593,506, forward strand.
TCGCCGGTTCAATTTCCGGTCAGGGCACATGCCCAGGTTATGGGCCTGATCCCCAGTGGGAGGCATGCAGGAGGCGGCCAATTGATGTTCTCTCTCATCAATGTTTCTATCTCTCTCTCCCTCTCCCTTCCTCTCTCTAAAATCAATAAAGAAAAAAAAATTAAAAAAAAAAAAAAAAGGGCAAAGGACCTGCACAGACACTTCTCCAAAGAGGACATACAGAGGGCCAATAGACACATGAAAAGATGCTCAACGTCACTAATCATCAGAGAGATGCAAATTACAACCTCAATGAGAAATCACCTCATAGCTGTCAGAATGATTATCATCAAACAACAAGTGTGGGCAAAAAGGTGGAGAAAAGGGGACCTTTGTGCACTTTTGGTAGGAATGGAGACTGGTGCAGCCACTGTGGAAAGCAGTATGGAGATACCTCCAAAAATTAAAAACGGAACTGCCTTCTAACCCAGCAATTCCACTGGGAATTTATCTGAAGAAACCCAAAATACTAATTCAAAAGAATATATGCACCCCTATGTTCATTGCAGTGTTATTTACAACAGTCAAGATTCGGAAGCAGCTCAAGTGTCCACCAGTAGAGGAGTGGATAAAATAGCTGTTGTACATTTAAACATACAATGGAATGCTACTCGGCTGTAAAAAAGAAGAAAATTTTACCCTTTTCGACAGCATGGATAAACCTGGAGAAAATTATGCTAAGTGAAATAAGCCAGTCAGAGAAAGACAAGTACCATATGATTTCACTCATATGTAGAATCTAATGAACAAACTGAACTAACAAGCAAAATAGAGACAGACTCATAGATAGAGAATAGGCTGACAGCTCAGTGTGGGAGGTGGGGGGGCAGGGGGGGAATGGGAGTGGAAGGATTGAGTTAAAAAAGGAAAAAAAAAAGAGAAAGAACTCAGACACCAATAGTGTGCTAACTGCAGGGGGGAGGGGTGTAGGGGGAAGTGGAGGAGGGTATAGGGGGTTATAAATGGTGATGGGAGAAAAACAAAATAAATAAAAAAACTTAATAAATGCTAGCTTTTCTTGTCCTTTATCTGATATATGTCTGTGACCCATTCCTAAGAAGTCTCCATTGAATTTTCCCCTGTAGGCTTCCCCCCACTCCATTCTAGCCAGAATTCCTGCCTCACTGTCACTGATGGCAATTCTTTCCTTCCAGCATATATCAGTTAAAAAAAACAAACCCAATCACATAATCTAAATGGCTGTTACTACCAGAGCCCTAGTCCAGAAGAGATACTGCCACACTGCAGTACAATGAAATGCTCTTAAAAAAAAAAGTCTGTCTTTTAGTTTAAGGGGGAAAAAACCAAAACAACCATCCTGGTGTTGTTCTAGTCTCCTGTCCTTAAAGCAAATAAAAGGGGAATGAGGGGCAACATGCAACACAAAGGCACAAAGAAATCCCATCTCAAACCAAAACAACTATTCTGGAATAAGTCACTGAAAAGTTTGGAGGCTTTATTAAAACAACTCATCAGCCCTGGCCAGTTTGGCTCAGTGGTTAGGTCATTAGCCTACAGACAGAGGGTCTCGGGTTTGATTCCTAGTCAAGGGCACGTACCTGGGGTGCAGGTTCGATCCCCGGCCCTGGTGGGGGTTGTGTGGGAGGCAACCAATCGATGTGTCTGTCTCTCTCACATTAATGTTTCTCTCTCTCTCTCTCCCCCTCCTCCCCTTCTACTCTATCTAAAAGAATCAATGGAAAAAATATCCTCAGGTGAGGATTAACAAACAAACCAACAAAAACTCATCAGCACAACTAACAAAGTGCCCTATATGCAAATTATTCAGGGTCAACAGTTTATTGTGGACTTTCAGGAAGGAAACACCACTGGTCCTCACTGAGCAGCCTGGCTTTTTTTTTTAAAGATGCTCTTCACCTCATATGGAAGAGGAGCTCTAAAAAGTGCCTTAATCACTGAATACTTTGGACAAACCAAGATCATTAGGATTTCATCTTTTGAACCTCACTTGGTTGTTCACACCCATAAACAGGCAACAATTATGTCAGTAAGCAGCTTTGCATGAATATTGCATATACACCACACATCAAACAAGATATTCTGGCTTAGCTAGGCTCTCCTTAAAAGGCCCAGGAACAAGAGGCTGCCCCTTTAGGGCTAGAAGACTAGAACAAGAGGTCAGAAAGACAGGAGGGACATAAAAGTTAAGCTGCTGCACCACCTGCTGGGCCAAAAGTTACCCCTTACCTTAAGCCAATCTCTCATTGCTCCCATTTTTATGTTGATGACTGTCATCATCAATTTCTTCGCCCTTTAAACATAATACCTCCTCTATAAACTTAGCTTTTAAAATAATTTTATTCAAGAGGGTGCATCTTGAGACTATTACCAAATCTCCAACAGCATTAAGATAATTTTTGTTTTGTGATAAATGAACACCAACAAAATACTACATCTTAAACACACAAACACACCTCTTCAGACACATACAGAAGAGAATATAGGTACTTCCTCCTTACCTGAGCAATAGCTGCCTCGTTATCAGCCAGTCCCAATAAAAAGATCCTCACTTTGTCGATCTTGACTGGGACCGTTCTCCCTCTCCATTCCACTTCACTCATGGTAGCTGCCTGTTTGGCTCGAGTCTGAGTGATCAATGCCTGGAAAGTAGTTTCAGAAAGTTCAAGATTTACCTGATGGCTACGACCCGACTAAGGTAAAATAAGTAGAAATTAGTATTGTCTCTTTCTATAACATATTATACCTTATAAAGTAGAGTATATACAAATTTATATTTAAATTCTTCCTTGGCTTACAAAAACTCAAATTTTAAAAGGACAAAACAAAGTTGAAAAGACCATCCCTAATTCTGCTAAGGGTGTAAGGAGAAAAGCGTACCTGTATACACCACAAGCAGAAATGTAAATTAGTAGAAACTTAAAATATTTGTCAATATGTATTAAAAGTTTCCAAAACATTCGATTCTACTTTTAGGAATTTATCCTAAGGAAATAATCAAGAATGTGTACGAAAACTGGGGACATGAATATTCATGGTAATACTGTTTAGCACTTATTAACAGGGATGTGGTCAATTAAACCAGTCTTCAAAGGAGTACCACGTGGCCATCAAAAAACAATGATGTAGAAATGTATTTACTGAAGTGAAAAAAACTGCATGTGACCTATTTTAAAAGAATGTTACTAAACAGTTTACTGAGATCCCATTTTAAAAATACATGCCTTGCCCAGGCTGGTAGGCTCAGTGGTTAGAGCGTTGGCCCGCGGACCGGAGGCCTGGGTTCGGTTCCCGCTAAGGGCACGTATCCTGGTTGCAGTTTCTCCCCGGCCCCGCTTGGGGTTGTGTGGGTGGCAGCCAGTCGATGTGTCTCTCTCACATGGATGTTTCTCTCTCTCTCTCTTCCTCCCTCTCTCCCTCCCACTCTATCTGAAGATAGATGTAAAAATGTCCTCGGGTGAGGATAAAAAATAAAATAAAAAAGAAAATAAAAATACGTGCCTTTTTTCTCTACACATATAAAAGTCTGCAAGATATTCATCACATTATTAATAATAGCTACCTCTGGTTGGTAACCTATGTGATTCTATTTCCTCCCATCTTCTGTATTTCCTACATTTCCTATGAGCCTATATTGCTTAGAAAATAAATGTAACATGGGAAAAAAGTCGAATACTTAAAAATATTCAATGAAAAAGTTTTTTGCCAAAAAATATATAGATAGCAATAAATATGCATATATTAATAGAAATCATATTGGGTGATGGGATTATGGATTACTTCTTTTTCCAGACTTTTTTAAAACCAAAGATTTTTCACAAAATGTACATACTAGATTACCTCCAATTTTTCAGCCAGGAGACCCTCGGTGCCCCCAGACCTCAGTCTCATCTGCATGAGTTCACTGATAGCTGACTGGTCCCCTGAGGACAATACAGAGAGAGAGCAGAAAATGTTCAAGGGTCTGGTCTGGTCTCTCCAAAAACACTAGATTCACCTCTGACGTGAAGGAGTTCCCCTGCACAGCACGTGCAGTGACTCCCAGTCCTAGTATGAAGCTTCTCAGGGTACAGAAGATGGCAGGGTAGAAAACGAAAGCAAAGGCATTGCCTTCTGCGATTTTGAGCCGGGCTGACTCTGACAGTTCTACCTTTTTCATCAACCAAAACCCATGTCAAGGATGAAGGGAAGGGAAAGGGAAGCAGGTTACATCAATCCCAGGCTCTCGGAGATGGACCACCCAGCCACCCACAGTGCTCGCGCAGCGCCTGCTCACCAATGTTGTATGCACAGTAGCGGATGTTGGGCGAGATCTCTTCCACACGCTGGTTGTACAGCACGGCCTGCTCTTCTGTGAAAGCGCTGGCGAGCTTCTCGTAGATAGTTCTGCGAGGAAAGAAGCACCAGGTTTCCCAGCAGCCTTATTTTAAGAAAATGAACTCACAAGGAACATGGTGGCTAAAAACAAAACATGGCACTTTGAGGCCCTTACACCAACTCCCGGAACTGGCATGTTGTGAGGATGAAAGAGAATAACCAACTATTCTAAAGGGAAAAAAACAAGAAACTGTACTAACTTTCACAGAAACAATCATCAGCTCAGCTGAAGCTCGAAGGAACACGACTATCTAGAATCAGAACTGGCCATAGCCTTTGGATCGGAGAACTTACTTGCATTTGTTAAAAGCCTCAATGGCAGCTTTCCATTCTTGATGTTCAAACCGCAGCATTCCTGAGAGGTAAGCTGTGTAAGCCTGCAGCATGACAGGGAAAGAGTAACTGCTTCAGCACCCAAGCACCAGCTCAACCTTCGAACTTGGGTTTTGAGAATACAGACATTCAGGTTGACTTTAAAAGAGAACAACTTTTCACTGATCAAATGTGATGCACAGGTAATTTGTTATGATTCATTTATTTCCTAGGAGAGAACTTCAAAATAAAGAAAATTTGTTTTCTTCATCTGACTTAAAACCAGCTTCTGGGCTATAATGTAAGAATCAAAAGTTTAATATAAACTTGCAGTATCTATCTCTTTTTAAAGATTCATTTAGCCCAGCCAGTGTGGCTCAGTAGTTGAGCGCCGACCCATGCACCGAGAGGTCGCCAGTTCAATTCTGATTGGGGCACATGCCCAGGTTGTGGGCCAAATCCCCAGCCGGGGGAATGCAGGAGGCAGCCAATCGATGTTCTCTCTCATCGATGTTTCTATCTCTGTCCCTCTCCCTTCCTCTCTCTAAAATCAATAAAGAAAAGAAAAAAAATGTTTTTAATAAAACATTCATTTAAAAAATTCTTATTTTGCGAACTCTTACAAATATAAGATGAAAACTTTGCATATACATATCAAAATAAACATGAGCTTTCTTTAGAAGTTAGAGCTAATTATTAAAAACCGAGAGCTCAAAAATAAGAGATATTACACTGGCCAGGTAGCTCAGTTGGTTGGAGCAACATCTCGTACACCAAAAGGTTTCAGCTTCGATTCCCAGGCAGGGCACACACCCAGGCTGCAGTTCGATCCCTAGTTGGAGTGTGTACAGGAGGCAACGGATCAATGTTTCGCTTTCATACTGATGTTTCTCTCTCCTTCTCTCTCATATCAATAAACATATCCTTGGGTGAGGATTAAAAAAAAAGATATCACTTCACCTTGAAAACCCAAGATCAGTTTTTTCACTCTCCTATCAATTTATAACCTAAGAAACTCTGTTGTGTTTAACTGTATTTTTTAAGTCACGTCTCTGATCTCCACAATAAGGCAAGGCTGATGTTAAGGCACTCACCTGAGCCTCTAACTTGGTCTTGGCATCCACACGATTGCTCTCACACAAGCGCTCCAATTCCTCTGCATGTTTCACAGCTTTGCGTAAGCGAGACAATAAGTGGAACCGTTTTCGGGGTTCAGTGTTGGCTTCCTGTTTGAGCTGCATGGCATAGCTCCAGGCTCTTTCAGCATCCATCAGAACCAGAAGCAAATATCTAAACCAGAGACAAGAACGAGCGAGTTGCACAATAATGGCCAGGAGCATCAGACTCAGGCATTCTCCAAGGCACAATCTTCGATTTCTCACCTCTCTACACACTCCCTGGCTCTCCTAACTACTCTTCTCACAGTATCAAGCGTAACTCCCAAATCAGCACCTCTGATCCCGACTCAGGTTTCTAACCAACCACCAATACATCTCATTGAAAAGCCTGCTCCTACCTCAAACAGTAAACCTATACTGACCCCTCCCAAATTTTAGCAAATAGAGGCCATCCAAGCACACAGTCTGGCCCCACCTTTGAATCCACACCTCCTTCATCCCAACCCAGTTAGAAACCAAGGTCTGAAGAGGCAATACATTGACGTGGTTAAGAAAAAGGCTCCAGAGTCTGGGTTGGAATCTCAGTGCCATCACTCACTAGCTGTGTGACTTTGGGCAAAGTACTCATCTTTCTGTGCCTGACTCTCCCATGCAGTAATACATATAACACACTTAGACCAGAGCCTGGCACTTAACTAAGTACTAAATAAGTTAGCTACTTTATGATTACTGTGGTGAATCTTTGTTTGAACTATTGCCTTTGCCCAGCCGGTGTGGCTCAGTGGTTGAACGTCAACCTATGCACCAAAAGGTTGCTGGTTCCATTCCCGGTCAGGACACATGCCCAGGTTGTAGGCCTGATCCCCAGTGGGGGGCATGCAGAAGGATTGATGTTTCTCTCTCTCTCTCTCCTTTCCTCTCTCTAAAATCAATAAAGAAAAAAAAATTTTTTTTAATCCTCCCCCGAGGACATTTTTGCATTTATCCTCAGACAGAGCAGGAGGGAGAGAGGGGGGAAGAGAGAGAGAGAAACATCGACGTGAGAGAGACACATCAAGTGGTTGCCACTCACATGACCCCAACTGGGGCCCGGGACAAACTGTAACCGAGGTACGTGCCCCTAGCGGGAACTGAACCCAGGACTCTCTCGTTTGCAGGCCGATGCTCTAACCGCTGAGCCAAACCGGCCAGGGCAAGAAAAAATATATATTTTTAAATGTTTTAAACTATTGCCTTAATTCATCTTCCTTAAATGTCAGCTTAATCTCTCTCTCCAAAATAAAGGTTCTCACTATTATAAGAGACTCTTCCTAACTTGATCATATCAGATTTATTCAATACTTCCTGCCCCATCCCATCATGGTCTCTGTGCTCTAGTTTTCTGTCTCCACACACCAAGCTCTCAGACTCTTCGCTGCCTGAGCAGAGGCTAACAGCTGTCCAGAGCATGACAATTCCTCAGCACCATGGACACCACAGCATGACATTTCCCCTGCCACAGACTGTTCTTTCCTCCACAAATCCTTCATGGTCCAGCCTCCTCTATGCAGGCTCCCTATTAAGAACCTCAAGCTAATCTCTCCCCTCCAACAATTCTTAAATGTCAATGACACACACTATGGCAGTTTTGCTATCTTGCAGTGTTTCCTGTTTGTATTTAACCAGTATTTCTCAACAAGATCACAGTCAACAAGGTTCAAGAACTATGCCTCCTAAACTCTTCCACATCCAATATGTGTCTAGCTCAGTCCTGGCCACACACTAGACCAGGGGACAGCAGACTTTTTCTGTAAAGGGTCCAATAATAAATATCTTAGATTCTGTAGGCCAAATGGTTTCTGTCACAATCACTCTGTTATTGTAGCACAAAGCAGCTGTAAACAATACTAAACGAATGGTGTGGCTGTGTTCCAATAAAACTTTATTTACAAGAACAGGTGGCAGGAGTACCAATTTGGCCCACAGGCCAAAGTTTGAGGAACTGACCTAGAGACGTTCAATACTTGTTGCTTGAGAGATTAATTCTTCTGCCAATACGAAGCCTGGGTGCATCCAGCACTGAAACACAGACCTCTCCTGTTATCACTGACATACAGCCATACTTCACGTAAGATACACTGATTTAAGCAAGCACTAAGACGCTGCAATTTGCATTCTAGAAACCTTACCTAATAACTGATTAGATTTTAATCACTGACTTTAACATTTACCATTCCACTACAGTTTTTGAACAAGTTCTTGAACCTGTTTGAGCCTCAGTTTCCTCATCTTATTGTATAACACAGCAATAGTAAAAATGCCCACTCCACAGAGCTGCTAAAAAAAATCACGAGGCAATTAATTGGTCAGGCACATTGTAATTGTTCAATAAATGAATTAGCAAAAAGTATTCAGCACCTAGCACTGAGCAACCAGTACCTGTTATCAGTGAGAAGATCTTCAGTTACTTTTTTCCCTGTGAATTTGTGTCTGTTCCCCATCTTGAAGTTAAGTGTTTTCCGGAGACGTCTCTGTCTACGGGAACAGTAACCTCTGTAAGAAACCACAGACAAAAATCATTCAGCCAAGCTGATAGCACTTTCAACAGTAAATTCTGTAACAAGGTAAGCTCGAAGGGTTAACATGTTCTACTTATGGTTACTACAGACACCACACATCATCTTGCAAACATTCACTAAACTGAAACATGCAAGGCTGACTGGCATCACAGAAAACATGGAGACAGAGGACACAATACTCATTCTCAAAGAACCCATACTCTGGTTAGGGAGGATCATGCAGATAAAATGGCAACCAAGAAAACAAGGCAAATGTCAAATTAAATGTAAAGGACATAAGTAATCATTCTCTTCTTGTTAACTTTTGCTTGAGCGAACTGATGATGGGTTTTGAAAGAATGAGTAGGACCCTCTTATGCCAAGCCTCCCTCTGCTCATGTAGCTCTTTATTCTTACTTCTATTATAGTATAGAGCATTATAATTAAGTTCTTACATGTCTGTCTCACTAATATAAACTCTTTTAGTGCAAAGATGATTTTACTTTAAAATTTCTTAGCACACTGCCTAACATATAGTAAAAGTATTTTGACTAGCGTGAAAATACATACAAAATTTACCAACCCTTAATAAAATAATATAGCATATAATTTATAATACAGAATAATATTCAAATGATATTTTAGTATCTTAGTCCTAAACCTACTAGGGTATAGCTTATTAAAAAGAAAAATAAGCCCTGGCCGGTTTGGCTCAGCAGTTAGAGCACTGGCCCGCAAACCGGAGAGCCCCGGGTTCGGTTCCCACTAAGGGCATGTACCTCGGGTGCAGTTTGTCCCCGGCCCCGGTTGGGGTCATGTGGGTGGCAACCACTCGATGTGTCTCTCTCACATCGATGTTTCTCTCTCTCTTCCTCCCACTCTATCTGAAGATAAATGGAAAAAAAAATCCTTAAAAATTTTTATACTCCCTGAACCAACCATCTACTTCTATACTATTCTATACTCAAGAAATAATAAGAAATACAAAGAAGTTTGAACAGAGATTCATGGGAACAAAAACTGTAAACCCACAAAATTGGCTCTCACATAACTAAGTTGAGGGAAAAGGTAAATAAATTACGGTATGCATATACACTGGGCAGTAGTGCAACTAATAAGAATCGTGTGTAGAAGACTTTTATAAGCAGGCAGAAATATATACAATATAATAAAATATATACAATATAATATATAATATAATATAAAAAGGGGGATACAAAGTTTTATATACAATATGAGTAAGCTTATAAAAAGTGCATAGAAAAAGACTAAAAAACCAAAAACACTATTGGGTAGGCACACATATACAAATGTATTTATGTATTTAAAGACATAAAAATAACTAAAAGGTACACATTAATGTCAATTTTATGTTATGTATATTTTACTACCAAAAATCCAATTAAAATGCAATATTAAATAAAATTAATAACTAGGAAAAAAAAAACAGAAATCAGAATCAAACAACAGGGAACAGATAAGCAGATCGTGGCTCATCCCTACAATGGAATTCTACTAAGCAATATATTAAGTGAAATTTCTAGACACAAAAGGCCATATACCGTAGGATTTCACTTACGTGACATTCTGAAAAAAAAAAATAAAACTATAAAGCTACAAATGAGAACAATGACTGCCAGGAGCTGGGGGTAGGAAAAGGGGATTAACTACAGGGGAACTTTCTGAGATAATGAAAATGTTCTATTTCTCAATTTTATAGTGGTTACCAAGGTGTATCAGGATGACACTAACCAACTGAGCTACTGCCCAGGGCTAAAGTGGTTACCTAATTGTGCACGTTTGTTAAAATTCATCAAACTGTACACCTGAAAAGGATGAATTTTTATGTATATAAATAATACTTCAAAAAGTACAACTTAAAGAAAGATGAGAACATGTCAAAGGACACAGTAGCCAACATAAAGGGGCTTACTGGCCAAATCTAGGTCATTCAGAACATCAAAATATATGTGACAGTATCAGATTACAATTCACAGAATAAAATAGAAAACTATAAGTACATATAAATACATAATAAACATGTTGAAAGTTTGATGAGCATCAGTAGCGAAATAAATTTAAATAGTGTGCTACCAGATGGGTACAATGAGATGAACAGCATCATCTCTCTGTGATATTCCTGAAAAAGGTATATAACCTGAATCTCATCAAGAGGAGGCATCAAATAAACTAAAACTGAGTGTCAGTCTACAAAATAACTGACCTGTAATCTTTAACAGCATCAAGATCTTGAGAAATCAAAGAAACACTAAGAAACCTTCACCAGAGTGAAGATTAAAGAGACAGGACAACTACATGAAACCATTCTGAACTGGATCATTTTGCTATAAAGGAAATTACTGAGACAATTAAGGGAATCTTGAGTGGGGTCTGAGGATTAGACACTAACAATTTTTCATTAGTTTCCTGCTTTTGATTATTGCAATTATGTAGGAGAACATCACTGTTTGCAGAAAATACACATAAAATATTCAGGGGTTGCCATGCTGGTTTGGCTCAGCAGTTAGAACGTCTGCCTGCAGATTGAAGGGTCTCAGGTTCAATTCCCAGTCAAGGGCATGTACCTGGGTTGCAGGTTTGATCCCCAGCCCTGGTGGGGATCGTGTGGGAGGCAACCAATTGATGTCTCTCTCACATCGATGTTTCCCCCTCCCTCTCTTCCTCCTTCCCTTCCATTCTATTTTTTTTTTTTTGGTATGTGCCCCTAGCGGGAACCGAACCCGGGACTCTCTGGTCCACAGGCTGAGCTCCAACCACTGAGCCAAACCAGCCAGGGCCCTTCCATTCTATTTTTAAAAAATGGAAAAATATCCTCAGGTGAGGATTAACAACAACAAAAAATTCAGGGGTGCCCAGCCAGTGTGGTTCAGTGGACTGAGAGTCATCCCATGGACTGAGAGGTCCCAGTTTGATTCCCAGTCAGGGCACATGCCTGGGTTGTGTGCTCAATCCCCAATGGGGGGGCATGGAGGAGGCAGCCAATTGATGTTTCTCTCTGACATGGATGTTTCTCTCTCTCCTCCTTCCACTCAAAAAATAAAAAAAACTCAGGGACAATTGGCATCAGATAGGCAATTTACTCATAATGGTTCAGGAAAAAGAAATATTATCCATAGTGTATCTGTAAATTTTCTGCAAGCCTGAGATTCTTTCAGATAAAAAAAAATTTAAACACTATTGAAGAAAATCAGGAAAAATTGAATAAAGACTGTGTTTAGATTATTTACATCACTATATAAGATGACATTAAGGAATTACTGCTAATTTAGTTAGATGGGATAATAATGTTTTGGTTATGTTTTCTAAAAGCCTTATTTATTGGACACAAATGTACGTACTGATGGGCAAAATGGTATGATGTCTAGAATTTGTTTTAAAATAATTCAGAAAAAAAAGCAATACAGACCACAATGAATGCTGGCAAGGATGTGGAACAACTAGAGCTCTCACACTGGTGGTAGGGGGTGCAAACTGGTACAGTGATTCTGGAAAACTGCTTGGCAATATGTTACTAAAGCTGAACATAAGCACATCCTACACTATTCCATTCCCAGGTATACAGTAAACATATGAATGCTTCCCTCCACCAAGACATATACAAGAATGCTTACGGCAGCACTATTTGAAATAGCCTGAACAGGAAACTGGCCAAATGCCCAGCAATAGTACAGTGGAAAACAGTGGTACATTCACCTGACAGAATACCATATATTGAAGAGAATAAAAGAATTACAACTATACACAACAATATGGAAGAATTCCAAACACAGTGTTGAAAGAAAAAAGGCTCTCACGAAAGAGTATATACTATGTGATGCTATTTAGATATATTTCAAAAATAAGCAAAACTAATCTAAGGTTAACAGGTCATGATTATAGTGACACTTGGGGAGGAAGGGTTTGTGATGAGAAGGAGCAAAGAGGGGACTTCTGGGATGCTGGTAATGTTCTGTCTCTTAATCTTGGTGCTGGTTACAGGTTGTGAAAAATCTATCAATTTCTGTACATTTCTTTGTATACAAATTATACTTCAATAGAATGGTTTTAAAATCCTTCAATAAAATGTTTTTTTGTTTTTTTTTTAAAAAGGAGGGGGAACAGGTGCAACAAAAAGGACAGAAAGTTGATCACTGTAATAAATGTGTGATGGGTTCATTGTACTATCAACCCTACATTTGGTTTTGGAAATTTCCTTAATATTTAAAAACAAATCAAGTCATAACAGTGTCCTGCTTAACTTTTCAGTGGCTTCCCAACACCTAGGTGAACACCTAAACCAGTTACCCTGGCCTAGAAGGCCCTACACACTCGGTTCCTGCCACTTCCCTCACTTCATCTCCTACCAGTTCCCACCTTGCTCACTCTGCCCTAGCGCTGCTGACCCTTCACCATATAGCTGATTCCTTAGAATCTGAGATTCACAGTGTTTTGTAGTACCTTTATTTTTTTTATTTTTATTTTTTTATCTTCACCCGAGGATACTTTTTGCATTCATCTTCAGATAGAGTGAGAGGGAGAGAGGGAGGAAGAGAGAGAGAAACATCGATGTGAGAGAGACACATCGACTGGCTGCCACCCACACAACCCCAACCGGGCGAGGAACAAACTGCAACTGAGGTACGTGCCCTTAGTGGGAACTGAACCCAGGTCTCTCTGGACCGCGGGCCGATGCTCTAACTGCTGAGCCAAACTGGCCAGGGCTTAGTAGTACTTTTAAAAATCAAATAGTCAAAGCCTGTACTTACAATATAGAGACAGTTAGATATTTCTGCTTTCAAAATACTAAACTGTATTACACATTAGGCATCTATTATATTTTTTAGACTCATATTAAAGCTGGTTTTGCTCAGCAGTTACAGCGTCAGCACACAGACCAACATGGGTTCGATTCTGGTCAAGGGCACATACCTTGGTTGTAGTTCGGTCCCTGGCCCTGGTCGGGTCATGCGGGAGGCAACCAGTCGATGTGACTCTCTCACAACAATGTTTCTCTCTCTCTCTTTCTCTCTCTCCCTCACACTCTATCCGGAGATAAATGGAAAAATAGCCTCGGGTGAAAATTAAAAAATAAAATAAAATAAACAAATAAATAAATGTTTACTAATAAATTATGATGGAAATCTCCCTTACATGTTTAAAATACTGTAAAGCTTTGCATTGAGCCAAGATTACACAATATAATTAAGTTAAAACAATGATTACCATTAACTGCTTATTAACTTCAGTAAAAGCCTCCAATGTATCTGCAATATTGTGAGGCGACATGGGTAAAAAGATTGGCTCCTTTTATTCACTATAAAGCTTTAAATTTGAAAATTAGGTGTATCTTTTGAGGATTCAATATAAGTTCAGAGCCAGACTTTCTAGGTATATTTTCTGATATCATAGAGTAAGTAGGATATTAACAAAGGCAAAAGAAGTTTGAAAATTCCACAATGATTTGCAAATGTCTTGCACATGATACTAACCTGTACCTTTGAAAATCTCCATGCCGTAAGCCATGCTGCTGCTGGGATTCCTTAATAATCTGAAGTACTAGAGCCAAGATTAAGGAAAAGCTTACAATGGCAAGAACCCAAATAAATCAAAACATGTTCCCATTAGTCTATCTTTGTATCAAACCACAGCACATTAAACATTTCTGAAATACTAAGCACATTAACCAGTGAAACCATTTTCGATAGCTATCTTGCCATAGGACAGGGCTAAGCACATAGAAAAGTTCATTGCCTTAACTATTACTACTTTTAAACTAAAAAAGGAAGCCATTACTAGCCATGAAGGATTACTGAAACCCAACAATTTATATAAAGCTGCTGGATTCTAAATGCTGACTGTAATTGGGGTGGTTCCCACTGATTTACACCTGGACCCAGCAATGTACTCATTCAAGCAGATTTGGGCTAATAATGACGTGTATTACTCGTCTACTTGCATAACCTCCTACATGTGCCAAACCTTAACAGCTGTGATGCTGCATGAACCAATGGTTAGCACATGCCAACCAAAGTAAGACCACAGTCTGCATAAAAATATTGAAGTTCTTCTTTTGAAAGAAAAAGCCCTGACCAAACTCTCCTTTTTAAGAATCTTAAAATATTTTAAGATCATGTAACAAACTTTAGAAAGTCCAGTGACCTTTACCTACAATTTTGGTTTTCTTTTAAAGTTTCCTCAATGGTTCTCTATAGGTATATTCTAAAATACTGAAAACTAAAAGGACTATTTCAATAACTAAAAAGGGGCAAGGAGACATAAGGTCGGTAGTAACATCAAGGCGTCCTAACATCCATTTGGAACTTATACCACAAGTTCAAGTAAAACTCCAACTCCCTGAAAAGTTAACTACATTAAGATGTCAAGCTAAATGTGTTATTTCAGAAACTCAAGCTACATTTTCTCCATTTGTTATTTCATTTCAAAAAGCCACTAACTAGTGTCATCAACACTCAACTGTGATTAGACTCTCATGAGAACTATAAATAAACTCCTTCAACTTATCTGAACAACTCTCAACATGGTAAAATGCCTCCAGATCTATTAATAAAGCTATACAAGTGAAGCTAAAAAGCTACGGTGATTTGCACTCAAAATGGGCAACCAGCTTCTCCTCAGAAGTCAATCTCTGCCTTCACTTCCAGAACATCCATCCAACTGTCCGACTGCTGTCAGACAAAAGTATCAACCCCAAACGTTAAGGCTGCAGTTTCCTCTCGCTAGTTCAGTAGCTGAAGGCGCCAGAGCAGAAGCTCACTGGGCTGGCCAGACTGCCGTCCCGTCACCAGCCCACCAACTGGGCAGCTGCGGGGAAAGTGCGGGAATCTGCTCAATAACCCGGTGCCGCCTGAAAGAAAAGGACGGTCCCCAGCGTGGAGGGAGAAAAACCGCTCAAATGACGGACCCTGGAACTCTGAGTGTCACAAAGTAAGGGCGAAAGAAAGTGCAACCCTCGGCATCTCCTGTCCAGGACCCGCGGGGACCCGCCGCCTCTCCCGCCCCCGGCCCGCCAGAGCGACACGTAGTCATTCCAAGTTAGGCCCGATGACTCCAGGATACTCTCCAAACTCAGGCTATCCCCGAATTCTTTGTTTGCCTTCGATCCGGCGGAAGGTCGTTCATTTTCCTTATTTTCTTCTCCTCCGGCACCGCGTCCACTGCCGCCGCCGCCGCCGCTGCCTCCGCCGCTGCCGCCGCCGCCGCCAGGAACCTGTTTCTCAGCAGCCATCTTGCCCCAGCGCCGCAGAGCAGGACGGGATAGAGGAGGCGTGACGACCGCGGCAGGAGAGAGTGGAACCAGCCTGGACGGGCTGACGGGATAGCAGCGGACTCCTCCGCCACGTCCCTGCCCGCAGGCAGCGGCCACTTGTTGCAGCGCGCCTGCGCGTGGGCTTGGATTCCTGGTCCCGAATTGTGGGGGAAGGGGCTGAGGGTTCTCAGGCGCTGGGATCGTAGCCCCTGAGGTTTTCTGCGGGGTAATCCCACCTCCAGTCCACCAAGGGCGGAGGACGTGGAGGGGGAAGCCCACCTCCTGCGTCCTTGGTCGGAGGATCCTGCTCGCGTCCAGCGCACAGAGGCCTGGGGCGGGTGGCTAAGGACTTTGGATTTCGGGGTGTCTGCCTTCCCGGGGCTCGCGAGGAGTGCCCACCTACAGTTCCGCCAGTGAGGGAACATCCTGAGAAAGGGCGGGCCAGGAAGCCCTGGCGGGGTGGGCAAGAAGCCCGACATAGGAACTCTATGACTGCTGGGTACCTGTGCCCTTCTTTGAACTTTGGGGCGAGCAGCCCGCGGAGAGAGAATTGTTGAGGCGACCAGACTAATGATCTCTGCTCTGCAATATAGCACTGCAGACTCTGGAGTCTGAATCTGCAGGTCCAATCCTGTCTCTACTATTATTGGTTAGGAGATGTTGGGCAAATAACTTCCTCTCCCTCTACACCTTTTCCCTCAGCTGTGAAAGGGGGATAACCAATTAAGACGGTTGTTACGAGAAGATTAAACGAATTAATGCATTTTAAAGTAAGTCTCTGCTCAACACCATTAATCAGTAGGGAAATGCAAATTAAAACCACAGTGAACTATCACCTCACACCCATTAGGATGGTTACTATCTTAAAATAACATGCACTGGTGAGGATGTGGAGAAATTGGAAACTTGTGGAAGATGGCATGATGGTTCTTCAGAAAAATTAAAGAATTACCATATGATTGAGCAATTCCACTTCTGGGTATATATCCAAAAGAATTGAAAGCAGCGTTGAGATATTTGTGCACTCACATTCATAGCAGCAAGGTTGCTGTTTGATCTCCGGTCAGGGTACATACAAAGAAGCAATCAATGAATGCATAAATAAGTGGGACAACAAATCTCTCTCTCTTCCTCTCTCTCTGTCTAAAAATCAATAAAAAGACCGGCTGGTATGACTCAGATGGTTGAGTTTTGTCCCATGGAATGAGAGGTCCCGGTTCAATTCCTGGTCAGGGCACATGCCTGGATTGTGGGCTTGATCCTCAGTGGTCAGTGGGGTGTGTGCAAGAGGCAGCTGATTGATGTATCTCTCTCACATCGATGCTTCTATCTCTCTCTTCTTTCTTCTCTCTCTAAAAAAATCAATAAAACCGCCCTGGCCAGTTTGGCTTAGTGGTTAGAACCTCAGCCCACGGACCAGAGAGTCCCAGGTTCGGTTCCCGCTAAGGGCACGTACCTTGGTTGCAGTTTGTCCTTGCCCCGGTTGGGGTCCTGTAGGTGGCAACCAGTCGATGTGATGTCCCTCACCTTACATCACATTGATGTTTCTCTCTCTCTTCTCTCCTCTCTCCCTCTCACTCTATCTGAAGATAAATGCAAAAACAAACAAACAAAAAACACAATAAAACAATATTTTAAAAAACTAAAATAAATAAATGTGCAAGAGATTTACTTAAAAAATCAATAAAAGCCCGGCCAGTGTGGCTCAGTGGTTGAGCACCGACCCATGCACCAAGAGGTCATGGGTTCGATTCCTGGTCAGGATGCATGCCCAGGTTGTATGCCAGATCCCCAGTGGGGAGCATGCAGGAGGTGGCCAATCGATGTTCTCTCTCATCGATGTTTCTCTCTCTCTCTCCACAATCAATAAAGGAAAAAAAATTTTTTTAAACAAAAAACAAAGACTTTAAAAAGGTAAACAGCATGGTATGTAAAATATATTTCAATAAAGTTTTTTTAAGTAAGTCAGATTGGGTTAGCCCTTTAGTCAAAACTCTGCAGTGGCTCCTCATTTTACTCACACTAGAAGTCACTGTCCTTACAATGGAGAAAAGCCCCACATGCTATGTATGCCTCTTACCTCCTCTCCTGCCAATCTCCTTCCTGTTCATTCAGCGCAGCCATCCCAGACTCCTTGCTTAGGGACCCAGCACCAGGTGCTGTTGGTCCAGCACTGGCTGTTCTCTATCTGGAATGTTCTTCTTCTAGCTATCTGCTAACCTGGCTCCCTCACCTCCTTCAAATCTATGCTCAAATGTCACCTTCCTAATGAGGTCTGCCTGACCATTCCATTTTAAATTGTACCATTGCCACTACCAAATTTGTACTCCCAAATTCCCTTACCCTGATATATTTTTCCTGCAAGTACTTATCAACTTGGAATAGATTAATAACTTACTTGAGTTATGTTTATTGTGCGTCTTCCCTGCTGAAAGGAAGCTCATGGAGGGCCTTGGTCTTTGTAGGACTCACTGGTAGATCCCAAGGACCCAGAACAGTGCCTGGAACGGAGTAGGTGCTTAATAAATACTAAATAAATGAATGACAAGCATCTCATAAACATGAACTGTTATTATCTTCCAATTCAATGAAAAGGTGGGCAGGGCAGGGGTGTGAATAATGTTCCCCTGCCCACTGGAGCAGGTAGCTGGGCTCCTGAGGCTGAGATCCTGGGGGGTGAGGGGAAGAGGAAAAAGAATGATTTTGACTGGGAGCCAAGGACAGAGCAGGGAAAGGTGAAGCAGAGATCAAGCTATAAAAGACAGAAGGTGGTGATTTTCATACCCAGTGAACTGGGGGGTTTAAATTCTATAGAAACAGTGATGATTCCATGTCACAAATGCTTGATGACTAATAGGTCAAAATTTAAAAGTATTATTTGTTTTTTTTTTTCTTTTCTTTTTCTTTTTTCGGTTAATCCTCACCCAAGGAAATTTTTCCATTGATTTTTAGAAAGAGTGGAAGGGAGGGAGGAGGAGAGAGAAACATTGATGTGAGAGAGACACATCAATTGGTTGCCTCCCTTGGTTGCTTCCCAAATGACCCAGGTCCATGCCCTTGACCTGCCCTTGACATGAACTCAAACCAGAGACCCTTCAGTCTCCAGGCGGATGCTCTAACGGCTGAGCCAAACCTGTCAGGGTAAAGTTTTATTGCAACCTAAACGCCCTCCTGGCCATCTAGGGAAATGCTGCTGGTGCATGGAACTCTGCTACTTTGTATTAAAGTTTTCCCTTTCTGGATATGTCAAGAGAAAGGGAAGAATTTTATTCATTCAGATTCAACTAACTGGCTTCAAGCCTCTCAGACACATCTCATTCCATTCTCCCCAGAGTCCTCTGAGGTGTTGTTATCCTATATTACAGCTGAGAACATTGAGGCATAACGCCAAGGACAGAGTCTGACACACAGGAGATGCTCAATAAATACTATTTATTGGGTTGAATTGGAGGGAGAAACTTTCAAGGGGGAGAGAAGGAAATGGGATGAAGTTAACCAAATTCCCTCATCCCCACGGGTGCGCTCTGGGGTCTCAGGTCTCGTGTGAGGCGCGGTGCTCCTGGGAACTACAAATGGGAAGAGGCATGGAGTACACCGCAGGGCCGTCCCACTCGCCAATTCTGGAAAACCGAGGCCCCCCGTCTGCCTCCACCTCTTGTCACCTCCCCACCACCACCTCTTAGCACCCGCCCGGAAATCTTCCCTGGACGCCCCCAGCCAGCCCGGGAAGGTCCGACGCGCCCACCAGGCTCAGGGAGGTGCCTAGGCGCGCTGGGTACCCGGTGAGCGCTCCCGGCAGCGCCGCACACACGCAGCTCCCTGCCATCGCTCCCTCCACTACTCCAGCGTTTGCCCGGGAGGTAGGTCAGTTCGCTGGTCAGCCCGGCACAGCCCAGATCCGGGGCTGGAGCGCGCCGACGACACCAGAGGACCCTGCGCCCCGGAATCGGGCTGCTCGTGCCTCGGCCAGGACGCGCCGGGGCCACTCAATAGCCCTCCCCCCACCCCCGGCGCAGCCAGACGCCTCGGGGGGCCATCCCACCCCTTCAACTGCTCGCTCCTCCCCCTGGTTCCAGCACACCCGGGTCTCCAGCTCCAGCAGCCGCGAAGCTCACTCCGCCTGCAGCTCAGCGGAGTCGTGCTGGGCGCTGCAGCAGGGGGAGCAACAGGGGCTGCACGCTCTCCAGGACTCAGACGGCTGGCTGCAGGAGCCAGGGTAGCCTTGGGTTCGGCTGCACCATGAATGACTCGGGTGGCCCTGGGGCCCAGGACGCGAGTGAGGCAGGCGGCGGGGGCAGCTGGCAGCCCGAGGCGGTCATCGTGCCCATGCTATTCGCGCTCATCTTTATCGTGGGCACTGTGGGCAACACATTGGTGCTGGCCGTGCTGCTTCGCGGCGGCCAGGCGGTCAGCACCACCAACCTGTTCATCCTCAACCTGGGCGTCGCCGACTTGTGTTTCATCTTGTGCTGCGTACCCTTCCAGGCCACCATCTACACCCTGGACGGCTGGGTGTTCGGCTCGCTGCTCTGCAAGGCCGTGCACTTTCTCATCTTCCTCACCATGCACGCCAGCAGCTTCACGCTGGCCGCAGTCTCCCTGGACAGGTAAGCAAGTGCCCTGGAAGCCCAGGGGCCAGTCAGCCAGGCAGGGGCAGGACTCTCGGGTCAAAGAAAGAAGTACAGAACCCTGGGTTGCTAAGTGGTTAGAGCGTCCGCTGAGCACTGAAGGGTCGCAGGTTCGATTCCCTACCGTTGGGGTGCGTGCTGGAGACAACCAATCGATGTGTCTCTATCACACTGATATCTCTCTCACTCTCTCTTCCTCCCTCCCTTCACCCTCTCTAAAAATCAGTGGGAAAAAATATACTTGGGTGAGGATTAACCAAAAAAAAAGGAAAGGAAAGACGTACAGAGAGTAGAAAAGAACTCTAAGAGGGCAGCGGGAACAGGAGGGAATGAAAGAGAAGCCGGCATGTTGGAGAAAAAGGAGTAAGAGCGGGGGACCGGGGTGTCTATCTATTAGGTGCGTCCTTGGGGCTGCAGGCTGGAGACCTCAGCTCTCTAGCGCCGCCGGCACCCGACAAAGCACAGCGTTTCTGGGTACAAAGTGTTTTCCCGTGCTTGGTCTCCTTGAGGCTCAATGTCCCTGTGAGATTGGAGTGGGAGGGATTATTGTGCCCAATTTATAGATTTGCTCAGAGTCGCCCATTGAGTAATTGTGTGCGGGAAGCCAGCAGTCTCACGGTATCAAACTCAGTTTTGAAGCCACGTTTTGCTGGGCGCACTCGACTCCGGTCAGGACTGCGGGATTTGGGTCCTTCGCGGGGCCCATGCCAAAGTCTGAGCGAGCAGGCCCGAGGACCCCTAGGTCGGTCCCACCCCGTGTGCACCCCCACCTCCACGTCCTGTCAAGGGCAGGGAGAGGAGCGTGTCCAAGCTCGCCCACCCTCCAAGCCAGAGTTTGGAAGGACACCTGGATGATTCTTGGGGAGGAAATACGGCTCTGACTACGGTATCTCCCCACCCTCACAGTCCCTGTCACCCCTGGAAAAGCAGCCAGGTGTGGCCACATTCCGCATACACCTCTCAGTTCACTGAACACGGACTGTGTCGGTTCCAAGAGCGGTGGTGGGACCCATAGAGTGTCGGCTTCTCTAAGTAGAATCCTCGAGGTACCTTGCCTGACGTTTTCAGGCTGTCTGCTAGAGCCTCAAGGCGCCTGGGTCTTACCTCTCGGGGCACCGTCACTGGTGGGTAATCACAGCCTCCCGGTGCCCCAGAGCCAGTTCAGCCTTCGCAGTGCTCTCTTGGGTGAAGTCTGACTGTGGTAGTAGTCCCGGAAAGAGCAGATGAGTGGCCTATGCGTGCGCCTTCCCTGTTGCTGCGTCTCTCCCACGTCTAGACGCTGCTGAGAGTGTGCGGGATGCACTGGGTCGCCCTCCGGGTGTGTGCGGCGTGACCGTGCACTAAGGACTTTCCTCGAGAGCGGGTGTGAGGCTCGAGGTGTAAAGGTCTGGGCCTGCTCCCGCGAATCCGCCCCCTCAGCCGACATCTCCCTTCCTGGCCTGACCCGCAGGTATCTGGCTATCCGCTACCCGCTGCACTCCCGCGAGCTGCGCACGCCTCGCAACGCGTTGGCGGCCATCGGGCTTATCTGGGGGCTGTCGTTGCTCTTCTCTGGTCCCTACCTGAGTTACTATCGCCAGTCGAAGTTGGCCAACCTGACCGTGTGCCACCCGGCGTGGAGCGCGCCTCGACGCCGCGCCATGGACCTCTGCACCTTTGTCTTCAGCTACCTGCTACCGGTGCTGGTAATCGGCCTGACCTACGCGCGCACTCTGCGCTACCTCTGGCGCGCGGTTGACCCGGTGGCCGCCGGTTCGGGCGCCCGGCGCGCCAAGCGCAAGGTGACGCGCATGATCATCATCGTGGCGGCGCTCTTCTGCCTCTGTTGGATGCCTCACCACGCGCTGATCCTCTGCGTGTGGTTTGGCCACTTTCCACTTACGCGCGCCACCTACGCGCTGCGCATCCTCTCGCACCTGGTCTCCTATGCTAACTCATGCGTCAACCCCATCGTCTACGCGCTGGTCTCCAAGCACTTCCGCAAGGGCTTCCGCAAGATCTGCGCGGGCCTGCTGCGCCGCGCCCCGCGCAGAACCTCGGGCCGCGGGTGCGTCGCGGCGCAGGGCACCCGTAGCGGCAGCCTGCTGGAGCGCGAGTCCACTGATCTGACGCACGTGAGCGAGGCGGCCGGGCCTTCCGCCTCTGCGCCGGTTCCTCCTAGCGTCCCGGCCCCACGCCAGGTGCCGGGCCAGTCCTGGCGGGACCAAAAGGTCCCCAACGGCATCCTGACAGCTAATGTAACTTAAACGCACTTAGGGGGTACGTTTGTGTATTAAAGGATTGGAGTCAGAGGTCGGGGACTCGCGGATGGAGTTCCGTCTGTTAATAAAATGCGCAAGCCATTTCATGTGCAGTGATGCGCTGTGTCTCCGCGTATCTCATGAGGTTCTGTGGTGAGAAGCCTCTGGGACTTCACAAGGGAACGTTGGATGATTGCGTGCAGGTGCTTTTCTGAGGGGGAAAGAGGGCAGCCCGCACGGAAGACACCCGAGTTAAAAATCTGCGTAGAAATTCCCAAAGGAGTGAGGCTGGGGAGCACGGGACACGCGAAGGCTCTTTGCACGTGGCCATCTGGCAGCACCAGGTGCTTATAGATCGGCAAACCAGCAGCGGCCAATGCGTGTGACACGGGCAGGCAGAGTGTTTAAGCGCACTCGATAAACTCGGTCGATGACGGACACAGACACTATGTGTGTTCCTAAGTAGCGTTCGTGCGTCGGTGTGTGGCGTGTACTCCTCCCCTACTCCCAGCTCCCTGAGTCTCTGCAGTCCTATCAGTGCCAACAGACTTCAAGACTTGGGGTTTCCTTCCCCAGCTGTAGCTATCTGGGATCAGGTCTCTAACAGCTGGGTTTCTCCTTTGGGCCATGAAAGTCGCGCCGCAGCCCCGCTGGTCCTATTCCAGGGCGCACACAGCAGTTCTAAGGCACTGCTGGGTTAGGGAAGGCTGAGAATCTGGTGCAGGGAACAGGAATGCCCTAGGCCTTTGCTCATGAACTAGCTTCCACCTGTCCCGCCTCGCCCCACTCTTGGAGTCCTTGAGCCAGGGCTTTTTACAGGAAGTCAGTTCAGTGTTTAAGGAGAGGCAGGAAAACTCTCAAAGCTGTGCCCATCTCACATCGTTGAGTGCAGGGCACTTTGACAAAAGCTTGAGTTTTTAGCCAGGCAGATACCCACTATGGAAACGCAAAGGAAGCCATTGGCATTTGCCTAGATTGGAAGGGCCAAGTCAGGGAAGGAGCAGGTGGGGGTGGGGGTGGTTCTGTGCTTGCCTGGCCCACTTAGCTGGCCTTGAATGTGGCAACCTGTTCCAGGTGGTGGAAATGGAGCAGGACAGGAAAGTCTAGGCAGGTGCAGGGCGGGCAGGGCTTGGTCCTGGGCTTTGTCTTTTGGTGTTTGCAGAACCCAGGGTGGGGGTAGGGGTGCCAAGTCCAAGGCTCCAGGGTCATTGCATAGAGCAGCTGTCTCGGCCAACTGCTCAGTCCCCCAGAGAAGTGACTGAAATAGAGGTTGTAGCTTAGGCGCACCGCTGCTCCAACCATCCTCTGTGCAGCCACTAATGATGGCCCTGTGGCTCCTGCTCCATCTCGCCTTGCTCAGACTTGGCAGCACCAGGCCCCTGGTCCAGGGCCGCAGCTTCCGTGCACCAGCGGTTGGTAGGTGGAAGGCCTAAGGTCATGAGCTTTGGGATTTGGGTCCCAAGGCACCCAGGTGACCTCGATCTCCATCCCTCAGCTTGGCCATCCTTCTTCGACCTCAACTCACCCCTGGAGGTTCAGGAAACCATCCAGATTCCAAACAACGGGAGCGCGCCCCTGCTCGTGGACGTGCAGGTGTTTGTGACAAATGTGTTTAATGTGGTAAGAGTCCCCAGCCTGAGGAGGGGGTGGGGCCCAAGTGCTGAGCTGGGAATGGGATAGACTCAGTCCCTGGAGGGCTGCAGTCTCCTGCCTTCTTTTGTCACGTAGCAAAGTGGCCAACCCTAGGTGATGTGCTACCCCCCTCCCCCAGGACATCCTTCGGTACACGGTGTCCTCCATGCTGCTGCTTCGGCTGGTGAGAGCCCACTGGGGTGGGGGTGGGGTGAGTGTCAAAGGGTGGAGGTGGGACAGGAGAACCGGTTCTGAGTCCAGCTCAGAAGTATTGGTTTTCATCAACCTGCCAAGCTGAGAGGCGCGTATGTACAGACAGCCAAAGCCTTAGTGGGGTCCTTGTGTCCCCAGTCCTGGCTGGACACTCGCCTGGCCTGGAATGCGAGTGTGCACCCACGGCGCGTGCTGACACTGCCCTGGGACTCACTGTGGACCCCGGGACTCACTATCCAAGAGGCGTAAGTGAGGCGGGAGTTCTCATCCCCGGAACCCCCATGGGTGTCCCTCTTAGTGAACATCCTTCTCCTGGTGGCCCTGACAGCACTGGCATGCCTCACTGCCCGTGTTTCCCCCTCCCTTTTGGGACCCCGAGGACAGGGGATGGCAGCTGGGCGTGTGCCCAGGCCTCCCACGACTCCCCCTTCAGGGAAGGGGCTGGGCCTCTGGCTGTGGTGCCTTTCCCCTCCCCGCAGGCTCTGGGTGGACTGGCAGAACCAGAGCCCGCAGGCCCAAGTGGACCAAGACGGCCACGTTGAGCTCTACCTGGCCCTCACCACGGAGACCAACTGCGACTTTGAGCTCCTCCACTTCCCCAGAGACCAGAGCGACTGCACCCTCAGCTTCTACGCTCTCAGCAACACTGGTGCTGACTGGACAGGAGCTGGGGGGAGAAGGGGGAGGGGTGGGGGAGCCTCTGGCCTCCAGCAGACGTCTTACACAGGGATGTGGGCCTGCGTTCACACCAGTTTACCCCCAGGCTTAGACCCAGGAGCAGAACACGCTTCGCTTCTCGCTCTGCACCACCCGTTCAAACCCTAGCGCTCCCTGCTCTTGCTGTAGCCCCGTTTCAGTCTTCTCTCCCCATCAGCGACCACAAAGCAATTGCCCTCAATAGCCAGGGCCAAAGGGCAGTGGCTAGGCCACTGGTGTCAGCTCAGGTCACTGCGGCCTCATCCCTGGACACATCCTGAAGGGGCAGCCACCCAGTAAGTACCCCACAGACCAGTCAGGTGATGTCCAACTTGGCAGAGAAGTGCCACCCTTCCCTTCCATCCCACCCCTCTGGGAAACACCACAGCTGGCGCCCCATGAATCCTAGTATTCCAGATGTGAGATGACACCTGGTGAGTCTGCAGTCACCTCCCCCCTACCCATGAAGTGGTGCAAAGTGCATTTGTTTTTACAGTGAAAACTCAGCTATCCATCTGAAAGGGCTCTTCCTCTAACTGGGGAAAACTTAGGGGTGGGGGAGTGTAAATTCAGGTTTGGAAAGCCCTTGCATGGACCAGTTTCATCTCCAAGTCTGCCCCCAGCAGCCATCAGAAGTCTCCATCATCCCTGGGTACCAGCTTGTCCTGCCTCTACTCCCAAGAGAACTTTGGGGGCAGGTGTATCTCTTAGCTCAAAGTTCTCTCCCCTCTCCTCTCCTAGTGATGGAGCTCGAGTTCCAGGCCCATGTGGTGAACGAGATTGTGAGTGTCAAGAGGGAATATGTAGTTCGGGATTTGAAAACACAAGTCCCACCCCAGCAGCTGGTGCCCTGCTTCCAGGTGACGGTGAGTCGGGAGACAGCCGACAGAGGGCTGCAGAGGCATTAAGGGCGCAGAGCCAGAGCCAAGACATCGCCTTTCTATTCCCTCCCCTGCACATCCCCTGGAAAGCCCTAACTTCCTTCCTCCCAGTTGCTCCTACAGAACACAGCACTCAAGGCCATCATAGCTCTGCTGGTACCTGGGGAGGCGCTGCTGTTGGCTGACATGTGTGGGGGGCTGCTGCCCCTCCAGGCTACGGAGCGCACTGCCTACAAGGTGACCCTGCTGCTGGGCTACCTCGTCTTTCACTCCTCCCTGGTGCAGGCCCTGCCCAGCTCCTCCTCCTGCAATCCACTGCTCAGTTAAGTCCTGCGTCCTCACCTGGCCCGCCTCCTTTCTCCGTCTGCTCAGCTCCCTGGGGGCTGGAGGCACAGGCCTGGCCCCTGACCTTTGCCTCCGCCTCTCCCCAGTTTACTACTTCACCATCCTGCTGCTGCTGCTCTTCGTCAGCACCACGGAGACTGTGCTGCTGGCAGGGCTGCTGGCTCGGGACCACCTCAGGGCCAAGAGAAGCCCCAGCCCAGCCCGGAGAGGGCAGCAGCAAGATCATGACAATGGAGGGCCTAATCCTGAAGGTGGGTGAGGAATGAGACTAGGAGCAGGCTTGGGGCAGAGTTGGCAGGCTGCACCCCTGGGGCTGGGGGCAGGGGGCTGCTGCTTGCACTCACTCTGCTGGCCCCACTGTCCCTGGGCTCTGCCGTGGTGGCTCTTGGAAGAGGATCTGGAGCAGGGAGCAAGGTTAGCTTCCCTGAAGGCCTGGGTGACTTCAAACTTCCTGATAACCGTGCCTTGTGGAGCATCTCTAGGAGGGTCTTTCTTCAACTCAGATGGCCTAGAATGGGCCAGACCCAAACATTCACTAGTCATGAATCTCAAGGGAGAAATGGCCAACAGTGCCTGGGTCCACTGTTCCGCTCCGGGAGAGGGTGTGGAGAAAGCCCTGAGTGTAGCCCCTTCGGCCTCTCCCACAGAAGCCACCAGAGCAACCGGGTCATGGAGGAGCTGGGCTGAGGCTGCCGACCACACCTTCTTCCTGCTGTACGTGGCAGGGGTGGTGTGCAGCCAGTTCATCTTCATTGGACTCTGGATGTGGGCGACATGCAAATCTGACCCAGCCCCGGGCAAAGCCGCACCCCACGGTGGGCAGCCCAGGCTGTAACAGGGCAGGGCCCAGGGCTGCAGACCTGGGGGAGGGCCATGACAGGGACAGGGGGAGGGAGGTCGCCTCTTCCCTAGGCCTGGAGGACCCAGGTCACCCTGAGCTCTCCCTTGTTAGCCTGCAAAAACGAGTGTGGAATAAACCCGTCACCCAAGTGCAAGCACACCCCAGGGGTCTGTTTTCACTGAGCTCAGCTGTTCACTTTTGTTCTATGCAGGTGGGGCCCCACCCCACACCCCCATACCCTCACTCCATTCCTGAACTTCTCACCAGTGACCACCAGTCACCCCCACCCCCCACCAGCCTAACTGTTCCTTCGACTACTGCTGCTTGGCCGGGGCCAGGAGGCACCAGGGCCCAGGAGACGGCCGACAGGCAGGCTGCACAGGGTGGTCAGAGCTCCTCCGAACTGCTGAAGTGTGTGGACCCCAGAGGGAATGGCGAACACTCCTGGGGGATGAACAAGCCACCCCTCAGGATGTGGGCATGGGGAATGTTTTCTGCACAAATCCCGAGAGCAGGTCAATTCTGCTCGTTTTTTCTCCAGGCCCTCTGCTGCGACATGGCCTGTGCCTCTCTACCCACGTCTGAGCTGGAGGGGGCGTCTCCAGCCCCACTGTGACCTGGGCTGGCTGTGGGGTCGTTCTGCCTCCTGCTCTTGTGCTCACGAGGCAGCTATGGGCAAGGCCTTGTCTTCCTCTCTGTCCTTCCCTGTCTCGAAGCCATCACATGGCCCCTGCAGGCTGAGGCCAGGGACACAGAACGCGAGGTGGGCAGAAAGCCCAGCGCCAGGAGAGTGCTGGTTTGGTGGAGGACGGGGGCTGCAGGAAGAAGCACAAACCAGGACTCAAGGGCCCAGGGACAGGGCTCCTGGCCCAGGCGGTGAAGAAACATCCCTGTTCCAAAGGACACCAAACTCACCCGGCCCAGAGGCAAGTTAACACTGATTTATGTGTCCAATAACATGCTGCCTGGTGCAGCCAGGCAGGGAGAGGAGGAGGCTCAGGCGGAGGTGTCAAAGAGGCGATCGATCATGTCGCCCACCTGCTCCACGTGGTACTTGATGTACTTCTCGGGGTTCTTGGTGAAGGGCACGCTGCCGTACCTGACCAGGCACTGAGGTTAGCTGGGAGGCTAGCTCCTCCCCTGCTCCACCCCAGCCTAAGGCCCTCCTGGTGGGGTGTCCCCGCGTGATGGTTCTGCCTGGCCCCACACCGATGCCCAGGGCACTGGATCTCCCCCCAGCCATGTTTTCTTGACGAGCACAGAGCTGCAGACAGGGAAGTGGCGAGCATGGGGCTCACCTGTGCAGAAAGGTCCCGTAGGTCTCCTTGACAATGTGTTTCTGAGCTTGGCGAATCTTGTCCCTCTGCTCTGTGTCGGGAATGGCCCAGGCTTTCTGGATCTTGCACAATTCTTCAAGGCCATCATTGAAGCCCTGGCCGCCAAAAAGGGGAAAAGAGAAGTGACCCAGAGACAAATGTTTGGGTCTGTGTCGCTACAACAGCAGCAGCAGCGAACAGTGGAGGGGACGGGGTCCCAACTCACCTTGAACCGCTCCTTGATCATCTGCCTCTCCTTGTCCCGGAGCTGGGGGCCAGGAAAGAGTTCCTCAGAGCGGAGTCGCCTGCCCCTGCTCCTCCCCAGCCCTCCGTCCTGCTCCTCTGACGGCCACACGCACCCCCTGCTCTCTCATCCCAGGGGGACTCGTCCATTTTCTCCCAGAGACATGACAAAAAGTATCACATCTGCTAGACATCCCTTCCCAGCCCAGGCCTCCGGCCCACCTTGACTCCCGGTTGGAATACAGGTAGATTCTTCTCAGTGATGTAGTCAGTCACCTTTAACCAGCTGCTAGGAGGGAGAGAAAGCCGTGGGCAGAGGAGGGACAGCCTCAGGCAGCTGCTTCTTCCTGAAGCTGCTTTGTTTTTCAAAACCTCTTGATCTACTTACTGAGGGGGTGTGGGGAGGGCAGGAACTGATCTGGGTCACAACTAAGCAAAACACAATGGAGGTTTTCCCTTGGCAATAGAAACTGTGTGAGTTGCTCACTTTTAAAATTAAGAACAGGAAACAGAGCATTCAATAAATTGAACAAATACTACTAACTACGCTTCACATCATCGTGGCAAAGTGAAGATGGAGCAGCAGATTAGGAGAGGAGGGTCAGAGGACAGATAACAGGAAGGAAGAGGGAGACTCTCTGAGGGAAGGAACACCAAGGGAGAGATACACACCCAGGAGCAGAGGAGGGAGCCCTGCAGAGCACGCTCAGCCAAGTTCAAGTGCTTCTGCAGCCTTGCTCTTCGCTCGGGCCAAACCTGACCCAGCTTTGACAGTCAGCCCTTCAACTATGCTTAGCTTCACCCTCTTGGGCAGGCAGACTACCCGCTGCAGAGGCTGGCACAGTGGCCCCCTAGGGAGCAAGCAGCGGTGCGGCAGGGGGCTCCCATCGCCACCCCATGAACGTGATCACCAAACAAGTGGAGGAGCGGGCCCACGGGGCAACAGTCCCCGGTACAGACCCCACTCGGACTGGGCCCGGTGTCCTGAGACTCCGAGAAGGGAGCGTGAGTGGCGGGTGCAGGGGTGGGGTGGGCAGGAGGGCCCAGCCTCTCACCTGCGCTGGTAGGTCTGGATCTGCTGCTCGATGTGCTCCCGGTAGGAGCGCTCAGCAGTCTTCTGGGTCACGGCCACCAGCTGGATTAGCTCAGACCTGGGGTGGGGGAGGAGCAGACTGGAGGGGACAGACTGGCTTCCAGGGCTCCCAGGTTGCGGCCTCGGCGGCAGCACCCGTGGGGCCTGCTCATCCCACCCCACCTTTGCGAGCGCTGAGAAGGCGGCACACACGCCCGAGTCCTGGGGCAGCGAAGAGACAAGCGCTGCCCCCCGCCCCCGGGACACACGGAGGGCACGGCCAGCACCCATGCCACCAGCACCCATGCCACCTACTTCTCCAGGGCCTTGAGGATGTAGTTGTAGTTGTTGTGCAGGAAGATGGCGCTCAGAGCTGGGTCCTCATACACCTTGGACTTGCTCAGCAGGTTCAACTGCAGGTTGCCCAGCACTTTACCTGCACAGGGGAAGACGTGGCCATGCTCACACGGCAGCTGGACCAAAACGACCCAATCCCAGGACCCACAAACCAAGTCCACCTGCCACTCCTGTCCCTCCCCGACTCCAGAGCCCTCTGCCCAGCCCCCTCGGACCCTGAACCAGAGGTTAGGTTGTAATGCCAAAGCACAGGAGGAATCAGGAGCGTGACCAGCAACAGCAGGACCAGGCCACGGCTGCTGGCCGGCGGGAGCACTCACAGATATAGGTGCTAAGGAGGCGCTTGCTGAACTCGGAGCTGTAGCTGCTGGCTGAAGAACTGGTCTCTGTGAGAGGAGAAGTCCTGCTATCGTAGCGGCAGCAGCCGAGACCCTCTCTGGCCTTCCCTCAGCCCAAGGGACAACTGAGCCTTCCTTCCTCTGGCTGATGGGACAGAAAGGAGCTCGGGGCAGAGCTGGGTACCTGCTGAATTCCAGGGCTCCCCGCCCGCTGCATGGAGCATTGCCTTGGGCTCTTTTTGGAACCCAGGACAAGCCCCTCTATGGTGACAGGGTGGCCCATGATCAGCAGAATGGCTGGCAGGACAGGAGTGGGATACCCCCTGCCCTCCAACCCCCAACCCATGCTGGGTAGTATAGAAGGCCCCCCATCCCCTCTGTCGGCAGCAGAGTCAGAATGAGCTCCCATGGCCTCTCCCCCTCCCCCACTTCCTACCACCACCTCTACCATGCCCTGCTGAACAGAGGGGACCTGCCCACACAGAGTGGAAGGTGCTGGGCTAGGCTGACGACGCTGGAGACAGCAGGATGCTGCCTGGATAACCTGAGACAGAAAGTGGCTGTGTGGGAGCTGCGAGAGCTGGAAGCACCCTGAAGGGACCCATGTGCCCTCTGCCCCACTCCCCATAGGTCCTGAGTCTGTCCAGTTGCCTGGCCCCGGGGAACTTCACTCATGGGGCTTCAGAGAGGGAAGATGGGGCTGCAGAGCCCTACTGCTTACCTCGGGGGTCTAAAGGAATATTGTATGTGTCCCCAAGAACTACGGAGTGAAAGGCAGTGCGCACAGAGGGGAAGGAGGCAGAGACAAAGACGGGAGAAAGATGCAAAGTGCAAAAACAGGTTAGAAACAGCTGTGTCATCCCAAGTCAAGCAGACCACTCCCCATGACAGCCAGAACACAGACAGCAGGACACACCCAGGCCAGACCCGCTGAAGACCAGGGAACACACAGGGAAGTGGACCCTGGAGAACCACAGGCCAGAGGCTGCCCCTTGGCTCCTCACCCTCGAATGGGGGAGCAGGGAGGGCCCGGGGCCCAGACACGCTGGGCTGGGTCTCAGTGCTTGGCACAACTGGAAATGCATGCGGCCTTGTGTGCCAACCTCAGGAAGACACCAGGCTGGCCCTGAGATGCCAGCCTCTGAGTGCCAGCTCTGTGAGACTCATTAGGAGGACAGGCAGACACAAGAGGAGGTGGAGAAATTCGGACAGAGGGCGGAACAGGAAGGGCACCTTCAAACACAGGGTGCTCTCCAGAGGGAGCCAAGGGGGCAGAGGTCCGGTCAGGAAAGGCAGTCAAACCCCACTGTCCTGACGCTCAGCCCTCCTGAGGCTCAACCTGGGGGCCCAACCAGCTCCGGGGCCTGCCACAGGCCATATCACCACCCCACCCCACAGGCTGGAGGGAACCCCCTCACTAGAGGTGGCAGTGCCCGCTGCGGGGCCAACCCATCTCCAGGCAAGAGGGGGAGCATGGGGCCGGGGCCCACTGAGAGATGCCAAGTACCTTGGGAGGCCAGCATGGCACCTGCCGTCTCCTGGAAGTCCAGGAGTTGCTGCAGGAAGAGGATGGCCTGTGCAGGGAAAATGGGACCAGGACAGTCAGGGGCAGGACCCAGAGGCCAGAGCACCTCCCCTGTGACCAGCCCAGGGCAAGTGCAGGGTCAGGGGTCTGCCTGGTGAAAAGGGCGGCTGGAAACTTTGTTCCACTTTGGGTCTGGCCTGAGGGAAGCCCGGTCTGCCAGAGTGCGAAGCGCTTCCCGGTCCTGGTGGCTCTGGGCCCCGCCCCGCCCTAGGTGACCTTGGGCAGCACCTACGTTGCTTGTGAGCTCATGCACGGTGCCATCCTTGGGCATGTTGTATTCCTTGTCCGGGTCATTCTGTGGGAAAAACAGCCGGACTCCCTGAAAGAGCTCCCAAGGAGGCCTTGAACCCACCCCAAGCCCAGCAGCCTGATCATGG
This sequence comes from Tadarida brasiliensis, assembly GCA_030848825.1. Lineage (NCBI taxonomy): Eukaryota > Metazoa > Chordata > Mammalia > Chiroptera > Molossidae > Tadarida > Tadarida brasiliensis. The sequence goes on from CM061273.1 coordinate 62,625,899, forward strand.
CACCACCTCCTGGCAGACAGGAGTCAGGGCGCCCCTAAGGCATAAAGGTAAGTAAGACAGACATGCCAGGAAGAGGGGGCAGGAGCTTCAGGCCTGCAGTCTGCAGAAAGAAAGGGAGGCAATGGGTGCTCACAGGAGACTTCCCTCTGGCAGACCCACCCTGCTCAGACGTCTGTCCCCTGGAGGAGTTCCCCACAGGTCACTGGTGGCCCTGCCCACAGCGAGTTGGCCGTGGCAGTGGAAGGAGGGGGATCACCTTGATGTTGTCAGCGAAGTCCTCCAGCGCTTTGGCACCCACGGTCTCCATGGAGGTGATGAGGCTGGGCAGCTTGTTCTTGGTGCTGGCAGCCGTCCCCTGAGGAAGCGCACAGCTCCACTGTGGGCAGAGCCCGGCCCCGCCCTCGCCGCAGGCTGTGTGCGCAGCCCTGCTCCTCCGGGCTGCCTCCCTGCCTCTCAGCCCAGGCTACTGCCTCTTCTTCGCTCACAGAACCACACTGAGCAGCAGGATCCTCCACCGTGTCCCCAAGGCCTCCCCGGCCACATACCTGGAGCACCTGGTCAAACTCAGGCTTGGTCTGCTTGAGGTGCCGCAGGATGGGGAAGATGGTGAGCACTGCGGAGAAGTCGTGTCTCACGATGGCCTTCCGGGCAGCAGAAACGATGTTCTCCCCCTCGAGCATCAGCCCGTCCAGCGCATCCTGGGAGAGGGACAGCACACAGCTCAGGGAGGGGCAGAGTGGTGAGAGCTGGTTCCCCGGGGCGGTGAGGGTGCCGGAGGGATGTGGGGGACGCCAGCATGCTTCTGATGGGGAGGTACCCACGGGCACACCACCCAGGACCGAGCCCCAGGACATGGAGTGGAGGAGGTGACTGTGTTCGAGGGGCACAGACAACAGACATGGCCCAAACTCAAGCTTCTGAAGTGAGCTCTGCTTTGGCCTCTGGACCCCAGGGCAGGGCAGGACCTGTATCAGGGAGTCAAAGGTCTTTTTCTGATGGTGCTCAGGGATGACTTCCACCAGCAGCTGGTACTCGCTCTGGGCCAGCTTGACGAAGGCGCTGACACAGTGAATGTAGGCGTCGGTCTCCACGTCCAGCATGTCGTCTCTCCCTGGGGAAGCAGCAGTGCACTGAGCTGCTGGTCTGGGGGCAGCCCTCTCCCTGCTGCGGGGGCGTGGGTCTCCCCAGCTCCTGGCCCGCGGCCCAGACCAGCAGCAGACGGGGAGGACGAAGACTGTTTTGGCAGAAAGCTGAGGACTCCAGCAGGCCCAGCCGGGTTGGGGGAAAACGGGCCGAGTCCAGCCTTCGTCCTGGCTTCACTTTTAGCTCTGCCATGGACGGTACTTATGTCCCAGAGTGTCAGGTACTGGAGGTGGTGGGAGACAGATGAAAGGGTAAGGAGGGATTCCTAAAAGGACTACCTGGACAGGGTATGTCTGGCCCCAGGATCGAGGATTCTGAGTTGTGCTGGAAAGAGGGCAATGAAGGACAGGCAGGGGGCAGTGCCCACTCAAGGAGGCACCCGTCTCAGAAAATGCTGGGTCTGTGAGGGCAGTTCCTGCCCAGCCAGGCCTTCTGCCACATATAAGGCTGTGGGCCGCCGACTAGGAGGCTCGCTGGCAGGGGGTTAACATGTGAGAAGAGGCAGTATGAGCCCCCGAGAGGGAGGGCTCCTTGGTTGTCGCTGCCCCAGGAGGAGACTGGATCCCACTAATGGAGGCTGGGGCAGGGGCGACCTAGTTCTATGCGCCAAGGGGGTGCTCCCAGGAGCCAGAGTGTTGGCGCTGTTGCTGGAGTTGGGTGTCGGGGCTCCCTGCCCTCCAGGGAGCCACCCTTCCTCTCTGCCTGCCTTCTAAGTAGCAGCAACTTCTCCCCTGGGCCGGGCCCTGGGAGCCAGTGCACACTCCCACCTGGAGAGAGGCAAGGAGAGCTAGTTCCCAACAGAGCAAGACGGGACAGAGAGGCAACAGGTCTGGCCCGTCCTTGAAGCGGAGCGGCCGGCGGGCCCTCCGGCGACGCTGTGCAGGCAGCAGCGGCTGCCCTCGGGCTGGGCTGCGGTACTCACCGGCCAGCGGCCCGTGCTTGTCGTTCAGGGCCTCGGACAGGTGCTTAACTCGGAAATCACGCTCGTGACCTAGCGAGACGTCGGCCGCACAAATACAAGCAGCGTTTATCCAGGGGCCAGGCGGCCCGCCCTCGGGGGACTGGGAAGAAGCCTCGATCTCCAGGACAGGGTGCGATGGGTGTTGGGGAAGGGGCACTGGAGAGGGCTCTGAGCCCCTCCTCTGCTTCAGGTCGCCTGGGGAACAGCCGTTTCAAGCCTGACTTGCATTACGCAGATCGTCCTTGGGAGCTGGTTTCCCCAAGCCCGGAGGCCAAGAGAAAGCTGCGAGGACCAAGGAGAGTCCTGAACGGCACTCCTGGCAGCTGCAGGGGATCTGATGCTTGGCCCCAGGGGTATCTCACCATATGTGGGGAGACCCACTTAGAGAAATGTCACTGCGGAGTGAATGGGGACAGCCTTCTTTTTGTCCCCCAGCATCATTCTTATGAAGGAGGGTCAGGTCCTCCAAGATGGGGCTGGCCTTCCTCTGAAAGGAGGGAGGAAGGGACATGGCTGACCGGCTCTGCTGCCCACACACCCTCCTTCTAAAGGTGGGAGTGGAGGGGGTGATCAGGAGGCCTAGGCCATCTTGGTCCTGCCACTGCTGGTCTCAGCGTGAAAGGGCTGCCCATGGCAAAGAACTTGCTCTGAGTTCAAACAGGAGACAAGGACAGAGACAGGGAGGGGAGGGAGTGGGGAACCCCAGGGAGGGCAGAGCTGCCGTCAGCCAGACAGGACCAGGCCAAGGCCACGAAACCTGTCCCTGCGCCAGCAGGAGTGAGTGGCACAGGGACATGCCGCCCCACCCCTGCTCCCCTCTTGGGGTTTCTCCCGAGGTCCTCCTGGGGGGCTGGAGGCTCTGCCCTGCCACGGGAGTGAACACATGGTGGAGGAGGAGGGAACAGGAGAGGAACACAGGGTGATTACCTTCCAGAGGAATGAGGTTAGAGCCCCCCTTTTTCCCATCTAGACCATGCTGGGAATACTGTTTCAGAAGGTTCTGAGCCTTACGGATCGTCCCTGTCACCAGAGCCACACAGAGAAGAGATAAGAAAACCTAGGAAACGAGTGAAAGAAAACAGCAGCGGCCCTCCACCGGCCCGACCCCGGCCCCACGCCCGGCCTCCCAACAGTGAGCATGCCCAGACACCACCTCTCCCAGCAGACCCTTCCCCAGGGCCGCCGGAGACCCAGCAGGTGGAGACGGAAGAATGGACACATTCCCCAGTGGGCCTCCTGGTTGCTGCTGCCCCTCACTGCTCTGGTTCTGAGCTCACTTTAGGACGTGCAGAAGAGAGGGTGAAGGGCATGAGGTGGGCAAAGATCCACTAGGAGGAGCCAAAATAAAAAGTGCCCCCCAGTGGCACTGAAATCAGAATAGACAAGGGCGCGGGACGGAGGAGGTCGTGAGGAAGCTCTCATACCCAGAGGGCACGACCAGGGGACAGAGCCTGGGGCACCTGGAAGCTGAGAGGCCTGAGCCTGGCTGCGAATGCCAGCCACAGCTCTCGGGGCATGCTCAGTGTTGGCAGGGAGCCAAACAGCAGTCAACAGAAATCAGCACCCAGGAGCTGGTGAGATGGGAGGAGCTTCCTGGGAGGGCAGTGCCCAGGACGGAAGGCTTGGAGACCCAGAGGCAGCCTGGTCCCATGCACTGAAGTTACCCAAACCACCAAAGCAACTGGAAAAAACTCAACAGCTGAGAGGGGTTAACAGAAGCCTCACAGAGAGTGGAGGGAGGGCAATAGGAAAGGGTACATGCTCTTGGCACGGAAAAAAAACAACAGTTAGTTTCACAAGTAAAAACAATGCAAACAAAATTGCAGCGCCCCCAGCCTCCAGTCAGCCACCTCTGTGGGAACAAGACACCTCAGGGCAGAAAATGGGGGGAAATAATAGCATTTCAAATGGGCAGGTACAGCTGCCTTGTACCGGTCCCTCTTCCCTGGAGACTGCTGGTCCCGTTCCCGGAATCTCCGAGCACAGTGAGGCGCCTGAGTCCTGGACATGCCCCAGAAGAGGCTAGGGTGAAGAGGCAGGGTCTGGAGGGGCTCATTTCTTTCTGTTTGCACCACGCCACAGTTGGCCACTAATGAGCAAGCTCGGGGCCCCAGCTCAGCATCTGTCTCCCTGTGTTCAGCGAGCGGCCCTGCTAATGAGTACGCCAGATTCCTGCCCCGCCACCGACCAGGAGCAGATGTGCCTGCCGGGCCTTCCGCAGTCCAGCCAGCACAGGGCAGGGGTGTGAACTGGGGCTGCTGATCTGGCAGCCACCAAAGCCACCAGGCAATTACCACAGACGACGGTGAGGACGGTGTTTCATGAGCACCAATCGCAGCCTTCCTGCTCCTCTGCCCAAAGCTGACGTCCCCAGGCCTGACTCTCTAAGTCCCGACACCAGTCCTGAGCCCACCAGCTCCTGACAGCTCTTGAAACCCCACAGAAACATGGGGACCCTCGCAGCTAGTTTTCCACTTGGGTCTACAGGATGGATTAGGTCCACTGTAAGCCGCTCCTGGAAAGCCCTGTCCCTGCATAGCAGAGCACACTGGGTCCTGGGCCTCCAGGGGCCCAGCAAAGAAGAGACAGAGGGGAAGACAGAGAGGCCGAAGCCCAAGCAGCCTCCCAGGCACAGCCTGGGCTCAACACAGAGCACAGAGATGGACTGACCCGCGTGTAGCGGCCACAGCTGCAGCCGAGCAGGCTGGCTTAGTGGAGTCATTGGTTTTCTGGGCGGGCAGCCAGGGTACCCCCACTGGAGGGGTCAAGGCAGTGCACTTCCTTCTAGGGCCATCCAGCTTCCCTAATGCTCGCCTCACTTGTGCCCCCAGGGTAGCCTCTGCTCTGCCATTTCTCTAAACCCTAAGCAAAGGTGCTCCTGTCCAGCGCGAACAGACACCCTGCCCTCTGAGGGGCACGGCAGGTCGGGACCGGACAAAGGAAGGGTGTAAGCTCTACACCAAGCCTGTTGTCATGAGGGGTAGGTCCCACAGGCCACGCCTGGGGCATGTGCCTACAGCAGCCCCTCACCCCGAACGTCCCAGTCTCTCCTTGAGCCCAGGGCAACATCTCTCAGCAGCCAGAGACAGCCAGGCTTGCCAAGCTGCAGTACACACAGGGACACTGTCTACCTGTACAGGCCATGGGGATATGACGACGGGGAGAAGGACAGACAACGAGCTGTTCACCCAGGACACCAACAACCCATGGCCCCGGCCTCTCCAGGTCTGCACCCCTCCCTCGAATGCCCACCACGAGGCACTGACTTCGAAGTGCAGCCTGAAAGCCAGGTGCACTTCCTCCGAGAGGGCGGGCTGGGACAGCTTCCTTTCTGGACTGACTGGGAAGGTATCATCGCCCCATCCACTTCTCAGCTGTGCATAGAGCCACCTTGGCTTTCTGGAAGGTGAAGGCTGCCCTGTCCCACCCCACAATCTTGGCTGTAGCTTGGCCTCCTGACGGGACAGCAGGGGAGAGGAAAGGGCCCAGCAAGTGGCTCCGCCCTGGCACACGAACACCCTGCCTCTCCACATCTGTGACTCCCCTCCCGACTCCTCAGACATGTATGCAGCCCCCAGACTCTGATGAGCAGAAGGAAGACCCTCACTCGATGGGGGCCTTGCTGGGTGGGTAGACACTTGCTTTCTGTCCTGTCTACCTACAGCTGGGGTTACTCTGAGGACAAGCTCTGGGGGGGGGCTCACAGCGCTAACTGCAATCCAGGCCCTACACAACCTTCTGGCTGGTGCTTAATGGGCCAGGGTAGGGACTCACCTGGCCGTTTGACAGGTTTCTTGGTGGGCGTGTCTTTCCTCTTGGTGGGGATGGCAGGGGAGTAGGGAACCCCCGAGGCAGAACTGCTCTTCCGGAAATGCTCCTTCAGGCCCTTGATGGAACGGTCCAGCTGGCTGGAGCGAATCTGGTAGTAGACGTTCATGAAATCTGAGGAGACACAGGGCGACAGGGCTGTAGCAGCCGGGGTCCTTGCCTTTCCCCTCTAGACCAGCTCTGCAGGGTGGCAGTGGCACCCACTGTTTCTACTTGCTAACCCCTTCCTAGCACCTGCTTTGGCTCGAAGCCACCCACGAGGCCTTGTCCTAAATCAGGCAAACTCTTAAAAGGAAAAGTATCCCCCAATAGAACTGATAATTTCTTTTTTCTTTATTGATTTCAGAGAGAGAGAAAGGGAGAGGGAGAGAGAGATAGAAACATCGATGAGAGAGAACATCAACTGGCCACCTCCTGCATGCCCCCCACTGGGGATTGGGCCCACAACCTGGGCATATGTCCTGACCAGGAATCGAACAGGCGACCTCTTGGTGCATGGGTTGATGCTCAACCACTGAGCCACACCAGCTAGGTGATAATTTTTAAGTTTTGAAGCTAAGTGTTTTTATTTACTTATTTTATTTTTTTAAATCCTCACTGAGGATATTTTTCCATTTATCTTCAGATAGAGTGGGAAGGGGAGAGAGAAAAAGAGAGAGAGAGAGAGAGAGACAGAAACATCGATGAGAGGAAGACACATCAATTGGTTGCCTCCCACATGACCCCGACCAGGGAGGGGGGCCAAACCGCAATGGAGGTACCTGCCCTTGACCGGGAATCAAACCCGCAACTTTTTGGTCTGTGGGCTGACACTCTAACTGTTGAGCTAAACCAGCCAGGGCGAAGACAAGTGTTTTTAGATAAAAAATATAAAGATTTGGTAAGGAGTTAAAGGACGTGAGTAATTTATAGGAAGCAAAGAGACATCAAATGTCAGTGAATGAAAAACACACCATATCTTTAGCCATTAACAAAATGAAAAATTTAAAAATCATTTCCTGGCCGGTTTGGCTCAGCGGTTACAGCGTCAGCCCGCAGACCAAAGAGTCTCAGATTTGATTCCAGTCAAGGGCACATACCTCGGTTGGGGTTCGATCCCCTGCCCTGGTTGGGGTCATGTGGGAGGCAACCAATCAGTGTGTCTCTCTCACATTGATGTTTCGCTCGCTCTCTCTCCCTCCCCCACTCTATCTGAAAATCAGTGGAAAAATATCCTTGAGTAAGGATTAAAAAAAAAAAACAGAGGACTGTGACAGCTCTATCACATGGCCAAGGTCAATACAATTAATGTAGAACAAACAGCTGTGGCTCTGTCCACAGAGCTGTCAAATGTCCCCATCTACCCAGAGAGGACCTCGCCTCAGCAAGCAAATACAGATCTGTTTGGACAAAGCTGATAACTATACCTTTCAGAAAATACCCCTAGCCTGGTGGGTGTGGCTCAGTGGTTGAGTGTTGACCCATGCACCAAGAGGTCGCCGGTTCGAATCCCAGTCAGGGCACATGCCCAGGTTGTGGGCCAAATCCCCAGTGGGGGGCATGCAGAAGGCGGCCAATCGATGTTCTCTCTCTTCGATGTTTCCATCTCTCTCCCACTCCCTTCCTCTCTCTCTAAAATCAATAAAGAAAACATATTAGACAAAAAAAAAAGAAAATACCCCAGAGGACTCCCTATATAAGAAAAGCAATCCACACAAGTATGCTCAGAGCAGAGCCATTATCAGCCCTGAAAAAGTGGAAAATCCAAAAATGCAAATGAGTGAGGGAAAGATACGGACACCACAGCACATTTCAGCACTTCCCAACAAATGTGCCACAAGGAACCCCAATGTAGAAGGTGGGCCAGAGCACAAAGGCTGTTTGAAGGGTGCTGAAGGGTCTGGAGGCTATCCATTGGCCTCCCTCTTATCCCAAGGGAGCCCCTGAAAATCTACTGCCAAGCCCTAGGCTCCCCCCAGCTCCCCGCACACAATATGTTTGTGTGGCCAATACAGGGCAGCCCTGAGACCTGTCACCAGATGGTCCTGAGGGAAGGCAGGGATAATAGTAACACACACTGACAACTTGGCAAATGTAAACGCTAACAAAGAGAAGAGTATGCTCTGGCTGGGTAGCTCAGTTGGTTAGAGCATCATCTTGATACCCTGAAGTTGCAGGTTCAATCCCTGGTCAAGGCACATAGAAGAATCAACCAATGAATGCATGGATAAGCGGAACGACAAATCGATGTTTCTTTCTATATATCTCTCCCTTCCTTTTTCTCTCTTAAAAAAAATCAATAAGTAAGGAGAAGAGTACAGAGGCCTAAAAAGCTTTAAATTAAATATTCATTAGAATTTTTGTTTTCTAAAATTTTTGCTTAACTCAAGATTTTTTGTTTTTTAATCCTAGGACTGGCTAAAGAAATGATGGTACTGTCACACTATGGAATACTGTGTAGCCACTAAAAAAAAAAAAAAAGCAGCCCTTGCTGGTTTTGCTCAGTGGTTAGAGCATCAGCCTGCGGATCAAAGAGTTTTGTGTTCAATTCCAGTCAAGGGCATGTACCTGGGTTCCGGTTCGGTCCCCAGTCCTGATTGGGGTTGTGCGCAAGGCAACCAGGCGATATGTCTCTCCCACATCAATGTTTCTCTCTCTCTCCCTCCCACTCTAGCTGAAGATAAATGGAAAAATATCCTTGGGTGAGGATTAAAAAAAAAAAAAAAAAAAGCAAATGTACTTGGACTGACGTGGAACAAGCTCGAGGCCTATCACTAGTTAACAACAGAAAACAGTTGTAGTGCTCGGTATGCGCCCTTCCATTTGGGAATGAGGAGAGGACGTGTGCTCACGTGCACGCACACACTCACACTCAAACACTCTCAGCTGCAGGGGTTTTTAAAAGGGCACAAATAAACCTTAATATTGTAGGCATCCAGGAAGTGAGGAGATGGAATTTAGCTTTTCACCTGAGGCTTTCTGTACTATTTAAAAATTTTATAATTATAATAGCTTGGATTTGGTTAGATTCACAATTTGATATAAAAGCTGTAAATTTATTGCTGTACTAGTTCCTATTAAACTTTTTTTTAAATCCTCACCTGAGGATATGTTTTTTATTGATTTTAGACAGAGAAAGGAAGAGAGGGAGAAAGAGAAGGAGAGAGGGAGAGAGAGAGAGAGAGAGAGAGAGAGAGAGAGAGAGAGAGAGAGAGAGAAAGAAACATAGATATGAGAGGAACATCAATCGGTTGCCTCCTGTTAGTGCCCTAACCAGGGATTGAACCTGCAACCTAGGTATGTGCCCTGACCGGGAATCAATCCCACAACCTTTTGGTGTACAGGACAATGCTCCAACTAAGAGAGCCACCTGGCCAGGGATAAACTTTTTATTAAAAAAAAAAAAAGCCCTGACTGGTTTGGCTCAGCTGTGAGAGCGTCGGCCTGTAGACCAGGGAGTCCTGGGTTTGGTTCCCGCTAAGGGCACGTACCTCGGTTGCAGTTTGTCCCCGGCCCCGGTTGGGGTCGTGTGGGTGGCAGCCACTTGATGTGTCTTTCTCATGCCGATGATTCTCTCTCTCTCTCTTCTCCCTCTCTCCCTCCTGCTCTATCTGAAGATGGATGCAAAAATGTCCTCGGGTGAGGATAAAAATTTTTTTAAAAGCCCAGGTGGATTAAAGAAATAAAAGGAAAACGCCCTCCCTCTGGCCCTGCCTTGTTGACCCCATGGGCCAGGCCCTCTCACCTTGGTTGCGGCCGTATTCCACTAGCCAGCGGGAGATGCGGATCACATCCAGGAGCACGCCCTCAGGCAGGTGCTCCAGGGGCACCTCCTCCTGGACCTCCAGCTCCTCCTCACCACTGATCAGATCCAGGATGAGCACAGGGGAGACCACCTTACTGTGCCGGGTCATCAGACTGCGGAACTCGGATTCCAAAGACTCCTTCCCCCGCTCAAACAGCAGCTTCTGCAGGATCAAAGGAAGGAAGAGGGTCCGAGGGTCCGCTGCTGCTTCGGCATTCAGCTAGCCCTCCCCTCCCCTCCTCTGCCTTCACTTCCTCTAACCCAGAGAAGAAAGACCAAGAAGCCTCCCTTGTTTATTTCTTCACATCATGTTCTCTCAGACTGTATATTCACAAGTGAAACCCAGGGTTTTATAAAGTAGATGTATCATAAATATTGGCTGATTATTTTCTCACTGCACTACTAATTTGTCTTCTTGTTAGAAAAGGGTTTGCAAAAGAAAAAGAGATAAATTGAACTGTCACATTAAAAATTTTTGTGCTGCAAATAATACCATCAAAAAAGTGAAAAGACAACCCACAGAATGAGGGAAAGTATTTGCAAATCATATATCTGATAAGGGACAGGTATCCAGAACATACAGGAGAACTGAAAACATGTTCACACAAAATGGTGTATATGAGGGTTCACAGCAGCTTTAAAAAAAAAAAGTTTTTATTGATTCTTTAGAGAGAGATTGAAACATCACTGTGAGAGAGAAACATTGATGGACTGCCTCCCATATGCACCCCCACTGGGGATTGAGCCCGAAACCCAGGCATGTGCCCTGAACAGGAATCGAACTGGGACCTCTCAGTCCATGGGATAATGCTTAATCCACTGAGCCACACTGTCCGGGCAACACTTTTTCCTAAGCAGCATTTTTCCTAAGAGCCAAAAAGTGGAGTGCCCATCCAGTGATGAATGGATGAATAAAATGTGGTCTAGCCACACAAAGCAATTGTGGGCAGTACGAAGGAGTGAGCACTGATACACACACAACGGGGGTGAACCTTGCAAACATTCTGCTGAGCAACAGAAGCCAGACACAAAAGGTCACATATCGCATGAATCCACTGATATGAGGAGTCCAGAGCAGACACAACTCTCACATCAATGTTTCTCCCACTCTCTCTCTCCAAAAAAAATCAATAAAACATATCCTTGGGTGAGGATTAAAAACATAAATATTTTTAAAAATGGTTAAAATGTGGATGGACCTAGAGGGTATTTATGCTAAGTGAAATAAGTCAGACAGAGAAAAACAACTACCATATGGTTTCACTTATATGTGGAATCTGAAAAACAAAGTAAATGAGCAAACAAAACAGAAATGAACTCATAGATACAGAGAACAAATTGGTAGTCCCCAGATGGGAGGGGGGGTTAGAGGGATAGGGAAAAAGGTAAGAGATTAAGAAGTACAATTTGGGCCCTGGCTTGTTTGGCTCAGCAGTTAGAATGGTGGCCCTCGGACTGAAGGGTCGTGAGTTCGATTCCCGGGCAAGAGCATGTACCTGGGTTGCAGGTTCAATCCCTGGCCCCAGTTGGGGTTGTGTGAGAGGCAACCAATTGATGTGTCTCTGTCACATGGATGTTTTTCTCCCTCTCTCTCTCTCTCTCTCTCTCTCTCTCTCTCTCCCTCTCCCTCCCTTCACCCTATATAAAAATCAATGGAAAGATTTCCTTGGGTGAAGATTACCAAATAAATAAATAAATAAGTACAAGTTGGTAATTATTAAAATACTCACAGGGATGTAAAGTAAAGCATAGGGAATATAGTCAATAATATTGTAATAACTACATATGGTATCAGATGGGTACTAGACTTACGGGGCGATCACTTCATAAGGTACATAAATGTCTAATTACTACAACTAAAACTAATAAAATACTGCATGTCAACTGTAATTAAAAACTAAATTTTAAAAGTGGTTTAAATTGATAAATTTTATATTATGTATTTTTACCACAATAAAATAACCACAAATGCATTTATAAAAAATCAAATGTTAAGTTTATATTGTAAACGTAATTTCTAATTTAGTTAAATTATACAAATGCAATAAAAATATATATCTGTAATTCCTGAGGCAGGGGTCTTAAGGACTACAGTATGTGTACTGTATTATATACTTGTTTATTCTACTATATTCCCTTTAAGCTGGTTCAATCTCTCATGAGACCGGGGCTGGGACTGGTGTCCCCAAACCTCTCACATTACCCTGCTGGCCCCTTACCACTTTGTTGAGCTCTGGGCTGTCTGGGCTGTTGTCCTGGAAATACTCCACAGCCTTCTGAATCTTGGCCATGCTTCCCAGGTACTCTTCTAGTCTACCTGTTGGGCTGGGAAGGGAAACAGCCGTATCAGCCTGGGCAGATGGAAGATGAAGAGAAGAACCAAGGGAATGGTATTTGGAAGGGGAAAGAAGAGAATTAACACAGAGGACTCCAGGCTCAAATATATTCAACCGCTCCCTTCCAAGGCCTAGGGCTGCTGGTCCAGGAGGCGTTAAGAAAGTGACCCTTGTCAACAATAAATTTTAAAAGAAAGAAAAGAATGTGACCCTCTGGCCCTAGCTCACCCCTCCCGGATGATCTTCTCAGTGTCACTGGCCACATGGTAGTAGCTGATGACGTGGTCCAGGCAGGACAGTGTCTTCTCAACATTCTCTTGCAGCCGCTGCAGGTTCTCTGTCTGCTTGTGCACAGGGATGATGGAGTTCTCCAGCTTCATAAGGCGGCTCTCAAAGGACGACAGGATAGACACCTGCGGGGGGAACCCTGTGTTCAGGTCTCACGGTTGTCCCAGCACTGCTTCTAGACACCCACCAGGTCTTTGGCATTTGCTGGTTTTTTTCTGGTTTTCTAGACTATAAGCTCCATGAGGGAAGGAACGGGGGTGCAGCTGTTCACCACTGTACCCTCAGCACCTACCACGTGCCCAACACATAGAAGGCGGTCCGAATAAGTTGGATGAACTTTGATCTGAAGGGAATCCAAGCATCAAATGAACTCCTAAGATAATCACCCCAGGAAGGTTTCCCTTCCACCCTTTGAAGCCAAATCTCAATTTCTGTTCTTTCTGAGGCTTTCCTAGACTGAACAGGAAGTAGTTTCGTAAGGAGTAGCCTCAAATGCATTGCTGGCACTTTCAAAAGCCTCTCTCTCTAAGGGGGGATCTCATCGAATAAGGACTAGGACTTTATGATTGTTACCAAATACATATCCAAGTTTGTATTTACTCAATTTGTGCTTTACAGCCTCCTCTAGAAATAAAGAAGAAAACTCATATTTATTGAGCACCTATTGAATACCAGGTACTGTACAAGATGCCCTCCTGTGTTATTATTACCTCCTACGACCTTCACACCACATAGAGAGGTTGGCATTGTCTCTGCTTTATCAGATGAGCTAACTGAGCTCAGAGTTCCCTGTCAGGAGCCACAAACAAACAAATGGAGGGTGAGGACTAGATCCTAGATCTGTCTGACTTCAGAGCTCATTCTACCCCAAAGCCCTCTGGAGGAGACGACTGAGTCTTGTCGGCCCTCAGTCATCTCAGAATTGCTAACCCTGCCCTCAGACCCTCACTTGCATTGAGGATTTAACATGACCAGTACCCAGCCCACTCAAGTCAGTCTCACTAAATGTTTGCAGGAGAGGAAGACTAATGGAGAGCATGGAGAGATGACAGAAAGTCCAGACAGCGGGGGCAGCAGCATCCTCAGTGAAGAGGGGAGAAGGGGAAGGGAGCTAGGTAAGAGACATGCCACACTGTTGCTAGAGAAACCCACACATTACCACCATCACCACCCAGGCCAGAACCCCAGGCCCTGTGGGCCAGAACCTCCAGGTCGCAGGGCTCTCCTCCAGGATCTGGAGGCCTGTCAGCCCCTCCCAGCTGAGGGGTTACTCACCATGTTCTTAGTGAGCTGGTCGCTCTTCTCCAGGCTGTCTCGGATGAAGGACAGCGTCTCCTCCTCCTGAGGGGGCAGACGGGAGGGCATCACCATCGCCGGAAGCCTGAGGCTAAATATCACCGCCTCGCGGCCCCATGGCCTCGCCCCCAAGCCCACCTCCTTGCAGGGAGTGACCCTCTCACCCCTGCCTCCTTCCAGAGTAGATGCCCTGGCCCGGGGCCCGGCCCCTTCCCTCACCTCCTACCCCGCCTCCCCAGCCCCGGTCCCACCTGCTTCAGCTTGTCCTCGATTTCCCGCCGCCGGGCGGACGCCTCCTGCGGGGGTATCATCCCTACGACCCTGCAGCTTCCACTTCCAGTGTTTTGTCTCAGCGTGTGTGCCTTCTCGGCTTCCGTCCCTGCCACACCCACTTCCGCCCTTGGCTCCGCCCCAGAGCGCGCCGGTGGTGCCATGTTGGGAGTGGCAGGCGGAAGCGCTGCTGCGCGGAGCGGGGGCAGGCAGCCATCTTGGGTGTGGCCACGAAGGGTGGCTCAGCGCGACCAGCGGGGGAAAGCCTCACTCAGCACTTTCCCTCTCTGAACAGCACCTGGCCCAGAGTAGACGCTCGAGAAAAATGTCGCTAACATCTTGCTCTATATGTCTTACTAAGGGAATCCTCCATGATTGCGAACAAATACTTTGAACTTTATACAATATCATTGCACTTTTGTAAATGAACTGTGTGTGTGTGTGTGTGTGTGTGTGTGTGTGTGTGTATTTTCTCAAATTTCCTTCACTAAGTGTAATTTGGTAGCCAGCTGCCATGGAGTGAGAGCCTTCTGTTTGCCCATCTCTGTTACAAACACCAGCCTTGCTGGTTATCTTGTCTAATCCTCTCAATAAACTTCCGAGTGGGGCACAGCTGTTGTGTCCCTTCAGCAGCTGAGGAAGCGGGGGCTCAGAGAGGTCGGCTGCCTAAATCAACACAGCTGCCTGGGAGAGGGCTCGCTTGCTAGCAGGAAGTTTGTTTGCTGCTATGCAAAGCTGCCAATCTGATTTTCAAGAAAACCCATTGCGAAAAGCAGGTTATCTCTATGACCACCATATCTACAAAAAGGTGGACAGAATGAAAAGATGAGTCTAAGTTCTGAACCCAGCGTAAGGCATGTGTCGACAAGCAGACATTGATTCCGTACAAGCTGTAATTTCCCAACTAGGTTCAGCACAAGCTGCTTCAGCCAAAGGAGCGGGTGGTGCTTCCACTGCAGTTTCAGAAGCCCTGGTTTTCCCTCACAACCTTGTACAGAACACAAAGGTGCCAATCATAGCCAAGTGCCCCGCTGCTGACTAAGGAGGTTCTCTTTCCAGAGGAGGAAGAGCTCCCTCCCCCAACACAATGTGCTTTCTTTGGTAACTTCCTTATTCCAGACTTTGTGTTTTTTTCTGATGCATCAAGTGTAACATTCCTCCAAATCAATGTTTCCTGGCCCCGTAGCCATACTGAAAATGTATATGCTATCACATAAAAACCACAGCAGTGTCTGTTCTCTGGGATTACAGCCATTTATTTATTTTAGATATGTTTTTATAGATTTTTTTTTTTTAGGAAGGGAGAGAGAGAAACATCGATGTGAGAGAGATACATCGATCGCCGCCTCCTGCATGCCCCCCACTAGGGATTGAGCCCACAACCCAGGCATGTATCCTGACCAGGAATTGAAACAGGACATCTCAGCCCATGGGACGACATTCAGTCCACTGAGTCACACTGGCCAGGCTACAGCTATTTAAATAAGATAGATGCACTGCAAAAAAGAAAGAGAAAAAAAAAAAAAAAAACTCAGGAAAACATCACAATACGTTAAAACGATGAGTACAAGGGGTGCTCAGTTTCTCTGGTTTCTAAAGATTGAGTTCTACTGCTAATGCTTCTAAGAAAACAAATTTTCCTTTTTTTCTGTAATGATCAAAATAGACTTTGTAATTTCACTTAGACACCACCAGCCATCAACAGTGCCATCTGACAGAGTGGTCAGGAGGTTTTTTCTTTTTCCCCCTCTCTTGAAATCCTTTTATATATAAAAGGAGAGAAAGGACCTGGGTGTGCAAAGCCCAGGAGTGGGCAGCTGATTGCGAGCTTTCTTTCTTTTTAAAAAAATTTTTTTTCCTTTATTGGTTTTAGAGAGAGAGGGAGAGGGAGAAACATCGATGAGAGAGAACATTGATTGGCCGCCTCCTGTGTGCTCCCCACTGGGGATCAGGCCCACAACCTGGGCATGTGCCCTGACCGGGAATCGAACCCGCCACACCTTTTTGGTGTATGGGATGACACTCCAACCAACCGAGCCACACCATCCAGGGCTACAATTTGGTTTTAAAACTATTTTTCAAGTTCAAAGTACTTCTATTCAAATTGCAAAGAAGGTATATTGTAAAAAACAAACAGTGCCTTCTTCTGCCTTGACCCCCAACACCTCTGTCTCAGGAGTAACCACAGTTATGACTTTCTAGATGTATTCATACAAATTCAGGCATACTATACACACAATAAGCTCTTCCTTCTCTCTCTCTCTCTCTCTCTCTCTCTCTCTCTCTCTTTTAAATAAGAAAACACAAACGTTATTACACTAAACATACTTTCCTGTAGCCTGCATATTCACTTAATAGTATACCTTGATCATCTTTCAGCAGTAATATTAGAGATATTCCATTCTTTGCCTAGACTTCCATTGAGTAGATATATCGAAGCAGTCCTCTATTAATGGACACTTGGGTTGTTTGCAGGTTTTTTGCTATTGGAAACTCTGCTCCGTACACATAGATGGCTTGTGCATGACCACCCCTGTATAGACATCTATACATACTAAGTTAAAACGGTATATATATATATAATATATAAGTTAAATATATAAATTAAAACGGTATATATATAATATACCTAAAAAGGTATATATATAATATACCTTTAAGATTTCTACAGAAATGTACAAATTTCCATCCAAATTGGTTGCACTCATCTATACTTCCAATATCAAAGTATACATGTGCCTATTTCTCCACACCTTAACCCACACTATGTATTATCAAGCTTTAACATTTTTTGCCAAGCTGATGAATGAAAAATGGCATCTCCTGTTTAATTTTGAACTAAATGAAAAGGAAAATACAACTTATCAATATCTGTGGGATGCAATGAAAGCAGTGTTGAGAGGGAAATTTATAGCATTGCGTGCATACATTATGGAAAGAAATCTAAAATAAGTAGCCTAAGCTTCTACCTTAGGAAACTACAAAAAGCAAAAGCAAGTTAAATCCAAAATAAGCAGAAGAAAAGAAATAAAAATTAGAGCAGAAATTAGTGAAATTGAAGACAGGAAATTAATAGAGAAAGTCAAAGAAACCAAAAGTTGGTTCTTTGGAAAGATCAATAAAATTGATAACCTCTAGTCAAGCTAATCAAGAAAAAAGAGAAAAGACACAAATTACTAATACCAGGAATGAATTAGGGGCATCATAACTGATCCCATGGACATTAAAAGGATACTAAAGGAATATCATGAATACCTCTATGCCCTCAAATTTGATAACTTAGGTGAAACAGACCAATTTCTTGAAAAACACAACAATCTACCAAAACTCACACAAGGAGAAATAAATGATCTGAACAGGCCTATACCTATTACATAAATTGCATCGATTAATAAGACTCCAGAACAGAAAGCTCCAGGTCCAGATGGTTTCACTGATGAATTCTATCGAACATTTAAGGAAGATGTTATACCAATTCTCTACAATGTCTTCTGGAGAATAGAAGCAGAGGGAATACTTCCTAACTCATGTGATGAGGACAGCATTACCCTAATACTAAAACTACTAGAAGACATTACAAGAACGAAAAACTACAGACCAATATCTCTCAAAAATATGGCTGCAAAAATACTCAAAATATTAGCAAATCAAATCCAACAATGTATGAAAAGAATTACACACCACAACCAAGTGGGGCTTATTTCAGGTATGCAAGGCTGGTTCAGCGGAATCAGAGAACTTTATATATTTCACGTTTACTATTTCCTTCTTGGTTTTTTTTCTCTCTCAAAAACACTTCCTGTATATTCTCATTTTGTTCTTTTTTGTTTTTTCAGGTGAGCTTTAAAATCATTTTCACAACTGCAAATTGAATGTCCCCTGAGTAAACTGGTTTGAATTCAGGTCCTCAAAGAGGCTGGGGGGTGTCACTAGGGGAACCTTGCCCACTTAAGGAATGGAGACAAAGTGTGACCCTGGAAAGGGAGGGTTGGAAGGCTGGCCCCAGGTCCCCCTGGTGGAGCTTGTGAAGTGGCCCACAGCCCCGAAGGAGCTCACAGGCTGGGGCTGGAGCCCCGCTGAGGGCAGATCAAAGGCAGGCAAGAAGCAAAGGCTGAGTGACAAAAGCCAGAGGGAAGCTAGGCCTCCTCCAGGGAGGGTGGTATCATGAGGGTGACAGGAAGAGCTCGGTAGCACCCGGGCGACACAGAAAGGGTGTGCAACAAATCTGTGATGAACAAGTAGACAAATAATTAAGTGACGGCTAAATCCAGGAGGGCAAAGGAGGTGCGAGGGCATGGAGGGAGGGCCAAAGGGGCGAGAGAAGCTCGCGGGTGCGTGTCCCAGAGTGGGGAATGGAGGGGAAGGAGGTCGGTGTGCCTTTTGAGGCACCTGTGAGCCTCTCTGCCCTGGAAATCAATCACAGCAGCATACTCACAAGGAGCAGAAACAGCACACAGAGATGGGGCTCAGAAGAATCGCTATTCGCCCCTGCCCCTCCCTCCGTGGACGCCCCCCCCCCCCCAGCCTCCCACCCCAACCGGTCACCTTCCGCAGGGCAGGCCCAGGAGCAGGTGGAAGTCTGGCTTTGGACACGTGTTGCGGTGGGAATACGGTCCACGAGGGGGCTGGCGCCTGCCCTTCCCTGGCCTGCTCTCCCTGGGGCATCTTCTGTCTCGAGGTGTCTTCTTGAGGACGCCCCTTCTACTTTGCAGACGCCTCGGAGCGGGTTTCGAGGACGCGGCTGTGCCGCAGCGGGGCGCGCTGCCCCGCTAACCCAGAAATTGAACCCCAGCCCGGGCGGGAGGGGGTGAGGGGCCAGTGACCGGACCCTCCGTTGCCCGCGCCCGGCCACCGGGGCCGCGAGGGGGCGCCCGACACCGCCTGCGCCTCGCCGCCGCGCCCCGAGAGCGGGAACCTCCGAGAATGTCCAGGGGGTCAAGGAGAGAGAGGAGAGAGAGGAGGGCAGGTGGATGGGTGTGAACAGAAACCGGGGGCAAGAGGGGGCCCTGGAGAGGAGAGGCACGTGGAGGCGGGAGAAAGCCAATAAACCAGCAAAACTGGAGCGGGCGCGAAGGAAGGCACTGCGGGGAGCGGGGCGGCGGGGAGGAGGAACCCTGTGCCGACGCTCCCGGCCTTCTTCCCGCTGCCCACTGCCCCACCGGCCGGGAGGGGGCCCAGGCCGGCCGGCCGCGGTGATGCCAACCGCTGGCACTCGCGGCATTTCGGCCCGCGCTCCAGGCAACGGAGGACGCCGGCGCCGGAGAGCCCTCGGCGGAGGTGCAGGGCCGTCTGCGCACCCACCGCCGCCTGCCCCGCACCGCCGGGCACAGCCCCGCACCCCGGGGCGCATTCTCCAGCTCGCAGCCCTAGGTGCGCCCTCGCAGCCTCGCGTGGCCCCGCACCCTGTAGACCCCTGGGCGCGCTCCCACAGCCCCGAACCCCGGGGCGCACTCTCACAGTCCGCAGCCCCGGCCCCGGAAGGCGTGGCTCCCCTGGGGCCACTTTCCCTGAACGTGACTCAGCGCTTTCTCAGCGCCCAGCCTCAGGGGGCCTGCCCTCTCCCCGCCGCCCCCTCCCCGCCTCTGTGGGTTTGGGGCAAGGGGAGCCCCAGCAGAAGAATGGCCCCCGCACATGCCCTCCCTCCGGGTGGGGTATCTCTATGGGGTGGGGGACAGGTTCCATCATTTGTTCATTAACTTGGGGGTGCTGACCAAGGATATACTACAGCAGGAAGAGGGAGCAGAGCCCCATCAAGGGGCAGACAGACTGTGGGTTCATCCAGACCTGTCCTGCTGGTTAAGTCTGCAGATAACAAGACAGTCCTCTTGGAAACATTTGCGAATTTGAGGTGCACTGCCAGCAGGTGGAATACAGGCCACAGGAGGGACAAAGGGCCCTGGGCCTGACCTGGGGCAAACAGCTTCACAGCCACCGGGGCAGATCAGGGAGGCCTTGGGAGGCACAGCTGTGTGGACTGGTTTTGAAGGATGAGAAGAAGTACCCCAGGAAAATGGCCAGCCTTATGGCAGCTGGGAAGCAGGGAAGCAGGGAACAGGTCACGGTGTCCAGAGGGGAGAGCAGTGTTTGGCTGGAGTGGTCAGCCAAGGTTAGACTGTATAAAGTGAAAAGCCTTAGCAGGGTGGCCAGGGGCAGGGACATAAGTAAACAGGCCACCACAGTGATCCGGGTGGGTGATAACTACAGTGGATGCAGGGAGATGGCCATGAACGGCCTGACTCTGATGGTACAGCCCAGAGGGGGCTCTACAGCTGCTGGCTGGGAGGGAACAAAGGGAAGTCCTGCCAGGAGCTGGCTGAGTACTGTCAACCTATGGTCATTGGCAGCAATTCAACACCAACAGAAACCCCCAGTTTGGGGTGTGGTGAAGAAGGAAACTTTACTCAGTGCAAAACAGCTCAATTGTGATACAGCATGGGGGGTGGATACAAAAACAATGCAATTGTGGTACAGCATGGGCTGTGAGGCAGCCCTGGGGTCGGCTCTGTGCTGCTCTGCTCTGCTCAACTTCTTCAGCTTTTCAGTTCAAAGTAAAAATCACCTTCTTCAGTCTTCACTGGAAAGGAAAAGTACATTCCCTGAGACACAAGGGAGCTGGCTTATATAGATGGAACTGCTGGCTCCTGGTTGCTGATTGGTGCATCTTCATGCAAATGAGGACTCCAAATCCTCACAGTTTGATTGGTCCAAAAGGTATTGTCCTGACTGGTCAGAAATTAGCTGCTCTGATTGGTTGGCAAAGATGCTGATGGAGGTCGGGCTGGTGTGGCTCAGTGGTTGAGCATCACCCATGCACCAAGAGGTTGAAGGTTCAATTCCCAGTCAGGGCACATGCCCAGGTTATGGGCCAGGTCCCCAGTGGGGGGCATGCAGAGGGTGGCCAATCAATGTTCTCTCTCATCGATGCTTCTGTCTCTTTCTCCCTTTCCCTTTCTCTCTCTCTTAAATTAATAAAGAAAAAAAAAAGATGCTGATGGATGGGGGGGGGGGGATGTATAGAATCAGTCCTATTGGTTGAAACAGGATTCCAGGAACACCTTTATAAAGGCTGGCTCAGATGGCAAAACACAGTGCAGGCTGGTAGTTCAGTGCAGAGGCAGGTAGTTCAATGTAGGCTTCTTCCTGAAACGCAATTTACATGAAAGACCCCTGTGCAGAAACGGCTGCAAGGTTCTGTTTTTTAAAATGTGAGTCCAGTTAGCCACCAGGAGCCCTTCTTAGTTGGTATCTTCTTTGTCAGGGATTAGAATGGAGTTTTTAGACCCTGCAGATAAAGGGGCTCAGGTTGGGCGTGGACCGGGGAAGGTCAGCTGGAGGCGGAGCACGGCTCCGGTTTACACTGCTCCCTCCTGCCCACCCTTCCTTGAGGCCGTGGCACTGCTGGTGCTGTCATTGATTTGGGCACTCGCCTGAGGTCCCGACATGTAACCAATCGCCTTCTCAAGCAGAATGTAGAAAGGGTTGGCCTGAGTTTTACCAGGATGGTGGTGTTCTACCTGTGGGGCCATAGCTGGAAACTCAGACCATGCCATCCTGAGCCTAAGTCTTGAGGGAGTTACCCAGGTGAAGGGGTGGGGGGTTCATTCAAAGCAGAGGGATGGGCAGTGGAGACAGTGCTTCTGTGCGACTGGTTACCGTGGGAGGGTAAGTGAGGGGCAGCGAGCAGGGCAGGCCTGGAGCATGCTTAGGAGGCCTGAGATTGTTCAGTCGGTGAGGGAAGTCATTGCCGTGTTCTCAACAAATGAGTGACACGGTCAGAAGTGCACTGAGAAGGGTCACACTGGCCCCTAACCTCCCCTGGACTGAGCCAGGCGGATGGGTTCTCGCCTCCTCTCCATGCTTCACCCACTCCTCTTCTGCAATGACTCCTGTCCTCTCTGCCTCCTGCTGAGCACCCGTGCCTACTCTTTTATTTTATGTTTACTTTATTATTATTTTCTTTTACCCATACCTACTCTTTTAAAAACACACTCTCCTTCAAACACACGCAGGTCCCGCCATCTTGGAAAAGCTCCCCTTGGACCTGTCTTCACCACCGCCCCTCTCTCCTTCCTTTCTCCTGATTCTGAGCTCTGCGATGGCGGCCTGTCTGCTCTCAGGTTCTGGGTTCTACCCCCACCATGCTAAGGAAATGCCCCATGGGAGGCCCTGGGCCCTCCTGGGCAAATGCTGCCTTCCTTCCTGAGCCCACTCTGGCCTGTTGACTCTCAGGGCAGGCTCCTTGGGGCAGGGCCTGCCTGGAGCAGGTGTGTGTGGGGAGGGGGCGAGAAGCCCTAACAATGGCCCTTTTCCAAGGCATGGTCCTTGCTCTCCCCTCTCCTCCTCTGTCTCACTTCTGGAAGAGTCCATGCACCTCTGGACTTTAACTGTTACCTTCATCCTGGAGGCCCTGGGACCATCTTAGCCCAGCTCTGTGTCCTTCCGGTTTGTGGTGTCCGCTCACCCAAGGCTCCACTGTCTCCACTACATAACCTGGGGTGACCTTCCGCAGTGTCATCACCTCCCCTCCCCAAATTGGCTCCACTTCATTTACTAATTCATACGGTCATTCACTCATCTGTGAATCCAACAAGTATCTATTACGTGCCTGCTCCTTCAAACGGTGCTCGATTTTTCCAGGCTGGATTAATTTTCAACTCTTTGGTTGTCACTCATCCCTGTCTCTTCTCCTAGGCTGGAATTCCCCTTCCCAAGCCCCGGTGGAGGTCACCACGGGTCATCCATGTGCAGGGGTCTGCGAGCTGGACTGGGAATTTAGTGGATGCCAAAATTCAATCCCAGTGTAGGGACTGCTCTCTGTGGACATCAACTGGGCTCTGACCCTGTCAGGTCATGGGGTCACTCAGCTCCAGAGTTAGGGATGAGACCTCGGGGATCAGTTTCCTCTTCTGTAAACTGAGGGCTTGGGCCTGTTCGCTGGTCCCTGCCCCATGGAGCCAGGTGTCACAGTGGCCCTCCTGCCCCCTCCCCAAACTCCGTCAGACAAGAGCTCCGTGGGCCAGAGGGAGGCAGAGCCCTTGAGCTGAGCCTTTGGGTGGGGGCAGGGTGGGGATTGCCTGCTCTTCGTGACCCCCCTCTCTTCGTGGAGGTTGTTGGGCCTAGTTGGTGATTCTCTTTCTCCCCTGCTTGGATTCCTTCCAGGGCTGGGAGACCCTCAATGTCCCACTCACCCCAATAAAACCCACACATGAAATAGGTAGCCTAGAGAGGCCCAGGGAACGTGGATGGGGGCATGAGACCTGGCCCTCTGTGACCCTCACTCCCAGGACCTAGGCCCCAGGACACTGGGGGACCAGAGGAGCAGATGAGAATGAGGAAGGCTGGGCTTCTTCTGCCTCCCTCCACCCCTTCCTCCTTGTCCCATGTCCCCTCTCCCTCCCTCCTCACCTGGCTCACACCTGCCTGTTCACTCAGCTTCAGCTGGTACTCAAGGCCCTGCTGCCTCTTCTATTACAGCACCCACACCCACAGGGTCAGCAAAGGGGCTGCTTGCTTCTTCAGAACAGGGCAGCGTGGGGCTTTCCTCCAAGATCCTGCTGACCTGAATGCTCTCTCCCCAACCTCTGCAGCCCTGGGCTCCAGGAACCCGTAGACCCATTCGTGTTTACTGTCTGCAATTGAATTCTGCCCAGGCTACTTGACTTATCTGCCCAGCCAGCTCATTCATTCATTCATTCATTCATTCAGTAGCGGGGCCCTGTGCTTGATGTTGCAAATGTGGAAACGAGCAAGACAGGCAGGTTCTCTGCCCACAGGAGTCTGCAGACTCCAGAGCTTCTGAGACGGAAAACTCCGGGACAGGGTCGAAATGTCACTCCTCCCTGCCACTCTGGCCCACCCACCGTTCACTTTAAGCAGGTTGGAGGACACTGGAATGCCAGGTGGGGATGGGGTCAAGGCTTGGTGCCCAGAGTGAGGCAGGGAGGAGACAGGGTGGTCTGGGGTGGGGGTAGGGCCACTGACAGAGCTGGTGGGTGGCTGGGCCAGGGGTGAGAGCACTTGGCAACCTCTCTGCTCAGCTTAATTCCCTGGGCAAACAGCTGGGGGGCTGTGGGCAATGGCTGTGGCTTCCAAGGGCCCTGGGGGCCATGGCGGGGCAGGCTGTGTGCAGGCAGCTCCTCCCCCCCACCCCCCCACCCCAGTTCCTGGGACTCCTGCTTTCCTGGGAGCTCAGTGAGCTGCTTCCTTCAAGGGGAAAGAGGGTCTGGGGCTCAGACCCAGGCAGCTGTCCTGCCCTCAGAGCAAACATCAGACAGGGTGAGGGACGGTGCTGGAGCTGGGGGTCAGGCATTGAGACCTTTGGCCCTGTCGCCCCCACCCTTGGTTAATGTGTACCCTGACTCTCCGCACAGCCTGCTCAGGCTGGTTGGCTTCTGGGGGACAGTGCCCTGTCACTGGTCCCTGCCCGCTCCTGACGCACACAGGGAAAGTTCAGGCCCTAGCATGCCCGTTGAGGTGATTCTGACCTGTCCCTGTCCCACCCGGAGCCACCAAGTGGGACAGACACATGTGCCCCAGGAGGGTGGTGACTCCCAGGACTTCCATGTGCCTCCCTGGCTCACACAGGTCAGCGCAGCCCCACATGGGTGGCCTCACCAAGCCCCCCAGGGTGCCTCCCCTCTCTTGTCACCTGTGTTTTCTCCTCATCATTACACAAGAATGTGTCAGCAGGACCTGGGGCCATTCTCCACCCCATTGTTAACGTAGGCCCCCCCCACATCTCTGCCCCTGACAGGCCCAGGCCTGCCCCACTCCCCCCTGCTGGGAGTCCAAATACACCTGTTTACCTTTGGGCCTCAGCCCAGGATGGAAATGCCCTCCCTGACTCCTGACCACCTCTCCCCACACCTGCCCTCACACCCCTTCTTTCCCGCCCTCCAGCTCACCCTCTTCCTTCGGAAAGTCTGTGCCCCGTGTGCGAGTGGGTGTGGGGTGGAGAGCTCAGCTCAGCTCTGCAGGTTCCTGGCCTGCTGCAGGGCAGCCAGGGTGTGGGGCTGAGGGGTGTCCCGGTGCCTTCCAGACATCCCTGGAGTCACCGAGCCTGTGGTGGCCAGTCCAGTGGAACGGGATGTGCTCTGGGCAGGAGAGGGAGGACCCCCAGGGTCCAAGCTCCTACCCTCTCCCCACCACATTCCTGGCCGAGGATACATGGGGGCGGGAAGATGGGGCAAAGGTGATCAGTTAGGGGACAGAAAGGTGGCTTCTTCTTTGGGAAGGGCTGTCCCCAACACCCAAGAATGAAGGCGTTTAGGGCTCCTCACCTCTAAGGTGGGGATTAAAGGAGATGAGGAGCCTGCTCAGAGAGTTTGAGTCATGGGCTCAAAGCCACACAGCTTAAAAGAGATAGGACCCCTCAGGGCAACTCGAGATCCTGGACTGGGGTGCTGGACTGGGGCAGAGCATCAGTGGGGTAATCTGCAAACTTTGAATGGGGTCTGCGGTTAGACCAGATTACCAGGTCAATGTTAATTTCCTGACTGTGCCAGTGGGCGGCCTGAGGGTTACGCAAGAGTGTCCTTGCTCTAAGGAAATATACACGTACGCAGTTTGTGCTAATGGGCATTGCGTCTGAACTTACTGTTCACTACTGCAATGTATATTTTTATTGGGATTACATTGAATCTATAAAAAAATATGAGGTGAATGAACATCTTTTTTAAAAAGCCACCAGGGCAGGGATGAATAGGAGGGATGGGCTCTGAAACTCATGCTTTTCCTCTTCTGATGCTGCCTGCTCAGGGCGGGCGTACGAAGACCTGTGCTCCAGCCCCCTTCTGAGCCCCCTCTTGGCTTTGGTAGCATCTGGGGAAACTTAAACAATGCTAGTGCTGGGGTCCCGACCCCAGAGACTGGTCCGGAGCACAGGGATGTTCAGGAGCTCCTGGTCATTTTCCTCTACAGCTGGGGTGAGCCAGAGCTGCCTCTGCTTGTCTTCTGCCTTCCTCACCTCCTGGGGCAGGTCTGCCTGCCCCGACCTAGCCCCTCTTCCCCTGGCACGGCCAGCCGGCTGAGGCGGAGGGTGAGGTGGGGGAGACTATGGCACGCCCCACCTGTCAGTCCAAGCTGTAACCCCTTTTGTGGGGCTGGAGGCTGATCCTGGGGGCAGGTGGAGAAGGCCGGAGCCCCCCTTGTGCCCCCACTGCGGGAGCCAGTAGAGTTAGGCTGGTGGATGCATGGGGATGAGGGGAGTCTCAGAGAGGCAGCCCCTCAGCATGCTGCGGGAAGGGGGTGGGCTGGCTTCTGGACTCAGTAAGGCCCCAACCCCGCTGGTCCTGCCGTGTGTGCGTCCTTCTGAAATGTTTGGAATAATTAGCAAGTGAAAGCAAGTTAGCAAGGGGAATGCCGGGCTGGCCCGGAGCCAAGCTCCAGGGAAGGGAAAGAAAAGGGGCTTGGGTGAGAAAGAGGTCCATGGAGGCTGGGCAGGGTTGTGCGGGAAGTGCCCATTTGTGCCAGTGTGTGTGTGTGCGTGCTGGGGGGAGGAGCTGAGTGCCTCCAGGGTGTTCTTGTGGGGTTGAGTGGAGAGGTGGGTTCCAGACAAAGCTGGGGTGAGGGGATTGAGAGGTGCTACTGTGTGTCGCTCAAACACACATTTTCTTTTTCTTTAAAAAAATGTGGAATGCCCAGCTGGTGTGGCTCAGTGGTTGAGCGCTGACCCATGCACCAAGAGGTCGCCGGTTCGATTCCCAGTCAGGGCACATGCCCGGGTTGTGGGCCTGATCCCCAGTAAGGAGCATGCGGGAGGAGGCCAATCGATGTTCGCTGTCATCAATGTTTCTGTCTCTCTCTCCCTCTCCCTTCTTCTCTCTCTAAAAATCAATACAGAATTAAAAAAAAAAAAAATGGAACGCTCCACGAATTTGAGTGTCATCCTCGCGCAGGGGCCATGCCAATCTTTGTATCATCCCAATGTTAGTCTATGTGCTGCCGAAGCGAGCATTCACACACACATGTTCTGTGCCTTAGTTTCCCCATCAGAACCGTGGTAGGCGGGGTTCCTCACTGAGCTGACCTGCCAGTGTGAGTGGGTGGGGCAGAAGGGTCTGGGCACACCGACTTCCTTCCGTGGCCTTCCTCCTGCTCAGGCCTGCACTGGGCCTGGGAGGGAAGGCACCGGCCGGGTGACCCATGCCAGGATGGGAGTGGGGCCCTGGGCTGGGGCCCTCTGACCACATACCCTGTCCCCTGTAGGAGAGGACTGAGGGAAGGAGGTGCTGGAGACTGGCCCAGGCCAGGGACTGCGGTTCCAGGCAGGCAAGCCCGGGCAGGCCCTCACGGCGGGGGATGCTTGAGCGGAGCCCTAGGCAGGCTCAGCCTTTGTGAGTCCTCAGGGCCAGGGAGGGAGTTGTGCCTCTTTTCTCGCACACTCCTGGTGGCTGTGGGTGCTGTTATCCCCATTGTGCAGATGGAGGCACTGAGACCCAGGGCAGGGGACCCCCTAAGGGCTGCCTCTCGCCATCTTTCTCCCTGGGGACACAGAGGTTGTGGGGAGTTCATCAGGGGGGCACGCTTCACGCTTTCGGTGACCACCTCCCCAACTTCCTCCCAGCCATTCCCCCTGCAGCATCGAAGAGAAGACCCCTCCCAAACTTTGCCCTTACCTTTTCCCAAAGAAAGTTGCAAGCAGGTCTGCTTTCAGATTTTGTTAAAATTTTATTTTCAAAAAAATTTTATTGTAAATAACTTTCCATGAAAAAGGTTAAATTGCCCCACGGGGCAGGAGCATGGATTTGGGATGCAGCCTGGGGTGCTCAGGGTGGGGCGAGACCCTCCCTCCCGCAAGTGCAGGCAGGGGCTCCGCCTCGGCCACCGCTTCGTGGTCCCATGGTTCTAGCAAGCTGGGCATCCCTCCCGGTTAAACCTCAGCTATATGCTACACTCACTACATTAGTCTGTCTTCCCCTCCCCCCTGCAGCTTGGCTGCCTCTGCCCTCAACTCCCCAGAACCCCAGCTCTTCACTGCTCTCAGCCTCCAGTCAGGCTAAAAAATTTGGGATTTCCACCCTCTGCCCCCCTTTTACAGATGGGGCCAGGAGAAGACTCCAGAGGCCTTAGAAAATCTCCCTGCCCCATGGGCACCTGGACCTCATTTCGGTCTCCTCTCTCTGCCCCTCCTCCCAGCTATGCCCCGTCTACTGCTAGCTCCGGCCCCAGGGAGGCTTTGCCGAGAGAGGCCTCCAGGGGGTTAATTTGCAGTCACCTAATTAGCATTTGTTATACCTGGGAACTTTCTCTGGATAGAGACCTGGGGAGGAAAGCGAGAGAGGGAGAGGGAGAACCTTTGAAGCTGAGGTGCTCAGGGGTGGGCCCTGTCCTCTTGCTCCCCAACCTGGCCAGGGCCCCTCCAGGCCGCAGCGCTCACAGTGCAGGGCTATTTAGCCGGTCCCTGGGGCAGGGCAGATGAGGGTCAATGAAACACTGTGTGTATGGGGGCTGGGAGGGGAGGCAGCGATTCTGGTCCTGAGCCCTAGTTCTCAGCCTCCTGGGCTGGAATCTGAGGGCAGCCCAGATTGGGGGATGTGTGGCCTCGTGGGGCCAGCCTCAGGAGACTTGGCCCAGCCCCTGTCTGGGCAGTAGGGTTCCATGGGCCTGTGTTGGGGGGCAGTCTGGGCCCTGACTTGGGTGCTGTCTGCAGGTGGGAGTGGAGCCTGGCCTCTTACAAGAAGGCTCCCACACTGGCCCAGTCTTGCAGGTCGGCAGCAAGGGTGGCATCCCCAGCCTCAAAGAGGGGCTCAGGGGGCAGGCAGCCACTGCCACTCTCGTCCCAAGGGTGCTGCAGGAAGGACGTGGCCAGGAAGGTCTCGTCGAAGTCCAGGCTGTCGGCAGCCTGCTCCACCGAAGGCCCCCACGTAGCAGGGCAGTCGATGTGGTGGCCGTGGACAGTGAGGTCCACGTCCCCGTGAGAGGCAGGGCTCAGTGGCGGGCTCAGCTCCAGGGCTTCCAGTGTGCCCAGCTCCCCCCCCAGAGCACCAGCATCAAAGACCGCCTCCCAGTCAAAATTGCCTTTGAGGGGTTCCAGCTCGCCCTGCTCCTCCTGGGTCAGCAGCAGGGTGCTGGGAGGTCGAGTGACCTTGGCCACTCGTTTGGGCAGTGGCTGTTTTCGCTTATGCCCGAGCCTGCCCTCGCCCGCACCCCAACCCACCTCCCCAGTGGCCTCCTCAAACTCCCGCAGCAGCTGCTGGGCCTCGGTGTTCACGGTCAGCGGCCTGGCCCACGGGGTGGTGCTGGGCTTCTGCGCGGCCTGGCGGGCAAAGGCTGGGTGGATGTGGACCGGGGTCAGCCGCCGCTTCTTGAAGGCCCCACTCAGCAGGCGCTCGGCGTACTGGGGGTCGATGCGCCAGAAGCCCCCTTTGCCCGGCTCATCCTTCTCCCGAGGCACTTTGATGAAGCACTTGTTCAGGGACAGGTTGTGGCGGATGGAATTCTGGGCACAGGGAGAAAGGAGAGACAGAGGACTGGGTGAGTGGGAAGGGTCCATTAGGTGGCTGTTAGTGCTTCTGCCTGTCCTTCTGCCATCTTCTTTCTGATGGGGGCAGGGGGATGGAGGCTCTGGGACACCAGCCACAGGGCACCGGGAGCCAGGAGTGCTGTCGGGGGCTTTTGTTCCCTGTTGCCAGGATATCTGCCTGCTCAGTCATCCGAGCCCTGAGCCACAGGGTGGCTCTCAGTGCCACCCCGTGCTGCCCTCCCTCCCTTACCCCACCACTCGCAGCCTCTGGCCAAATGCCTCAGCTCCCCCAGGGCCTGGACAGCCGTCTCTCTCTGCCTGGGCCTGGCTGGCCCTCTCTGTTTGTTGAGTGAGTGGGTTGGGGTGGGGGGCATGGGCGACCAAGGGTGTGAGGGTGTATGTGTGTGCGCGCACACGTGCGTGCCTGCACAGGAGTGTGTGTCGGGATGAAGTGTGGGGGGATCTGATGACATTCCTTGTTTGTTGAGCCAGCTGCTGGCCTGGGCCCTTACCCTCCACGGCCCCCTCCTCTCACCCTAGGCTGTTTGGCCTCAGTTGATTATTACCCAGCAAAGAGCATAGTGCTCATTCCTGGGGCCCATTTCCTGCAGCCTGAGCTTCGCAGGCTTGGGGTAGAGTGAGGGGTTTCTGCTTTCTCACCAAGGCTACAGATGGCATTGCCCCAGTTAGGGCACAAGCAAGTGAAGAATAGCTTAGGACTGTAGTAAGCAGCCAGCTGCCTGTGGGTGCCCCAGGGAAGAGTCTGGGTATCCTCAGGGCCTCTGCTCCCAACTAGCCCTGATCCTGAGACTCAGGGCAATGTCCCAAATCACCATCCTGCCTTGTTCATTCCTGGCTGCGTAGTCTTATCCAGACCATGATGGGGACAGGGATCAGGGGTCTGAACAGCAGGGCAGATGGGTGGGTAGTACCCTTGGCAGGGCTGGGATGTTTACATGGCGGCCTGGCCCCTTGGCTGCTCTGTGCCAGGTTCCGGAGACTTGGAACATCAAGCCAGAGCTGCAGGTAGAGCCCCTGTGGAAAGCACCTGGCTCAGGTAATTGTCCCCCCAGGGAAGTTGACTGAGAAGAGGGGGAGGAGGGGAGACAGGAAACTGGGGAGGGGCTAGAGTGGGGGCTGGGACAGCAGCTTTAGGAAGATCCCATACCCACTCCACTGAGACACAGCTGGCCTTCACACCCTATAGTCCCCCCACCCTAACCCTAAACAGCGCCCCCCCCCCTCCTGCCGCCTGCAACTAGGCAGGATGCAGAGCTTGGCAGGGGGCAATGCTCCAGCTTCCGCTTCTGAGTCAGGTCCTGAAAAACTGTCCTTGGGCAGCGCAGTGTCTAGGAATTCTAGGACTTGGAACAAAAATGTGTCCCTCGGTCCATCACCTTCCCCTAGGGGGCTGTGTCCACAGCAAAGTCTGGCCCTGGTCTTTGGGTTGAGCCTCTTGGATGCGTGACAAATACTTGCCCCTTGAATCTCAGCATCCTCACCCCTGAAGCCCTCTGAGCATCCTCCCTCCTCCCTCTCTTAAGTCAAACGAGGGGCATTTCCAAGCACTGGGCTCCCTTGAGGTCCTTCCTCCCAGGCCTTCCTCCCTTGGGGCCCTGGATGAACTTCGTCTACCTACTAGAGCAGCCGATCTGAGTGAAGCGAATCCAATCTGCGCAAGATTGGAGAGGGAGGGGAGGAGGGGTTTGGGGATTGGGAAGGAGTGGCCGAAATCCACGCCTCCCCTACCTGCCAGGTGGGATCAGCATGGCGGAAGTAGCAAAAGTTGTCTGTGATCCATTTGTAGATGGCTGACAGGGTGATCTTGGTGGCCTTGCTGGCCTGCATGGCCATGCAGATGAGCGTGGCATACGAGTAGGGCGGCTTCACGTTCGGGTTGGTGGTGTAGTCCACGTCGTCGGGGGGCGGAGCCTGGAGCCCCGAGGGCGAGCTCCGGGACGTGCACGACGATGTGGGCTTGCCTGGCGTGTGCGGCTGCCCCAGGCAGGCGGGGTCCGCCGCCAGGGGCGAGCCCGGCGCGGCCGAGCCTGGCACCTGGTGGTAGCCATGGGGGTCGGTGCCCCCCAGGGGCAGGGCGGGGGCCTTGGCGTTGAGGATGGAGAATTCCTGCAGCCACTGCAGGCTGGTCAGGCTGTCATCCAGGGCGTCGGGCTCCTCCAGGCTGCCCTCCGGCCCGGCCTCCTCCGCCGCCCCTGCTCCCGAGAGGCGTAGCCAGCTCTCCGCCATGTCTGCGGGGACTCTCCGAGGGGGCGGCCAACATCCACGGGCTGAGCCGAGGGTGGCCCGCCGCGCTCTCCGGCCCGCTGACTCCCGCGGCTCTGGTTACACAGCCTCCGGGACACGCGCTTCCATCCCGAGACCCGGGGTCGCCTCCTCCGAATACGAAAGTGGGGCCTGCGGGGACCACAGCGGGAGCTGAGCACTCTTCCCCCACCCCGAGGGGCGGGTGTGTGTGTGTGTGTGGGGGGGTTCCTCCAAAATCGCCGCAGCTGGGAGGTCTGGGAAACAGAAGCAATGCCTTGAGGTCCGACCCCTGCGGGGTCCGCCTCGCTCTTCTTTTCCACTCCGAGGTTGGAGAGGAGACTTTATTAGTCAAATAAAGGAAGAGGGTAGGGGCACCCGAGGCTATTCCCCTTCTCCCCAAGATGAGAAATCAGACACCCCCACCCTGCAACACAGGGAAAAGGGGCGAGGGGGCGAGGGAGCCCAGGAGGGCAGTACAACGGGGGCGGAGGACAGAGGAGGTCGTCTGATCTTTGAAAAGGGGTATTAGGATGGAAGATCACGGGGAAGGAAGGGAACAGGACAAATAATTAGGAGGGCGGTAAGTGAGGTACCCCCAAACTCTAAAGGCGTCAATTTCCGGGCCCACCACTTCCGACGGGACGGATGGGAGAGCCGGCTGACACCTCCCTTCCCGCGGCCGCAGACCTCTCAGACCCTTACCTGGCTCAGAGCCCAGCCCGGGCCAAAGGAAGGTTCTGGAAGAAGTTACCCCTACCCCCGCGGCTCTCTGCCCTCTGCTTAGGGCCCCACCAGCACCCCTCGTCGTCGCCCCCCCTCGCCTGACGGCGCCTCTCTGAGCGCCGGCGGCCCGGGACCCGCGTTAAGTAGCCGCTGGGAAGGCTTCTCCTGCTGCCATGGCGACGCTCCGCCCCCATAAACAGCTTTCGCTGCTGCCATTGGTCAGCGCGTCTCCAAGGTGACCGCGGGCTCTAGCCATTCTCTCTGGCGGTAACTCTCCTCGAACTCCCTCCTTTGGCATCTCTCTCCCGCGCCACCCAGCCCCCTCCCCGCCACCGCGGCGGGGCTCCTCGCATTCCCGCCCGAGGGCCGCGCGCAGGGCTCGGAGAAGCGCGCGGCTCGGCGCTCCCACCGAGGCTCGGGCACCCAGGGGAGCCGTTCGCCCCAGGAACCGTACTCCTGCCCTGCCCCCTCCTGTCCTGGCTGCTCCGAGGCGTAGACGGCTCCCGGGACGCAGCCTGGAGCGTGGGCAATGCCGAGATCGGGCTCAGACTCGGGAACCGTGTGCTGGGGGTTTCATTTCCTCTCCTCTGGGCTGCGAGAGGCACTTCCTCACGTTCTGCTTCGGCCTGTCCCTTTCTCTCGATCCTGAGTGTCGGCTCAGGTGCCCGCGGGCGGGGCTGACTCTCCGATGCCACCTGCCGCTCAGGTCCGCAGCAATGGCCCACACGGATCGTAGACACATCAAAGCGCGCAGGGTAATCCAGTTTCCCGGTAAGCGCGGCCTCCCCACCCCTGACATTCCAGAGGCTCCTGCGAGAAGGAAGTGCTCTCCCTCCTTTCCAGATAGCTGAGGAAGCAGAGCCCGCGGTTAACACTCAGAAAAGCCACGGACTTCCCAAATTCTCCTAGCCAGGTCATTTGCCCCATTAATTTCACCAACCTTTGAGTGACAGGGACTAAGGGCGGAGGGACACAGGGACTGTAGCCCTTCCTCCTCCCTTCCCCTGGCCTCCCTCCTGTCACCAGCTTTCCTGCTCTTCAATTATTGAGGAGCTGCAGTGTTGGAAGTTCTCCGGTTTAAGGGCAAGGGTGGGGCTGAGGGCTCCTTACTCAGGCGTCTGCCCAGGAGCTGGAGGGCTGGGGTAGGAAGCCTGTACCCAGGGGATGGCAGGTCCACTCCCACGCAGGGGCATGTCCTTTCCTACCCCTTGCCCTCTCCCACTCCTCCACTTCCATATTCTCTTGAGTAAAAGTGTTAAAGGTGCTGGAGAAAGGCAGACAGGAACTTGCACAAATAAGCCAACTGCACAGTCAACAGCTCACCTTCCCTTGTAAACAGTTTTATTCAGTTTTAAGATTCATGCAGCAATCCATAAATATTGCATCCTTGGTGTCCCCACTGTAGTGTGCCCATGAGCGTAACTCCAGGGAGTGAGAGGGGTACACAGATGGCACAACAGTTCACACACGCCCTTGCACACACCAGGTGTGCAGATCCTAAAGAAAAGTGAGCAACAAGCGTGCCAAGATCAGGTGGACAGGACATGAACTCTCTTCAGGTGAGATGGCTTAACGTTTGTGGGTCTGTGCCCAAGAGATGCCCCAGCGTGGGCATGAACTCTGATGAGATGGAAAAAGGCTCTGTGAGGCCAGGATCACTACACCACCTGGAGGCTGCTGGAGAGCTCAGACCCGAGAGTGGCAGGAAGGACTCACAGGCCTCCAGTTAGTCTGTGCCCTCCAAATGAGAAGCCAGGCCCCATCCATTCTCTCTGGGTCAACTGCTTACAACACGACTGTGTCCAGATGATGGATGGGGCAGTAGGGTGGCAGCTGCCCTGTCCCCTGATCGGCTGACTGAGGACCAGCCTCTTTGGATGGGATATTTCTGCTTGCTAAAGATCTACATGAGAACAAAGAGGAGGGGAGGGGAGAGGATAGGACAAGTTTGAAAAACAAGGATTGAAGGGCCATTCTGTAATGCAGATGTCTTGGTTATGGAACCAAGGCCTAGAAGAATCTTTCTGGGCCTCTCCCTGGGAGAGGACACAGACCCCACGAAAGGGTGAAGATAATGCCTTCCTCTTAGAGTTCCTGGCCACTGTGGCTACTGTTTACCTGCACCTCCTTCCTCTCAGGTAACACCACCCCGTGAATACTGCCTGCTGGGAGTGCAGGTGGGTCTGGTGCCACAACCCCAGGCTAAGGGAAGCTCCCATTCCCTGGTGCTTCTGGGGCTCAAACTTCAAGGAAATCAGGGAGGGGGGTTATTGCTCAGATCTTAAATGTGAAGGGGGCTGAAAGAATGTTGGGGGAAAGGAAGGACATGAAGTGAGGCCTGAACCAGCAGAGTCCACTGCAGGACTTCAGAGAGGGTGGCCATAGGAACTCAAGACAGAAGCTTAGATTCGGCTTGGCTCATGCCACATCTGTCAGAACCGGCTTCCCCCGTGCCCAGGGCAGAACGTGAGCCACAACTACAGTGTGAGGGTCCCCACCCGCCTGGCAGTGCAAAGAAGCCACACAGAAGGTGCAAAGGATCCCCTGGGCACTGGGCTCTCTTTGAGGCCTTGGAAAGGACCCTGAGAAGCTCTTCTAGGGTGACAATTCCAAATACTAAGACAAGCCATCAGGATGGGCAGAGCCTGAGGCTCCACATCTCAGCCTCACAAATTGTATCCAACTTTGCTTCCCAATCCCGGGTTCCACCGAATAACCACTTTCTCCGAAAGCCGGTGGACAAACCATCTATCCAAGAGCTATGTGGAATCCATAGTACTAGTGTTGACAGAGGAGAAGCACCCAACAGCTTGTGGTCTGGTCTAGCCTTGCTGCTGCAAGCTTTTGTTTATATGCCTCACGCTGGACTGAGGTGGGTGGGCACATGATTCAAACAATCTCTCATGAGCCTATGGAAGGCAAATACCTCCCCTTCCCCTACCAGGCTCAGGAGAATTGGAAGGCAGGGGAGGGAAACACTGGGTGGGGAGGCTCCCAGGGGTGAAGGCCCTGGCTCTAGCCACCAAGCTCCCAGCCCGGGGCTCTCCACCACTTCCTTTGCGGCTCCTGGGCACCAGTTGGAGGATCACTGGACCACCCCTCTCAGCCTATTTCTTCAACTATTAACAAAAAGGGGTGGAGATGGGGAAATAGGGAAAAGAATACCACCTGACAGGGCCATAGTGATGAAACAGCTCCTAACTCTGCCTGGCACAGGGAAGTGGTCAAAACTGTGTTTTTTTGAAATGCCACCTTAGGATGGAGTCCTAGGCCTTCACGAATGCACCTGATCCTAAGAGACCCTCCTGAGGGTGGTCACTTAATGGAGGGATTCTCAGATTCAAGGCCTCCTTCCTAAACAGACAGACACAGGAGGCACAGGAGACTAGTTCGCCTGCCAGAAGCAAGAACTGTTTTTTTCAATCAACCTTTTGGTTGCCACCATTCCTCTTGTCCTTGAGGGGAACGACTCAGTACAATGTGGCTTTTCCTTCTCACAGGACCCGTCGCCCAACCCTACCCCATACTGGCGGTTTCAAATTGGTGAGGATGTCCCAGAGACCAGAAAATGCCAGGTGGGTGTCTATAATGCAGCCACTAAGACTCCACGTCTTCTTGGTCTAGCCCTAAGGAGAAAATAGATGCTCAAGAAACAGCCAGCCTGCGGACCTTGGCTCCACCCGAAGATCAAGAGACAGTGGCGACATTCCAGAGTCTCTGCGAAGGGTTTCATGAGCTGCGGTTCATCGAGTGGCTCCAGCCCGAAAGGAGAAAGGAGGCTTCCAGTCCCTTCTGCGGGGGAGGGATCGTGGCTATGGAAGGAGACGAGGCTGGGAGGAGCAGGCTGACCTCAACGTCCGACTTCCACGTGGGTATAAAAGTCTTCGTGTGTCCTGCTGAGGATGCCCAGGAGGCCATCGGTCCAGTGAGGCCAGGATGGAATTCGGGGACAGGAGGGAGCTCTGGTATGGGGGTGGGGCGCTCAAACGGCCAGAGGACCCCACACGCAAGGCCTGTTCTCGGAGTCCTCCAGGCTGCTGGATGACAGGCGCCGGCGCTGTGCGTTCCGATGACTGACAACGTTGTCATCAGCCTGCCAGGTGCCTGAGGAAGAGAAAGGAAGGTTACAGCAGCCAGACCTTTGGCCAGGTCCAGGTGGTGTCTCCAGCAGGGCAGCCCAGGAGCTCGGCACGGAGGCTAGCAGGATGCGTGTTACCTGAAACTCCTGTGCGGCGAGGGCCACGGCACGTGAGAGAGCCACGGGAGAAGTGGGCGCCGCCAGGTGTGGGGGCTGCTCCTGCCCCACCGGACTGGGGACAGTCACGGCCACTGTGGCCCACTGACAGAGGGACATCAGGATGTTTCTTGCTCT
Organism: Tadarida brasiliensis; assembly: GCA_030848825.1. Classification (NCBI taxonomy): domain Eukaryota; kingdom Metazoa; phylum Chordata; class Mammalia; order Chiroptera; family Molossidae; genus Tadarida; species Tadarida brasiliensis. The sequence goes on from CM061273.1 coordinate 62,662,628, forward strand.
GTGCACGTGCCCTAGGATCCACTTTTGAACCTTGTTTGTTTTGAAGCTGGCCTACGTGTCATGGCGGACAAGGAGAAAGAAACTGGGTCTCGCTGAGCTTTTCCTCAGAGTGGGAAGAAGTGGACCCAGGGAGAAGAGTGTTTGCTGTGGAGCCAGGGTGGGGCATGAAGTGACTGGCTGCCCAGCAGGGTCAAAGGGATATGGGGGGGGGGGGGGCAGTGCCACGGCGTCAGCACCCATCCCCCACACCTGCTGCTCTTCATCTCTTTCTGACCCAAGCAGCTGAGGCTTGGTATGCACTAGTGCCATCAACCCCAGGAGACACTGGCCTGAGAACCTTGGGGTCCCACAGGTGTCACCCACTAACCCCTCCGTCTGCTGGGCTGGAACCCTTCCTGGTCTTCTCTGTCCTTCGTGCTCTGCACCCAGTCCACCACTACCCCGACTGTTCACTTCCTAGGCCTCCAATCTGTCATCAGAACAGCTGGGCTCCATTCCCAGTCCACGACTTACTGGCTGTATGAGCCCGGGCAGGTCACTGCGCAATAACTCGCAGGATGGCTGTGACGACTGAATGAGGTAATACGGGAGAGGGCCGAATGGGTCACGGGCTCAACCACCAGCACCCCGGGCTTTGTTCAGGCCATCCTCATCTCTCCCTCCATCTCCCCTTAATCGCCCCCCCCCAACCCCCAGCCAGCCCCAGCCAGCAGGATAAAGACCTAACTCCTGGGGTTAGGGAAGGCCTTCCCTCCTCTGGCCCAGGGACCTCTGAGCAGTGGAATCCCCCACACCCTGCCTTCACAGGCCCCTGCCTGATGAGGCCCAGGGGGCTCAGAGGGCTCCCCCAGCAGCCTACACTGCCACCCCACTTCTCACACTGCGCCTTGACCGCCTCCATGAGACAGCCAGCTCCTCCTGGGCAGGGCCGCCCAACCCTGGAGGGGGGATGCTCACAAATGTGTGGGGTTAGGCCAGCCCGAGACACAAAACCCTCTAATGGAGAAACACTAGGATTAAGCGGTATAAACGGCTTATTTCTGAGAAATGCCCCCTGTGATAATCCCTCTTAAGGTTCTAATGACAGTCAGAGGAGGTGGACCCCAGGGGAAGAGGAGTGAGTAGGAAAGGAACTTCTTAGGAATCTCTCACACCCAGCCAGAATGTGGGGGCCTTGGTCCCTGGGGCACTGGAGTCTGGGACGAGGGTCAGCAGTGCTCCTTCCCTCTGAGGGTGGCACCCTAAGTGTGACAGGACAAAGAGAGGGCCAGGTTGCCCTGTACACTAGGAACCCCAAAGGAGAATGCGTTGTGTGTTCGTTTATACAATTTGGTAGATCTCATACCTATTCCTCAATGTTTATGGGGCAGGACTCCGGAACTGCGGCTGTTTGGTAGGAAAGACCAAAAGCAAATGGTGAACAGGAGAGAAGACACACACGCACAAATAAAAACAGCACCGCCGCCGGCTCGCCAGGAGACCGGCCTGACGGCCCAACCAGCACCATTCCAGCACCCTTAGCCAGGCGACAACCGCTTCCTCCTGGGGCAGCCTCAAGACGGGGCTCCGACTCTTCTCCCAGGGCGCTGCACACGCTCCGGGGAGTCCTTCCCCTGCAAGGACCCTGACAGCCCCCCGCAAACCGCGCTGCTCTCCGCTGTCCTGGCCACAGAAGGGACACCCGGAGTGCTGGGAGGACTTCCCGAGCCCGGCTGCCATTCCCTCCGGCCCTTCAGCCGGAAACAGAGCTCGGAGGTTGAAAACCCTTGGAGGGAGACAGAAAGGCTTTCCGCTCACTTCCCACTTTGGGGAATCAGAACCGGGAGAGTGAAGAGACCTCTAGAGGCGGGTTTGGGGAGCACACTTAGAGCCACGCTGCGCACCCCTTTTCTGCGGGTTCTCTCCAGGAACTAAAGTAAACTGTGTTTCCTCAGTGCCCACGAAGTGTCACTTTCCCAGGAGCATCTTAGTCTTGGGTCACCCACGCCCCCTGAATTTCAGGTCTCCATCAGTACTTTCAGATTTCATTAGCTATGTCCACTTCTGCTCAGTGCAGTCATTTAGAACAACATTTGTATTTCCACCACTAAACCCAAATTATCTTTGTTTTTTTCCCCATCATTACCCTCCCCAGAGGCTGGTCACAGAATTACCACCGGTCCCCTGACCACTATCTTGCCACCTGGGTGACAGTCCATCAAATTCTCTGGAACCACAACTACTTAGTATGGTCTCGAAATTCTAATCCGCTCATCACCTGCACCTGCGAACTTAGAGTCCCTCCCTTGAGACCCTTTCAGAACAATCTCAGAACACACTCCCCCCAGAAGCTTCCTAGGGGAAGAGGGGCTCAAAGCCCCAGGCGCCCTCTCAGCAGCACTATGACAAGAGTGGTGGTGACGATGGGGACCTGCTCTGTGCTCGCCACCGGCGGGGCCTCCCGGCTGGGTCTCCTGACAGAGCACCCGTGAGCACGGACAGGATGATGCGGACAGAGAGTGGGGTGCTCCCCAGGCTCCGCCTCTCACTGGCCTTCTGTGAAGGCAGCGCCCTCCGCCTGGAGAGGGAAACAGACTCAAGCAGAGACCAAGGGCCTGAGAAGCTGTCCTGAGGACACAGGCCCGCGAGGAGCCCGGCCAGCCGGCGGGTGTCTCTGTCAGAGGATGGCAGTTTGACCTTACAGCTGAGGGAGAAGAGGCCTATTCATTCCACGGGACCTACCAAAGCAGGTCTGCCTGTCACTGACCCAGCGGGTGCTTCCAGAGTCCCCAGCACTTTGCCACCAGTATGACGCTAACAGCGGACGGAACCAGAGACACTTTCCCGTGAGTGCCGCAAGGCTTTCCCTCTTCCCTAGGAGCCCTGGAGACCTCTGGTGGGGCGACCGTGGGACACCTCAAGCACGTACTGAGTCCAGTCACAGGCGTTTGGTTCATGCCTGGCCTCGACTGTGAACCCGGTTTAATCTCAGATCACCACAAGGAACCCCCAGGGGTTCTTCCCGGGTCTCACTCCCCTCCCACAACCCCGTAAGTGGAATAAATGTCAACAAGCAGGCTGGCTGGAGGGAGTTAGGAAGAGGAGGAAGCAGAAGGAATAAGCTCAAATTCCCACCAGCGTGGCTGGCTCAAACAATTCCCAGCAGCTCCCTCTGCCAGAACATGGGGTGGGTGGGGGAGCCCCTGGCGGGAGGCAGGAACCTAGATTCTCTCCGGAAGCCCAGCGGGCAGACAGTAGGTGCAGCTGCCACGGACACAGGGCAGGTGAGGGCAGAGATGTCATCTTGGGCCAGAACCAATCCTTCCCGTAACCCTCGCACAGAAGCATCTCCATTTTTCTGGAACAGGAATGACTAGATCCTCACAAATATTTTTTTCTCGGAAAAATCTTAGTATGTGGAGCACGGGCCCCTTCTGGTTAGGAGTGGAGGCTTAAGCAGGAGCCCCTCGGACGTGCGCAGGCCCAGCAAGCGCGGGGGCGGACGCGGCGTAGCCGGGGAGGACAGTGTTGGCACAGAGCGAACATGAACTTCCATACAAAGTCTAGATAACATAAATGAATTGAGAAATAAACAAACCAGACACACAGATTTACACTTGGCAAAAGGACGTGAAAAACAGACAGACGGACAGAAGCGAGGTAGGGAGTGGGAGGCAGGAAGTGAAGTCCAGACCTAACTGGGTCAGCGCTAAATAGGAAGTGACCCAAGAGCCCTGGGAAAGGCTAGAGGAAGCATGTCCCGAGAAGTCCCGAGAAGTCCCGCCGCCCTGCGGCAGCCTGCGCGGGCCCGGGCGTGCGAGGACCCGTGTCTTTCACAGGCTGATGGAGCGTGGCAACCACAGGAGGCTGTGCGGCTCCAACGCCTCTGGCCACTTCGCGGAACGAGTAAAGCACTGGACCCGTGATGCCATGGGGCTGCTCTGAGGCTGGAATAAGTCTCCATTTCAAGGGTGGTGGAGAGATTACAAACAACACTGTGAAGGACAACGTCTGCCGTGAAACCGGGAGGGCAAGTTTGACGGAGGCCACTTGGGCAAGACGTGGCTTTGGAGAAGTGGCTTGTGGAGCCCTTGCGTGAGCACAGCAGGTCAAAGGAGGTCAGTGCTCAACGTGTGATTAATGCCGTTCCTCCGCAGGAAATCGGCCTAGATTCTGTAAGGGGTACACTGACAGCCCTGGTGAAATGTAAAGTTAGGGCTCCAGGGAGCAGTCACCCTCAACTCTGACCTCTCCTTTGGGATCCAGAGCTAACAAGTAAAATGCAACTGGTACCCCAAAGCTCGCTGGACCTCGGAGCTATTCGCTAGTCTATACGATGTTGGCTTTCAAATTCCTCCCTGATGCTAATGAGACACATTCCTTCTGAGGAGCTACGGATGCCCTTCTGGAGGGCTCAGGCTCTCTTTCCAAGGTAGAGAGGTGCGTCTGCCTCAAACTTCCTGCTGAGGAGAACAAGGCCAGGCCACCTGCCCTGGGATCTGCAAGATCGAGATGGAGGGGGCCGGTCAGGCAGGCGGGAAGGAGAGGGAGAGCTGCTCCTTCCTTCCTGTCCCAACATTCTCCCTCAGGGCACACAGCTCAAGGACTGTCCTGAGGCCTCCTCACTTCCTTTCAGCAATGGGCTTCCAGCGTCTTAGCACAGCCCTTGGCTTCTGCAGGAGCTGCAGGGCAGGAGATGGGTGTCCCAGGGTGAGAGCAGGGGCGTGAGCAGGGGAGCGACTCCCACCAAGTTCATGTTCAGCAGACTGCCACTCACCAGGTAAGCAGACCTCAGAGCACAGCTTATTGTCCAGTGCTTTCACGCTTGCGATGTCAAAGTCATTGTTATTGTCACACTCCATACCTAGAAATGCGCATGTCCTCTGGCCTGTAACGGAGTTAATGCAGTTAGACAGGGGCTGGCTGGATTTTTCCCTGCTTTGCTGTCCTTAAAATAAAAATCTTAAGGATGGAGACAAAAAAAATCAAATCATGTGTTTAAAAAAAAAAAAAAAGACAGTAATTAAGTGGGTAAAGAGTGGACAATAAAGGAATCAAACGGTGTGGGCAAGTTCGTGTTCTCGAGCGAGCTGGCTCCCTTTCCCTAACTGGCCCCTTTCCAGCCATCGTTCCACAGCAAGGCAGACCCTGGGAGGGCTGCCGACGGGTCGCACGCTGCACAGGGCACGTGACCCGAGCGGAGCTCTGCCCAGGGCTGGGGGAGCTGGGGACCCGCTGGTGAAGCTACCCTGCTCCTGCCTGTGTCTGTCGGTGCTGGGGGGTGCTTATGGCCATAAGGCTGCAAATGCTAAATCTAGAACAGCCGTGAAAGGTCTCAGGTTCCATACGTTTGCATATCAAGTCGGAAGCACCACATTCACAAAATTATGATTTCTCTTCTCACGAGACTTAGGAAATCTGTTATTTTGAGACGTTTTAAGGGACTGACCAGAAACCTACAGACATGTGAGAGGGAAGGGGAACGTTTGAGAAGTTATTTTTTTCACGCTCCCTCTTTTCTTTTTCTTGGTGAAGGGGAGAGGAAGACACACACATCCGCCGTGTGGGCTGAGGAACGTCAGGGGAACCACCTGCGGCCCTGCACTCGTCGGAGGCAAATATTCTGTGGGGGGAACAGTCACAAAGGGAGCCTTGAGCACTGATGACATCAACTAGTGGATGAAGCGCCCAACCCCGTCTGGGGCTGGCGTGCAAGAGTATGGCGGAGGCACAGCCTTGGCGGCCATCCCCTCCTTCAGGGCGACTTGTCCAGGCGAGAGTGGTCAAGTCCGCATGCGCACCCCTGAACTCCCCAAGCAACGGCCAGCGCTGAAGCAGAAGCAACTGGGATGACATCTGCGTCCCGCTGGGGTCCGGGTCTGCTTTGGAGGTGTCCTTCTGCGGGAGGCACCTCAGAGCAGAGGGGAGAGACGCTGGTTCCTGGGACACGCTGCTTTCCGTCCCCAGGTGGGCCCTCCCAGCCGCACCCCCTTCTTCCTACTCCCTTGCTCTGCAGTCGGCCCTTCTCTTGTAGCTGCACGAGAAACAACGTTCTTCCAACTGAAGACATGACGGGGGCCTGAATTATTACAAAAAAGTCGTGACGACAGCTACAGAACCCTCGTCTCCACTGTGCCTTCCCTGTGCCCCTGGCTCCTCAGATCCCTGTCACTGCAATGTCGGCCACTTTCTTCGCTACAGCAAAACCAAACCAGCAGCCTAACCGTCTCCCTCCCGAGCGGAGGAGAAGGCTATGCGGCTGCTGCTCGACTTCGGGGTGCTGGCAGAGCTCCGGGGGGCTCGGCTGGGGAGCGGGGGCAGGAAGGAGGGCGACGGGAGTTGCCTGAGAAGCTTCGGAATCTGTTCGGTGTAAATGCAGAACCACCGTATGTTCTGCGGCTCTGAGCCCAGACGGGCTGGGGAGGCCACTGCGGTCCTCGGGGACCTGCTTGTTTACTATTCCACCCAGTAGATGACCTTTCCCCAATGGCACACCGCTGAGGACTGCCACCAACTCATGCCAGTGCCCCTTCTGTACCCTTGAAAGAATACCCCAGAAAGAATATAACAAGAGGGAGCAAAAGACCAGGTCTGTTACCATCTTCCTGTGTGGGCGATCCATCGTCTTCCTCCATGACATCGTTTCCCTGCAACAGAAGGAAGGCGCTGTGAGTCTGTGGAGCAGTGAAGTGAGTACAGCGCATGACCCTCGAATGACGCGCAGGTTAGGGGCACCGACCACCCACGCAGTCGAAAACCCGCACGTGACTTCGATCGGCCCTCTGCACGCACAGGCTCCCAACTGCAGACTGAAAATGCGGCTGACTCGGGGACAGAGCGGGTTTGGACTGTGCTGTTTAAGGGCCAACTGGATATTCCTGGGCTGAAGACTGAACTCATCATCTGAATGGCACTAAACTCCAGGCTGACGTCAATAGCGTGTGAGCTGGAGACGCCTAGGAGGCCGGGCAGAGGCAGAACGGCTTGGTGAGGCCCGGCCTGCCCGGAGGGACCGGGTCTGAGGCACGTTTCAGATGCTCACTAGAAATGCCAGGACTAGCCATGGTCACAGTTTAGCTCTTACTGTTTTCTAAGGTGTAAATAGAAGTCCAATGAAAAAGCAAACAGTGAGGTCATAAAACTTTCAGAAATCCATCAGGATCGCAAACCCTGTCCAGACACTCCTTTGAGAACGTGGCTCAAAAAAAAGTTCAAGAGAGAAAAAAAGAACAAGTTCTAGAGCCCTCAACGTGAGCTGGACTGTCCGCGAACCTCCCACACCTGGGACAAGGCCCTTCTCGTGCTGAACTGTCACCCGTTTCCCTCTGGATGGGTACGGGGGGGGAGGGGTGCCAGGCAGAAACCAGGTCACCCAGGTCTTTATGGCCACAGTCGTCCTGTGTACATGGTCACTAAGTGAACAAAGGACAGACACGCTCTAAGGTCCACCCCATGCCTGTTACTCTAAGACCAGCCCTCTGCTAACGGGACACTCCACCGACCAGAGTGTGCAGCTGCTGTTCTCTCCACACCACACCTGATCCAAATGCCACTGGAAGGACCGGTGGCAACAGCCCATCCCATCTCGTGCTTTCCCAGCCAGCACGAGCGAGCCGGCCTCTGCCTGGGAGGGAGCACCAGCGCCCCCTGTGGGCGTTACCTCTGCGTCCTGCTCTTCGGCGAGGCCGGCGAAGCTGCTGTCTGGAGAGGCTGCTGGCATCACCTGCAAAAGAGCAAGAATGGAGGCAGAGACCCACGGGCTCTGCGGAGCCCCAGCTCTTCCAGCAGCAAACCCAGCCCATGTCCTCGGGACAGAAATCAGAACAGAGTCAAACAGAGTCAGGCCTGAGGGGAGCCTTGGATTATACCCCCATTTCCGTGGCTCTCCTGGCCCGCATGGCAGGGCTCCGCAGATGTCCAGCAGGCCTTGCAGTGAGCTGTATAGGAGACCTCACACAGAGACAAGGACATCCGTGCCCTCCCCTTACCTCTCCTTCCTCTGAGGCGGCCCTGCTGGCGGCCAGGGGGGAAGGGAGAGCCTCTCCCTCGTCCTCGGTGCCGGTGCCGGGGGCGATGTAGGAGCCGGACATGGAGGAGACGGTGTCGGTGCTGATCTGGGAGTGCTGGCTCTGGGAGGACACCATGGACATGACGGACTGGGCCAGACTGCTGCTGGCAGGGTCTTTGGAGACAGGTGAAGGAAGGAGGTGGAGGTCAGGCACGGATTCTGCGAGCTGAGTGGGGAGCGGAGCTCTCTCCCCGCACCGCACAGTGGCCTCACCTTGCCCTCACCTAAAGGGTTTTAGATTTAAGCTTTCCATAGCTCTGCTGCCACACATGTAGGGCTCGGAACTGAACCTCGGGGACCAGGGACTTGAAGGACTGGGAGCAAGACAGCTGCTTGTCCCCTAGCTCAGCGGCAAGACCACCACCCGGGAGAGCAAGTCCCCTTCCCACACTTAGGTGACTAGGTGCTGCCCCCAGGTCTGTGTCCGGAGGAGCACAGGGCTGAGGACTAGGCCGGGGGAGAACATGCTGTCAGTCCCTCGCTGCTCCCTCGTGTACCTTCTGGGGAGGAAATTGTGGAAGAGAGAGGCGTCCCTGTGCAAGACGACTGGTCGATGGCTCCTGACGACGACAAGGTAAGATTCTCGCTGTCTGGAGTGACGCCACATTCCTGGGGCAACGGAGGGGGTGCGAGTCAAACGCGGGAGGACGGGTGAAAGGGCAGGGACGTGGGGAAAGAGGAGGGGAGGGGACACTGGGAGGGACTGAGGTCCCCACAGGCGTGGCCACGACATCAGGACCATGCGGAGGCAGGGCGGTCTCCCTTTTGTCATCTCTCTCCAGCCCTGGCCTGGACGGCTGTCTCCCAGGGGAGGTGCCAACTTCAGTCAGCACTTCCTGCCCGAGGCACAGCATCTGCTGGGGCCTTACAAAGACTGCAGCTCAGGTGACACAGGTCAGCCAGCAGCTGTGACAGGGGAACACCCCAGGTCTCCCCGGGATTCGGAACAGCTTTCCTTCTGAAGGGGAGGAACACGAAGCAGCGGAGGCCGCCCCGCCGGCCGGGCATCGCCCCTCGGATGTCGGGCTAGTTCCTGCTCAGTGGTTTAACACAACGCGCCTTTCCCAGCCCGCCCTGACGCTCCACCTGTGAGCCACCTGGGCAGGCCACCTCACCCCGTCCCAGGCAGACGACAAGTCCCAGGGGTTCTGTCCCCACAACCCCTTCTCTTTCCTCCAGGCAGGCGTTCTTTTTTGATCTTAGATCCGCATCCCCGGCTGCCTGGGCTCCCGGAGTAACTCCTGGCTCAGTCTGTCTCCCCGCTAATCCGTCTCCACCCCTCCAGCAGGTGGGCTTCAGGAAACAGAGCTCTTACGGAACCACGGACCTGCCCGGAGCCCAGACTCCCCCCCCCCCCCCCCAGGGTTTCCCGGGCCTTTGTCTTCATTTCTAAGAATTTCAAGACTCAGCTCCAGGCTGGTCCTCCCTGGCGCTCCTCCCGGTTTCCTCCACTGGCCGTCTCTCCCACCTCTGCCACAGCACTTACTGTCCCTGTAACGGGCACACTTGTTTCCCAGCATTAAATTCATTCATTCATTCATTCATTCATTCATTCATTCATTCATTCAACAAACACTTAACTGACCAACAACTGTGTGCCAGACACCGCTGCTAGCCATGTACACGTCCTGTCCCGACTAGACACGAGCTCCTAAGGACAGGAGCCTCTCTGTCACCTGTCTGCTCCGGGTGCCGAGCTCACTGCGTTGCCGAGACTGGGCGTGATGAACCTGTTACCCAGAGTCTGTGAGGGGTGCACGGGGCAGGGAAGCCCACCTTCTTCCCTCCACCGCACGGCCTCGAGCACGTCCTCTCAGGGCTTGTCCACCTGCTGCGCCCGTGCCTGGACCCTCTCCCCAGACATCTGCATAGCTCGCTCTCACGCCTCCTTCGGCCTCTGTTCAGGGACCCCTTCGTAAAGACAGCGACCTCCCCTTCTCCCTCGTCTGTCACAGTGACCAACAGTGCCACCTGACACACATTTTTTACTCGCTGCCTTTTGTATCCACACTCACCCCACTATCAAATCAAGAATCTATGCGCCACCAGGCAGGGACTTTTGCAGTCTCTTCACTGCTGCTGTCCTCAGCATGGAAGAGTGACAGGTAAATAACACAGGCTCGATCATGAATGAATGAATCCAACGAAACCTTGCTGCTGTGTCAGGGAGTGTTCAAAAGGTGTTTGATGAATGAATGAATGAATGAATGAATGAATGAATGACAGCAGGGGGACCTGAAGAGGCAAGGACTGGAGTCCAACCCCCAAGACAGGGAGGGCGATGCCGGTCACCTCTCCCAGCTGCTGAGCTGACGGCCGCTGAGACAGGTGCGTCTCCGACTCACTGCAGGAATGCTCGTCTTCCTCCTCGTGCAGCACGGACGAGTTCTGGGAGACAGACCTGTGGAGTCCGAGGGAACAGCAGCTGAACCCACAGCCATGGAAAGAGCAGAGCGTACTGACCAGACCTTGCAGGAAGAGGAGGACCGCAAGGGGAACCCCGAATCTTAAGAAGGAGTAGGGAGGTGGGTGAGAGCACTGGATGGGACTGAGACCTCTTCTGGGTGTCAGAACATCTCAGTTTTCTCTTCAGCTCCTTCCATAACTCTTGTCTGCACTTGGGAAAAGCCACTGACATTTTTGGTGTCTTAATTTTTTGTTTTAATCCTCACCCGAGGATATTTTTCTACTTTATCTTCGGACAGAGTGGGAGGGAGGGAGAGAGAGAGACAGAAACATCTACGTGAGAGGGACACATCGACTGGCTGCCTTCCGCACAACCTTGATCGGGGCCAGGGACGAACCGCAACCGAGGTACGCGTCCTTGACCTGAATCGAACCCGCGACTCTTTGGTCCGTGGGGCCGACACTCTAACCGCTGAGCCAAACCGGCCAGGGCAGTGTCTTAATATTTTCATCTATAAAATACCTTCCTTTACTCTGCCGCAGAAAGTTTATCATGACTTGTACCTAGTTGGGTTTAAATGCTTAAAAGATACAGATCAAAGGTTACTTTGGTCTTCAGACTAAACGATGCTCCCTAACCCCTCCCCTCCCCACCAGAACAGAATGTATAATAGATTTGTCTGTCTGGATCCTCCCACGTCCCCATGGGCCATCGTACGTCCCCCAGGCGTTAGCCCCAAGTCTTCAGTGAAATGAGAAGCTCTGGAAACAGCCCAGGGGGTCCGCCCTGCCCCAGGCACCTGGACAGCAGCCAGCGCGGAGGAGATGGGGGTGGTTGGAAGCACCCCACCGAGCCCCCGGGCCGATGCTGAGTGCCGGCTACTCACTTGGAGAGACTCCTTTTGAGCTTGAGTCCTTGGCTGCTGCAGTCGGACAGCCGGTCGAGGGGGGACAGCATCCGGACAGGGGGCAGGTGGCCGTCGCTGCCGTACGCAGGCAGCATTCCTGAGAGGTGGCCATCTCCGAGCACGTGGAGTGGAGGGGCCGCGGGGGACGGGGTGAGGGGCCCGTTGAGGGCCTCCAGAAGAGACACCACTTCATAACCTGGCGGAATGTTCTCTGAGGACTAGGGGAATCAGACAGGTTGAAGAATTCATTAAATATCCTTTGTTTTATGGCACGATCATGTTTCTTACTCTGCACTGGAAAAATGTTTTCTTACGTCTGCTCTGGGCCGGGAGGTGGGGGGGGGGGGTGTCTGTCAAAAAAGCTTCTGAACTACAGGCCAAAGAAAGATAACATGTCAAAGGAGCACGTAGTCCTAGATTCTGCTTATAGATGATCTTCTGAATGATGTTTAGCTTTTTTATTTTATTACAAGTAGAAATATACATCTGGTAGAGGAAATTTAGAAAATACATAAAGGCAGAAAGGAGGGTCCCTGACCAGGTGGCTCAGGTGGTTGGAGCACTGTCCCATACACCAAAAGGTTGTGGCTTCGATTCCTGGTCAGGGCACATACCAGGTTAGGTGTTCCATCTCTGGTTGGGGTGTGCACAGGGGCAACCGATCAATGTTTCTCTCTCACATCAATGTACTCTCTTTCTCTCTCTCCCTCCCTTCCTCTCTCTAAAATCAATAAACATATCCTCGGGTAAGGGTTAAAAACAAGTGGTGCCCTGGCCGGTTTGGCTCAGCGGTTAGAGCGTTGGCCCATGGATCAGAGAGACCTGGGTTTGGTTCCCGCTAAGGGCACGTATCTGGGTTGCAGTTTGTCCCCGGCCCCGGTTGGGGTCGTGTGGGTGGCAACCAGTCGATGTGTCTCTCTCACGTTGATGTTTCTCTCTCTCTCGTCCTCTCTCTCTCCCTCCCACTCTACCTGAAGATAAATGCAAAAATGTCCTCGGGTGAGGATAAAAAAAAACTACAAGTAGAAAGGAGGGGAAAAACCATCAATAATCAAATCCTCAAAGTAATAACTTTATTACCATTCTGTGTATTTTCTTCCAACTTTTTCCTCTGTACTGTTTACACAGTTACAATCTGTCAGTAACAATTTTATATCCTGCTTATTTCACCGAACAGAAGTATTTTCCTTCACACTCATCCCCTTTTCACAGACACTGGAAGTTCCTATCGGTCCCCTGTGCCGGCCACTTAGTTATGTCTGACACCACCAACTGTGCATAAATCCCTTTTTCCTCCCAGATTATTTTCTTGGTATTAAATTCTTAGACCTTAGATTATCAGGTACAACTGTGTTTAAGGCTCTTGATAGATACAACTGTTTTGTTGTTTTTTTACAACGATCTTTCTAGTTACACTCCTAAAAGCAGAAAAAGTCTGAGCTCAGTGGACTGAGCTCAGTCCCGTGGACTGACAGGTCCTGGTTTGATTCCTGGCCAGGGCACATGCCCAGGTTGTGGGCTCAGTCCCCAGTAGGGGGCGTGCAGGAGGCAGCTGATTGATGTTTCTCACATGGATGTTTCCATCTCTTCCTCTCTCTCTAAAAAATCAATAAAAACATATTAAAAAAAAAAAAAAGGCAGGGGAAAAAAAAAACAACCCTATTCTGCCAGCAGGCAGTATCTTTAAAAAGCTTTTTAAATTTGAAAGGTGAAAAATAGTATTTCCGTTGAATTTGCATCTTGTTGATTTTTAATGTGGTTGACTTTGAGAAAAACGACTATTAGTCAGCTATGTTTCCTCTCCTGAGGGTTTTTTTTTTTATATATATCTCTGAGCATTTATCTGCTGTTTTATTCATATGAGCTACAGCAAAGATGCGAGGCTTTCCTCTGATGTAAATGGGGTGAAGACATTTTTTCTTTAAATGGGTGGCTGCTTGTCCTTCAACTGCGGTCATCTTTTACACATCTGAAGTTGAAATTTCTTATGTGGTAAATTCTGCACAGTCTTTGTTTCTCCTGTTCCATCGCTTTTAAGCTGAGAGAGCCCTGTCGCATCCCAAGTCCACCGAAGTCACTGGGAATCTGTTCCAGGTTTCTCACGTTCTGCTCGGTCTGCTGTTTGGAATCTAGTTCGCCATACTCCGTGTGGGATTTGTTATCTGGTAAGGACTAAAGCACTAAACGGACTTTTGCTCCCCAGATAGCTAACTAATGGTCCCAACACTGTCACTGAATGATAAGTCTCTCCCACTCGTGTGTCCATCTAAAGAGAGTCAGTATCTGCCAGGCTGTAACTACGCGGCTCCGAGGCCTCACTCAACACTATGCCTTCCCCTCAGAAAGGGAGGTGAGTGATCTCATCTGCTCGGCTCCCAGCCCCTGAAGCCACGAAATGGGATCAAGAGAAACAGTTCCCTCCTTCGAGGATTCAGATAAAGGCAGTAAACTGTATTCCAACCTAAGACAACCACCCCCTCGTTTGTTTGGGGGAGTCCCCAAGTAGGCCCCACTGGGGGAAAGTGCAGGAGGGCGCTAGGCATGCTCAATGCCAGCCAGACACCAGGTTCCAACCTTGTACTGCAGGTTGGTTTTGAGGCCACGTGGTCTCTGCCAGCTGACTAACTACTTCCACTGCCAAGGTTTAATTAACTTGCTGCAAAGCCATGTAAAAAGAGGCCAAAGCCTGGCTGGTGTGGCTCAGTGGTTGAGCGTCGACCCATGCACCAAGAGGTCACTGGTTCGATTCCCGGTCAGGGCACATGCCCAGGTTGTGGGCCCGATCCCCAGTGGGGGGCATGCAGGAGGCGGCCAATCGATGTTCTTTCTCATTAATGTTTCTATCTCTCTCTCCTTCTCCCTTCCTCTCTCTCTAAAATCAATAAAGAAAAAAAAATTTTTTAATCAATTAAAAAATATATTAAAAAAGGGGGGGGGCAAAGGTGAGAAGAGGCAGCTAGGAGACCACAGTGTCTGCTTCACAGGGGGTCTGAGCCCAACTTACTGAGTGCTCTTCCGAGTCGGATGTCTGGGAGGAGATGATGGGGTTAAAGCTGGTTGGGGACAAGGGCCCCAGTTTTTTCCTCATGGCTCGGATCTGAAGCAGTGCCCGGAAGGCTGTGAAGAAGGAAAAGGGCGATCAGGACATCTGGGCGCAGGAGTCAGAAAACGCGATACCCCCTCCCAGTGTCCATCGGTTCGCGGACCCAGCAGGAGCTTACGCAGTCGGCAGATGGGGCAGTTGTTGGCCTGGTAGCGCAGGGTATCTGCGCAGGTGTTACAGAGGCAGAGGTGGCGACAGGGCAGAATCAAGGTGTCCCGGACGTCGGAGAGACACACCACACACTCGGCGCTGTTGTCACTCACTTCATCCTCAGCCACCTGGCCAGGGAGACAGAAACTGAGCCAATGACAAAGGACACATACTTTCTATACAAGGCAGTTTACCTCGCATTGACACTGGACTTTATAGCTGACCTAGTGCATTCCCATGTCCAGTTTCACTTACTCTGGAACCGTTCTCTCAAGCTCACCCTATGAGGCTCAGATCGGGCCGCTGTGACCGGCCGAGCTGCGGGGCCGAGCAGCCCACACAGGGAAGAAGAGAGGTTTAGGGACCAGGGTCCAGAAAGCCCAGCCAGCAAGCGGAGGGCAGGGAGCTCTCAGAGGAATAACCCAAACCGGCCCGTGTTTTTCATCTCCAAAGTGATTTAAGTATAACCATCTGAAATGAGGAACAGGAAAATACCCTTCTGGGACCGAACGGACTGCAGAGCTTGGCACCCAACATGCCCAGAGCCCGGCTTTGTCAGAGAATGTCTCACTCCGCCTCCGGGAAGGGTACAGTCAGACTGTCAGGTAGAACTCGCCTTGGAATCTTGTGTGTTGTACTTGTTTTCGATTCCATAGATTTCCTGGAGGAGGTAGCTGACCCCGTCTACCTGCAGAGCAAACAGAGAAAGAAGCTCAAGGGCGGGCTGACTCCACTGACGGCCAGAGCGCCGCTCACCCTGCCGGTGACAAGGACTGAGCTTCACAGAGAAAGTCAGAGGCCTGGGCAAGCAGAGGGCATTGTATTTACTCATGTTTTCTCGCTGAGAGGAGAAAGAAAACCAGTTGTTTCATTCACCCACATTATACCAACGGGGCCCAAGAGTTCACATGGCAGCAATGACCGTGTCCTGCCCTCACAATTGCCGCCAGTTAAGAAAGGCACAGACTAGGAGAGATGGAAGAATACGCATCAGAATATAACATTAGCTATGAAATAAACGTCAGGTTCACATATCATACAAATGAAGGAATGGAAGAGAAAGAACGAGGAGAAGAAATGGGCAAGGAAAAGGGGGGAAGGGAAAACGCTGCAGGGAGGCGATCAAGGAGAGGCCAAGGGCGCCCCCTCCCCACCCGGAATCGCCTTCTCCAACACGCAGCAAAACCACCCTTCTTGGCCTTGTTTCTTTTCTTTTCTTTTTCTTTTTTTATCAAAACCTCTCACATGTTTATTTAGTTTATTTTTATTTATTTATTTATTTATTCTGTCAATCCTCACCCGAGGATATTTTTCCATTGACTTTTAGACAGAGTGGAAGGGAGGAAGGGGGAGAGAGAGAAACATTGATGTGAGACAGACACGTCAGGGGACCAAAACTGCAACCCTGGTACACATCCTTGATTGGGAATTGAACCCGAGACCCTTGGATCCGTGGGCTGATGCTCTAATTGCTGAGCCAACCCACCAGGGTTTGGCCTCGTTTCTTTCTTTCTTTCTTTTAAAAATCCTTACCCAAGGATATTTTTCCATTTATCTTTAGATAGAGTGGGAGGGAGGGAAAGAGAGAAACATCGATGTGAGAGAGACACATCAACTGGTTGCCTCCCACACGACCCCGACCAGGGCCAGGGACTGAATTGCAACCAAGGTATGTGCCCTTGGCCGCAATTGAACCTGTGACTCTTTGGTCCGAGGGCCAAGGCTCCAACTGCTGAGCCAAACTGTCCAGGGCTGGCCTTGTTTCTTAAAACTCCAACTTCAATACCCAGTTTCACTCCCACTAGTCGGGGCCCCAGCAGTGCTCAAGCTGGCCCTCCCTGGTTTCTTTACTCGAGGCCACTCCCCTCCTCCGCCTGGCCTCCATCTTGATCTCCTCCCCTGAGACCTAGCCTGTCACTGATTTCACATTCCACTCTCCAGTCTGACAGTCTGTTACCAATGCAAATCTAGCAACAGAAAACCAGAGAAACCATTTGCCTTGAGCTACCCCAGCCAGCCACTCTATCCAGGCATCCTGGGGAGCTGTGCCCCTGCACACCGCCCCCCCCCTTCCCGCCCAAGGCAATCAGCAAGGCCTGGCCTTTCCTGGCAGGACTCTGGGCTCAGGATCCATTTCCTCCTCTACCTCTCTTAAAACCTGTTTTACCTCAGTGATTATGTTAGAAAGGACACTATCAACTAATTTATACTAAGATATTACTGACTACTGACCTCGTGAAGAGGGGAGAGCACTTAGCCCTCAAAAATGAATAATGTAGGATTTCAGATACCCACCACCCATGGTGGGGGCTGCCAATGTCACGGGCGCTACGCCCCCCTCCTCACCCTCCATGACTCTCCTCCTACTTCTGCAAGAGGGGAAAGTGTGGCACGCAGCTGGGTTAGGACTTCCAGCAGACATGTGCATAACATGTGGCTCATTCTGGAAGGGGACAACTGGCGGGCAAACTCTGGATTTTAGAAAAGCTAAACTAAGCCAAGCGCTCTAACTGGCCCTGAACTGGACTCCAGCACTTTACCCTTTAGCTTGAAATGTCTCAGGCCTGACATTTTAGATAAAAAAGTTCTCCCCAAACCTAATGTCAGGAGACAAATCTTATCTTTTCCCTTTTCAAGTCCTTTGCTCAGAGAATGGTTACCTCAACACCAACCATTCCGAAACAGTCAAGACACCAAAACCCAGTGTTCCTTTCAGGCCACCCACGTAGCTTCTCACACACAAAAACACACCCTTTTTTCTTTAACAAAAGGGGGTTGGGAAGGAAAGAAGAGTGTTTAGCAAGAGAGAGAGAGAGAAAAGAAAGAAAGGAAGGAAGGAAAGAAGGAAGGAAGGAAGGAAGGAAGGAAGGAAGGAAGGAAGGAAGGAAGGAAGGAAGGAAGGAAGGAAGGGGATGCCAACAGTCCTGGCCCTTAGTACTTACGACTTGCTTCTGTTTGAGGGGCTTGACACAGAAAGTCCCATCCGTGTGCTGGAATGAAAACATGACAGTATGACAAGGGGGGAGGCCAGAAAGCCCCAGCAGTTCACTGTGACCTCTCCCAACCACACATGTTCTGGGACACCCGCTGTGTGGTTACAGACGCCTAGTGATGGCAGGGTCTCACAAGTGTCTGATCTAACTCTTCCATTTGGAGAAGGGACAATGAGGCCTATGGGGTGGGGCTGAAGGTCATGCACAAGTTGGTGGCAGAGCTGGAACTCGATCCCAGTGTGGTCCCACCACAGCCTCCCAAGCCAGCCCCCCCTGCTGAGCTCAGGCAGCCAGCGACAAGGGTTGCACGCGTCTTCCCATGAAAGAGTTGAACATGCTGAAGTGAGGCCCTAGGAAGCAACTCACTCACCTTTTCAAAAGTGCCTAGCAGCACGTGGCAATGGCCAAAATACTCTGAAAGAAATAAACGGACACGGATGAAGAGGAAAATGAAACAATACACCTGACGCCCACAGGCCTTCCCCGATTCCCCGCCATCGGGCAAGCGTTCTGTGCTGTCACGACCGGGGCACGTATGGAACCCAGTGGTGTGCTTGCCAGTCCAAGGACCTTGGGGACAGGAGTGCAGGAGGGGGGTTAGACACCGCCTGACCCCCACCAAGGAGGCCACGGCTGCCCCAGGTCTTGTGCCACAAAAGGGCAGTGTGTTGGCAAGAGAAGAGGGGGCATCCGTACCGTCCCCTTCGTCCACCACAGCATGGACCACTAACGGGTAGATCTCTCGGTCCAGGTCGAAGCCAAGCTGAAGGGAAAGGAAAGGAAGTAAGAGCCAAGAAGGACGTAACATGCTTACGCGGCACAGGGACCCACCCAGAGGGAGGTGTTGCCAAGAACCTCATCTCTGCTCCTCCATCGACCTTGGAACTACTCATGCCCCTTTGATGGAAGGCCACCAGTTTCTCTTTAAAATCTCCTAGAGGTACAGCTGCAACCCCCAGGTTCTTTTCTTTGAGCATGGATTTATTTATTTTTAAATATGCTTTTATTGATTTTTTTTTTTTTAGAGAGAAAAGAAGGGAGAGAGAAACATTGATGTGAGAGAGAAACATCCATCGGCTGCCTCCTGCACACCCCCTACTGAGGATTGAGCCCGCAGCCCGGGCAGGAGCCCTGATCGGAATCGAACCGGGACCTCTTGGTCCATGGGACCGAGCCATCTCAATCCACTGAGTCATGCATGGATTTCCTGAAATGCCCTAGGCTAACGGGCTAGTTTGGGATAGAAAATTTACGAGGTTAGGTGTATCCTTTTAAGGGTATGAAGGAGTTACAGGGCTGAAGGTCCGCGTGACCTCCGAGCACCTGGGCAGTCAGTCCGTTGCTGCTGGCCGTGGTCCTAACTAGCTCCCAGGCCCGTCCTGGCCCATGTGCGGAACCTGCCCTGCTTTTCTCCCAGCAGCCCGTCACCTCCACCGAGGCGGCTCACCTCCTCTTCAGCCCACTCGGAGGGGTCCACCGTGTGGGAGGGCAGGCAGAACTGCTGGCACACCCCTCGCTTGTAGTGCACCGTCTCCGACTGCAGGCTGTTGTCTTTGGGGATGTAGCTATTGGTCAAAGTAGGAAGCAAAGCAAGAGTTAGTGTGTAGCCCAGACGGATCTGACCATCTCCTCCGGCTCATGCCTGTTGTCAATTATCCACAGGCTCTAGGAATAAAACAGAACAGACTAGACCTCCTGTTATCTGTTTCCTTTGCTTTTGCTTGGTAATGCTATTAAACTTATCTATGCAACCCTCTCAGCCACAAAAGGGTAGCTTAATAGAGTTTTAACAGCATCTTAATGATCTGAAGGGCTATGCTGCCATCTGCCACTGTGCCCACATGGCACAGTGTAAAGGGAAAAGGGGCAACAGTGGGGCTCTGTAGAAGAAAGTCCAAATTCAAGAACCAGATCTCACCTGGTTGCAGGAAAAGAATGTTTTCCTCCACAGGTGGGCGCACAAGGCATGGACCCTAACCTGGCCGGGCAGGAAGCGGCTCGCCGGGGCTCCTCCCGGGCTTACCTGGCAACGCCGTTCTGGAACTCCTCGGTGGCCTGGTAGTAGATGGTGATGGCCACACGGGCATCGGTGTCGAAGGTGAACTCCACGTTGTAGTGGACTTTAGCTTTGCTGGCCTCTTCCCCAGGGGTCTTGACCTCCTCAGCACATCTAGAAAACCAGGAAGACTGAGCGTTTGGCGGGTAGCAAACCAGTATTTTAAAATGTATCCCTTTTTTTTTAACGTAACATGTTGGGGCTCCTCTCTGTGATCACAGACTCCGGCCCCATCTTCCTGGGGAAGACAGCAGAGGACTTCCTTCCTGCTGCTGCGGGCGTGAGCGACGGCTGGTACTTCCCAGTGCCACAACCAGCGTCCTCGCGCACTGGGACTTGACTTACTTTTAGTTTTCATTGTGATCGGTTACTGGTCACGTAGTTTACATAGCTTCCACAAGGCGCCACTCTTCCCCCTCCCGCCTCTTCAGAGGAAAGCACCCTTTACCAGCGTGTTTCGAAATACCACGCTCGGGTGACTCGTGTTTTCTCAGCTTCAGGCACCCCTTCCTTCCTGTCGTGGAGATGAGGATTTCCTTCCTTCCCGCTCTGCCCCACATGGGTGCGCGCCCCAGGGCAGCGATGGCTTGATTTTGTGATTTTGTGAGTTCAGTTTATCAGCACGGGGAGTATTTCAGCATTATTCACAGCTCAGCCACAGAGGAATCCCTGATCGTTGCTGTTTTCCTTAGCGTTTTCTCAGCTGCTTAGTTTTCTGTGCACCTCATCACTCAGTCACACCCGAACCCTCTGCGGGCTGCAGAACTCTCTGGATGTTCTGCGGCACCGGGGTTCTACGCGTTTTATCTTCTCGAGGTGGTCCCTCCTGGGGCCTGCTGACCTGCGCTCTGGACTCCGGACCCTGCACGCAGCCGCCACCCTGGGGTCTCCCTCCTCGTCACCCTGCTGCGTCCCTCTGCCTCTCTCCTGGCTTCCTCCTCCTTGGGTCGAGCACACCTTCCAGTAGCTTCCTGAAAAAGGGCATTTTGGGGGGATAAGCTTTCTGAGAGATTTTATTGTACAGACTTCACTGAAAGTCTGGCTGGATAAAGACTCCTAGGTTATAAACACTTTTAAAAAGCCCTTTCAAAGGGCCACTGCGTTATCGTCCAGCTTCTGCGTGTTCTCAGCTGATCCATTTCTCCGGTGAGACAGTCGCCTCTGTCGTCCGTGGTGCTGGGCGCTCGGTGGTCCTCTCCGGTTGGAAGCTCTGACAGTACAAGTCACTGCTGACTTCCTTCCTCCCATGTTCTCCGTTTTCTTCCCACAACCCTTAGCTGGATGTTAAACCTGCGAAGCTGCCGTTCGTAGCTTTCCTATTTTTCAGATCTCTTTTTCATCCCACTTTCTGGAATAGTTCAGCTGTCCTTCCTACATTCTACTGACTTTTCTCATTCTGCTAACATGTCTATAATTTCTAAGGGCCTTTCTGTTCCCTAAATGTCCTGTGTCATTGCGTCCATGGAATAAGACAGTACCCTCTCTATGTCTCGGAGGCTATGAATGACGTTTTCCTCGTCCTGCAGAATTTTTATTTCCACTTAGTGTTTTTTTCCACATTGGTTTGTTTCGCCACTTTCTTTCATACTACAGATGTGCCTTACACATCTAAGAAACTTCTGCTCCTACTTAAGAAATTTAAAATTGGAACTCTGAGTACATAGCAGGCTTGGGGACACTAGGCTTTCCCGGAGGCTCATCTGAGTCTGTCCAGGAACTTCTCATGCCAATCTCTGGTCTTTCCATCTGGGTGATTCCTCCGTTTTCTAACAATGGCCTGGCTGCCGGCATTCTGGGGATAGGGAGGGGCAGGCTGAGCACCCTGTGTGCCTAAATTCACTTAACCCCTGATGTTAGTGCCGCATCCAGCCCCTGGCTGTGTCAGGTTCCCAAATCCAGAGATTCTCTGTTTGAGCCTTTCCAGTGAGAAGCGTCTGCTGGCCGTCTGCAGGGTGTGGGGAGGGCAGCCCTGGCTGTGGAGGGTAAGGGAGGGCTCTGACAACTTCTTATGCAGACTTTCCACCAATCCTCCTGGTGCTCGCCTTCCGCCCCGTTGTCCAGAGGTCCTGTCGGGTCCGGAGCCTCTGGGATGTCACAGCGCAGACCGGGCAGTCTCAGCTGCCCTCCCGCTCGCTCGGGGTTCTGACTTCTCGCATTTGCTCAGTTACTTCCCATGCACCGTCTGCTTCCAGCTTCTAAAATTTTGTTTCTGCTGCTCCTTTCCCATTCTCCCAAATTCTTGTGGATTTATGCTTTTTAAAAGTACTCTTGCGTGGAGTTTAGAGAAGAAGCAAAAGTAGATGTTCCATCCTCCATCTTTACCTGGAAATCTGAGCATCAGAATGGACCCTGTTCCCATACTCAGAAAAACAAAACAAAACGCCCTTCACCTTAACATCTGTTGGC
The DNA here is from genome assembly GCA_030848825.1 of Tadarida brasiliensis. Taxonomy (NCBI): domain Eukaryota; kingdom Metazoa; phylum Chordata; class Mammalia; order Chiroptera; family Molossidae; genus Tadarida; species Tadarida brasiliensis. Next base: position 62,684,697 of record CM061273.1, read on the forward strand.
CAGGTGTTCTCCCTTCCATTATCTCGTTCCCGTCGACAACAGAGGTTATTGTCACTTTCCCCCACGAGAAACCTGAAGCTGTCTTGCTCCAGCGGGCAGCACGGAGCTGGAGCAAACCAGGCTTCCGCTCCAGCCGGTCCCAGCGCCTTGCAGCTGCTCCGTCTGCTCCCGAGCTGTGGCCAGGACCTCACGGCGGCCCAGGCCTCCGCACCCGCCTCCATCACATACGTGAGTGGGCCACGTGTGATGACAGACACAGAGAGGACAGAGCCGCTGACCACTGGAGGCTCCCGTGGCCTCAGGAGGCTCAGTCTATTCTGCCCCGGGACTACTCCGCAGCAAGGGTGCCTCCTTGGCTGCCTCCCCCCAGACTTGTCCCCAGGTCTGGGAGAGTAGTTGGGGAAGCAATAGAAACTTCAGGGACAAATAAAGTATAAAAACGAAGAAAGAGCCCTAGCTGGTTTGGCTCAGCAGTTAAGAGCGACGGCTCGCGGACTGAAGAGTCGCAGGTTCGATTCCTGGTCGAGGGCGTGTACTTTGGTTGTGGGTTCCATCCCCAGGAGGAAACCAATCGATGTGGCTCTCTCACATCGATGTCTCTCTTGCCCTCCCTCCCTCCCACTCTATCTGAAAAATCAATGGAAAAATATCCTCGGGTGAGAATTTCTTTTTAAATGAAGAGAGACAGAAAACAGATTAGTGGGTGCACAGGCCTAGAAGAGAGGTTTCGGGGGCAATGAGAAGTGACCACTGATGAGTACGGGGTGTCTTTGGGGGGAGATGAAAATATTGTAAAACCAGGTAAAGTGATGATGGTACAAGTCTATGAAAACACTAAAACCAGTGGATTGTCTGCTTTAGGTGGGCAAATCGTATGGAAAGTGAGTTATATCTCAGTAAAGTTGTGATATTAAAATAGAATTATCAGAGAGAAATCGGCCTCCTAATGCTGATAAGGCTGACCGAAACAAGCATAAAATGGTCTGAGTCCACGTCCACTGGGAAAATCTGGGGCTCTGGTCTGCCCTCACCAAACCCGTCGCCCCAGGCCTCGGTGGAGGGCCGCATCAGTGTAACAACGGCCCTGACCCGGGCACAGCACAAAGAAGGCACATCTGTGATAACGAATATTGATGATGGCGATTAAGCAGCCAGACCAGGGCATGCTGAGCTCCTGGGCATATGAGATTACTAATACATGTAAAAGTAAACACAAGCAATAAATAAGAATTGCATGTTCCAGGTTCAAATATCATCTTTATATAGGCTTGTTGAGGTATCTGCAAAATTCACTTTTTCCCTCAATAGTTATTTTTTAAAAATTCATAAAGTAGGGGCCACAGGGACCGCTTCCGGGAAAGGGGACGTTCTCCCCAAACGCAGACTATGCCATGATGTCTGAACATCTAGACGTGGGGAGCCCTGATCTAAGTAGACGCGGGTCGGGCCCTGGTTCTGGCACAAGCACTTCGTGAATGTCTAAGGGGCATGGCTGCCCCTGCCCAAGAGAGGGCACCTGGCCCCTGGCCCGAGCCCCGGGGACTTACTTGACGAGTCTCAGTGTGTCCTTTCGAATGTTGATCAGGCTTCTCAGAGTCTTCACTGGTTCTTGGGGAGGTGGGGCAGCATAAGGAAACTGCGTCAGAAACAAAGTGGGAGAAGGCAGTGTGTTTATAGAGACCGATGACTGTCCCTCACTGGCACAGGGCCTCACGGGTGACAAAGAACAGCCTCTGGAGGTGAGATGGGCAGACACCGGTCTCCTAACTACAGAGATCCGCCATAGCAAGTGAATTTGCTCAAGGTCACAGCCAGTAGAACTGGGATTCGATTTGGCGTCAAAAGAGCTCGATTTATCTGCTTCTTCCGTTCTATGAAGCTTATCTGAGTCAGCATGCAAAACGTGGATAACTAATAAAAACGCCTACTGCAGTTCCAAATACCAAAGGACACACCGTGGCTGAGTTAATCACAAAAGGCTTTTCCCCCTGACCTTGGACGACAGGGAGCCAGTGAAGCCACAGGTGTCTTAGGAATTTAGGAACATTAAACAAAGGAGACCCCCCGCCCCCAGCTCCGGGGCAGTGGGCAAAGAGCACGTTTCCCTGGGCTGATCAGAGGCAGCAGAGGTCTTCAAACGTGAGCCAAGCGCTCTTCGGGGGTCATCAAGCTTGTGGTTGCCCAGCATTTACCTGACATTTTCCCTCTTGGGTTCTGAGTTGATGATAATGAGGAGATAAGCAAGGGGAAACAGTAACACCTTTAACTGGGAACTGCTTTGAGAAGATTAAGAATGATTTTGAAATGTTCTCAGTATTGTTCTCATGTTTTGTGGGCGATAAACAATCTTTGCATATCATTCACAGAAAACCTACTAGTCTGTGTAGCTTTGCCAAATGTTTTATGTTGGTTTTACGGAGGAATCCAGCTACTTCCTGGCGCTGCCTTCAGAAAACTGGGCACCCACGGTACGCTCTGTGCCTTCACAGATTCTTGCTGAACGTGGTTCTTTCACTTGGAAAACATAACCTACAGTATGTCTGATTTCATGAATTCGATATGACTGCTGATAATTCAAGTGTACGAAGGTGACCCTTAAGAAAAGATGTGCAATCTAAATTGTCAGGTGTACTCCAAATTACCCACTCTGTGGGTACTGAATAGCAATATTTTATTTTTTTTCATTGATACATGAAACATGTATTCTTTTATTTATTTATTTATTTGTTTTAAATCCTCACCCGAGGATGTTTTTCTATTTATCTTCAGGTAGAGAGAGAGGGAGAGAAAGGGAGCGAGAAACATCTACGTGAGAGGGACACATCCACTGGCTGCCTCCCGCACGACCCTGACCAGGGCCAGGGACGAACCACAACCCAGGTAACATGCCCTTGGCTGGAATCGAACCTGGGACTCATTAGCCCTCGGGCAGATGCTCTACCGCTGAGCCAAACTGGCCAGGGCAAAACATGTATTCTTTTAAAATACAAGATAGTTGAGCCCAGCTGGTGTGGCTCAGTGGTTGAGTGTCGACCCATGCACCAAGAGGTCACAAGTTCGATTCCCAGTCAGGGCACATGCCCAGGTTGTGGGCTCGATCCCCAGTGGGGGGCATGCAGGAGGCAGCTGATCGATATTCTCTCTCATCGATGTTTCTATCTCTCTCTCCTTCTCCTTTCCTCTCTCTCTAAAACCAATTAAGAAAAATAAAAAAACAACAACGAGATAGTTGATTTTTCTAATTACGAAGTAACTCATACTCAAGCAGAAAACTTGAAAAACACAAAAAAGAACAATACCAGCCATCATTTCACTATTCAACAATACCAAAGTTAACACTGCACAATGTCTTCCCAGCAAGGCATCCATCTAGCCACCCGGCCGCCTGCCCGCCTACCTATCGCTGGATCCACGTGCTGGTGCAAACCGTACCGACTATTTTATAGTCTCCTTTTCACTTTGAAAGACACGGTGAACATTTTGAAAGTCTGTAATTTGACAACATGAACGTGAGCATACTTGATTTAATGAATTCCATATTCTTCCATGTTTTATGTTGGTTTTCCCTTTTTTTTGCTGATACAAATGTGGTGGTGAGTGCCTTGTTCCTACACTCCTGCCTGATCGTTTGATTACTTCCTTAGGACAAATTCCTAGACGTGGAATTACTGGATCAAAGAGTAAGCATGTTTTTAAGACTTTTAAAAATATTTTTGCCACATTGTTCTCCAGAAAGCTGATTCCAATTTTCTCTCCCAGCAGCCGTGTTATCAGGAGGCTTTATGTAGGAGAGATGAAATCCTGGTTCAGACCCCATCTGTGGCCCATTTCTTCACCCCACCCCTTTCCTGGCTGTCGCACTAAAGGAATTTAAAACAATTTTAAAATAAGCTTAAGCAAAAAGTAATTAGGCAGGAAAATCCGACACAAATGCTAGTCTAATCTAAAGCCAAAATAAATGACTTTGGGATTAAAATATTTTTCTGGAGTAGCAAGTTAATCATATACATTTGCACAGGTACTTGGGAGTGAGCCATAACTCCTCCTGAGTTAAAAAAAAAAAAAAAGAGTGGTTCTTCCTTCACTCTTGGCCCTTTCTCCTCCACACCAAAAAAGGAAAAAAATAAAAACAAAAAAACAACAACAAAAACACCTCGTGCTTTTTGTATTCCATTTAGAATAGTACCCAAGCCTCAGTTTTCTGTGGTAAAGGTCCAGACCCACAGGTCTGGTCCCCAAGTCCCTGAGCAAACCAAATTTCCTTCTCTGTCCACCAGTCTTTACCTAAAGCCTGCCTTCATTGTGAAAAGTGAAGTGGAATTCTAGAAGCTGCATTTAGGTCTCCTTCATAAGCTGCTGAGTTCATTTACTCCAGAAGGATGTCTGAGAAGAGGATAGACATCCCATAAGTCTGTATTGAGCTTGGGGCAGGAAGTCAGGACGCGTGGCAGAGGGCCTGACAGTCCCCCTCCACGAGGGGGGCCGGGGGCAGGCTGTGCCCACGACAGAAAAGGCTACTTCTTCCCGTTGGCTGGCCTGGAAGTGCCAGGGTGCTTGCATCCCTGAGGAAAGACTCTAGCTGCTCTCTGGTTGCCACTCGCTCCCTAAGTTAGTAAGGTGTCTACCGAGTACCTACTATGTGCCAGGCATCATGCTAGGTTCTTTAGATCTACCTTTGTTTTTCCATTTGCTCTATTTAATTATGGTAAAATACACATAGCATAAAATTTGTCACCCTAACCATCTTAAGCACATGGTTCGGTGGCATTAAGTACATTCACATGTCAACTGCCCTCACCACCATCCATCTCCAGTTAGGACACATCCTTATTTAGCCTTCTCAGCACGAACAAACGTGTCTGCCATGCCCACCGGATTGTAAGTTCCTGGAGGACACCGGACACGCAGGAGGAACTCAGAAATATGCTGGTTGACCGAATCAATGAAGACTGTCAGTATCAACATCCTTGTTCTGCTTACAAAGAAGCTGAGACTCAAAGGATTCATGTAATTATCGAAGGTCCCAGGACTAACGAGCAGCAGAACCAGGATTTCGATCCAGGAGCCACGCTCTTTCTGTTGTAGCTGCCTCGGCTGCCGTGGGGCCGGTCTACAGGTTGTTCTGATCCCGGAATGTTCTAGAAACCCGAGTAGAGTGTGGAGAGACTGACAGTTCAACAGTCACGTGCTCAGGGTCCGCCAGCTAGTCCGAATTCTCTGAGGACACCCTCGTGCTCAGGCAGCGGTACATACAAGGCATCCTAAAGTCACACTCAGCAGTGTTACCAGGAGCAGCTAAGGTCTTCTCAGAGCAAAGCTTTCTCGGAGCGCAGCATGACAAAGCCCTTGTCTGTGAGCTCTAACAGCACCTGCAGAAGACACAGATGGACACTCGGGATGACGGTGGCAGAGGCCACCGTGCAGCCCAGCAGGAGCGTGGCTGCTCACCTTCCGCCCAGGATGCTGGGACACGTGTTACTGACAGACAGCAGTTTCTCCTCTAAGTTATTTCCAAAGGACCAAGGCATCTGCCCAATCACTGCACACTCTCACTGTGCCCTGCCCGGCCTGGGGTTCAGTGGTGGGCCAGCAGTTCGGTCTGCAAGGGGCAGGACTCGGACGGCACACATCTGGTCACCCTCCCAGGACTGGCCTGCAGCGTCTGTACTGAAATAAGCCCAAATCTCAGAGTAATTTAAATCCCAAACACCTCAAGCCCAGGATGGGAGTCCAGTATGGGTTCAGCCAGATGAACTCATTCAATGGGCCCCCTGGGTGTTGCCAATCATGGCACTGTGTGCTACTGAGCTAGTTTCTCTTTGACCTTTCACCCTGGTGTTCATCAGTTTCCTTGCATGGGCAAAGTGCCCCCTGGTGACCAAATGTGGAACTGCCACCCTGTGCGCGCACACAGGCACGCACATGTGGACAGACACACATATGTATGTATATATCAACCATATATCCTAGATATTTTTTAAGCCATTCCAATTTCAACTACCCCTATGAATGCACTCACATCTTTGTTGCAGAAAATATGGTCATAATGCATACGAGATAGAATATCTTGTAAATTATTAGGCAATTCCCAAGAGTCTATAAAAAGGACTATAATCAACTCATAAAAATAAATAACTTCAATAAAAAGCTTTTTAAAAGTACATCATTTGCTAACATTCGCTATTTGTTTCCAGCTAATTGGATGTATTTGGTAACCCCAATTTGGCTCCTGGGAGCGCTCTCAAGCTGGCACCCTGCCCTTCTGAGCTCTCCCCTACTTCCTGGCACCACAGGGTGCTCCAGGCTCCCCTGTGTGTGTCCTGTCCTCCCTGGAAGCAGGCAGGTCTCCCAGGGGTCTGGCTCCTTTCAGAGACTTCTCCCTGTACCATCCTGTGCTCACTGGTCTTTCACCGGTGAACACGTGGTCGTTTCCAGGTTTCACTATTACGGACAATCATGCAATGAACATTTCTTAAAAAGAATCTTAATTTTAAAAAAGGGTGGGGGGGCCCTGGATGGTTCAGCTCAATAGTTAGAGCGAATGGGTAGTTCGATTCCCAGTCAAGGGCACGCACCTGGGTTGCAGGTTCGATTCCCGGCCCTGGTCAGGGTTGTGCAGGAGGCAACCAATCAATGTGTCTCTCTCACATCGATGTTTCTCTCTCTCTCTCTCTCTCTCTCTCTCTCTCTCTCTCTCTCTCTCCTCCGTCCCCCCCTTCCACTCTATTTAAAAAGTAATGGAAAAATATCCTTGGATGAGGGGAAAAAAAAGGGGGGGAGGGATAAAAAAAAACACAAATTAAAATACACTAATGCGCCCTGGCCAGTTTGGCTTAGCGGTCTCTCAGCCTACGGTCCAGAGAGACCCGGGTTCAGTTTCCACTAAGGGCATGTACTTCGGTTGCAGTTTGTCCCCAGTCCCGGATGGGGTCGTGCGGGAGGCAGCCACTTGATGTGTTCCTTTCACATCAATGTTTCTCTACCTCTCTCTCTTCCTCTCTCTCCCTCCCACTGTATCTGAACAAAAAATGGAAAAATGTCCTCGGGTGAGGATTAAAAAAAAAAAAAATACACTAATGCTGTTTTTGCTTAGAAAATAGAAAACCCCAAATGCCAAAAATATGCTTCCAAAGAGAAGAAAATTATTTTATTTTATTTTTTATTTTTTGTACGTGCCCCTAGCGGGAACCGAACCTGGGACTCTCTGGTCCACAGGCCGACGCTCCAACTGCTGAGCCAAACCGGCCAGGGCGTAAACAATTTATAATTAAAATAGAAAAGTACTCATTTTATTTATTTATTTTTGTTAATCCTCATCCGAGCATCTTTTTCCATTGATTTTTAGAGAGCGTGGAGAGTGGAAGGGAGAAAGAGAGAGAGAGAAACATCGATGTGAGAGAGACACATCGATCGGTTGCCTTCCAAACGACCCAGACCGGGGCCAGGGATCGAACCTGCAACTCAAGTATGTGCCCTTTACGGGGAATTGAACCCTCGACTCTTTGGTCCACGGGCTGATGCTCTAACTGCTGAGCCAAACTGGCCAGGGCATAAAAAGCACTCATTTTATATATCAGCAGATGTGTAATGTTTGTGCCAAAGAATCAAATGATAGTTACTATGGAGACCAACATCTGGGGTCATATGAACAACTCATTTATAGCACCATATAAACCCTTTCTTTTATAGGTTTTAGGGCTTTTATATTTAAATTTCAGTTCCTTTTTATTTGCTGCTCGGTTATTTTCTCAGCTTTCTCTACTTCCTCTCTTCTCAGAACGATAGTGTGTCCAAGACTTACCAGTGGATATTTTTAGACTGGTGATGCTTTAGGACATTTTCTTAGACCAGCGTCAGGGGAGAACAGTTCAGTCTCTGCTTCAATGCTGCAAAATGAATGCAAATTTGCTGTTCCACCCACTGCAGCCCCGAGGCACACGGCATTGTGCCTGCTGTAGACCAGAACATCAATGAGCTATATTTACAGCAGAAAAACCCCTTTTCACTCATTTTCCATCCAATCCTCGTGGGGAGTTCATCGTCGCAGCAGCAAGGTGATCACCGAGCTGACCAGACACAAGCCATTCTTTACACTCAAACCAAAGGCGTGAGGCAGACATCAAGAGGGTGTCACAAGATGACCTTAACACAAAGACGCTCTGTGTCCAGGTTTGGTTACCTAAGGTTTTGATCCCAGAAGGCAGTCTATTTATAGTCTGTTAACAACTCTGCTAGGTCCTTTGGCAGGGAGAACACAGGACCAATGTCATGGCTATGTAACAGCACAGCTAATGCTGATCTTTTCCAAAATACTAAAATCCCAGCATGAGTATGCCCAATCAGCCAGTTCTTTCTGTTCACCTTAACAGGTGCTAAGAAGAGAATGAACGACCCACTGCAGAGTCAAGCACCATCATAAGACCGCAGAGATCTCCGTCAACCACCACTGCAGACCCACTGTCTCCCCTCTTATGGTTCGGGTCTGGGCTCCTACTGGGAGAACTGAGACCAGGCAACCCATTCAGTGCCACTCTGACAGTACCCACGGGGCTCTGTGAACTGTTTTGATGACAAATGAAAACTACTCGACTTCTGGTTCCTCACAAATAAAAAGCCCTCGCCAACACAGGGGCCCCTCCCAGCAGAACAAAACACTCCCCAGTCCCACGGTGCTTCTAAAATAAAAGTACCTTCCTCAAGATGAGCTGTCTTTAGATACGAAGGATTTTGCTCAACACCAGCTAAGTTTCAGGAGAGTTAAAAGGGACAAAGAAATGCTTTTAGTGCGGTGGAAACAGTCATCTTTTCCTTCCAGCAAGTTGGTAAATAATGACTAATGGTCAGAGAAGCACCCTGTTCTGGAAGCCTGACTTCTGGATTCCATCTGGTCAGGAGACTCATCGCTCAGCTCACAAATAAGAATCCCCTCATAAGAAAGATTTTCAGATGCCTGATACTGAATGTAAAGACTATGCCCGGAGCCCTGGCCAGTTTGGCTCAGTGGTTAGAGCATGGGCCCTTGGACCAAAAAGTCACGGGTTTGATTCCAGTCAAGGGCATGTACCTCGGCTGCAGTTCAATCCCTGGCCCCAGTCAGGGTTGTGCAGGAGGCAACCAGTCAATGTGTCTCTCTCACATTGATGTCTCTCTCTCTCCCTTTCTCCCTCTCTCCCTCCCACACTAGCTGAAGATAAATGGGAAAAATATCCTCGGGTGAGGATTAAAAAAAAAAAAGAATATGCCCAGGGAGGCAAGCACTCTATCAGTCAAAATAGGCATTTTAAAATATACAACATATATTTTCCCAAAGAAGCATAAGACAACTATTATGTTCTAGATGGTGAATCTCAGAGACAGAATACAAATATCCACAGTATTTCGTGTTCAGAGTCCAACTCCAAGGTTGATTTATGTCCCCGGCAGCTCTCTCATCCGGTGTCCCATCCCCGTCCCTTCCTTGGCCTCCTACCTGGGATCTCTGCCTCCCTCCACCTCTGTCACCGACTGCCTCTCAGTCCATCCCTGTCTGTCTCCTTTCCTGAGCCATGTCCTCCAACTTTCCTGTTCTCAGCAGCTGCCTCCGAATGGCTCTTCCTCTTTTTGCTGATGTCCTGCCTGCTACTAAGACCCTGGGCTTCAGTCACCTTTCAGGGCTCGTCAGAGGTGACTCCGGTTCCTCAGGAATAAACAGGTGCCTGAGCGTTAACCATCAGCTTTCCGAGACTAAAAACAGTCAAGTGCCAAGTCTAAACACGGCACACGGCAGAGAGGCGGGGCGAGGCAGATCGTGATCCCCCAGAAGCACCGCACGGTCGCATCTCCTAACATGGCTGGTCTGGCTCCCGGGTCCGTGGTCTCAGCCTGGCCATGAATACAAAGAGTCTAGTTAATAATCTGCAGGGAAAGCACAGCCCCGTAATCAAGTGGGAAGTCAAAGTTCAGCAGGAGGATTTAGTGACTGGCATAGTCTAACAAATAAATTATGGAAAAGGACAGGTCTGCAGTGGGTACACCTGACAAACACCACCTTGACCAAGCGATCAAGGTCACCATCTCCAGTAATAAGTCATGAGCTAGTATGTACCTGATAAGACGCCATAAGAAGGCCTCTGTGGCTTCCTCCCCCAAGTCCATCACCCAGCTTTGATCACGAGGAAACATCAGAAAACCCAAATCAAGGAAAGTTCTACAAAATACCTAATCTCAACATGTCTAGGTCGTGAAAAATAGGGAAGCCCTGGCCAGTGAGGCTCGGCTGGAGCGTCATGCCGTGCACCAAAATGTTGCAGGTTCGATTCTCTGTCAGGGCACACACCCAGGTTGTGGGTTCGATCTCTGGTTGGCGCACATGCTGGAGGCAACGGATCGACGCTTCTCTCCTTTTCCCTTGCTCTCTCTCTAAAATCAGTAAGAACAGCCCTGGCCGGTTTGGCTCAGCGGTTAGAGCGTCCGCCTGCGGTCCGGAGAGACCCGGGTTCGGTTCCCACTAAGGGCATGTACCTCGGTTGCAGTTTGTCCCCAGCCCTGGTTGGTCGTGCGGGTGGCAGCCACTCTATGTGTCCCTTTCACGTCGATGTTTCTCTCTCTCTCTCTTCCTCTCTCTCCCTCCTACTCTGTCTGAACAAGAAATGAAAAAATGTCCTCAGGTGAGGATAAAAAAAAAATAATAAAATCAATAAGAACATATATTAAAAGAAAAATAAGAAGACCCGAGAAACTGTCACAGATTGGCGGAGACATGACAACCAGAGGGAACGTGGTCTCCTGGATAGACCCTGGACTCGAAAGTTCCCTTAGTGGCAAATCTGGTGCCCTCCTAATAAAGTCTGCTGTTTGTAAAACAGTAATGTACCTGTGCTAATTTCTAGTGTGGATCAATGTCCTGTGGTTGCATTTTATGTAAGGTCTGAGCGAAGGGTACACGGGAATTCTCTACTATCTTTGCAGTCCTTCTGGAAGTATAAAATAATTTGTGAAAAAAGAAGTTCGGCAAGAACAAGGCTGAGATGAACCGGAAAGCAGAGGAGCTCGACGTGGAAGGGGTGGGTCTTGGCCCGCGTGTGATTCCAGACAAATCGCAGTGCCCTGAGAAGTCTCTGCTTCCTCGCCTGTGAAATATGCTCAATAACAGCTACCTCTCCATCTGTGAGATGAAAGGTGCAGCCAGCAAAAGAGAGATCACGCCCATTTTGTTATCATGGAGAGAATTTAATATAAGGAACTGGTTAAACAGGTATTGGAGAACTAAAACACCAAAAGGGGACACGGGGCTGACAGAGGGTAACAGCAGGAAGCAGTTACCACCCCTGGGGCTTGGGGTTATCGGATCCTAGAGGCCCCTGAAGCTGGGACTCAAACCTGCAGCCCGGCAGCCCTCTAGCACCCCCTGTTGGCAGAGCCTGGCAGGGAGCTGTGGGCCATGGAGAAAGGTGGCTGGCAGAGTCTCAGCTGCAACACAGAGCCAAAGTTTAGCAGCGGTTCTCAACCTGTGGGTCGTGACCCCTTTGGGGGTCGAACGACCCTTTCACAGGGGTCTCCTAAGACCATCGGAAAACACATATTTCCGATCGCGACTCATAACAGTAGCAAAATTACAGTTATGAAGTAGCAACGAAAATAATTTTACGGTTGGGGGTCACCACAACATGAGGAACTGTATTAAAGGGTCGCGGCATTAGGAAGGTTGAGAACCACTGGTTTAGAGGGTGCTTTGGGGCTGGGAGGCAACAGCTTAAATGTTCAGTGTGGAAGAAATGTGCAGATTGTAAATGTTACTCAGTGGTAGTTCTTTTTATCACGACATCTATTAGGTTCCTAGGCTAACCGAATGCTCCCGCCTCTTTCTTTAAAAATACGGCCCCATGTGGGTCAGTGGAAGAGCGGCACCTCTGGAACTCACAGCATGTGACGTTTTAATAGACGGGAACGGGGCCAGGGACCGCACCCTGTGCTGTGACTTCCGCACCTCCCCCGCGAAGCTCACTTCTCGGGGATGCCTTCCACAGACACAGCCCACGGCTGATGGACCTCTGGAATGACCCAGGCTCCTTTCTCAGTCCGTGGGCCAGACCATGTTAGAGAATGACACAGTGTGCCACCCAGGGACGCCACTTCCCTGTGACCGAGTGTTAAGCCATCTGACCCAGAGCTCGACTTCTAGAGACTCTGCAGAACAGTTTCATCGCAGTTCAAGGCCACCGTGCAGCTCTTTAAAAGCTGAAAAAGTTACCCAGCTTTTTCTTTGAAATGCAGCGCCAGGGAGTGCAGTTTCCCGTAAGACGGGGCGCACAACAGGAAACAGAGGTGACAGTGTGCACCCCAGGCTCAGGACGTTTCACAGAAATTTCTAGGAAACTCCTACAACACGTGCTCCGGTCTCACTGCCGAACACCGCAGAGTCCTCTGTGCTCTGCTTTGTGAAGAGACGGAACATTCAACAACACACAAAAGTTCAAGCGTTCGGGGCATTTTCCAAGTCAGCAAAACTTAAGTCATAAAGTTCCTGTTCTCTCTCCTCCCTGTGTGTGTAGGTCCGATCTTCCCTCGAGACTGAGTTTGAGGGGAAATCCACGTGAGAGTCGTGTTCGCCTGACCCAGAGCGATTAGATCCGCGCAGTAGACGCCACGGGCGTTTGTGAAAGGAACGGATGGATAAGGCGTTTGGATGAGGACAGCACGTGCCTGTGGTGACGCTCCGACTTCTGAACGTTTGTCCTTCAGACTAAATGACAGGCTCACAAAATAACTGGAGAAAACAAAAACAGAAACAAAAAACAGACTGCCATGGGCTTTCCAATAAAGGGTTTGTGGAGCAATCTTTATGAAGTTCAGGAGCTAAGACCCACTGGTCCTGCCAGTGAGCCGTGTGCAAGACCGGAGGAGCCACCGGGAGCTGGAGGACCAGGGTTCTTGCCTCGGTTCTCACACTGATTTTTTTAAATCCTTACCTGAGGATATTTTTTCCATTGACTTTTAGAGAGAGTGGAAGAGAGGGAAGGAGGGGGGAAGAGAGAGAGAGAAAGAGAGAGAAACATCGATTGGTGGCCTCCCACACTCACCCCGACCAAGGCCAGGAATCGAACCTGCAACCCAAGTTCACGCCCTTGGCTGGGAATCGAACCTGCGACCCTTCGGTGCTCAGGCTGACCCTGTAACCATTGAACCACACCGGCCAGGGCAATTCTCACACTTACTGATATCAGACCTGGGCATCTGTTTGCTCATCTGTAAAATGGAATTTGCAGCCCTTGTCTATCTCGTAGGGTGATTACAATCACATAAAAAATGTTTTCAAAACCATACAGAGCCATGAGAACAGGCTACCGGTAGTGATACGATTATCATTAGTGATAATATTATCTTCTTCAGAGAATTCTACCCGCAGTGCAACTCTGAATACTTGGATAAAAGAATGTCCAGGTGAAATACCAGCAGTTAGATAAGCATCTCTTATCTGTGACTATGCGGCACTCAGAGTGAATACACTTGGGATGTGTCCACTTCGCTGTGACCCAGCAGAACTGTGAGTCCCACACCTACTCTCCTGGAATTTAACCTCCTGGGCACAGCAGCCCCCGGCAGAGACACATAACCTCACCAGAGCGACTGGAAGGCTCTTTGAGTCTCGGTTCATGGAAGACGCTGGCCAGAGTAAAATGGGAGTGAAGCAGGCTCGCCTCCTGTCTGTCGTGACCCTGGTGGTCTAACAAACAAGCGTGGCTTTCAGCGGATGAAAAGCCCAGGCCTGAGAGAGACAGCATCTGTTCTGCGGGGAGCCCTGCACACCAGCTGGGGAGCCCGGTTAACTCCTCCGGCTGAGGGCTGCTGAGCAGAAGCCACACCGACCTGCCACCCTCCTACGGCCGCGCGCACACAGCGCCGGGACCTCCGCGTGGCGCTCACCCACAGATGGGGCTCCGGGGCTCTGTGGCATGTTTGCAGCCCACCTCTCCTTCCCAAGACATGTTTTTTGTTTTTTATTAAGTCAGGCATATCGAGGTATATTTACATCTGGTAAAACACACTCTTTAGTTCCTGTTCTATGAATTTCGACAAACACATACAGCTGTGGAACCAACATCACGATCGAGAGCAGAGCATCTCCATCAGCCCCAATGCTCCTTCGTGCCCTTGTGTAGCCACCGCCTCTCTCCACCGCTGTCCCCGGGGACCCCTATCCCTTGTGGCTTTGCTTTTCCAGAATGACAAGACACATTCTCCACAATGCTTCCAGGGAACAGCCACGGGCCCAATCAGCTCGCACGGATCCTGTGCGCTCAGCCTCTGTGCACGTCAGGAGGGGAGAACCCAGGGTCTGATGGGCGCGAAGGAGACGGATGTGCCAGTCCTGCCGAAAGCAGAATGTGCAAAGGGAGCCGTGAAGCAGCTCTTTAATCCACAGACAGCCCTGGCCGGGTGGCTCAGCCGGGGGGAGTGCCGTCCACACAACAAAAGGTCGTGGGTTGGATCCCTGGTTGGGGCACATACAGACCGCCAACGGATGTTTTTCTCTCACATCGATGTTTCTCTCTCCTTCTCTCTCAAATCAATAAAAACATATCCTTGAGTGAGGATTAAAAAGTAGTAATAATAAAAAAAATAAATCCACAAAGACCTCTTATTTTATTTTTATTATCATTTTTTTTCATCCTCACCCAAGTATATGTCCATTGATTTGAGAGAGAGAGACACCAACCGGTTGCCTCCATACTTCCCCCCACCAGGGATGGAATTCACAACCTAGGGCATGTGCCCTGTGTGGGAATCAAACTGAGACCTTTCCATGGACGGGATGACGCTCCAACCAACCAAGCCCCAGCAGCCAGGGCCAAAGATCTCTTGTTTTAAACTGTCCCTATATAAGCACCCTGCTTCCCTCTTCCACGACTGGGTCGTACTAGACACAACCCGATTTCCTGCTAGGTTAGGTGCAATTTTGGTGTTAAAAGAGAACATAAATTCCTGTGGCTAGGACTGAATATAGATTCATTAAGAAAATTCTGTTCGCCCTGGCCAGTTTGGCTCAGCAGTTAGAGCGTCAGCCTGCGGTCCAGAGAGGCCCGGGTTCGGTTCCCGCTAAGGGGCACGTACCTCAGTTGCAATTTGTCCCCGGCCCTGGTTGGTCGTGCGGGAGGCAGCCACTCGATGTGGCCCTTTCACGTCGATGTTTCTCTCTCTCTCTTCCCCTCTCTCCCTCCCACTCTATCTGAACAAAAAATGGAAAAATGTCCTCGGGTGAGGATGAAAAAAAAAAGAAAATTCTGTTCAATTGAAAAGCTTGAGTTTAATAGAATGGTCTCCCTCCAGTCAGACGAGCTTGACCCCACACAGTGATTTGGTGCCACACGAAATCCTGCGGTTTTCCTGAATTCTGCAAGAACCCCCCAAGAGCCCCCACACAGCCCCGGCTAACCGGGGGAGAGCACGGAGGGGAGAGTGCAGACAGGGGACCGTCACGAGTGAGGGAAATGGAGAATGACCTTCTAGCACAAGATCACATGGTGGCCATTCTGAATTTTTTAAAAAGATTTTTTTATTGATTTTTAGAGAGAGAGAGGGAAAGAGAGAGGGAGACAGAAACATCCATGTGAGAGAGAAACATTGATTGGCCGCCTCCTGCATGGCCCCCACCGGGGATGGAGCCCCACAACCCGGGCATGTGCCCTGACCAGGAATGGAACTGGCGACCTTTCGGTGCCCGGGAAGATGCCCATCCGGCTGAGCCCCACGGGCCAGGGCTATTTTGAAATTAAAAAAAATTTTTTTTTTACAGAAGGAAAACTCTTGCACC
The DNA here is from genome assembly GCA_030848825.1 of Tadarida brasiliensis. Lineage (NCBI taxonomy): Eukaryota > Metazoa > Chordata > Mammalia > Chiroptera > Molossidae > Tadarida > Tadarida brasiliensis. The sequence continues at coordinate 62,700,487 of CM061273.1, forward strand.
TGCAATTTCAAAGTCTAAATTACATTGCTTATTTAATCCCTTTATACTCTATGTACTAAATTATTTACACGCGTCATCAGGAAAAGGAAAAAGATGAAAAATACTAGGTGCTGGGGACTCTAAACCCTGCTGTGGGAGTAGAACGGGTGCAGTCGCTCCGGGAAACTGCCACCGTCCCCACCACTCCGTGCCAGCAAGGCCGCTCGGAGGGAAGTCCTTAACAGATACGCAGGCGCACACTCGGTAACATCCACGTCACAGGCCGGTCGCAGCGGCACTGTTCACAGGGTTCCAGGGCTCACAACCACAGACGCCCACGGCGTGCGCCACAGGCGGACAGACTGGTGCGTTCATACATGGACGACAGACCTGATGAGGAGGAACAAACTAGTGCCCGGTGCCACTCACATCCAGTTCAAACCAGGAGACCAGCCAGGCTCACGGTTACCTGGCGTCCCAGGGGGCCATCGGGGGGCTGGCCGTGTGCTCTGTCTTGATCTGGATGCTGGACCTGAGGTGTTCGCCTTGTCGGAATCACCTTTGCATGTGTGATCTGTTGCCTTTCAGTGTGTCTGTTATACTGCCATAAACATAATTTTTCAAAAGGACAAGCCAGTCCTGTGTAGGAGGATCTAGAATGAGCTCCAAGATACACTGTTGGATTAACAAACAAGGACAGATGTGTGTACGAGGTGTGCAGTGATGTGTGGGCGCCCCACCCCCACCGCCAGGTCTGTGCTCCCATCCCCCAGGCGCTGAGAACGCTGGCCACACACGGCTCCTTCCCAGGAATGAGGAACCAGAGCCACCTGGTCCGTGAGAGTGCCTGTTCCTCCTCCACCACACCACCACAGGACAGACAGTGACTCACTGATGGGGCGTACCACAGGCCAACCCTCTACCTCAGATGGGGCGACTCTGGTACAAGGTGTACCCCACAGCTTTCCCCAGGGACCAGGCTGAAGGGCCTGTGCCAAGACCACCCGTGTTGTTGCTCAGTTTCGCCCCCCTGCCCGGTCTGACTTCCGCTGTCCCCTTCTCCGGACGGGACAGTGGGTACTCCTTCGAACAAAAGCTTTCCAAGATCTCCTGCTCAGGTTTGCTTCCAGGAGCCGGACCTAAACCAGCCGGTACCAGAAGTGGCCTAAGGAAGTGGGCTCTGCGGGGGGAGTGCTGTAGGTAGGACACTCACAAGCCAGATGGCAGTGAGCACCAGTGGGGTGTGGTCCCTGGCGTGCTGTAGTAGTGTGACATGTGGCAGGTGTACCGTCTCTGGTACAGGAGGCAGGAGAAATGGTTCCAATCAGGACTGTGGAATTGGGCAGCTGATATTAAGAGTTTGTTGAAAATGGCCCTGCCCGTGTGGCTCAGGGGTCGAGTGTCAGCTCATGCACCAAGAGGTCGCCAGTTCAATTCCCGGTCAGGGCACATGCCCAGGTCGTGGGCCCGATCCCCAGTGGGGGGCATGCAGGAGGCGGCCAATCTATGTTCTCTCTCATCGATGTTTCGATCTCTCTTTCCCTCTCCCTTCCTCTCTCTAAAGTCAATAAAGAAAAAAAAATTTTTAAAGAGTTCGTTGAAAATGGAAAAAGACAGTCTCAGACACAGCAAGCAGCCTTTCAAAGCCATATGTGATGGTCAGCCAGCCTCCTCTGGGAATATTTGAGGACACTCGTCTCCTGCAGGCATGGGACCTAATTTTAAGCAGAACTAAAACTCTCAGCCCAGGCAAGTCTCCGAAGCCAAAGTCAGGGCCCTGGTGGGGAAGGAGCGAAGTCTAAGGCCCGAGATGGGGGTATCTGTGTAGATTACCTGAGAACCACAAACCTCAGATTCCCGGGGCGCAAAGCGGCCGACTCCCCCTCCCTGCAAGAGAGAGGAACCCCCACCCCTTGCTTAGATAGGCAGCCACCTCAGACAAGACAGTGCTTGCCCTACAAAGGACCTGCCCCATCTTCCCTCCTGGCCACCAAAATTGGGGTCAGATCTCTGTACTCAGCTGGGGCTGCTGGGCCTGCCAAGAGAGGAGGGGGTATTATCCAGGTGCATGGACCAGGCTAACACAGGCACTGGCAGGGACAGGCGGCGTGTGTGGACTGGGTCCTGAGGGCACTGGTCAAGGGGTGTGAAATATAAAGCTGAAGGAGAAAGGGCCCATTGCTATGGGGACATCCTCCAGGACAGAGTTAACACCTTGACAAGGGTGCTGGGTCTAATACATGCCCGGGGAGGGGCCTCCTGGAAGCCTGGAGAAGCCGTGGACCACACAAGTTCCCAGAACTGGCACAGCAGTCTTCAGAAGCCGAGATCGAAAGGCTTAGAGGAGGCCTAGCCAGTCTGGCTCAGCAGTTGGAGTGTGGGCCTGTGGACCAAAGAGTCGCAGGTTCGATTCCAGTCAAGGGCACGTGCCTCAGTTGCAGTTCGGTCTCTGGCCCTGGTCAGGGTCGTGCGGGAAGCAACCAATCGATGTATCTCTCTCACATTGATGTTGCTATCTCTCCCTTCCTCTCTCTCTAAAATCAATAAAGAAAAAAAAATTAAAAACAAAAAAATTCTCATACAGAGAAGGTAACCCGCTAGGTTAACAGCGACTAAGAACTGCTCTCCGATTGCTCATTCCTCTCCAGCCGAGCTGCTTCCCCAGAGACTGTTTTTCCTTCATAATTTCAGGTTACATTGCAACCCCTTTCCACCATTTTAATCCGCAAAATTACACCCTGAAGTCTGCACACCAGACAGATACAAGGAGCAAACTCCTTTCTCTTTTTATGCTTTTTGCATTAAAAAAAAAAAAATCTAGGCAGTAGTTTCAAACTATCTTCCTAAGATACTTAGCTACAAGGGAAAGAGGGTCACTACCCCAACTCAGCCCCTGGTGAATTACATCTCAATCAAGCTGTTATTAACAGAGTCACACAGGCCTTGGGGGGGGGGGACTCCCAGGGCAGTGGGGTGCGGGCCTTCCATCTGGATCTGGGTGTGGTTACAAGGGGGTTTGTTTACAGTTTCTTTAAAATGTAGATATGTGGTTTATGTCCTTACATGTAAATATTTCACAATTCAAAATTAAAAGTGAAAAGAAAAAAAAAAACAATAGAAGGCAAACTGAAAACCAGTGGAAAAATATCCTCGGGTTTAACAACAAAATGCGTCTTTAAAAATCCTCACGTAGAACTGTCTGCAAAGCCTTAAACCACTTAGAGAGTGTGACTCTTCCTTCCCCGTTCAGCTCTTCCATTGTCCGGGTTCCTTTCACTCTCAGTTGTTAAAAAGCAGGCACTTGGGTGGGAATCCAGCTCCGAGAGGCTGAGGTCACCTTGCTCCGTTCCTTATCAGACTCATGTCCTCCCCCACAAGCCCCACCACTTCCCTCCCCCACTCACGAGGCCACACCCTTCCTGTAGTTCACTAAAAAAAATCACACCCATTATTGTATGAACTTCCTTCATTTTCCTACTTCTTTTTTTGTTGTTAATCTTCTCCTGAGGATATTTTTCTATTAATTCTTAGATAGGGTGGAAGGGAGGGAGGGGGAGAGAGAGAGAGAGAGAGAGACATGGATGTGAGACCAGGGCCAGGGATCGAACCTGCAACCCAGGTAGGTGCCCTTGACTGGATTCGAACCCGAGACCCTTGGTTCAGGGGCCAACACTCTAACCACTGGGCGAAACCTGTCAGGGCTATTTTTCTACTTCTTTGTATTCTCGACTTTTTTCCTTCCTCTGCTCAGCAGTAGCCCCTCCTCCACGTTTTAAGAAAATTAAAATGCTTTAAACGAAAACCCGTTCAATGGGGAAAATTCAAACAACATGTAGAACATGATGACGTACCCCAAGGGTTACCACTGTAATACGTTAAATGTATTGTTCTCTTATGTACTTTTACGCACTTATAAATCTAAATACATACGTACACATATACTGTCCTTCCCTGTGACTTTTTTCAGACATGGAATCACACTCTATGTTAGGTGTAGCAACTTGCTTTTTTCGCTCGACGATGTGATCGTGGACACATTTCCACTTTGGTGGAGCTCAGTCTTGGCTGACTACCAATTCACAGCACAGACACACTCTCTTTTCTTTAACAATTCCCGCCTGATGTGTGAAAAAACCCACACAATCCCAAGTTCCCTCGGCCTCAAAATAACTTAGATTTGAGCAGCAATTCACCTACAAAAACAGGAGCAACACAATACAGAAGAAAAAGGCCACAGCTCCTCCAGCAGCCGGGAAGGGGAGGGGCGGCCTGTCTAACCTCTGATGGCTGTGATGCAGGGACACAGGGACCTTCGCCCCACTGGCCAAGCAGAGACCGAGCGAGGAGACCCAGAAGCCTGCTCACCACCAAGGAGCTACGCAGCCCTGAGCCCCCCGCCACCCAGGGCTGCACAGATAACCAGCCTGGGAGCCAGCGAGCAGAACACCGCTCCAGGCTTCTCTCCGCCCAGCGATGTCAGGCATTTCTCAGGCATGACATTCCTCTCCAGTCAGAACCACACTCAATTTACGACTGGGTAATCTGAGAGCCGGAGCGACAGACTTGCCAAGGTGGCAGTTTGACAGTGAGAAGCAAAAAAAACACAACAACACAAAAAACAACCCCTGAAATCTTGATTCCAACCTGTCTTCAGCCATCTTGCTGTGTATACATATACCCTAGTTTTTAAACTCAGACCCTTCAGACTTGATGGGAAATTCCACTTCCATGGAGTCCCCCGAGTGGCAGGAAACACTCCAGGGGAGCCACGGCCATCGAGTGGTACTCTTTTTAGTCTGATCATTCAGAAATGCCAGGGAAGACCACAAGTCCCACATGCCAGGAAGTCTATGGCATTTCAACTTTATTTAACAATTTATTTCAACCCCTGTCTTCATTCTCTCTGGAAAGAGGAGTTGCTCTGGCCTCAGGCTGCCGGGTGGCTTTATTAAAAAAAAATTTTTTTTTATCCTCACCCGAGGACATTTTTTTTTGCATTTATCTTCAGATAGAGCAGGAGGGAGAGAGGGAGGAAGACAGAGAGAGAAACATCCATGTGAGAGAAACACATCAAGTGGCTGCCATCCACATGACCCCAACCTGGACCGGGGACAAACTGCAACCGAGGTACGTGCCCTTAGTAGGAACCGAACCCGGGACTCTCTGGTCCGCAGGCCCATGCTCTAACCACTGAGCCAAACCGGCCAGGGCTGCCAGGTGGCTTTAAAAGGCTGTTCTCTCCCCTCTGGGCTGACCCCAGAGCTGTGTTACTAGAGAGTAGAAGTCAGTTCTGGAGAGCTAGTCGCTGGGCCCTCCCCTAAACAGGGCTGGCAAACCCAGGGCTCGGGCCAGCAGGTGGAATTACACACCGAGAGCGCTCTCTCAAGAAACACTCCAAGAGAACGTGTCGCTGCCACTCAGTCTACTTTTAGACACCTCTTCACATCACACCAGAGGCACTCAGCGCTCTGCTCACAGACAGGACGTGGCCAGAGCTCCCGAGTCCCCTGATCTGATGGCAGAGACCGCTCTGCGGCGGGACAGCTGGGCTCTGACCCTGAAGCAGGCACTCACAGGCTTTGGACCTTCGGTTAATGTCTTTGTGTTCAGCGGCTGGAGCGTCGGCCCGCGGACCAGTGCGGGTTCGATTCCGGCCAAGGGCACGTACCTCGGTTGCAGTTCGTCCCTGGCCCCGGTCGGGTGAGGCAGGCGGTGGATGTGACTCTCTCACTTCCATGTTTCCCTTTCTTTCTCTCTCTCTCCCTCCCTCCCACTCTATCTGGTGATAAACAGAAAAATATCCTCGGGTGAGGATTAAAATTAAAAAATAAATACATAAAGTCTCTGTGTTCTGTCCCTCATCGCCTTCCTTGTGAGGACGACATGTCCAAAGAGCTTAGAGCAGCCAGGCCTGGCAAACAGTGCTTCATAAACATTAGTTATTATTATTATTATTAAATAACATAGAGGAAGGGAAAGTGTGCTACATTCATTCTCTATACTCTGCTTCTATCCACTCATATGAGTTATCTGAATTGCTTTCTTTCTTTTTTTAAATTTTATTTAATTTTTTTAAAAAATAATTTTTCTTTATTGATTTTAGAGAGAGGAAGGGAGAGGGAGAGAGATAGAGACATCGATGAGAGAGAACATCGATTGGCCGCCTCCTGCATGTCCCCCACTGGGGATCAGGCCCACAACCTGGTCACATGCCCTGACCAAGAATCGAACCTGCAACCTCTTGGTGCATGGGTCGACGCTCAACCACTGAGCCACACCGGCCAGGCTAATTTTATTTTTCAATTATAGTTGACATTCAATGTTGTTTTTGTATTAGTTTCAGGTGTACAGCACAGTGGTTAGACAATCATATACTTTACAAAGTTTCCCCCCGATATTTTCAGTACCCACCTGGCACCGTACACAATTATTTCATTATTGACTATATTCCCTAAGCTGTACTTTACGTCTTTACATCCCCCTGACTACTTGGTAACTACCAATTCCTGATTTGCTTCCTTAACATGAAATTTTGATGTCTTTTGAAACAACACTTGCTCTGTACACTGCGAAGCATATTTAATGATTACTGCATGAAAACAACAGCAAAAAGGCCAGTGTCGATGCTCCATTGGGAAAGAGACTCAAACGGAAGGTCAAGGCTGTTCGCCAGCGCATCAGAAGGAGCTCAGCCACCCGCAGGCTCACAGAGGTGTCAACACGGCGCTGAAACCCTGGGCCAGTTCGTCTGCCAGCCCAAGCCTCACACCGAACCGAACCAAGCACTGGCTTGTTTTAAAATCATCTTTATGGCCTGGAAAGGTAAAAAACCAACCAAAAAACAAAAAACTATTCTGACACTAGAGACAAGAAGAAAGAAAGAAAGAAACTGATAGGAAGGCCAAGGCCAGGTAAGAGTTAGGGCCACTTCCAAGTGTGAGCTGACGTCCGTGCGTAAGAGAAATTCCTACCTGGCTCGATCAGAAAAGACAGGTCTTTCTCCTCTAACTGCTAACGTAGCCGTAGCAAAATCAGAGCGGACATTTGATAAGTCTTAGCTGGCCTCCCTTAATTTGAAGCCGGAAGGACTTGGAATTTTGAAAAGTACTGCTGGACGGAGGGGCCGCACCAGATAGAGAGGAAGAAAACAATAAAACCATCAGCAACAAAAAATGTGTTTTAGTTACAGCTCAAGATGGAAGACCATCGCCAGATTAATCTTCCTGAAAGAAATAACTGCTCCAGGTCAGGTACCTGCCCCTGAATCATCAACAGTCCCCATGCCTACAGGACAGAGTCACAGACCTCTGGGGGTAACAGCCCCACCTACCTTTCCAATCGTGTTTCGCAGTCAGGAGGCGTCCACTCCCGCCAGACTGGCTTCCTTATTTGTTCCAGGGAGGAACAGACCATGCTCATTTCAGCTTTGCATCCCCAGCGCCTATCATAGTACTTGGCACACAGTAGTTGCTCAGTAAATGTTTGCTGATTCAACAGAAACGCAAATGCTTTTAGGCCTGCACACTGCACCTCACGCCTGGAAAGCCCCTTCCCCAGCCCCCTGCTGACAGCCCAGCCATTCTCGAAGGCTCGCTGGCTGTCCGCCACCTCTTCTCGACACCAGCACCGAGGCAAGCCGCCCTCACCAGCTCCTCTCCCACTCCCATTCCTACAGAACCTTTCACTTCGGACCTTGACTGCCTTTCAGACATTTCCTGTTCACGTGTTTTTTTCTGCCCGGCTCAGCTGGGGGTTTCTAGAGGGAGGCAGAAGCAGTGAGAAACAGTGGAGAGAAAAGTTACTGTTCTGTGGCCTGGCAGACCCACTATGTGACTTTGGGAAATTTTTATATGAAACACTTAGAACAGCACCTGGCACGTAGTCTGCCCTTTGTAAATGCCCGCTGTCACCATCCTTCATCTCTTGGAGCCTTAGTTTCCTGGCTTACAAAATGGGATTAATAATAACTCCTCTGGCCCTGGCCGGTTTGGCTCCGCGGTTAGAGCGTCGGCCCGCGGACCAGAGATACCCAGGTTCGGTTTCCACTAAGGGCTCCTACCTCGGTTGCAGTTTGTCCCCGGCCCCAGTTGGGGTTGTGTGGGTTGCAACCACTCGATGTGTCTCTCTCACATCGATGTTTCTCTCTCTCTCTTCCCCCCTCTCTTCCTCCCGCTCTATCTGAAGATAAATGCAAAAATGTCCTCGGGTGAGGATTAAAAAATAATAATAATAATAACTCCTCTGACAAGTGGGTCTCTATGAAGATTAGAAATAATGTCTGACATCCCTAGGACCTTCCTTAGCCACTCAATAGCCCCATGGCATCTATTATTCCATTTATTCCATATTTATTTCTCTGCTGAGGGCAGAGAAAATACTCCATACAAGTTTATGGAATGAGCTGAAGGTACTGAGAGAGACAGAGCCTAACGTCAACTCAGACATCAGGGCAAATCTTCCATCATTCATTCAGGAAATTTCACTGAGGGCTATCATTACTGCCAGGCTTCCTTCTGGGTGCTGGGATGCAACGGTAACCATAGTCCTTGCCCTGTGAAACTCACATTTGAAAGGGGAAGCCAGATACTACACGGAGGGCGAGACAGGTAAGTTTGTATGATATTAAGTGCTCTGAAGAAGGAAGAAAGCAAGGAGAGCGAGCTGGGGGCTGGCAAGGGCTGTCTGCAGAGTTGGCATTTAGGTGGAGGCCGGAAGCCTTGGGAGACAGCCTCACCCTCGGGCAGCCTGGCAGCCTTTCCACGGCTCAGCTTCTAGTGCCAGAGACCCAGCTGCGCCCGAGAGGTGGCCGTCTGTCTCCCAGGACCCCTCTCAACTCAGGCCCAGCTACCCACACTGTGGAACCAGCGCTGGAAGTGGCCACTGAGCCCCACGTGGAAGCAAACGACTCCAGCCGTACCGCTGCCGGTCTGTTCCCCAGGAAGTTCAGGTCGCTGTTCTCGCCAAACAGGTAACCTTCCGGGTGAGCTGAGTCGAACTTCTCTCCTCCCATGATGAAGTGGCTGGCAAAATAGCTTCCTGGAGAGGGGGAGACAGAAAGAGCAAAGGAAACCAGTCAAACTAAACCAAGTGAAAGCGCGGATTCGAAAAAGTCCTATAGTCCGCCCTGGCCGGTTTGGCTCAGCGGTGAGAGTGTCGGCCCACGGACCAATGAGTCTCGGGTCCGATTCTGGCCAAGGGCACATACCTCAGTTGCAGTTCATCCCTGGCCCTGATCAGGTCGTGCGGGAGGCAGCTGGTGGATGTGTCTCTATTGCATCCGTGTTTCTCTCTGTCTCTCTCTCTCTCCCTCCCTCCCACTCTATCTGATGATAAATGGAAAAATATCCTCGGGTGAGGAATAAAAAAGAAAAGAAAAAGTCCTATAATTAGAGCGATTGCTAACCCCAAGAGAGCTTTCTTCTCTTGATTTGGGGCAACGACACAAAATAAAGCAGCAAAATCAGCGGTGAGAAGCCAAGCTACCAAACATAAAATAGATCGCTGTTCCCCTTTTAAAGTTCCTCACTGCATCTTTCCCAGGACCTGTTTCTAACACCATCAGCTCCAACACCAGAAGGCCCCACGACGCACCTCAATGAACGTATATGTGTGTTTTGCCCCTGATTTTCCCCTCAAACTCAAGGCGGTTACTCTCTGGCCTCCACGTAGTGGGGACTCTTAACCACGGAGATCAGCATGTGTCCAGACACGAACATCCCTTTGCCTATTTTCAGAGGCCAGTTCCTACCCACACACAGAGTCTCAGCACCCCTGGCACCACGAGGGTAACCCTCCATAACACTCCACAGGGGAGGCTCTTCATTTTTCATCTGTGCTTCAAGTGATCGTTTATTAGGAAAATACGAATTTAAATAATACAGCTGGCCCTGAATGGGACCAGCAGTTACTATATAGATTATGGAGGTTTTGTTTGTTTGATGTTGGCTTTTTAATATATTTTGATTGGTTTGAGAGAGAGAGGAAGGGAGAGGGAGAGAGAGAGAAACATTGATGTGAGAGACATTCATCGGCTGCTCCTGCATGCACCCGGACTGGGGGTCAAACCCACAACCTGGTATGCGCCCTCATCGGGAATCAAACCTGCAACCTTTGGTGCACGGGATGACACTCAACCAACTGAGCCACACAGGTCAGGGATTATGGAGTTGTTGTTTTTTTTAATCCTCACCCAAGGATATTTTTTCAAATATCTTCAGATAGAGGGGGGGGGTGGGGAGAAACATTGATGTGAGAGAGACAAATCAATTGGCTGCCTCCCACACGACCTCGACCGGGGCCAGGGATGAACTGCAACTGAGGTACGTGCCCTTGACCAGAATCGAACCCGTGACTCTCTGGTCCTCAGGCCGACACTCTAACCACTGAGCCAAACCAGCCAGGGCAGGATTATGGAGTTTAACTGGACAACAGTTCAGTGCTATGAAAGAAAGATACACAGCCCGGCTGGTGTGGCTCAGTGGTTGAGCGTCGACCCATGCACCAAGAGGTCGCCAGTTCAATTCCCCGTCAGGGTACACGCCCAGGGTGTGGGCCAGATCCCCAGTGGGGGGCATGCAGGAGGCAGCCAATCGATCTTCTCTCGCATTAATGTTTCAATCTCTCTCCCTCTCCTTTCCTTTCTCTCTAAAATCAATAAAGAAAAAAATTTTTTGAAAAGAAAGAAAAAGAGCCCTGGCCGGTTTGGGTCAGTGGTTAGAGTGTTGGTCCTCGGACCAATGAGTTGTGGGTTCAATTCCAGTCAAGGGCACGTATCTCGGTTGCAGGTTCGATCCCTGGCCGTGGTTGAGGTTGTGCAGGAGACAACCAGTCGATATGTCCCTCTCACATTGATGTTTTTTTCTCTCTCTCTCTCCTTCCCTCCCACTCTCTCTGAAGATGAATGGGAAAATATCCTCGGGTGAGAATTTTTTTTAAAAAGTGAGATTGAACACTTTCAGCCTGTAAAGAAGCCACAGAAGGAAGGAAGAAGAAAATTCTAACAGAAAAACCGAACCCAAAAGTCAATGTTCGGATTTTCTACGCGTGGAGCTTTAGTCTAGAAACACTTTTTAGACACAACAACGTGGATAAAATCACTCACCACAAAGTGAGGCAATTCTTTAATTAAACAACAAGCGAGAAGAGCTTCTTCGAGAGCCACGGGAGCCCGGAGCAAAGTTATCAGTGAGGCGCTCCGGACAGTTCCCATCAAAACCTCCAGCACCAAGGGCAGCCACCCACCCTGACAGCCCAGCAAGTCACATTCAGCAAAGCTCCGTGATCAATTATTTACGTCCAGCCCTATTTTCCAAGTGCATAATTGATACGGGGGAGGGCCCTAAGCAGAAGCAGCCGGCTCAAATCACTTAAGCCATTTACAGTTGACCCTTAGTAAAATATCTTCTCTATACCATAGAAATTACATATTCATTATACATGAGGTGAGATTAGAAAAGTTAAAGAGTTTACATTGATGGATGAATTGCCCAAGTCATGAATAAAGGATGGCGAGAAGCAGGTCTGGTACCTGGCGCTGTACAGGTTGAGTTCAGTGTGGGACACACTCAGTTGTAGTACCTGTGAGCAGTCCCACGAGGGATGCGGGCACAGGGGACAATGACAAGCACGGATAATCAGATTCCAGGATCCTAGCAAGAGAAGAGCACTAATGGCCGGGGGGTCGGGGCAAAGGCTTAAAGAAGGTGCCAGGGTTCTATTGGAAACGCCCCCCGCCCACTTTTTGACATAATATTGAAAGAAATGATCAAGAATGTAGTGTAGAGCTAATTGTACTTTTGCCTTCCATCAAAAATCAAGAGCCCAAATATACAAAGACCAAAAATTAGGGTCAGTAATTCACGGATGGAAAGAGGAGTTTTCGTTTCAGTAGAAGAGCCAACACAAAGTTCGTTTACAAAGCTGATCTCCCCGGGGGCACTTAAAAGAAGACCTCACCAGTTCAAAGGAAAAAGAAACTTAACCAAAATTTGGCTTTTTCCCTCCTTTGGAACGGACCCCTCTAAGAACTTGCCCCAAGGAGACCGGTGAGAAAAGCCAAGCTCCCGTTTGCAGCCTGGATGGAGCCTTCTGCCGACTGCCCGGCCGTCCAGAGGCCCCGGCGGGGCTCTGCGGCGACATCAGTGCACACTAACACCAAACGCACCGGCGGCTCCTGGAAACAGCCTTCTGGACCACTTGTGCACATTCTTACTTCTGAGCATGAACCGTGCTCAAAAATCATAAATGGCAGGGAAAAAGAACTACACCAGAATACTTCTTTGTCTATTTGCTAACAGTAAAAACCATATATGACTCATAAATACAGGACAAGTTTTCTATTATTATTTAGCTATCATTCTTTTTTTTTTAATCCTCACCCGAAGATATTTTTCTATTTATCTTCAGATAGAGTGGGAGGGGGAGAGAGAGAGAGAAACATCGATGTGAGAGAGATACATCGATTGGTTGCCTCCCGCATGACCCTGACCAGGGCGGGGAGGAACCGCAACCGAGGTACGTGCCCTTGACCTGGATCGAACTGGTCCACAGGCCGATGCTCCAACCGCTGAGCCAAACCAGACTGGGCTAGCTATAATTCTTAACTAAAACTCGTGTTCAGAGTTCTTTGCGGGCTTTACAAAGACACCTCCCGGTAATCGCTCTGCAAGATACATGTGTATCAAGTCATCACGTTGGACACCTTAAACTTACATCATGTTCTGTGTCAGTTACATCTTAATAAAGCTGGGAAAGAAAGGAAGACACAGCATACACAGATCTCCAAAATTATATTTCAAACATAAGGCATGAGTGGGAGGGAGAAGGGGGAATTAATGTTTTAATGGGTATAGATTTCCAGTTTTGCAAGAAAAAAATGTTTTAGCAATATTTTTTTTTCTTCTTTTTTCCCCCTCATTTATCTTCAGGTAGAGTGGGAGGGAGGGAGGCAGAGAGAGAAACACTGATGTGAGAGAGACACTCCCACACAACCCTGACCAGGGCTGGGGACCAAACCGCAACCGGGGTACATGCCCTTGACTGAAATTGAACCCGAGACTCTTTGGTCCAAGGGCCAACGCTCCAACCGCTAAACCAAACCAGCCAGGGCAATTCTAGCAATCTTAACACTATGAACTGTACACTTAAAAATGGCTAAGATGGCCCTGGCTGGGTTGGCTCAGGGGTTAGAGCGTTGGCCCACAGTCCAGAGAGACCTAGGTTCGGTTCCCGCTAAGGGCACCTACCTCGGTTGCAGTTTGTCCCCGCCCCAGTTGGGGTCGTGCGGGTAGCAGCCAGTCGATGTGTCTCTCTCACGTCAATGTTTCTCTCTCTTTCTCTTCCTCCCTCTCTCCCGACTCGCTCTATCTGATGATGAATGCAAAAATGTCCTCGGGTGAGGATAAAAAAAAAAATGGCTAAGATGGTACACGTAATGTTATGTACTTTTTACCACATAAAAATCAATTGAAAAAACAAAACCCTATAAGGAAGGACCTGGAATGACCAGCACTAACACAAGTTCAGTATTCAGGGACAGTGAAAAAGGTGAAAGGCATTAAGAAGTATAAACTGCCAGTTATAAAAATAATCATGGGGATGTAAAGTACAGCTTTGTAATACAGTCAATACTATTGTCATAACTATGTATGGAGCCAGATGGGTACTAGACTTACTGGGCTGATCACTTCATAAGGTATATAAATGTCTAATCACTTTGTTGTACATCTCAAATTAATATAATATTGTATGTCAACGATAATTTAAAAATGAAGTATTAAATAAAGGCATCCAGGCAAAAACATCAAATTACTTATAAGGGAAGAAAATTACACCAGTACTTTTCCTCCAGACCAGTGCTATCCAATAAAAACATAAAGCACCCCGGCCAAGAGGTCACCGGTTCGATTCCCGGTCAGGGCACCTGCCCAGGTTGTGGGCCTGATCCCCAGTGGGGGGCGTGCAGGAGGCGGCCAATCGATGTTCTCTCTCATCGATGTTTCTCTCTCCCTCTCCCTTCCTCTCTCTCTAAAATCAATAAAGAAAAAATAAATAAGAGATAATTATAATAAAAAAAAAAAACATAATGCAAGCCACGTATGTAATTTTAAATGATCTAATAGCCACAGTTTTAAAAAGTCAAAGTAGCGGGGTGGAGGGGGATGGGTGAAGATGGAGGAGGGTGTAAAGAGGATAAATGGAGACAGACAGAGACTTGACTTGGGGTGGCGAACACACAATACAATATACAGATGACATATTGTACACCTGAAACCTATATAATTTTATTAACCCATGTCACCCCAATAAATGCAATTAAAAAAAAAAGTGATAACTCAACTTGACTCCATGTTCACAACTGGTTTGGGCCTTCCAGATTTTCCTGCACATACATAAATATGTACATTCAGGCTTTCTGTTTTGCTTTGTTTTATTTTTTAACTTAATTGGGCTATGACATATATTGATCCGCAGTTGCTTTCTTCTTCCTACTGCACTGTAGGCATTGTTCCCGGCCTGTCCTCACGGACTGACCGCAGCGCTCACTGAGCCCACAGTGACACCTCGCGCTGAGGGCTCATCCAGAAAAGGGACAGGTTACGCCTCGCAGCAACCCGCTAAGGCAGGGGTTACTAACTGTTTTTACTTTACAGAAAAGGAAGTAAATACACAGAGAGTTTAAGTAACTTGTCCAAGGCCACACAGCTGGTAGGCGGCAGCATCCGGCCCCAAAGCCAGCTGCTTTTACCCCAGAGCCTGTGTGTGCTCTGAACCATTACAGTACATCCCCGCTGCATGCCAAGATTTAACAAACGCTTTTTTTCTATTTGATTGTTTTTACATCTGGAATTTGTCCTTGTGGACTGTGTGATAAGGGTTTAATCTTTTTTCCCAAATAGAAAACTTTACTAACACCATTTATTGAATATTATTTAAAACGCTATTTTTAGCATGCTATACGTACCTAGATCTAGGCTCTATTCTATTCTGAACCAGTACAATATAGTTTAACAACTGTTACCTTAACAGTTTTCAGAGCAAAACACACACCCACGGATCCAAACCCTTCCCACACTCCCAAGTCCCCAAGCCTGACCCCTCCGCCCGCCTTCCTTCTTCTCTATGGCACTCCCTCAGAACCTTCTCCATTACGAAAGTTCAACCCCACACAATTCCCTATATTTCTATCCATACTCTCTTCCATCTCAAGAAGGAATTCCTCCTTCCCCATTCCAAGGTTAACTTCTTCACCTGAGTTCTCATTCCCAACGGCCTCTACCTCCTTGAGACTTCAACAACCATCCCTTCTCAACAGTGCTATTCCTCCCTCTTCACTGGCTTTGTACTTGCCTCATTACACAAGTACACTCCCTCCTCAGCTTAAAAAACGGAAAACAGCCCTGCTGGTGTGGCTCAGGGGACAGAGTGTCGGCCTGCAGACCAAAGGGTCGCAGGTTCGATTCCTGGTCAAGGGCACGTACCTGGGTTGCAGGTTCCATCCTTGGCTCCAGTCGGGGTCGTGCGGGAGGCAACCAATCGATGTGTCTCTCTCAAATGGATGTGAAAAAAAAACATACCAAAAAAAAAAAAAAAAACAATTTCAGGGAGCATTTGAGATCTGCTCCCTAGCATATTTTGTTAGTTTGGTTTAAATAAACTCTTATAAAAAGTCTCAAAAAAAAAAAAAGCCACCAAAAAACAATTCCATCTCCCATGCCTTAATCTCCGCCCTCTTGCCCATCCATCCATCCATCCTCCTCTGCCTGCTCCCATCCCACAGCCGATAACTCTTCAACTCTTTACAAGTTTCCACCACTCCACTGAAACTCTTCTCTGGAACACCAGCCAGGCCAACAATCTTTTCTCACTCTCCATTCGCCTGAGGAACTCTCCGAAGACTTCAGCTCTCATTTCTGCGCTCTTGGCTCCTTGACTTCTGAACCCCTTTCAGTCCGGACTCTTCCTACCTCTCACTTGCTCCGCTTCCTCACCCAGGCGGTAACCTCGGACCTGCCTCCAAGAGCTCGGTCCTCCCCTCAATGCCTGCATCCTCTCTCCCTCTTCCCCTCCCCCTGGAGTCCACGCAAAGGCCTTGACTGAGGACAGAGCTGGATGTGATGCCGATGCCGCCATCTCCCAGCAGCAGCGTGACCTAGAACAAATTATTCAACTTTCTTGAGCTTTGGTTTCTTTATTTGTAAAAATGGAGATAATAGAAACCTCTTTCAAAAAAGAATTATTGTTGGGATCAACAACTATGTAGCTGGCTAGACCCTCTGGGCAATCAATACATGTTGGCTTCTCCTTTCTTATATACTCTTCTTCCAAACCTTTCTCTCTCATCTTTCTTTAGAGTTTCAGTCCAAATCCTGAACCACCTGCCCTATCTTTTCATCTGGCCATCCCATCTCTGCTGAAAGTCAATGAACAGCCTTTTCTTCTGGAAGGAGATGAAACAAAGAGCATTTTATCTTAGGAGCTGGCACCAGAACTCCTCTTAGGAAGGCGGGATCTTTTCTTGGAATTTCCTTATTAAGCTACTTAGACTGGAGAGCCTTACCAAGAGTATGAACACTTCTGTTACTTTTTTTAAAAAATATTTTTTCTTTATTGATTTTAGAGAGAGAGGAAGTGAGAGGGAGAGAGAGAGACAAACATCCATAAGAGAGAACATTGACTGGCTGCCTCCTGCATGCCCCCCACTGGAGATTGGGCCCACACCTGGGCATGTGTCCTGACCAGGAATCGAACCGGTGACCTCCTAGTGCATGGGTCTACGCTCAACCAGTGAGCCACACCAGCCAGGCTGTTGCGTTTTTTTTTTAATCCTCACTGGAGGATATTTTTCCATTTATCCTCAGATACAGTGGGGGAGACAGAGAGAAACATCAATTGGCTGCCTCCCGCACGATCCCAACCAGGGCCGGGGACTAAACTGCAACCACAACCCGGGCAAATGCCCCGACTGGGGAATCGAATTGGCAACCCCTCGGTGCATGGGATAACACCCTACCAACTGAGCCACACCAGACAGGGCCCTCTGCACTGTTTTGTTAAACAGCTTTACTTATAATATATATATAGCATAAAACTCATCCATTGCACAATTCAATGACTTTGGTAACTATCACCACGATCCAGTTGTAAACATTTCCCATCGTGCCCTGGTCGGTTTGGCTCAGCGGTTAGAGCGTAGGCCCAAGGGCCAAAGAGCTGCGGGTTCGATCCCAGTCAAGGGCACGCACCTCGGTTGCAGTTTGGCCCCGGCCCTGGTCGGCGTCGTTTAGGAGGCAGCCAGTTGATGTGTCTCTCTCACATCGATCGATGTTTCTCTCTCTCCCTCCCACTCTATCTTAAGATAAATGGAAAAGTATCTTCGGGTAAGGATTTAAAAAAACAAAACCAAAAACATTTCCCATGGACCCAAAATGTTCCCTCACATCTGTTTACAACTAATTCCCACTCCCATCCCTGGCCTTAGGCAAACGCTGTTCTGCTTTCTATCTCTGCCAATTTGCCTCTGTTAGCCATTTTATACAGATGACCCCGTACCACACAGTCCTGCATTTGGCTTCTTTCACTCAGCATCCTGGTTTTGAGGGTAATCCATGTTGCATAACAAGTATCAGTAGTTCATCCTTTTTTTTTTATCCTCACCTGAGGACATTTTTGCAGTTATGTTCAGATAGAGAGGGAGGGAGAGAGGGGGGAAGAGAGAGAGAGAGAGAGAGAGAGAGAGAGAGAGAGAGAGAAACATCGATGTGTCTTGAGAGAGACACATCGGGTGGTTGCCACCCACACGACCCCAACTGGGGCCAGGGACAAACTGCAACCAAGGTACGTGCCCTTAGCGGGAACCGAACCTGGGACTCTCTGGTCCGCGGGCCGACACTCTAACCACTGAGCCAAACCGGCCAGGGCCTATGGTCCATTTTTAATCAGCCTTATAGAGATATAATTCACATGCCCTACAATCACCTATTTAAAGGGTACAATCCAAGCCCTAGATGGTTTGGCTCAGCGGTTAGAGCATCGGCCCTCAGACCAGAGTCGCAGGTTCGATTCCCAGGCAAGGGTACATAACTCGGTTGCGAGTTTGATCCCTGCTGTGGTCTGGAACATGTGGAAGGCAACCAATCAATATGCCTCTCTCATATCGATGTTCCTTGGATGAGAATTAAGAAAAAAAAAGGTACAATCCAATGGTTTTTTTAGAATAGTCACAGAATTGTGCAACTATTCACCACTGTCTAATTTTAGAACATTACCCTAAAAAGAAACCCATTAGCAGTCACTCCTCATTCCCCCTCCCCCAGCCACTGGCAGTCAGTAATCTACTTTGTTTCTATGGATTTGCCTCTTTGGACATTTCCTATAAAAGAATTATACAGTACATACACCTGGCTTCTTTGATTTAGCATTAGTGCTTTTGAGGTTCATCCATGTTGTAGCAAACATCATTCCTTTTTATTGCCAAATAATACTCCATTGTGTGGACTCACCACACTTTATTTATCAATTGTTTCATTCATCAGCTGATGGACTTTTAGGCTGTTCCCACCTTTTGGCTATTGTGAACAATGCTATGACTCAACATCCATGTATGCATTTGGTGTGGATTTTTCAAATTATTCTTGGACAGATATACACATGTATATGGAATTGCTGAGTTATTTTTTATTACAGCCATCCTAGTGGGTCTGAAGTGGTGTCTAATTGTAGTTTGTTTTTTTTATTGTAGTTTAAATTTGCATTTCCAAATGGTTAATGAGCATCTTTTCATGTGTGTGTTGTGCATCTTTTGTTATTGTTGCTGTTAATCCTCATCCAAGGATATATTTTCCATTGATTTTTAGAGAGATTGGAAGGGAGTGAGGGGGAGAGAGAGAGAGAGAGAGAGAGAGAGAGAGAAACATCAATGTGAAAGAGACACATCGATTGGTTGTCTCCTGCATGTGCCCCGACCAGGGCCGGGGATGGAACGTGCAACTCAAGTGTGTGCCCTTGACCAGGAATCGAACCTGAGACCCTTCAGTGCACAAGCTGACACTAACCACAGAGCAACACCAGCCAGGGCACATTTGTAATCTTTTTTAGAGAAATGTCTATTCAAGACCTTTGCTCCTTTATAAATTGGTTTGTTTTTTTTTTGGTTATGGAACTGTACAAGTTCTTTATATATCCTAGATACAAATCCCTTATATATGATTTGCAAATATTTTCTCCCATTCTGTGGCTTCTGTTCTCATTCTATGATCCATTTTGAATAAATTTTTGGTGATGTGAAGAAAGGGTCTAAATTCATTTCTTGCTTGTTAATATCCTCCAACTATCCCAGCACCATTCATTGAAAAGCTGTCCTTTCCCTGTTGAATCATCTTGACACTTTTTTTGTAAAAATCAACTGACCATGAGTGTAAGGATTTACTTCCAGCTTGCAGTTCTGTCGCACTGATCTACGTGCCTTTCGTGGCGTCAACATCACCCTGTCATCATTACTGTGACTTTATATTAGGTTTGGAAATTGGGCAGTGAAAGTACTCCAACTTTGTTCTTCCTTTACAAAATTGTTTTTGGATAATCTGGGTCCTTTGTGTGTCCACATAAATTTTAAGCTCAGTTGCTCAATTTCATCAAACAAGTCTGTTGGGATTTTTATAGGAATGTACTCAATTGTTAGATCAATTTGGAGAACACTTGCATCTGGACAATATTGGGTTTTCTAATCCATGAACCATTAAGCGTCTTTTTATTTATTTTTACTTATTTATTTATTTATTTATTTATTTATTTATTTATTTTTATCCTCATCCGAGTATATTTTTCCATTTTTTGTTCAGATAGAGTGGGAGGGAGAGAGAGGAAGAGAGAGAGAAACATCGACGTGAAAGGGACACATCGAGTGGCTGCCTCTCGCATGACCAACCAGGGCCGGGGACAAATTGCAACCGAGGTACGTGCCCTTAGCGGGAACTGAACCCGGGTCTCTCTGGACCGCGGGCCGACGCTCTAACCACTGAGCCAAACTGGCCAGGGCTAGGTCTTTTTATTTTTTTAAATATGTTTTTATTGATTTTTAAAAAGAGATACAAACATTGATATGAGAGAGAAACATCGATCAGCTGCCTCCTGCACACCCTTCACTGGGGATTGAGCCTGCAACCCGGGCATGTGCCCTGACCAGGAATCGAATCAGGACCTCTCAGTCCATGGGATGGCGCTCAATCCACTGAGCCACACTGGCCGGGCTTATTTAGATCCTTTTAAACTTCTTTAGTTAAAGCATCACTTCTGGCAACATTTTAGAATTTTCACTGTGTAAGTCTTTTATTAAATTTATTCCTACAAATTTTATTCTTTTTGATGTTACAGGAATGAAATTTTTTTTAATTTTGTTTTCAGATTATTATTCTATATAAAAACAAAATTAATTTTTGTATATTGATCTTGTATCTACAAACTCCCTCACTCATTTATTAGTTCTAGTAGGTTTCTTTTCTGGAAACCTTGGTATTTTTCTCTTATATGGGATTATGTTATCTGTGAATAAAGACAGTTTTACTTCTTCCTTTCCAATCTGGATGACTTAAAAAAATTTTTTTTAAGTTTTTATTTGCTTTGCTTTATTGTACTAGTTAGAATGCAGTGAACAATGAATGGCAAAAGCAGACATTCTAACCTTGTTCCTGATCTTAGCAGGTGGCACTTTTTATTTCACCATTACGTATGATGCTGGCTCTGGGCTTTTCATAGATGCCCTTTTTCAAGTTGAGGAAGTTCTTTTCTATTCCCAGTTTGGTGAGAGTTTTTATCATTGATGGGTATTGGATTTTGTTAAATGTTTTTGCTTGCATCTATTGAGATGATCATGTGGGTTTTTTTCTTTATTCCACTAATATGATGTGTTAACACTGATTGATTTTCGGATATTAAACCAACCTTTATCCTGGATATATCCCATTTGGTCATGGTACATTCTGGATTCTTATTTATCTCTGTATGCAGGCATTCTGCCTCTGACATTAGATGATAAGCTCTGAAATTTTGGAAAGAGCATAATTTTTATGTCATCCCATACACCAAAAGGTGGCAGGTTCGATTCCCAGTCAGGGCATATACCCAGGTTATGGGTTCAACCCGCGGTCAGGGTGCATGTGGAGACACCGATTGATGTTTCTCTCTCACATCAAAGTTTCTCTCTCTCTCCCTCCCTCTCTCCCTCTCTCTGTAAGATTAATAAATAATTTTTTAAAAAGGAACAATTTTAAAATAATGATATTTAAAGACTGTAATTTTGGGTTTTAAAAATATATATTTTTTTCATAGCACAAGCACTCTTTCAGCAATTAAAAGTTCGAGCTTAGCATTTACGGAGGAAAAATAATTAGTTAAAGTGGAAGCTACTATGTTAAATTTTATGTGTCAGCTTGGCTAGGCTACGGGGCTAGCCTAGGGAAAACACCAGTCTAGAGCTTGCTGTGAGGGTAACTGCAAATGTGACTGATATCTATAATCAACTGACTTTAAGTAAAAGAGATAAGCACTTGATAACATGGGTGGGCTCCACCCAATCAGCTGAAGGCCTTAAGAGCAAAAACTGACAGGGCCTGGAGAAGAAATTCTGCCTTAAGGCTGTACTAGAGAAACCCTGCCTGACTTCCCAGGCTGCCAGCCTGCCCTACAGATATCACACTCAAGACTACAATATCAACTGATGTCTTGAGTTGCCAGCCTGCGGCCTGCTCTACAAATTTTAGACTTGCCAGCCCCCACCACTTGTGAGCCAATAAATTTTATTTTTATATATATATATATACTGTTTCTTCTCTGGAGAATCCTGACTCATACAGCCACCGAATAGCTGGTGTTGCTAAGACTCCCTCTGTGCCCCACCTCGTGAATGCCAGAGTTGATTTTAGGGCCTCTGTCCTGCTGCTCGCCAGAGGTGCCGAACTCACTGGGCACAGGATCGGAATCCATATGTGGGTGCAGAGCGCAGTGCAGGACATACAGCAGGTGCTCAATAATGAAAAGAGATGCTAAAGAACAAAAGAACACAACCACCATCATACAAGGAAAGCGCAGGGCCTAACCCTTAAGACAAAATCAAGAAGTAAAAGCAGTTGGTCTGCTCTCAATGAAGCAAAATACAAGTAAGGAAAAAACAGTGTAATTTTCAAAAGTCACAGAATTACTGCTTTTTAAATGTTTTAAAAAATACTAGTAGCACTTGAACTCTTGATCTCGATGACTTCATCATGAAACAGAGCGACACTGTTTTTTTCTGGTATTAAATTCACTACAAATTTCAGGAACCTACTTATTTTAGTTAAAGTATCCATCAAACTGTGGCAGAAGCAAAAAATTCTTTATTAGGTAGTAAGTTCCACATTTTAAAGTCTCAACTGATGCTCCTAAAAGCGAAGAGAAACTCTTGTAACTATTTGACAGGCAAAGACTTATTACCCATGTTTTAAAAACTGCTCTTGTGCCCGGCCGTGGATTGAGCGGCATCTCAATGACTGAGAGGTCCCAGTTCGATTCCGGTCAGGGCACACGCCCAGGTTTCGGGCTCAATTCCTAGTAGGGGGCGTGCAGGAGGCAGCCGATCAATGTTTCTCTCCCACATGGATGTTTCTATCTCTTTCCCTTCGTCTCTCTCTCTAAAAAATCAATAAAAACATGTTTCTAAAAAAAACTGCTCTTGCACCCTGGCCGGTTTGGTTCAGCGGTTAGAGTGTTGGCCGCGAAGTCGTGGGTTCGATTCCTGGTCAATGGCACGTGCAAGAGGCAACCCATTGATGTGTACACATCTATGTTCCTCTCTCTCCCTCCCTCCCTCCTTCTCTTCCACTGTATTTAAAAATCAATGGAAAAATATTCTTGGATGAGGATTTAAAAAACAAAAACAAACCTGCTCTTGCCATAGGACCAACCCACTTGACAAGCAAATGTGCACTCCAATATAACAGAAATTTAGAGAATGATGATGTTAACCGCTCAGGACGCTGATGACCATCTGAATTTTTTTTTTCTTTATTGATTTTAGAGAGAGAGGAAGGGAGAGGGAGAGAGAGGTAGAAACATCAATGAGAGAACATCGATTGGCCGCCTCCTGCATGCCCCCCACTGGGGATTTGGCCCACAACCTGGGCATGTGCCCTGACTGGGAATTGAATCGGCAACCTCTTTGGTGCATGGGTCGACACTCAACCACTGAATGGCCGGGGGACCATTCTGAATTTTTATAACAGGTTTACCTCTTAACACTTGAGCAAAATGAATTACTCTATTTTTCAGTTTGCTCAAATATGTAGCAGTAAATGAACCAGATTCATCAGGTACTGAATTAAAATGAATTAAATGGTCTTCATAGCATGCCTATTTCTTCCTGGATAGAGAAAACAGGCCTAATGACTGTTATCAATGTGGATATCCCTTTCAAAAGATGGGCGTGCATGCATTAAAAACCACCATCTCAGCAAAGCCCTACTTTTGCTAAATAAATGACTGTGGGCTTTTAAAGAAGCCAAGATCTTAGAGAAGGATTTAAAAGCATGAATACCTTCTAACTAAAAATGACAGACTTGCCCGGCCGGTGTGGCTCAGTGGTTGAGCGTCGACTCCTGCACCAAGAGGTCACCAGTTTGATTCCCGGTCAGGGCACATGCCCAGGTTGTGGGCCCGATCCCCAGTGGGGGGCATGCAGGAGGTGGCCAATCGATGTTCTCGCTCATTGATGTCTCTATCTCTCTCTCCCTCTCACTTCCTCTATCTCTAAAATCAATAAAGGGCGGGGAAAAAAAGACAAAGACCTGGTCCTGGCCAGGTAGCTCAGCTGGTTAGTGTCCTTCCGACACCCCAAGGTTGCAGGTTTGATCCGACACCCCAAGGTTGCAGGACACGTAGAAGAATCAACCAATGAATACACAAAGAAGTGGAACAAATGGATGTTTCCCTCTCTTTCTTTCAAATTAATAAAATTAAAAAGAAAAAATGACAAAGACCAATCCAAATACAGAACAGTGCTGTATAAATAGCTTTCTGTGCGCATACAGAAATGCTATAGAGAAACAGAAGTGAACTCCCACCACACCTTCTGTTACTTAAATGATTCGTATTCAGATTTATTAACAAATCAAAAAATCACCTAAGAACATATGTGTAGCATTAATCACTGCTGCATTGTTTGCAATAGTAAAAGACTGAAAAAACTCCCCAAAACTCATCAATAGGAGACCGTGTTAAAAATAAGAATAATAGCATGTGCAAACAAAGGGATATTATACAGTTGTTTAAAAAGAACCAAAAAACTCTCCAATATGGAGATAATATAAAAATACCTTCGATATCTCTCGAAGTGAACAACACAAGGTGCAGCACCGTCTGAAAAGCATGCTTTGCTTACGTGTCCACGAGGACTTACGGAAGAAACTGAAGCTGAACTGCAACTGAACAGGGAGGGGAGGCATGTGGGGAGCAGGGAGAACTGGGTGTGTTGACAGCCGCAGTGAGAACAAGACTTTGAGGGGGTGCCTTTTCATTCTCTGAAACTTCGAACCACCTGACTACATTAGTTATTCAAAAAATAAGTAATTCTAAATCATTTAGGCTATTTTATTTTCACCCATCTCTATAAAAAAGCTACAAACCCAAGTTCCGACATGAAACCAGCTGTTCTCAGCAATTTTCCAACGTTTCCAGCTCAAGGTACATACAAAACAAAGGGTTTCCTTTAAAAATACGAAGAACAAAAAGCAGCTTCTGCTGGGCACTGTGACCGCCGTTACATGACAGATGGCAGTGCTGCCTTCTGGGACAACTGTGCCACAGCCAGGAGTTTTCAAGGCTTTCCAGTGTCAGGCACCTGGAGAAAGCTGACTCTGCTGTCTGCTCTGTTCTGTACAGTCCTGAAGATAAGGAGACCTCACCAACCCAGTCTGATGCCTCAGCAAGGACAGGACTCCAAGTTTTGTTTCAGTTCTGACGCAGAATAGCCTCCATTCCACAAATCGTCAAGGACAAGTTCAAAATCTAATTCCTTGTGAAAGGCAGAGGCTGATGGTTTAGTAAGAGTACCACCCTGGCCGGGTAGCTCAGTTGGTTAGAGCATCGTCCCCATACGCCAAGGTTGTGGGTTCGATCCCCAGTCAGGGCACATAGAAGAATCAACCAATGAATACATGAATAAGTGGAATAACAAATCAATGTTTCTCTCTCTTCTCTCTCCTTTCCCTTCCACTCTCTCTCTAAAATCAATAAATAAAAATTTTAAAAAGAATAAAATAAAGGAGAAGAGCACTACCTCCTGGGTCATCCTGGCCAAACCAATTCATGCCTCTGGGCCTCTCTTTTCTTATCAGCGAAATGAGTGGGTCTTAGGCCAAATTCTTTCAAAAGTTCCTTTCAGCTCTCAAATACTATAATCCCATAAAGAGCCAGGTGAAGAGACACACCGCTAGACCCGTGCACATATGCAAATTCACACACATTTCCAAGTACACAAAGGTTTGCTGGCTGGGACATGAATGTTCCGATTCCTAGTTCCTGTGTTTTACCTTCAACGTAAATAATTTGGTCCACTTGATGCAAAGACGTCTCTCATACAAAATGTCTGATAAAAAATGAGTAGCAATTAGGTAAAACTTTCCAAAAAATCGGTAGCGTGGAGAGGATTATTTAAGACTCTAGGTATTGAGTGTGTTGGCTAAGTTTTAGCTTGCTCCATTATCCTTTCTTCATCATCATCCAAGATTCATACTTATATCAATATCCTTTGGGGAACAGCCTTCCAGCGAATTACCTAGACTAATTCCCATATGTGAAGGAGGCGTGGATGCTCTGCGGCAGCAAACTCTACTGAAAACTCCAAGCTCAGCAAAACATGCTCCATATCCCGATCAATAAAAGCTAAGTGATTTCAGAAAGAAAAAAAAAAAAATCACAAGTACGTGTGCTTATTTTCATCTATTAAAAAGCAAAAGGCATGCTTCCTTTAGCCCTGGTTTCATAGTCATAATTAGCTAGAGTGTGATTAAAACTCGAATGAGCCACAGCTTTATCTCAGACTGTTCTAAAACAGCTCTGAAGCATATTCATCTCTGCAAGGATTCACTCTTTGGCACAAAAACAACGAGAAATACAGTTCTGGCAGACGCTCTGCAGGGGCGCAGGTTCTCTGTCTGGTCCCTGCTTTCACCTGGCACAAACTGGGCACACTGCTGAGAAACCGCTCATCTCATTAGCAACCCTTTATTCTACTGACCAATTCTGACACCTCTCCAAAATCACCCAAAGCCTCATCAGGACCTAAGCCAAAGAGAAGATGGTAGTCATGGGTCCCCAGAAGTCTTGGGGAAAAAGCAATGAAAAAGAGCAGAGAGTTTGGTCGTGCACCAGCAGCTCAGACTTGGCTCAATCTACTTGTGAGCCTCTCTCCTTTGCTGTCAAAATCCTCCCCCATCTCCAATGCCTATGCCACAACCCAGAGGCTGGAGACATTTGTCTTGCTATGGATTCTGAAAACAAACACAATACTTCTAACCATTTTAAATACCTGCGCCCTGTCCCAGAGCTATCCCCATTCCAAAACCCAGGCTTGCTGCTACTCTGGCAAAGGGACAGCCTGGATGACTCTGATACTTCGATTCCCAAACATTTCTGTTAAACACTTCTTTTTCCTTCTGACAGCCTTTTGAAAAGCATCAGCACTGCAAATGCATTTTCGGCCTTCATCCTCCAGCAGCCAATGGGAGCTGTCCCCTGAGAAACCGAATTCAAACCTGCGCCTGTCCCCCTCTGGGGCCTGGATGCTTCGGCCAGGGCTAGGACCTAGCACAGGTGCCCGTTTCGGACACCAGGCCCACCTCCCCAGCCCTCAGCTCCCCAGGGAAAAGGGGGTCCGGGCTGGAAGTAAGGGGACTTGGCGCTGCGGCCGGCGGACCTGCCTGCGCCCTGGACTCCCCACCCCTCGGGAGCCGCAGTCCCCAGGGCGCACGTCTCTGTCACAGGACAGCCTGAGCGCAGGCCGTTCACGTCCTCCGACCGACTGCTGGCCACCGCGGCGACCCCGCCAACGCCCCTCCCGCACCCCTGCACGCTCTCGCACCCCTACACGCCTCCCGCACCCCTGCACGCCTCCCGCACCCTGCACGCCTCTCGCACCCCTGCACGCCTCTCGCACCCCTGCACGCCTCTCGCACCCTGCACGCCTCCCGCACCCCTGCACGCCTCCCGCACGCTCTCCCTCCCTCCGAGCTCGCTCTGCAGCGACGAGGGCCGCTCTGTCCCCAGGACCCCGGAGCCCCCGCCCAGCAGCGTCGCGACCTCCTCCCCAGCTCGGGTGCGCCCGCCCGCCCTCACCGGACTTGGGCGGGTAGCGGTACACGGAATTGGACGGGATGTCCACCTCCTCCACGCCCGCGTGCTGCCGGCTGGTCAGGGCGCCCATGGCCGCTGCGCCCGCGCCGCCCTGGGCGTCTCACCGCGGCCGCTCGCCCCGCGCCCGGAGCGGGGGTCGCCTGCCCGGGGCGGCCGGCTGGCGCTCGGCCTCGGCGCTGCGGCTCAGGCGGCGGGGAGCCCCGGGCGCGCCGCGCACCATCCTCCGCCGGGCACGCCGCGGCGCCTCTGCGAGGGGGGCTGCGGGTGGGCCGGGGGCGCCGCCGCCTCAGGCCGCGTGATGTCAGCGGCGGCTCCGCGCGGGGACCGGCGTCCACCGCCAATGGCGCGGCGGGGCGGGAGCGGCCGCGCGGCGCCAGCCAATGGGCGGCGGGATGCGGCGGAGCGGCGGCCGGCTCGCGGCGGGGTGGGGCCGGCCGAGGGCGCGTGGCCCGACGGAGCCTGCTCGGCCCGGCTCAGGTTACCGCGCGGCGCGCGAGGCCCGGCCCGGTTCGCGCCCCGTGGTCCCCAAACCCGAGGCGGCCCGGCCCGGAGGCAGCCCCGGCAGCCCCAGCTCGGCATCTGCGGAGCCGATGGCCAGAACCCCGCAGAGGGGTGCCCACGGAGGGTTCCGCGGCGCTGCCATCTCTCACCCCCGCAGTGGGCGCCTCAACCCCAACGAGCTCTGCCAGTCCCATCTCCCAGGGGTCGGGGGCTGGGTCACTGCTGGTGACCCGCTAGGAAGATGTCGCGATCCTCTCGAGTAGCATCTTTCAAATCCCTGAACGCTACAGATGCCATCTGTTTATGTGGTCCCTTGGCCAGCTCAGGCAGCCCTGAACTTGGGACAGCATCAACCCAGGACAAGACCAAGACAGCCAACCAGGAGTGCACCTTCTGGAAACTTTGGAAAGGCCTGGTTCCAAGAGAGTCAACACGGGGCAACGCAGGCAGAACGGGGGACTCCTCTTGATAAAAACCCACACCACACAGTGGGGAGCTTGGGCAGACAGAAGACGTCATTCCAGAGCTTAATTATAGACACCTACCTGTGTTTTAAACCTTTTATTTTATCTGTGGGTCTTCTGGGTTTTTGTTTGTTTGTTTGTTTTTTTCCTCTGAGAGGGTGGACTGATCAAAATTTTCAGCTGCTAGAACATGACTAAACAACACTTCAGCAAGGTATAATGTAGCTGGAAGTGTCTGTCCCCCTTGATTGGGTTTGGGACACCATTTCATAGACTCTCACCTTTTCCTGGTGACATTTTGCATTTTCCATCACCCTCTTTTCAGCAGTAGTTAACACACCTGGAGTTAAAGGTACCTATGCCCACTTGCCTTGGCTTTCTCCAAGGTCCCAGGATGACAGGAACATATCTGTCATTTATATTGACTGACACGGAGGAGGCTGAGCTGCAGGGCAAGTCCCTGGCTCAGACAAGCTGGTGGCAGCCTCCTCCAAGCACCAGGGCTCCCCGGGCAGAGTTCGGAGCCCTCCTTCCAGCCCCTGGCCCTAACCACTGGAAGGCTTTCACACGTACTTTTGGGTGGAAACTGGTGTCCTCCTCGATACACCTTTCACCACACAGAGGTCCTACCTGTAATTACTGGGTAAAGGTGAACTACAAGAAAGAATCTAAAACTGCCTCCAAATAGGCTTCTGCACGTCACAGAGTAAACGGCTGCCTCACAAGCCCGGGCTCTGTTCAGAAGCCTTTGTTCGTCCCGCTCTCTGCTGTTGTAAAGAGAGTACGATGGCACTCTGTACCTGGAGGGGCTTCTCCTTGTCTGAGGGTTTCTCCTTCCTAGCCAGAGCCAGGCAGGGATATGGCTCAATCAGGCAGCTCAGTGTGCCCCCCTCCTTTTTCAAATATTATTTATTGCCCTGGCCGGTTTGGCTCAGCGGTTAGAGCTTCGGCCTGCGGACCAGAGAGTCCCGGGTTCGGTTCCCGCTAGGGGCATGTACCTCGGTTTCAGTTTGTCCCTGGCCCCGGTTGAGGTCGTGTGGGTGGCAGCCAGTCGATGTGTCTCTCTCACGTCGATGTTTCTCTCTCCCCCCACTCCCCTCTCCCGCTCTATCTGAAGATAAATGCAAAAAATGTCCTTGGGTGAGGATTAAAAAAAATAAAATAAAATAAAAAAATATTATTTATTGATTTTTTTTTTTTTTTTTAGAGAAAGAGAGAGAAACATCCATTTGTTGCTGTTCCACTCATTTATGCATTCATTGGTTGGTTCTTGTATGTGCCCTGATCGGGGATCAAACTCATGACCCTGGGGTATCCAGAAGACCCTCTGACCAAATGAGCCACACTGGCCAGGGCTGGCAGCTCAGTCTTGTTGCTCCCAAGGATCTATTCTGGCCCCACCTCAGCCTGCTCTGAGCCTGGGAAACGGGTTCATTCCCCATCTTGGCTAGCAGCCTCCTGAGCCTATAACTAGGTTTCTCTTCCCACGAGTGAGTCATGAATCAATGCTTGGAACAGTAAAGAAAAACAAGCCACAGCACAATAACATTAGCGGACATTCACCGAACACTGTGCCGGGCCCTCTCGTAAAGCTTTGCTCACCCTGCAGCATGCGTTGGTCGCGGCAGCCTGTGCAGGACCTGCTACCAACTCCCTCATTTTATAGTTGAAGAAACTGAGGCAGAGAAAAAACCCTGGTGTTTGAGTTGGACAAATCAGCACCCTAACCACTGTGTACTTTCAGGCTCAGGTCTGAGAACCAAGTATCAGTCTGTAAGATAGCCAAGCAATGACTGAATCAAGGCTCAGTTTTAAAAAAAAAGAAGAAGCAATAGCCAGACGGCTGCCTAGGGTCATGAGGCAGAAGAGAAAGGCATAGGGGGTAGTTCAGAGAAAATTCTAGATCAGAGACTTTCTGTAAACTAATTGAGTTAGAGTCCCACTTTCTACAATGTAATTACAGTGTCGGAGTTTGGGGAAAGAGAACATCGGCCAGCATCCAGGGCAAAGAGCAGATAAGCAGCCAAGCCCTTGGAGCAGCCCCTCTGGGCTGCCGGCACCGCATTCCTCTCTGGTCCTTCCTTGGCGCCGCTTGGCTCCCTTGACAGAGATCTGGGCCAGGGAGAAGTCCTGAGGGAGAAGACGGCACAGAAAAAAGGAAAAAAACCCAGCAGCGATTGCCCTGGAGAGAACTATAAAAATGCTTTTAACTTGAATAAATGGTCTGGGGAGGGTAGCACAGCATGCAGGGAAATTACATGCAAATAACACCCATTCTCTGTGTAAAGAGCCTCACAGCATTTGTGCGTTCCGGGCTGTGAATGCCGCCCTTGGGGGAACCCCAGCAGAACAGCCAGCATTTAAGGGTCTCAGGGGTTCTCTCTCAGCATCTGTGGAAGGCAGGGCGGCAAAAGTCACACATTGTTCCGAGCCCTTCTCAACCTTGGGTCTAAGGGAGAAAGGAGAGGCATGTGGGGAAGCACGTGGATGAGAATTTCCAGGTCAGCTCATCCCTTTGGGCTTTTAGTTTTGTTCATTTTGCCTGTCCTGGTTTCAGCTCACCTTTGTAACACATCCACTCATTTCAACTATTCGCACGGATTCCTGTAACAGGAAGGAGAGAGCCTGAGGGTGAGAAGCTGCAGCCGCTGCCCTGGGTGTCTGTGGCACAGCATTCACAAGGCAGCCGGGCAGGGGATGCCTGGGGCGTGGGGGAGCCAGCCAGGCCCCTTCCTGGCTGTTTGCTTGGCCATTCTGCCCCGAGAGGGGATAGGAAGATCGGAGCCCCGCCTATTCTGAGTAAGCGCAGGGTCTCTCCAAAGACAGGGCCCAATAGCACCCCGCAGCCCTGATCCCTGGCTAGGCCCGTGGCTTCAGCGGGTTAAAGCTAAAACCACCAGCAGAGACTTTTGCATCTGCTCCAGATCGGTGGGCCCTGCTGACGACAGAGGAGCCCGCTCCCAGATGCTTTGGGACTCTGCAAACGGTTCCTCTGGCAACCTAAGGTCCTGCTGAGGAACATGACCTTGTCCTTTAGGAAATGGGCAATCAAGCTTTCCATATTTTGCTTCTTGCCAAATGTGAATTCCTCACTGTTAATTTCCTCCTCAGCTGTGTGCCATTAACAAAGGAGAACTGTTCAAACAGCTACAAGTTTCAGTTGGTTTGTAGCTTCTTAATCTACTTTCAAGTTAAGACCCAACCATTTTTACCCTGCCCAGCGTGGCCGGGCCCAGGGTGAGGAGCGGCAGCGCCTGGGGCAGAGCGGGAGACCTTCGCTGAGCTGGCGCTGGCTCTCGGTGTCCGGCAGATGCCTCACGTTAATCCTATTCAAGGACCAGTTTAAAGCATTAGTCCCTTCTCTAGTCCCAGGTCATTCCTAGCAAGCACCAACCCTGTCAGCTCCTTTCTGTGCAGACAGTCAGTTTTGCCTTCATTTATTCTGCCCTGCTTTGGGTTTCGAGATCACACTCTGCATGATAACGTCGGTGTGAAAATGCACAGCGGTGTGAAACTGCAGCCCAGTAGGTGAGATCGGCTGCCTCTCTGCCCTTCTCAGGGAGACACAGCAGGCAGGCCAGAAGCCCAGCACCTTTCTCCTGCTCCCCAGAGAAACCAGAGTGTGGAAGAGGCGGCGTGCTGACAGCCCTCACACCGCACCCACAAATGCTCAGCTGCGGTTACTTAGACAATCAAAGAAAGAGAAAGAGAAGGAATTCTCTTCCTTCTCCCAGGGCTTCTTGACAAGCGGTGTCCTGGCTGGAGCTTCAGATCTGGAAGAAGCCTAAAGGTCACCTAGTCCAGCCCCCTCCCCAGAGAGATGAGGCAGCTACAGCTCAGAGAGGGGAAGGGACTTGCCCAAGGCCACATGAGTGGCTGCGTGGTTCCCAGCCCGGGATCCCAGGCTCCATGCACTGGACCTCGCTTTGGGAAACCCGTACTGCTGGTTTGGTTTCCTTCTTTATGTGGAGTAGGCTGTCTTCCAGGGCCAGTGTCAGAGGAGAAATCAACTCCAGGACAAAGCTCAGAAACCTAACATAAATGCAGTACCCATGCGCAGTAATCGGCCCTCACGTGGAAGTTATCAGAACCGCTCGAGCTGGCAACAACAGAGCTTCTCTGAGCTGGAGTCTCCCTACACCCTCCCTCTACTCCTCTGATACTGGAGCCGAGGCTAGATAGTCACCCAGCTCCTTCCAGCACAGGAACCAAAGGGTTAGGAGTGCCGGCCACCAAGGGTTAGATCAGGTTCTCAGCAAGTGGGTTAAGAGTGTCATATGCACACTAATAGTGTGTGCCTGCTAGAGTCTGAGTCCAGCTAAAGTCCACCACCCACCAGCAATTCAATGACTTCACTTACAGTGACACATTTATTCCTGAGCTAATTGCTTGTCTAGTTAAGTGATAACTACTATCCTCATTAGCGCACTTCAAAGACCATGCATTGAGCCTGACAGAGTAATACACAGATATCCCTCCCTGTTGTGGTTCTCACAGTAAACGGTTGGAAGCCTTAGATCTTTTTAATGCACCATGAGGTGTATGTTTATTACATTGCTTAGCTGTATACTGTTATCTTTTATATTCCAAGATGAAATCTGTGTATGAAAAGAGGTCTGGCAGTTCCATTGGCTTCCTCTCTGGTTTTCCTGCCTTCTTTTTCCTTTCCTCTCCTCTCATCCATTCTAAAAATCAATCTCAGGTTAACTTTCCTGATATGCAGCAGTCATCACATTACTGCCTTACCCATATACCTTCAGTGGCTCCCTATTACCTTACACAAAACAGATGCTTTATCCCTGAACCCTTTCCTCCCCCTGCTTCCCCATAAGCTCCCACTTGCACCCTACGCGCAGCTATCAATCCTGCTCACGTGTTTGCTCATGAAAAACCCTCCCGTGGGCACCCTTCCAGCTCCCCTGTGCCCAGGTGAGTCCTACTCAGCTGACATCTGAGCTTTTCCATGAGGCCACGTCTGAGACCATGGCCCCTCTTCTCAGCAGTCTTACTGAATGAATAACTTTCTGTAGAACTCATCTGATACTTCTCTGCAGGCTCTCCCCGGCTTCCAAAGGCGAAAGGCGTACCAGGCTCTGGAGCCAAACAGGACGGGGCCCAAACGCCAGCTCTCTTATTGGCTGTGTCTCAGGGAAGGTTCCTCAGTCTCTCTCAGCTGTCCTTGTCTCACCTGTGGATGAAATGAGACTAACAGAGTGTTTGAACATTCGGTTAGACCAGGCACTCTAAACCCTAGCACAACGCCTGGCTTACAGCAGGTGCTCCATAGACACTAGCGTTTTACACTGGATCTTACCCAAAAGGCCGAGAAGTGATTTTACTAACATTTTTAAATTTTAAAAAAGTTTTATTATGAAGTGGTTAGGTTCCAAGGATAATTAAAAAATTTTTTTCTTTATTGATGTGAGAGAGAGAGAGGAAGGGAGAGGGAGAGAGAGAGAGAGAAACATCGATGAGAGAGAACATTGATTGGCCGCCTCCTGCATGCTCCCCACTGGGGATCGGGCCCACAACCTGGGCATGTGCCCTGACCGGGAATGGAACCCGTGACCTCTTGGTGCACGGGTTGATGCTCAACCACTGAGCCACACCGGCCGGGCCCAAGGATTGTTTTTTTAAAGACCGAGTTCCAGGATTTCAGAGCCAGGATGTGCATTGGAGACCCTGCTTCATCAGGCAGGCGATGACTCTGATGTGGGTGCCCCGCTGGCTGGACGCAGAGCCCAGGGGGATGGACCTCCTTCCGTGCCCTCTGGAACTCAGAATGCCAGGAGCACATCTCCACTGTCCCGTGTGTGTTGGCTGCTGAATGGCCAGAGAAAAACCAGCCTGCCCCCCTTTCTTCTCCCCACAACCCAGCCCACGTCACTACAATAAAACTGATTGTCACCCCTCAATGGCCCTCTGGTCCTTTCGTGGTAGGGATCCACCTGGTGGGGCGGTGGTATTTGTGAGTCACCATTAACTTTTCACTTGTGTGTCATTTGCTAATTAGAGAGAGAACTCACTGCTCTCCAGAGCTGATTATTCAGGAGTTTTGCCAGCTAGTTGTTAAACTGTGAGTAGCTTGAAATCGGCCATGATGGGACTATTTATACCACAGAAACGATTGAATGCTGTAAATCAGGGCTCCCCCCACTCCCCAGAGCCAGTATATGACTATGCCCTGGTCTTAGGTTTGTTCAAGTCCCCAGGAGGACTGGTGCTTCCCTTACAGTCAGTGCTCACTAAATAAATGACCGTTGAAACAGTATGAAGAATAATCACTTTTGAGCAATGATTCCATCCAAGCACTTTTGAATGCATCATCTCATTTAATCTTCAAAACAACCCTAAGACGTAAGTACTCTAGTTCTTCCCATTTCCCAGATGGGAAGCCCGAAGCTCACTCCAGTAGGCACAGGGAGTGGATGCCTGAGGTTCCTCTGAGTTCCAAGTCCCAGGGCTTACCTGGACTGCCTGTCCCACCAGCCTTCATGGAGAGACCTGGCCCGGGGCCAGGCCTGCCGGGTGGGGTGGGGGGTTCTGTCCGCAGAGGCACCAGAGGCAAAGGGCCTTGCCTGAGGCTTCTCTCCACTCCCCCCTTCATCTTGCCTCTCTCCAAATGTATCCTGCCTTCCTCGTCCTACACACTTCCTTCTACGGCAGCTCCTCATCTGAATTAGGACCGTTTTCTACAGCCCCTGACCCTCCATCTCCTCTTGTGTCTGGAAGTCCTTCTGACAGCTCCGGCACACGAATGGTCTGCCTTCCCATCGGCGCTTCGTGAACCTGCCTTCAGGCCCGGACAGACCTGCTCCAGCGCAGTCCCTGCTGATGCCTGGGCTCCGTCCACAGGCGGGGCGGTGGGCAGCTCAGGCCTGGAGGCTCCCGGAGGGCAGGACACGGGAAGTGCCCCGACTGCTCCGAGGACCGAGGGCACGTGGGCATGGACGTTGCTGGTGACAAGGCACATTCTGGTGGTTTCCTGACTCTGTTGTGTACCACCCAGCACTCTCATTCTCAGTAAATACTTCCTTCCTCTTTATGGGGAACACTGCCCTGTGTTTATGAACAGCATCCGAGCTTGGTCCAAAGAATGGTGATTTCTGAAACCTCAAGAAGCATCTGTGTTCAACATTTCTCTCTGTTCTTCTGAGCCCTTGTGGATTTTAATTCCCTCTCTGACTCTGAGATTCGGAGATAAGCAAGTTAGAGATAAGCAAGTGAAAGCAGGTTCGCCGGCATGGCCTGTGGAAGAGGACGTGGCTGATGTCTAGACGCTGCTGATGTTCACCGATCCCCGGGTGTGTGGAGGATCAGCCTTCCTGCCCCCTGGAAGTTAGGAGCGGCCATGATTCTTCTGGACAAAGAACTGTGAACAGAGTGTATTACTTCCCGAGCTAAAGCATTTTTTTTTTTTTGTACGTGCCCCTAGCAGGAACCGAACCCGGGACTCTCTAGTCCACAGGCCGACGCTCCAACCGCTGAGCCAAAGTGGCCAGGGCCCGAGCTAAAGCATTTAACTGCCTGCTGGCATGTTCCAGATGGTACAAAGGGCCAGATAGGAAACCTTTTAGGCTTTGTGGTCCATGTTGAACTACTCAGCTCTGCTGTAGCATGAAAGCAGTCACAGAGAATACATAAACAAACAAGCATAGCTCTGTCCCAATAAAACTTTATTTACAAAACAGGCAGCAGCCCGAGGGCTGTGTTTTGCCAACTCAGAGCTACAAGACCATCATTATGTCACTGCCCAGAGGGCTGTTTTTCTTGAGAGTCATCAGATTGCAGGGAACTTTGTATGGATGAGAAGTAACACTCCAGGGTTGCATGTTACCTCAACACAGCTTAGCCTAATCCAGTTCATTTGAGGAGTCTCTGCACCATCTTGAGAAAGCATGGGCCATTTTTTTTTGTGGCTAAAGGAAATACCAGCCACTCTCCTCCCCACTGCCCAGAGCAGGTCAACTCTAACCCTTGTGCATCCAAGCTCAGCATCTCCCCTGCCCCACTGTCTCCCAGCAGATGTCCCGAGTGAGCCTTGCTATGAACTTGTTTTCAAGGTAACTCTGTGCTTTGGTTTCCACTAGTCTTTCTTCTAAAAATTCCCTTCCTTCTCCTTTCTATCTACCCCACTCCTTCCCAGCTTCAGCTCTCCCTCCTCCAAGGAGACTTCCATGACTACCTCCTTACGACATACGAGTGCTAGCTTGGATCAGAGTTGCTGTCGGAGGTCATGGAAAAGAAGAGAGCCAGCCCTTGCTGCGAGTGGCCCATATTGGTGAGGGTGCTGCACTGGGCTCACCCAGCAGAGCTAGTGGAGAAGAAAGGGACTGAGCCCGGCAGAAAGTGAGTCACTTATTCAATGGTTTCAATCTATTATACCCACAATGCATTGTTTGGAGATGCCCACATATAGGATTATATGACGAAGAAAATCGAGGAAATGATTAATGCAAATTTAAAGTTCATCAGTCCTTCTGGGGAAGAAAGAATATGTATTTGGGGAGGATCATGTGAGGTTTCAAAGGTACTAGCCTCGGACTTCTCAAGTCCTATGTTGGGTTTGTGGGTGATTTTTCATTATTCTTCACATTGTGCATAGGTTATACACAAACTCTTGGTGCATGATATACTTCTTTAAACGGGGGGGGGGGGGGGCTGCCAGGTGGGAAGGCTGCCTCAAACCTTGAATTAGCAGCTGCCATAGCAACAAGCCTCCTGTGTTTTGGACAGAAGGGTGGGACTAGAGAGGCCCAGCTCCAGGCTCATCAATTCCTGTCCCATTGAGAGAACGTGGCTGGGAACCTGAGTTCAAGCCAACAACCAAGGGCTCCCGAGGAGGAGGAGCCCTCCTTACAAAGCTGCCTCTGCCCTGCCCATCTCTTCCCCTCGGCAAACACCCAACTTCTGGGGTCTCTTCGAAAGGATTGCCAGAAACTCACCTACAGCAAGACACACCTGGCAAGTGGAGGTGAGGCCACCTTATCACTGGGCTGGCAGGTACAGGACAGAGAGCACAGGCCACGAGTGCTGCTTTTGGGAAATGCCATTAACTATGCTGGGAGTGGTATGGCCTTTGTCCCTTGTAAGATATGTGACATTTGATGAAAATGTAATCTGGTACAAACCAGCATGAACTCATCCCGCAGGGACTGGTTTTGACCCTCCCGCTACTTCTAACAACACAAACAAGCTTTTCTATCTTTTCAGTCACTGAGGGAGAAGATAAGGTGGATTCGGGGGGGGGTAGGCAAGGCTAGAGAGTAGAGTGTGATATTTAAAAAAGCACCAGTGCTGCCCAGCCAGTGTGGCTCAGTGGTTGAGCATCGACCAAAGCACCAAGAGGTCGCCGCCTCCTGGTCAAGGCACATGCCCAGGTTGTGGGCCTAATCCCCAGTGGGGGGCATGCAGGATGCGGCCAATCGATGTTCTCTCTCATCAATGTTTCTATTTCTCTCTCTTTCTCCCTTCCCCTCTCTCTAAAATCAATAAAGAAAAAAATAAAAGAAAAGCACCAGCACTGGGAGCAACCAAGTGTACCTGGGTTCAGACCTCCACTCCACCCTGAGCTGCCTGAGTGACTTTGGGCAAGTCACTTAACCTCTCTGATCCTCTTTTTCTCATTTGTTAATTGAGGATATGCACAGCCCCCACATCACTGGGTTTTTGTGTTAATTAAGGTAATCCAAAAAAAGAATTTAGCAGAGCTGGGTTCATAGCACATTCTCAATAGACATAAACCTCAGTAATCACAGAGGAGGACAGGAACTTGCCCAGAGTAGGAGCGCTCCTGCACTTCAAGGAGAAAGACTAAAAACAAATGAATGCTTCAAAAGTGGCAAGGTCTACCTAATCCACCATATAGAAGAAATAGCATAAATTTGCGGTGGAAAGTAGTACCACAGGCAGGGTGCATTGGACAAGCAAAGCTGGCGATGGCATTAGAAGTCCGCAAGAGCAGGGAGCCGTCCCGCCTGTCTGTGCCCAAGCCGCCACCTCCTGGGCTGATCTTCAGGGAGTGCTGCCCGGCGGGCCTGGTCACTTGCATCCTTTCCCATCTTCCTCTTGTTTTCTCAATATCTTTCTGCTTCTCCTAACCACAATGCCCCTTTGTCTTGGCATCTTGAAGCAACAATAGGAAAACTAAAAATAAGAATTCAAGGAAGGAGGGAGGAAAGGAAAGGAAGGAGGGGAGAACGGAAATGAGTTCTTGGATCAATTAATCAAACCTGATCTAATCCACCTAATCTTACTGCTACCATAAATCAGGCAGGGGCTGAGTGACCTTGAGCAGGTTCCTTGCCCTCTCTGAGCCTCAGGGCAATTGGGAGTTCCAAGTCAGAGAGGCTGTGCAGAGGTATACAAACTTTCACAGGGAACCTGCACGTGGTGGGCCTTCAATACTTGAGAGCCCTGGAGTTCCCCTCAGCTTTGTTGGATCCACCTGGGTCAGGGGAGTAAGAGAAAAAGGAGGACAAAAAGAATAGGAACTGAAAGCACTGCAGAGATAGAGGCTGGGATTATCAATTCGCCACCCCTCCCCCATGATCTTTCAAGACAGCTGGTGCCCCCTTTTCCCCACGCAGGCTCACTCATTTTCAAGTGTCCCCAGTAGAAATCATCTGAAAAAAAATTTTTTTAATTTAAAAAAAAAGAAAGAAAAGAAAGCATCTCAGTGCCCTTGCTAGCTCTTGTTTGGAAGGGACCCCTTTGTGACTCCACTGAGGCAACAATTACAGCATTAGGAAGGTAGTATGGGGTAATGGTTAACCACAAGCTTCTGAAACTAGACTGGGCCAATGCACAACTCCACTCCTTTTTACCATGACCTTGGGTACGCTCCTCCTGTCTTCTGTGCCTTAAGTGCCTCACTTGTGAGATGGGACTCTGAGGACTGAAATGAGTTGCTATTAAACTCTTAGGTGTATGTCTCACAGGAAGTGCTTGGAAATGGCAGCTATTCGTTAGGGTCCTGCTACAGTTGCCGGTCTCAGCACCAACTCAGTGACTTCCCTTGAAAACATCCTTGTTATCTGGACCCCGAGGAAATACAGGCTAAAACTGTTTCTCGTCTCAGTTGCCGCATCATGACTTGTCTGAAGCCTAGACCACTGATGTAGTGAGGATTTTGTTCCTTCCAAGGCCACTACTGTGTTTTATTTGTTGTTAATGGTTATGTTTTTATTGCTCTGTTTTACCAGCCACACACTGTCCTCGAAGATTAAAATAATAACACCTTTAGTTAATAACACCTTGCACTTGGGGAGTTGCTTTCATCCCAACAGCTCAAAGCCCTCTACAAACATGACCTCATTCGTTCTCCCTAGCTCCCAGGACGGAGGCACGCCTACCTTAACCAGCCTGAGAAGGGGAAGGCCAACCAGATTCCCAGAAGCCAAATTATTGATTAAGCATTTCCTCCTCACAGCCAAAGATCACTCAGCCCAATTTTCCCACAGAAGATAACCATACCCGAGTCTCTCTGGCTTGGGGGTCTTGTCTTCCATGCCTCTCCCAGGTGCCCAGAGTTGCACCCTGCAAATGGTAAACATTAAACAAACCTTCAGGATAGACTGCCTTGGTATCCAGGAGGCAATAGGTTTGGCAATTTTGGCATTTTCAGGCCCCTTGTTTTCCTTAAGAACTCCTGACTTAAGACCTAAGGGCTCCTGCAGCCTGAACTGCCTCTGCCCAGGTACATCCTACTACTCATGGCCCTGGCATGTTGGGCACCTGTACATACTTGTGAAAACTGGAGCCCCACAATGACAGTACTTCCTTGTTCTAGGGCTGCTTATGGCCTGAGCTCCCTGGCAATACAAGCTGCTGGCTGCTCACTTTTGTTTTCGTCTTGCAATTACTGGAAGGGAAGAGCTGCAAGCTGTACTTGACTCTCCAGCCACACTCCAGGCCTCAGCCCATGTACACTTTGGGGTGGCCAAGTGTAATTACAGCAAGAGAACCAGGTCTCAGCAGGCAAAATGCTGACTCCTATCCCTTCAGAACAAACACACAAACAAAAGACTAACTAAATGGAATAAACTCATTATAGTGCCTGAGGCTGTTTTTCATCAGTAATAAACATTGGGTGTAACTTTTTCCCTATTTATATTTTCTTTTTTATATGGTCAAGTTTTCTTCGACAGAGAGTTCAGTCCACTTTAGACAAACTCAAAATAGAACCATGGCTTTCTTCTTAGCCTCAAAATATACTCTGGGATTGGTATTTCAGATTCAAAATTTACTAAGTTTTTAAGAAACTGACTTTCTAACAGTGAATTCCTAGTAATGTTACCTTCCTAATCTCTCTGCCCCTTCCTCAGTCTGCTTTATCCACCCTCACAATTCCCAAACACAGCCCTGAATGTCAACTCCTAATCCAGAAAGTGGAACACTATAAACAAACTTTGTTTTTAAATGGGTAGGCTTGAGAGCCAGTGCCTGTATAACACTCATTATTGTTTTGAAAAAGATGACAGAAATTAAATATTCAGTTAGATCAATCAATGTAAGAAAAAAAAGTTCTGGGTTTAGGACATTAGTGACTGAGAAAGTCTCATTTATTCTCTTGCAATTATATTTAGTGTACATTAACACTGGTTTACATTTTCAGAGAGCAAAGTTTTGGTCTAAAACGTAAAAACAAAACAAAACACAAAAAACCCTGCTTGGCCTTTGGGGTAGGTAGTGACTGGAAGGAGGCACCAAAAGGGTACGTTATATTTCACTAAAAGGCTAAAAAAAAAAGTAGAGCTGCTTGAAAGATTAAAAAAAAATAAACAATCTTGAGTCTCTGAGCAGCTGCAAAGGCTCTATCTGCTTTCTATTTTGATCATTCTGTTTCTCGAGATGACCACATCTTTCAGAGGAAATGAGTCAAAGCCACTCTGTCTTGCTTTTCCAGCTGAGCATGTTCAGTTTCAATGAAGTAATGAATGAACTTGGCCGCACCACCCCCAAGCCTACAACACCAAACAGAGGGGCCTCGGCCAATCAGCAGGCACTCAAGGTTTTCAAGTTGAGTTCAAACAGGCCCACGAGACACCAATCAGAGCGCGCGACTCCGCCCCAAACTCCCAGCCGTGGCCAACCACGAGCCAGGACGAGTCAAAACACAGCGGCCGGCCAATGCCGGGGCGCCCCACGGCGCCGACCTCCGCCAATGGGCGCGGCCGGGCAAAAAGGGAAACAGTGCGGGTCCGCAGGCCGCAGGATTCGAACCGAACGTCGGCTCGGAACCGGGAGCTGGCCGAGCGGCGCGGGCCAATCAGCAGCGGCGGCTCGCGGCCCCCGAACGTTGGGACACAGCCCCGCCCCGCGCCGTTGTTTGTGTGTCGGCGGCCGCGGGAGCCGGACCACAACACTCGCCCGGTGGGCTGCGGGGCAGCGAGGGTCCGGAGGCCGCGGGCGGGGCGAGCGCGAGCCGAGGGCGGCCGGCCTCCCGTGGCCGCCGAGCCCGATTGCGCGCCGGCCAAACCATGTCGGTGAACATGGATGAGCTGCGGCACCAGGTCATGATCAACCAGTTCGTGCTGGCCGCGGGCTGTGCGGCCGACCAGGCGAAGCAGCTGCTGCAGGCGGCCCACTGGCAGTTCGAGGTGCGTGCGGGCCCGAGCGAGCGCGCACGGCCGGCCCCGGTTCCCGGGGCGGGGGCGCGGGCCGGGACGCCCAGCCGCGCGCCGCGACGGCGGGGGGAGCTCTATTTATATCGGCCGTAAGGCGATCCGCGGCCGCGAGGTGGGGCGCGGGGCCCGGGGGCGGCGCGGAGGGCCCGGCGGGCCGAGGGGTCGGGTCTGGTGGCCTGAGCGCGGCGCCGCGGACCCGGCGGAGACCGGCCGGCCGGTGGGCGTCCTGCCCCAGCCCGGTTAACCGCCTCCCCGCCGCTGTGTTTGTCCGCAGACCGCCCTGAGCACGTTTTTCCAAGAAACCAACATTCCCAACAGCCACCACCACCCCCAGATGGTAAGCGCGGCCGGCGGGCGGGCGGGCTGGCCCCGGGCGGCGGACCCCGGGCCGCGGGCGCAGACCCGGGCGCTGTCAGCCGCCGGCGGTGACAGCCATGTTGCCGGGGAGCGCCGCGCCGCGATGTAAACAAAGAGCCAAAATGTCTTCCAGGAAAGAGCGGCTCCCGGCCGGCTGGCTCACCCAACTTTGTGGTCTGGCCTCCTGGGCTGCTGTGTCGACCCAAAACCATGTGCCCGGGGCCCTCCTCGGGGCGAGGGGGTAGGAGGGAGGAGAGGGTGGCAGGGACCGGAGAGGGGGCTCGGATGAGAACCACACGTCGGGGGGAACTGGGAGCCCAGTGAAGGGGGGACCCCGAGGGTCTGCGAGCTGGAGTGTGTATTTACCGGGAGCCCCCTCTTGCCCTTGGACTGGCAGCCCCCCATCCAAACAACCTAGCTCCACAGGGAACAGGAAAGGGATAAATCCACCCTGGCTCCGACCCAGAGAGGTATGTTCTCTCTTCCTGTTTATGGAAAAAGGACATACCCTGAGCATGGAGGACATACAGATTTTGACAAGAAAATGCCAAGAATTTGCTTTTAATCTCA
The DNA here is from genome assembly GCA_030848825.1 of Tadarida brasiliensis. NCBI lineage: Eukaryota > Metazoa > Chordata > Mammalia > Chiroptera > Molossidae > Tadarida > Tadarida brasiliensis. The sequence continues at coordinate 62,743,364 of CM061273.1, forward strand.
GTATGTGGACATACACAAGTGCAGGAAGCAGAATTGGCTTGGCTTTCTTCTCTCCCCTTCCCCCCAGGGCCCCCAGGCCTGAGCCTTTGCCCTCCTGGCCGTGGGGTATCCTGCCTTCCACAGGCACAGGACATCCCTTCCTCTTTAGAGACTGGAATGCTGTGTCCTCCCCACCCCCCCTAGTTACCTATTAGCCCTGCTGGGGGAGGGACTGTCCCCGACCTAGGGTTTGTAAAACATTATTCCGGGAGATCTGTTGTGGCTCCTGGAGTGCATTTTTGGCATTTTTGACACTTGGTGTCCTTGCCTGTGGCTCCCATTTCTGAGCTGCCGCCTTGCCCGGAGGAGGAGCTGCCAGTGGTTCCTCTGCTGTGTCTTGTCCTTGGCACTCTTGTTTGCATCTAGTTGCAAAGGACAAATAGAGAAGGGTCTGTCTTGACCTTTTAACCAGCTTTTTCTTGAAATGGCTCATGCTGTATATAAATCAAAAGACAAAAACCCACTGGATATGACGGGACAACTGCGCTGGTGGCGGGGCTGTGGCTGCTGAGGCCGACCCTCCCTGCACCTGCCCGTGGGAAAGCTCTGGGTCCCACCTTGCACTGTGAGCCTGGGACCACCCTGCTTCCGTCTCCTGTCAAAAGGGCCTTGGTTTGCTCCACCAGGCCCAGGGCTTCCAGAACAGCCATTCTGTGGTGCTGTGGCAGGGCGGCTCCTGGGCCAGAACTCCACTGGAGGTCCCTTTAAGTCCTATAGCCCCTTATCTGCAAATCCCAAGGTATCTAATCTTTTTGGAAGCTTCCTTCCCTCCAGGCAGGTGTTGGGTAGTGTAACAGACCTTATAATCAGTGTATCCATCAGCGCACCAAGTATTGAGTACCTGATGGGCCCGGTGAACACCCTGCCTGCAAGGAGTCAGTCATTTTTTTACAGACACTAAATCAAAGGACAAAGTTAAATTAAAAACAACAGAGACCAGTAATGGCATGATAGCAACAGCAGAAATGACTCAGGGCGCGAGTCCTTCATACATGGTTGTCCGGTAGATTACTGCACATTCACGTGGCTGGAGGCATCTGCTCAGACAAGGGGTCCTGGGTTGGATTGGGAGGGACCGGGAGGGGAGAAAGGCCCATAGATTGGAAGCTGTAGGACACTGGCAGGGTGCAGGAGACACGGTGTGCTTAAGAAGAGGAAGCTCCATCCATAGTTGTTCGAAGCACAGAGCTGGAGGGGCCTTTAGAGCACCTGGTTCAAACCCCATTTTACAGGCCCAGAGGTTACGGAACCTGCCCAAGCTCACACAGCAGGCAGGCACAGGGTGGCTGTAACAATCTACAGGATGGCTTGGGGAACTGGGGAAGTTGGTCACATGCTGTGATGCAATTGGCTTCTACACACTGCCCCCCCCCCCCATTCATTGTTTCCTGCTGCCCTGGGGTGAGGGGGGTGCAGGGAATAGTGATGGGAGGAGGGAAATGGCCTGGGTGAGGCCAGGCCGACCCCTGAGGAAGGGAATGGTCAGGGCTTCCTAGATGCTGCTATGGGCTGGCCCAGTTAACAGGGTGGGGTGTTCTCCCCTCTCCATTTCTGGCTGGGGCTTAACTGCAGAGCTGTGAAAGCTCCCTCTCTGCCAGGTGAAGAGTCCTAGAATCTTGCGCTCCCGCCCTGTGCCTGGGGGAGGGGCCAGTGTTGCTAAAATTAGGAGAAATTCAAAGATAGACTCCCATGGCATCCTGGGAAAGGGAGAAGCTTTGGTGAGGTCAGGACCAACCCGCTTTGTGTAGGCCTTCTCTGCCGTACCTCCATCCCCCAACCCAGTACTGCAGGGTTGGAGGGGCCTGCCATCCCTGGTGTTCACAGGGAGAGTGCCAGTTCTAGCCCTCCACCCCATACCCAGCCCTTCCTGGCTGGGGTTCCCTGATCAGAAATGGCAGGGGATAGTGAGGAGTTTGGGGAGCCCTCCTCTCAAGGTAGTGGCAGAAGACAGTAGATGCTGGGATATTTGTGGTTACCCCCAGGAAGAGGGCTGAGGGGCTGAACGGACAGACGTGCTGCTAGCCTCTGGCCAAGAGCAGTGTGGGGATGCTGGGGACACAGGAAACCAAAGTCCCAGGTTTTTGTCCTCGGGGAGCCCAGGCACAAAGTTGCACTGGACCGTACGTGTGATGAATGTGGGTTAATCAGAGGCTAGGAGCTTGGGCCTTCGAATCACCTTCTCAGTTTGTACCCTGCAGTGGGTGTACTTTTGGTCGAGAGACTTGAGCTCTGGGCCTGTTTCCTCATCTCCAGTCTAGAGAGGATCATGGAAATGACCTAGCATCCTTGTGAGAAGTAAGATACACGCTGGCTGGTTGGTTAACGTGGAATGAACCCAACACTGTGGCTTCTCCAAGGCTGGCCCAGGAGACAGACCCTGGCTCTGGCTGCCCTCCCTTGACCAGCAACCTCGGAACATCTGAGGGCGGATTATTGAGGGGGCCAGCTGGGCTCCTACCCAGGGTGAGGCTAAGCAGTGGTGTCCTGGGCTGCTCCCTTGTCCTCGCTTTAACCTGACACCCCAGCTTCTGGTCGGAATTAACCATTTACTCTGACACTCCTCAGGGTGTCATTCCTAAGCGTCAGGAAACACTCGGTTTTAGCACAAGTTGTCGGGTTTGTCCTTATGTTTTGTTCTTGGCTCAGGGCGAGGGAGTGCTTTAGTCCCGTTGAAGCTGTTTGTGGACTGGCAGGTGGGAATAAAGGAAGGGCCAGCCTGAGTGAGCCCCCCCGAGGCTCCTTGGGACCACAAAGTATGCCTAGGCATCGGGGGTCCAGGTGGCCAGCCCTCCCGACACCTGTGTTCTCTCTGAGCAGATGTGCACCCCCAGCAACACACCAGCCACGCCGCCCAACTTCCCCGACGCCCTGGCCATGTTCTCCAAGCTTCGCACCTCCGAGGGCCTACAGAGCAGCAACAGCCCCATGACGGCCGTGGCCTGCTCCCCTCCTGCAAACTTCAGCCCCTTCTGGGCCTCGTCCCCACCCAGCCACCAGGCCACCTGGATCCCACCCTCCTCCCCAACGGCCCACAGCTTCCACCACCTCCACCACCCACAGCCCACGTGGCCCCCCGGAGCACAGCAAGGGGGCGCCCAGCAGAAAGCCATGGCTGCAGTGGATGGCCAGAGATGAGACTGGACGTGCCGCGCGCTGGGCTGGAGCTGGGGGCAGTCCGGGGTCGTGGGGACACAGGAGGGCTGGGGTGGGGGGGCTGGGCAGGTGGGGGTTTCCTGAAGATCGCACTGGAAGATTTTATAAAGGAATTTGGGGGGGTGGGGGGATAAACTTCCTGAGCCACTTGGGTCCTTCAGGAGTTTCTCTTCAGGCAAGTTTTTTCTGTTTTTAATATATAACTGTAATATATAAATACATAAATATAATGTATGTGAATGGGGCTGGCTGGCCTGGGGTATTGGGGTCAGAAGATCCTCCCCTGTGCTCAGCATCCCTTCCTCCGCCTGCCCCAGGCAGGTGCTGCGGAGCCAAGTGGTGTGATATTGCAGGCGCAAGGTATCTGCGAGCTGCCTCCTTTCCAAGGTCATGCTTCTGGAACGGGGACGAAAAGGGCCACCACCACGCCAAGTATCGGCTACAGGAGGGGCTCCTGGAGGTGCCTGGTGGCCAAAGGTGTGGGGGCCTCTTTGCCATCGTGAGACTTCGCCCCCCGCCTCCAGTTGGCAAGGGTCAAAGGCCCAGGTTCTGCCTCGCTCTTGGCTCTGTGTCCTGGCTGAGCGGATGCCAGAGTGGAGAGCTTGCTTTTGGATTTAGTTCCCAAATCAATCATTTCACCAGGGTGAACTTTTAATTTAAAAACTTAAAAAGAGACTTTTCTAACTTCCCTGGTTTGCGCTGCCTTTATTTGCCTTGGTAGGGAAAGCTCTGTGCTTGGGAGAGGGGCAGTGCTTGGGGATGAGAACAGGGGACCTGGCCATGTAGCTGGCCTGTTCTGACAAGGTCTGGATGTCAGGACCAGGGGGTTGATGGACAGGTTAGTCCAGTTGAGTGAGGAGGGAGAAGGATGGGTCCTGACTTGGTTGCTGTGACCCCCTCTCCCTCTTGACCTTTGCTGCCTGTCACAGCTAGGCTCAGCCCTGCAGCCACTGTCTTCGCCTATAGTGGGGGTGGGGCGGGGCTGCTCCTTCCACCTGCTGGCCTGATGGCAGCCCCAGACCTCCTCCACTGGGCCCATCTCTGCTCTGCTATTCCTGCCCGTGGCCTCCTCCCTCTGGGATAGCCTGTGCTTGCGGGCATGTTGTGTGGCAGTGATCCAGAGGTCAGCCAAGGCTGTCCCAGAGACGGGGTGGGCTTCAAAGGGACTCTGTTCTCACCTTCAGGCATCAGAACAGGCAGGAGGCAGCTCCTGGCCCAGCAGGGCCCTTGCTCACCTTCTCCAGTGCAGGTGGGGCACATGGGTGAGGAGCAGCCCGTTCACTGGGTGTCCAGGGCTGGCCCCACAATGGGACAGGGATCTGGAGCTTCAGGCCCAAAGTGAAGTGACACTTGAGAAGGGCCCTTCCTAGCAAGCCCGGCCACCTGCTCCAGGCCTCTGTCTTCTCAAGCCTGCTGTGGGACTGCCCCCAGTCCCCCTGCATGTGATCCTGTCCTTTGAAGCTGGGTTTGTCCTTTCAGTTTTATTTCCTGGTTGGAAACCCCTAAGGCCCCTCCCACCCTCACCCCTAACCCTGCCCACCTGTGCTTTCCCAGGCTGGAAGGGACAGTCCCTGGGTGTGTGGGTATGTGTGTGGGTGGTCGTGCTGGGACGTGGGCACAGGCTGGTGAGGGCCAGCGGTGGGCCCAGGTGTGGGGTTGGTTGTCCTGGGCTGCATGAGGAGTGTCGATCCTTGTCCCGTGGGTGTGAGGGAGGCCTGGGTGCAGAGGGTGGCCTGGGTGCAGAGGGTGGCGTGTCCCTGCGGCTGCTCCTCCCTGCCTGGCTGGTGAGGGGATTCTAGGCAGGGACTTTTGGACATTTCTCGGGGAGGGTGAGATGAGAGCCCGAGCAGGAGCGGAGGGGCGGGCTCTGGCCATGCCTCCTGCTTACAGAAGCAAGGGCACTGGTATGGGGGGTGCCCGCCCGGGCCCGAGGGGTCAGGTTGCCACCTCCTGCCATCTAGCCTGAGTGTTCTGTCACTACATCAAGATGAATGGCATCTTGGTAGATGGGGAAAGAAGGGGGAAGCCCCTTTGCAAGGAACACCTGCCTTACCCCATGACACCCTAGCCACCCCACCCTCTGCCCACACGGGGTGGGGACAGGAGAGAAACATGTTTCAGGCTGTTTCCTGCCACACTTTTCTGTGTGGTTCTGTCACCCCGTCCCCTCACACCCTAAAGCAGGCCTCCTGCCCCACAGGTTGCTTTCCCATGGGGGGTGGGAGATAGAGACGGGGGTGGGGGATCCCCACCATTGAGGAGGGAGCCAATGAGAGCAGACCTGAGGCACAAAACTGCTTCAGTGACTTCAGAGTCCTCGAGGTGGGGGCAGCTCTGCCTTGTCCCTGGGGCTCCCGACGGGGACCGGGGCTGGTCCTTTGCAGTTGCTGCCCCTGCCTGAGCCCAGGCACACTCCTGTTCCTCTGTCCCCTCCAACCCGCCAAGATTGTTAGCATGGGGCACTCAGCAGTGAGCCCTCTTGCCTGTTGGGGACAAGCGGAGAAAAGCAGTTGGAGCTGCGTGGGCTGACGGAGGACAAGGCCAGGCCTCCAGGCGGCACGCTTTTCTCTGTTTCAGGGTTGGGAGGAGAAGGGACCAGGGGAACAGCCCCTGCGTCTGAATCCTGCCTCTGCAGGGTGAGCTGAAGAGGACCTGAAAGAGAAACTCTCCGGGTGGCTGGGGGCAATGCTCCCCCGGGCTCTGCCAGGAGCTGGGCACTGCCCCGAGCCAGCCGCAGGAGAGCAGCGGGTAGCTGCCACCCTCAGCTTCACTCCGAGGTACAGCTTGCTCACAAACATCCCACGTCCCAAGACAGGAAGGTAGGGCCACGGCCAGGGAAGGCAGGAAAGGGCTGGCAGGTGTGAGAGCAGGCCAGTTCCTGGAGCCCACCTGGGGCACAGCTCAGCCCTCCGGAAGCCCCAGTTCCCTCAGAGAATGGCTCCATCTGTTTGGGGGGCCGTGGTCTCATTCTCATGCTACAGGCCAGACCCCCTCTCCAAGCAAAGGTCTGCCCTTGGGCCCGTGAGCGTCTGGAGGCTCCTGGCCCCAGGGCCCCCCCTTCTGACTCCATCTTCTTGAGGCAGGACCAGAGAAGCCTCGAGGCGCCAGCTTCTTCCAACATTTATTTATAGCTCTGCTCAGTGAGTGGAGGACCTCGGCCCCCGGGTGGGCTCCTCCTGCCCCTCCCCAGGAGGCAGGTCCAGGGGCATCTCCAGGCCCGCGGCCGTCTCCCTGGCGCTGGGCAGGTGGGCCAAGGTTGTCTGGGAGAGGCGCCCCTCCGAGGACACCGGTCTGTCTGTCCGCTGACGAGGAGGAGCTGCAAGACAGGAGGGCTGACACGGCTCTGCCGCGACTCCCACGCCACCAGCTTGCCCAGAGCCCAGGGCAGTCCGGAGCGGCCCGCCAGCCAGGCACGGCAGGCACGGTGCTGGAGAGGGCCCCCCGGGGCAGGGGGTGCTGTCCCCACGAGCTCCTAAGCAAGGCTCTTTATAATCCCCGAGTGAAAGAGAAAAGCCCCTGCCGGGGCCAAGGGCCTGCCCCTTTGGTAATGTTTCCTCACGAATACAGGGCAAGAATCACATACATGCAGGAATTTTCCCGATTCCCCTTCCTCTCCTGCTCCCATGACATTTCAAGTGCCCTTGGAGTAGTCAGTGGGGTGCCAGGGAGAAGGGAGCACAGTACCCCCAGGAAAACAGTTCTGTGACCCGTGGGCTGCCCCCCAGTGAATCTGCTCTCCCAGCCTCTTACCTGGGGCCGGATGGCTGGGCTTCCAATTCCAGCACTGCTGTGTGACGCTGGGCAAGCGCCTTAACCCTTCTGTGCCTGGGTTTTCCCAGCTGTCAGGCTAACAGTGGTCCCTCCCTCCCAATGCTGGCGTGAGGACTAAAATGGTTCCCACGTGTAAAGCCCTTCCACGGGGCTGGCCGGTGAGGAGCCCTCGCTCCAGGCCAGGTGCCATGGCCACCACTGTCACTTCGGCTGCCCTGTGTCCTCCAGGCACTCCCTGGGCAAGGGTGCAATGAGCACCGAGGCGGGGGGGCGGGGGTGGCCCTTGAACCTCCTGCAGGCATCTGCAGTGTTGGGGGTCCGTGACTCTTCACAGGAAGGAAGGTCACCACCTCTCCTTCGATTCTCATGGGGGCCCTAACTCTAAGCACGAGTCCAGCACCCCTTTTCCTGACAGATGAGGAAACTGAGGCTTGGAGAGGGGAGACTTGCTTAGAGTTCCGTGGAAGTGACCTGGTCTCCTGGCTCCAGGCCAGTGTGCCTTTCTGGCCCCATGCGTGGCCTAACCCTGGGAGGCCCTTAGCCCTCTAACTTCTAAGCAGGACTTAGCCCCTCAGGGGACAGCAGAGACTCCAGGGACCTTCCAGACCTGGGGGCAAGGAGGAGCGCCTCTGCAGACAGGGTCAGATGGAGGGGTTCTCAGGGCCATGTCGTGGTCCCCAGCCCAGCCCGTGAGCCAGTCCGGGGTGCGAACCTGCCCCTATTCTCTTCTGTGAAGCAGGACATTTCATACTAGCATCCACCCACAGACCTGGGATACACCCAGCACTCCGCAGCTGCAGGCTCTCTCTCTCCCTCCTGTCCCAGCTCCCAGGCCCTTCCTCTCCCCTGAGAAATAAAGGCAGATACCAGCCATGCACAGGAAAGGGGCTGTGGGCCAGGAGGCAGGCCTGGGGGCAGTGCTGAGGCCTCTGGAAGGACACTCCACCCGAGGGAGTTACCTGAGGCGCTGCCAGCCAGCATCTGAGCGCTCTGCGGCCGCGTGGGCAGCTGGCCGCTGTCGCTGAGGGACGGCTGCCGGTGCGCGTGGGGCCGGGATGGCTTGGCCTTGTGCCTGCCATTCCCTAAGCCTGATGGCGACAGTGGAGAGAGAGGTCCCTCAGACACTGGCTGAGCGCTCTGTGGGGACCCCTGGGGCTGGGGAGAGGGTCGCACAGCCAGCTTCAAGAGAACATAGGTCTGTGCATGCTGCTGGGACTGGACAGTGTCTGCCACCTGCAAACTGGCCGGGACTCTGGGACCCCTGGATGTTTGGGGTCAGAGAAGTAGAGGAGAAGGCAGCCAGGGTCCAGTGGCCCCAGGAAGGGCCTGGCCTTCCAGGAGCTGGGCGGATCCCGTGGGACCTGGCAGGGAGCCTAAGGGGGGCTGGGCCTCCTGGACACTCACTGTCTTTGCTCGGGATGCCTGGCAGCCTTGTATCCATCCGTCCCTTGTAAATATGTCCATCGAGGCCCAAGATGTCCACCTCGTCATGCTGTGGAGGCAGGTGGGTCCCATCACCACGAGGCCCCTCCCGTCTCCGCGCAGGCCAGGCCGCAGAGCACTGTTCTCTCCTGACTCCAGAGCCCTCCCAGGGACGGCTGCACCCGGCCAGAGCGACAGGGTGAAGGGAGGCGGCGACGTTATTGTTCTCAGGGCCCGTGGTGGAGGCGGTAGCTCCAGGTGGGTGGGTGGCCGGGATGGCATTCTTTTTCCCAGAAAAGGGTAAGAACCTGAAGCTTTAACTGGGTCTGATTAAGGAACTGCCTCAAGTCCGGCCAGTGTGGCTCAATGGTTGAGCGTCGACCCATGCACCAAGAGGTCGCTGGTTCGATTCCCGGTCAGGACACATGCCCAGGTTGTGGGCCCGATCCCCAGTGGGGGGCATGCAGGAGGCGGCCAATCGATGTTCTCTCTCATCGATGCTTCTATCTCTCTCCCCCTCTCACTTCCTCTCTCTCTAAAATCAATAAAGGGGAAAAATTGTTTTAAAAAAGAAACTGCCTCAAGGCAGAGGGCAGGATGAGGTGACCCCCGGTGGTTTTTCCAGATGACCTGAGAACCCGGGGTCATGCAGGGCCCGCCCTCATCACTCGGGCAGCACCCGACCTTCATGGCGATCTGGATCTCCTCGGGGCACGGGCCCTGCGCCAGGTGCTGCAGGCGGTTGCGGCGGTAGGGGTAGGTGAGGGTGTGGCTGCCCCCGCAGCGCCGCGGCATCGTCGAGTAGGTGTAGTCCGATAAATCTGACACCCTGTGATGAAGACAGCGGAGTTACTGGGAACAGATGTGACCTGGGACACTTATGGTGGGGCCTGGCCAGAGGGAGGCGGGGCAGCTGCCTTCAGGGGTCTCTGGGAGCCAGGGCAGGAGCGAGGGACAGAACGCAGGTAAGTGAGCAGAACGACTTCCAGGCCAGCCATCCCGAAGAGCACACGGGCGAGGCGTGCCCTCCTGCTGTCCTACCGTCTGGGGCAGGGGCTGCCGAGGCACTGGGCCTGCAGCAGCTCGTGGATCGTCTGGCTGCTGGCCTTGACTGAGCCCCCGAAGTGGATCTGCACCTTCTCGATGTCCATCAGCATCTTGGAGTGCATACTGCGCAGGCGCCCCACGCTGCGCTCCATCGAGGCCAGGTCGGCCCGCGGCAGGGGGCCGCCCAGCTTCAGGCTGCGGGTGGGGCAGGAAGGAGGGTGAGCGCCTCTCAGGCCAGAGCCTACGACCAGGCAGAACCCCGGCTCACACCACCCCTTTATCTACCCCTGGTTCAGCAGGACCCAGGCTGGACAGGAGCCCTTTCCACAGTCCCCAAGGGACCATGTCCAGGCTTGCCAGGGGAGGCTCCCTGAGGGAGGCATGCAGAAGAGCCACAGGGGGCGCAACCCAGCTCCTCCAGCTAACCCAGGGGTGGTGGCGTTGGCCCCTCCCTGTCCCCACGTGCCTGGAACCCCTGGACTACTAAGCGTAGTCTGGAAACCACCCTGCCACTGAATTCTCCTCCTCGGAGGTGGAAAGGCTTCTGGGAGGTGGCCAGGAGTCCGAGAGGGTGAATCAGCCCCCTGCACTTGGCCTCTACATTCACTGAGCGACCCTCTTGCTGAGTGATGCTGGACCCCCCCACCCCTGCCGGGCCAGAGCTGCTGAGACAGCGGAGGGTTTGGGGGGCCGGCACCCTTGGCAAGGCCCCACCAGGACTCCCCGCAGACCAAAGGCAGGTGATGACTTCCTGCCTCTTCCTCCTCCGACACTCACGCCCTGGGAAAAGCTGGCGCTAGCTCAGAAGTGTCCCAGGGGGAGGACACCAGCCCTAGCCCTCACCCTACGGCCTGTCTGTCTGCCTGTCTGTCCTGCCCTCCCGCACAGCCCCGCGCAGGTCTCGCCGCCTACTTGCGGTTCTGCTGCCGGATCTGCTCCAGCTCAAAGATGAGGTAGGGGCGGGTGGAGCGGTGCCCCGGCAGGCTCTGCCCCATGGGGGTCACGGGGATGATTCTGGGCAGGGACAGAGAGAAGGGGAAGGTTGGAGTGTGAGAAATCCCATCGTCCAAATCCACCACCCACTCCCCACGTGCCCCTTGCCTGCGCAGCCTTCCTGCTGGGGGCTTGGGTCTGGGGCCACCGAGGGGTGGGCGGCAGTCCAGGCAAACAGGGTGGACCCGAGGGAGGACAGGAGGAGAGGACATGACACAGCCCCACTGTGCCCGCCCCATTATGACCACCCAGGGGGTTCAGCCAGGTGTGAACACTCACTGTCCTGTCACAGGTGTCTCCAAGGGACGGTCACATGACAGGCAGTGGAAATGTGCCAGGAGCTGCCTGTGAGGAATGGGACACACGGAGGGTGAGCGCCCTATCCAGAGGGTCTGGAGGGGCAGAGTTGGAGAACCCATCTCCAGGCAGGCCGGAGCACAGCTCCCTGGGGGGCAGGTTCCAGCCACTGGAGGCCGATCCTGTCCCTGCTCCCCAGAGCTCCCCAGCTCCCAGAAATGCCCACTACTGGGTGCAGATCCAGCACCCACCTGTCCTAACCCACGTCCCTGAGGGGTGCTGTGTGAGCCTCGGGGGCCCTCTGGCGGCCAGTCATGGAAATCCTCTGATTCAGGCTGCCATGGGCCAGGTCCCCCAGGAGTGGTCTCAACTCTGGGGACTGGGGATTGGGGACTCTCTACCAAGCCCAGAGAGCCTCGGCCTCACTCCCCTTCCTTTTCCCACTGTAACACGAGGTGGCCTGAGCTCTAAAACACTGTCACTCCTACTGTGGGGCCGACCCTGGCGGGGTCAGCAATTCCCTGAAGCACCCCCCCCACCTACCCCCCCGCCCCCGTGCACTGGTGGGAGCTGTTCATCTAGGGCCTCCCAGCCCTCCACCCACCCAGACCCTGCAGAGCGTGCCAGCCTGTGCCAGCCTCCCCACCTCCCAGGCCTCACCTCCGCATGCAGGAGGCCTCGTCAGCCTGGTAGTGGGGCGAGCGCTCCTTGAGCTGCTGTCGCAAGGATTTCCACCGGTCCTCTAGCAACTGCTTCACAGGGTCCAGCTCCAGGCGGTCCAGCTGTGGTGGGTGTGGGGGAGCCAGGTGAGCTCTACGGAAGCAGGTGGGGGTCCGCAGGGCCCGGAGGAGGTAGCATTGCCTTAATCCAGGGGCCCTGGAGCCTCGGGCGGCCCGCACCTTGCTGTCCATCTCCACCAGGAGCTTGTCCAGCACCTTCTGCCAGTCCTGCTCCTGCCCGCTCATCTTGGCCACCAGCTCCTGCATCATGAGATTCAGCTGCTCCGTGGTGGCGTCAAACTGGACGCGGCTCACTTTGGCTGCCAGGGCACTCTTGTCGGCTTTCTGCCCGGAGAGAGGGGAGTAGGCCGCCCCCGTGGGAGAGAGCCACGGAGGGTCCCCTGAGCTTTCAGCCCTGACACTGAGCCCGCGGCCCCAAGGCTCCCCTCCACTCCTGCCTTTTGAAGAAGGACCAGCGAGCTCCCAGGCAGGAAGGCCCCTCCGGGCCTGGTCCTTACCACGTCGATCTCCATCTCCAGGTGCTCCCTGTTGGCCTTTTCCTTCTCGAGCTTTTCTAGACCCTGGTACAACACCTGGGAGGCCAAGGAAGCGGAGAATAAGGAGCGAGGAGCTGAAGGGCTGGGGTGGCCAGGGTCACGCCACAACCCCGCCCCAGCCATCCGGGCAGCCCCTCACGTCAATGTCCTTCTGTTTCTGCCGATGGTCCTCGATGAGGCTGCTGGTGATGATGTTGAGCTTCTCGCAGTCACCCTGCACCTGCAGGATGGCGCTCTGGACATGGCCCAGCAGCTCCTCGTCCTGCAGCGGGGGGGACAGAGGCAGGCTCCCTGAAGCTGCGGGGGCATTGCTGCCCCTAAGCAAGTCAACCCTGAAAACATCACGCAGCGGACAGGCCAACTCCAGACCGGTTCTGGCTCCCCTGACTGCCTCCACACTTTCCCACCGACAGGGGGACTCCTTGCTCCTTCTGTGTCCACCCAGGGGGCAGGAGCTTCAGCCTCCGGCCTCCCCATGGACCAGCTTCGAGGGAACTGGTCGGCAGTGGGGGTGATCAGTAGAGGTGACTGAGGTTCAGGAGTGGTGAGCGGCCCTGTGACCCTCGAGAGTCAGCGTGGGGGACACAGTCTCCCCAACCGCCCTGAGCTGAATCAGAATTCCAGAATCCAGGGGGCAGGACTCCGGGCCTGTGGCTGTCCCCACCCCACCAGCAAGCCTGCCCTTTGGAGAGGAACTGGGGTCTGGAAGACCGGCGGGAAGGAGAGTCAGTGATTCCTGAAGCTGTGCCAGCCTCCCCAGGGCACGTCAGTGGGCAGCCCCACCCTCGGCCAGCTGTGCTTCCCAGGCCTCAGTCCCCTCCCCCAGAGCTGCTCGCTGTAACCCTACGGAAGGGCCCGGACTTTGGTGGGCTCCCCCATGGAAAGCGAACCCCTGGGGACTCATCGGCCACTCCACCCTCGGTGGGCCTCCCCAGGGGGCCGCGCGTGGCTGTGCCGGCGGGGAGGTGGCAGGACTCGCCTGGCTCTGGAGCTTGGCTTTCTTGGACGGCCGGGCGGCAGCCAGGCTGTTGACCATGTTCTGCAGCTGCTCGTAGCGCTGCACCAGCAGGCTGACCTGGTGGCTGAAGTCCAGGCTGCAGGCCGGGCAGGTGCTCTGAGGGTCAATCTGGCCAGGCGACACACCTGTCAGGGTCTTCACAGGGACCATGCTCATGGACAGCAGCGTGGACGAGGAGGCCAGCATGTTCTCGATGATCGTCCTGAGCTTGTCTAACTGGGGGTGGGCAAGGAGGCAGGTGCGGGCAGTCAGCGAGGCTCGGCCACGCTCCGTCCACACGGTCACTGCTGGCCTGTGCTTTCTGCCCCTCCGGCCCTGACCCGGCAGTCACCCTGCCCTCAGCCTCGTGGAGTAGGTGGCACGTAGGAGGCACTCAACATCTGTCCATTAAGTGGAGACCAGGGCCCTGGCAGGCTTGGCTCAGCGGTTAGAGCGTCGGCCTGCGGACCAAAGAGTCTCGGGTTCGATTCCCGGTCAAGGGCACGTGGAGGCAGCCAATCAATGTGTCTCTCTCACATCTCTCTCTCTCACTTTCTCCCACCCATTCTATCTAAAAAAAAAAAACAATGGAGAAATATCCTTTACTATTATTATTAAAAATAATAATAATAATAGTAAAGAGTGACCAGGAGCAGCAGCATGAATGCTGACTAATGCCCTTGCTGGAGAGGTTTCCGGACCTTTCTCCAGCCAGCCCGTTGGTGCAGTGACGACGCAGCTCCTCTAGCTAAATTTGAGTGGTGACATCTGTTATCGGTCACAGTGATGACACACAGGCACTGCTCCGGGCCCCTGGGACGGGAAGGGCGGCCTCACACATGCTCTGTCCTCACCTAGCATGTAACTAACTAACAATAAAAGAATATGATGGACCTGGCTGGTTTGGCTCCGTGGTTAGAGCGTCAGCCCATGGACTGAAGGGTCTCAGGTTCGATTCTGCATGTACCTGGGTTGCAGGTTCACTCCCTGGTCCCGGGGTCAGGGTAGTGCGGGAGGCAATCGATGGATGTGTCTCTCTTGCATTGATGTTTCTCTCTCTCTCTCTCTCCCTCCGTCCCTTCCACTCTCTCTAGAAATCAATGAAAAACTATCCTCCAGTGAGGATCAACAAACAGGAAGAATATGATAAGTGCTACCGCCACTCCAGGGCGCGCTTGTGGTCTGGTCGGGGACAGACTCCCTCCAACGGCCCTCTGGCTCTCTCCTGTGTCCCACGGTCCCAGGCTGTCCCCACAAATGATTGGTCCCGGACAGGCACCCGCTTCAAGGGCTGCCAGTCCCTGGACTGGCCAAAGACCTGTGCCGTGTTGCCTGGTTCCAAGAGAAAGAGGCTGGGCCAACCTAAGCCCTTCCTCATGGAAGTGTGTGACGTCGCAGGGCCTGGGCAGCCACTTTGGACCATGCGTGAGATCTGGGAAAGCTGCCAGACTAGAATGGAAGAGAGACGTGAGGGTATTTGAGAGGTGTGGAAAAGGAAAGAGACACAGGGGCACAGATACACCCCCAGACAGACACACAGACAGAGTGTGGACGGGACGCCGGCCTGGAAGCCCTGTTGCCCCAGCCCCCTGCGTGCGCTCACTGTGGAGCAAACCCCCCGCCTGAGCTCCGCGGCTCTCTAGCTCGAACCGGAAGAGCCTACACCCTTCTGAAGGGCCCAGAAGAGCCTGTCGATGGGCCTTGCGATCAGAGAACAGGCTGGTGCTAGCAGACAGGAAGTCGCTCCCCAAACTGCGGGCCTGTCAGTGGGGCCGGGAACAGTGCGTAGCAGCCCTGGAGTTGAGGAGGGTGAGCAGGCCCTGCAGGAGGAGGACGGCTGGTGGCTGGCGGCTGGCGGCTGGGGTCGGGTGTGGCGGGCGGTACCTTGAAGATGCTGCCCAGCAGGGTGCTCTCCCAACTGTGGCCCTGGGACAGACTTGGGCTTTCGAATGGCAGGTGACTCGCGCACACAACCATCAGCTCTGGGGTCATGAAGTGGCCACACCACTGTCCTAGCAAACTTGGGAGTGGCCCAGAATGGGGCCTCTGGCACCCCGGAGCTCCTGACATGAGGCCCTCAGCTCAGTGGGTCTTCCTATCTGATCCTTCTGGGAGCGCCCAGAGGCGAACATTCTTTTTTTTTATCCTCACCGGAGGACATTTTTGCATTTATC
Source organism: Tadarida brasiliensis (assembly GCA_030848825.1). Taxonomy (NCBI): domain Eukaryota; kingdom Metazoa; phylum Chordata; class Mammalia; order Chiroptera; family Molossidae; genus Tadarida; species Tadarida brasiliensis. The sequence continues at coordinate 62,758,533 of CM061273.1, forward strand.
TTCAGTTAGAGTGGGAAGGAGAGAAGGAGAAAGAGAGAGAGAAACATTGACATGAGAGAGACACCTCAAGTGGTTGCCATCCACACGACCCAACCAGGGCTGGGGACAAACTGCACCCGAGGTATGAGGTGTGTGCCCTCAGCAGGAACCGAACCCGGGACTCCCTGGTCCGCGGGCCGATGCTCTAACCGCTGAGCCAAACCGGCCAGGGCGCCGCGAACACTCCGTAGTGACCAAGGATAGCACTGCCCAAGGGTTAAAAGCAGACGCTGCCAAGAGAGTAAAAAGACAACCCACAGAATGGAAGAAAATATTTGCAAATCACACATCAAACAAGAAATCCAGTATCTAGAATATATAAATAACTTTTATACCTCAACAATGAAAAGACAAATAACCCAATTTTTAAGTGGACAAAGGATGTGAATAAGCACCCTTCCAAAGAAGACACACACACGGCCAGTAAGCACATGAAGAGGTGCTCAGCACCATTAGGCCTCAGGGCCACGCCAGCCACAGCCCCACTGAGGTGCCGCCCCGCGCCCGCCCGGAGGCTGGAAGGGAGCGTGGAAGGGAAACAGGTGTTGGTGAGGCTGTGGCGAGATGGAAGCCGTGTGGACTGCTCGCGGGAATGTACAACGGTGCACGCAGCCTCTGTGGAAAACAGTTTGGCAGTTGCTCAGAATTAACCAGAGAATGTCCATATGACCCAGCAAGTCCACTCGTGGGCATACAACCAAGAGATAAAAACACATGTCCAACACCAGTCAGAAAGAATAAATGCACCCTGTGTTCGCAGCAGCACTATTCACAATAGCTAAGATCTGGAAGCAGCCCAAGTGTCCATCAGTAGATGAGTGGATAAAAAAGCTGTGGTACATGTACACAGTGGAATACTATGCAGCTGTAAGAAAGAAAGATCTCTTATCCTTTGAGATGACATGGAGAGACCTGGAGAGTATTATCCTAAGCGAAACAAGCCAAGCAGAGGAAGATAAATACCACATGATCTCACTTATTTGTGGAATATAATGAACAAAACAAACTGATGAACAAAATAGACCCAAAGACACAGAAGTAGGGTACAGACTGACAAACCTCAGAAGAGGGGGTGGGGGGAGAGATAAACCACAGAACTTATATGCAGGTATGCATAACCACGGACATAGACAACAAAGCTGGGGACGGAGTGGGGGAGGGGATCGGGAGGAGGGTGTCAATGGGGGAAAAAGGAGAAACATCTGTAACAAAAATAAATTAATAAAAATAATTGAAAACAAAACAAAAAACATATGTCCACCCAAAAACTTGTACGTTTACGCTCACAGAATCAATTTGCATTACAGCCAAAAGGTAGAAACAACCCAAATGCCCTTCCACTGACGGACGGATAAACAAATGGGGCACAGCCCCCACGTGGAATGCTCTTCAGCCAGAACAGAGCATGAAGCCCGTGCTACAGTATAAAGGAACCTGCCTGGCCCGTGTGGCTCAGTGGTTGAGCGTCAACCCATGCACCAAGGGGTCGCCGGTTCGATTCCCGGTCAGGGCACATGCCCCGGTTGTGGGCCCGATCCCCAGTGGGGGGCACGCAGGAAGCGGCTGATTGATGCTCTCTCTCATCGATGTTTCTCTCTCTCTCTCTCCCTCTCCCTTCCTCTCTCTCTCAAATCAATAAAGGAAAAAAAATATGAAGGAACCTGGCAAACATCACGCTAAGTGAAAGAAGCCAGATGCAAAGAGGCCGCATGTTGTATGATTCCGTTCACGTGAAATGTCCTGAAGGGTGCATCCCTGTGGACAGACAGCAGTCAGTGGCCACCAGGGCCTGGGGGGAGGGGAGGGCAGGGAGTGACTGCTAGCAGGGACGAGGTCCCTTTCTGGGGTGATGACACGTTTTGGAATTGGATTACGGTGATGGCTGTGCAAGTTTGTAAATGTACTAAGAACTACCTCGTTCACTTTAAAAGGGTGAGTTTTGTGATATGTAAGTTTTCCGATTTTAAAAGATAGGGAAAGATGGGAAGACTTATTAATGGCATGGCAGGTGGACAGGCCTTTCCCCTTGTGCACCTGTGGCCTCAGAGCTGGTTCTGGATCAGGAGAGGCTGGACTCTAGGTACAGTCACACACACACACACACACACACACACACACGCACGCACACACGCACGCAGGAACTGAGGGGTGCTGATGAGGCTGCCCCCACCTGGACAGCTAACTCTGAGAAGGGCCCTGGTCCCTGCGATGACAGTGTGGAGTCCTCACCTGGTCCTGTAGGTAGAGCGAGGCTTCGGAGACCGAATGCTCCATGGTGACCTTGCCCCGCTCCTGGCTTTCCCTCAGCTCAGCCAGCTCCTTCTCGATGTCGGCCACGGAGACTCTGTGTGCACAAGAGAGAGCCTGGCCCCACTGCCAGCGCCGCCGATGGGTGGAGGACGAGGGACCGGGGCTGGCTCGCCCCTTCCAGTGGGCTCTGGCTAGGGAGCCCGAGGCCGGCCTGTCCCAGTGGTGGGTGCCCAGTGTCTTCTAGCAGGCGAGGCCTGGCCCCATCAAGAGAGGGCTCTTAGGGACTCGAGCAAGTACTTCCTTCCAGCTCCAACTGGGACAGAGACTAAGGAGCGTTTTTTTGGGGGGTGGGGGTGGGAGCTCTTCCAAACCCTGGTGCTGAGCTGTTTTAGGAACTTGGGAGATTTCCACCGCAGGTTGAACAAGATGTGGGCGGCCAGAAGAGAAGACCCGACCCAGGACAAAGACAGCGGCTCAGTCAGGGTGTGGGTGAGCCAAAGCCCGCTGTCACTTCCTCGGCTGGTGCAGGGCAGGGGTATTACCTGAGGATACCCAGCTGCAAGCCCAGGTGGCCAGGTTTCAGCTCCTTTGCCATTTCCTCAGCCACTTCGCCCTCCAGGAGCTTTTGAATCTTTTCCATCTACAGACCCATAGAAGAGGGTCAGGCAGGCTGGGGTTCGCTTTCTGAAGGTGTCTCTTCGGCCTGAGCGAGCCCCTCCCCCATTCCCTAATCCTAACCCAAGCTTCTGACAAAAACCAAGGTCTGTTCCTGACATCCCCCACCCATCATCCCATGGGTGTGGACAGCTGGCATTAAGAGGACAACTGCAGACCCAGCAGCCCCTTGCCCGCTGGCCCCAGACAGTCCCACACACTTGGCCCCAAGGCTGCCCCGGTGACTGGGTTTTACTGGAAACGGCCGCATGTAATAGAAAGAGCAGGGCCTCCTCGTGGGCTTCGCTGAATCTTAAACAGCTGTCAATCAGGAAAAGACACGGTAATATCTGAGGGGCATTTCCTGCCTGATGGGCTTGTAAAGATCCAGCGAGACAATCGTGTGAGTGAAGGACCGCGCAGCCCATCCAAACAAACGGCCAGTGGGCTTGCGGTGCGGCAGGCAAACCTCCCTCACCTTCGCTTTTTCCTGCCGAACTTCTTTGGTCAAGGTCTTTATGGACTTCAGCTGTTCCTGCAGGTCTGGGGGGATGGTCTTGTGGACTATGGAAAATGGAGGCCTTAGAGTCAGAAGGGTTAGGTTTCCAGTGGGATTCTAATCCCCATTTTCAGCCCCCACGATGAAGCTACCCCAGAGAATACAGGACTGTGGGCAGGGGACAGGAAGAAAGGAGACAGGCGTGTCCTTAGCCCATAAAAAAATCCACCTAGGGCTTTGGGACCACTGGCCCACAATTTCCACCCAGCTCTAAAATCGTAATTATTCTTTGGACCTAGAGCTGTGAATAGACAGAGGTTACGTTTAATTCGTCAACAGTCTCTCCTCCAGCCCCCACCGGATGCTATGGGTTCCCCTTGCCCCAGCATCCCCCACCTGCACCAGGGCCTGACAAAGGGATGCCTCGCTCCTCTCCTGAGCTCCTTCACTCCTACTGGTTTAATTCCATCTTTTGGACCCTGAAGGCTCTAGGACAGTGGTTCTCAACCTTCCTAATGCCGTGACCCTTTAATACAGTTCCTCATGTGGTGGTGACCCCCAACCATAAAATTATTTTCGTTGCTACTTCATAACTGTAATTTTGCTACTGTTATGTCTTAGGCGACCCCTGTGAAAGGGTCGTTCGACCCCCAGAGAAGAACAGACATTCTATTTTCGGGGACTCAGGAAGAAGACCAGTTGCCAGGAGTTGAGGCCCGGGGAAGTGGGGGGCAAAATCAACAGCATGAAGATCACAGCCTCCCCTCCACTGGACGGTACCCACCCATCACTGCGAGCAGGTGCTGGATCTTCTCCAGGTCCGTTTGGCCAGCTTTCTCCTTATCCAGGTCCTTCATTTTCTCCTTTAGCTCCACATAGAGGCCGATGAGCTCCCCCATCAGCCGGAACGTTTCCACCGCCATGGGGAAGCTAGGAGCCACTTTGTCCAGTGAATCGCGTTTCTCACTCGGGATGTCAATCCTTTCTGATGAGACTCTCCTGAGATATCTAAGGGAGTCTGCACTCCTGGGAAAGGTGCCATCTTGGCTTGGCATAGTCTGACTGTAACGCCCAGGTTGGTTTGGATCCCAATCTATTTGGACAGACTCATCGACACCTGGGTACCCTGGGCCACGAGGGCCAGGATACATAAGGTCGTGGGAGTATGGGATAGTGTGTGCGTGGTCACGCCGGTCTGGGCCAGGTGATTCCAAATGCTGTTCACCTGGGTGTGCGGATTCCACACCTGTGCTTAATGGTGTTGAGCCACGCTGGGCTGTGTCAGGAGGCATCAAACCTTGTTGATCAGTTTCTGTTGGTACCAAACCCTCTTGGTCTTCACCTTGCTTGGTCAAACCTTGCTTGGCTAGGCGTGGTGACTGCTGTCTCTGTTGATCTCTGCCAGGAGGTACCACACCGTGCTGAAATGGGCGTGGTGAGACCAAAGTTCGAGCATCCGCATGGCCAAGAAGCTCTGTGCCTGATGGTACCAAGCCTCGGTAATAGGCGCCAGGTTGCCTCAAATCACGCTGACCAGGGTCAACTAAAGCACGCTGATCGGTACCAGGCTGCATGACACCATGTGCATATGCACCAGGCTGGACCAAAGCATGAGGATAGGGCCCAGGCTGGACCAAAGCACGTGGTCTAGGTTGAACAAAACTATGTGGAAATGCACCTGGCTGTACTAACACACGCTGATCCACTCCAGGTTGGACCAAACCAGGCTGACCTGCACCAGGTTGGACCAAACCAGGCTGACCTGCACCAGGTTGGACCAAACCAGGCTGACCCACACCAAGTTGGACTAAATCAAGCTGAAGTGTACCAGGTTGGGCTAAACCAGGTTGGAACAAATGAAGCGGACCTGCACCAGGTTGGACTAAACCAAGTTGAGCTGCATCAGGTTGGACCAAATCAAGCTGACCTGCACCAGGTTGGACTAAACCAGGTTGACCTTCACCAGGTTGGACCAAATCAAGCTGACCTGCACCAGGTTGGACTAAACCAGGTTGACCTGTACCAGGTTGGACTAAACCAGGTTGACCTGTACCAGGTTGGACTAAACCAGATTGAGCTGCACCAGGTTGGACCAAATCAAGCTGACCTGCACCAGGTTGGACTAAACCACGTTGACCTGCACCAGGTTGGACCAAACTAGGTTGGCCTGTACCAGGTTGGACCAAACCAGGTTGACCTGCACTAGGTTGGACCAAAACATGTGGATAGGTACCAGGTTGAACCAAACTACGTGGATATGCACCAGTCTGTACCAAACCACGCTGATCCACTCCAGGTTGGACCAAACCACGCCGACCTGCACCAGGTTGGACAAAACCAAGCTGCACTGCACCAGGTTGGAGCACACCACGCTGACCCACTCCAGGTTGGACCAAACCAGGCTGACCTGCACCAGGTTGGACCAAACCACGCTGACCCACTCCAGGTTGGACCAAACCAGGCTGACCCACTCCAGGTTGGACCAAACCATACTGACCTGAACCAGGTTGGACCAAACCAGGCTGACCTGCACCAGGTTGGACCAAACCATACTGACCTGAACCAGGTTGGACCAAACCAGGCTGACCTGCACCAGGTTGGACCAAACCAGGTGGAACTGCACCAGGTTGGACAAAACCAGGCTGACTTGGACCAGGTTGGACAAAAGCAGGCGGAACTTCACCAGGTTGGACCAAACCAGGCGGAACTTCACCAGGTTGGACCAAACCAGGCTGACCAGAACCAGGTTGGACCAAACCACGCTGACCTGGACCAGGTTGGACCAAACCAGGCTGACCTACACTAGGTTGGACCAAACCACGCTGACCTGGACCAGGTTGGACCAAACCAGGCTGACCTGGACCAGGTTGGACCAAACCAGGCTGACCTGCACCAGGTTGGACCAAACCAGGCTGACCTGGACCAGGTTGGACCAAACCACGCTGACCTGCACCAGGTTGGACCAAACCAGGCTGACCTACACTAGGTTGGACCAAACCACGCTGACCTGGACCAGGTTGGACCAAACCACGCTGACCTGCACCAGGTTGGACCATACCAGGCTGACCTGCACCAGGTTGGACAAAACCACGCTGACCTGGACCAGGTTGGACCATACCAGGCTGAACTGCGCCAGGTTGGACCAAACCAGGCTGACCTGCACCAGGTTGGACCAAACCACGCTGACCTGGACCAGGTTGGACCAAACCAGGTTGACCTGCACCAGGCTGGACCAAACCAGGCTGAACTGCACCAGGTTGGACCAAACCAGGCGGAACTTCACCAGGTTGGACCAAACCAGGCTGACCTGGACCAGGTTGGACCAAACCAGGCGGAACTGCACCAGGTTGGACCAAACCAGGCTGACCTGGACCAGGTTGGACCAAACCAGGCTGACCAGGACCAGGTTGGACCAAACCAGGCTGACCGGGACCAGGTTGGACCAAGTCAGGTGTAACTGCACCAGGTTGGACCAAACCAGGCTGACCTGGACCAGGTTGGACCAAACCAGGCTGACCGGGACCAGGTTGGACCAAGTCAGGTGTAACTGCACCACGTTGGACAAAACCAGGCTGACCTGCACCAGGTTGGACCAAACCAGGTGGAACTGCACCAGGTTGGACAAAACCAGGCTGACTTGGACCAGGTTGGACAAAACCAGGCGGAACTTCACCAGGTTGGACCAAACCAGGCTGACCTGCACCAGGTTGGACCAAACCAGGGTGACCTGGACCAGGTTGGACAAAACCAGGCTGACCTGCACCAGGTTGGACCAAACCAGGTGGAACTGCACCAGGTTGGACAAAACCAGGCTGACTTGGACCAGGTTGGACAAAAGCAGGCGGAACTTCACCAGGTTGGACCAAACCAGGCTGACCTGGACCAGGTTGGACCAAACCAGGCGGAACTTCACCAGGTTGGACCAAACCAGGCGGAACTTCACCAGGTTGGACCAAACCAGGCTGACCTGCACCCGGTTGGACAAAAGCAGGCTGACCTGGACCCGATTGGACCAAACTAGGCTGACCTGCACCCGGTTGGACAAAAGCAGGCTGACCTGGACCTGGTTGGGCCAAACCAGGCTGAACTGCGCTCGGTTGGACCAAACCAGGCTGAACTACACCCGGTTGGACCAAACCAGGCTGACCTGCACCAGGTTGGACAAAAGCAGGCTGACCTGGACCCGGTTGGACCAAACCAGGCTGACCTGCACCCGGTTGGACAAAAGCAGGCTGACCTGGACCCGGTTGGACAAAAGCAGGCTGACCTGCACCCGGTTGGACAAAAGCAGGCTGACCTGGACCCGGTTGGACCAAACCAGGCTGACCTGGACCCGGCTGGACAAAAGCACGCTGACCTGGACCCGGTTGGACCAAACCTGGCTGAACTGCACCCGGTTGGACCAAACCTGGCTGAACTGCACCCAGTTGGGCCAAACCAGGTTGACCTGCACCAGGCTGGACCAAACCAGGTTGACCTGCACCAGGCTGGACCAAGCCACGCTGATCCATTGCAGGTTGAACCAAGCCACGCTGATCTGCACTAGGCTGAACCAAACCAGATGGATATGCACCAAGTGGTACCCAACCAGGGGGATAAGCACCAGGCTGGACCAAACCATGCTGATCTGTGCCAGGTGGAACCACGCCAGGCTGACCTGCACCAGGCTGGATCACATCTTGCTGCTGTGTGCCAGGTTGTATGAAGCCAGGTGTTTCCAAACTAGGCTGTGCGAAACCTTGCTCATCTGTAGCAACATGCATCAAACCAGGTGATCCCCAAACATGCTGATCTGTGAAAGGTGGAACCAGTCCTTGTTGGTCCATGCCAAATGTTTCGAATCTTTGCTGACCTCTGCCCAAGGGTCCCACACCACTCTCATCCATTGCAGGCTGCTCCACAGCGCGCTGGTCTGTGCCATAAAATCTCACACCGTGCTGATACGTGCTAAGTGAAACCATACCAGGCTGCTCTGTAGTAGGTAGTTCCAATCCTTGCTGATCTCTGTCAGGCAGTACCAATCCCTGCTCATTCATTGCAGGTGGCATCATACCCAGCTGACTTGTGCTAAAGGGGACTATGCCATGTGGATAAGTGACAGCAGGTAAGAGCGCAAGCTGATCCAGGCCAGGTGGCCCTAATTCATACTGATCTGGCCTTGCATAGACTTGACCCTGGCGAATGTTCATCCTCCCGTAAGGATCTGGGTACACAAGCTGATGCCCATCTCTGGCCAAGGGTAAGTCCTGTTGCACTGGGCCAGGGTATACATCTTGTTCATCGCCTGTTAGATGTGCTAAGCCAGGCTGCTCTCTCGGCCCATACTGATCAGACTCCATTCTGAACTGGGACACAGGGGGTTGAGGGAATTTTGCCAGGCCAGCTTCATCACGGACCCTTGGCTGTTCTCTGCCAGAGATCAGCCTGCTTCGATCCCTGCTAAGAACCCCTTCAGAGGGGTATCCTGATCCACCGGTTCCTGATAAGGTCGGATGTGGGCCAAAATCACTGACAGATTCCAGACCCTGGTCGATACTCGAAGGCTTAATGGAGGCTTTAGATGAACTCGCATCGATTGATGTTGAGGAACTCTTCCCTTTGCGCTTAAGAATTCCTGTTGTTGGCTCGAGGGACTGGTTGGAGAGGAAGAAGGAAAGAAGACTACAGGTAAAAAACACTGTAAGACTTAGAGGGAAGGAAATCTGGGGTGTGTGAGTAGGATAACGTAAGGCCCTTGGGGGAAAATACCCTCTGGTCCCCAAAACTAAGCTGGACACAAAGACAGAACTGGACACCCTTGAAGAATAGGTCTCAAGATTGTTGAGAATCTGCACATTTGCAGATGGAATTATAATATACAACTTTCCTTTTATTATAATAAAAGACTGGGGAGCCCTGGCCGGTGTGGTTCAGTTGGTTGGAGCACTGTTTCATACACGAAAAGGTTGAGGGTTCAATTCCTGGTCAGGGCACATACCTAGGTTTCGAGTTCAGTCCCTGGGGGCATGTGCAGGAGGCATTGATGTTTCTCCTTCACATTGATCTCTCTCTCTTTCTCTCTCTCCCTCTCTCTAAAATCAATAAACGTATCCTCAGGTGAAGATTAAAAAAAAAAAAGACAGGGGAACACTGCAAAATACAAGTGATCCAAGCTAACTCTCACTGAGGATATAAATAGAAAACATGAGTAATTTATTAAGTTTAAAATACGAAGTCTGCCCTGGCTGGGTGGCTCAGTTGTTTGGATCATCATCCCAGTACACCTAGGTTCCGGGTTCAACCCCCAGCCAGGGTACATGCAGGAAACAACCAATGGGTGCACGGATGGGTGGAACAGCAAGCCAATGTCTCTCTCAAATCAATTTTTAAAAAATTAAACTATGAAGTCTGCTCCTTGATTGGCCCCTTGCTGATGGTAGAAGGACACACTGTGGGGCGGCTAAACCATATATTTAAAATGTGGACACAGCCCTGACTGGTGTGGCTCAGTTGGCTGGGTGTTGTCCTGTGTACTGAAAGGTCGCTGGTTCTATTCCTGGTCAGGGCACATGCCTGGGTTTCAGGCTTGATCCCTGGTAGGGGGCATGCAGGAGGCAGCTGATTGATGTTTCTCTCTCACATTGATGCTTCTCTCGCTCTCTCTCCCTTTCCCTTCCTCTCTCTCTAAAAATCAATTAAAAAAATTTTTTTAAAAAATACAATTGGGGGAGGAGGGAAGAGAGAAGAGGATGGGGGAAAGCGGAGGAGGAGGAAGAAGGGAGAGAGAGGGGGAGTGGGATGGGGAGGGAAGGGGTTAGCAAAAGAAAAAGAATAGTAGTTGCCACCCATCTGCCAAAACCCATAACTGACCTTAAAAACGCCTAGTTTTGAAATCCCGATTTCATACTTATATTAAAGGATCCCACCAGTGTGTTGTATTTTCTCACCTGGAGACAGTGAGGCTCTGTCCGGCAGAGGCCAGACTGTCATCACCTGAGCTCATACTCTTTTGTTTTTTCCTTTATTGATTTGAGAGAGAGAGAGGAAGGGAGAGAGATAGTAACATCGATGAGAGAGAACATCGATTGGCTGCCTCCTGCATGCCCCCACTGGGGATCGGGTCCACAACCTGGGCATGTGCCCTGACTGGGAATCTAACCAGCGACCTCTTTTTTTTTATCCTCACCCGAGGACATTTTTGCATTCATCTTCAGATAGAGCGGGAGGGAGGGAGGGAGGGAGGGAGGGAGGGAGGGAGGAAGAGAGAGAGAGAAACATAGACGTGAAAGAGACACATCGACTGGCTACCACCCACACGACCCCAACCGGGGCCAGAGACAAACTGCAACCGAGGTATGTGCCCTTAGCAGGAACTGAATCCGTGGGCCAATGCTCTAACCGCTGAGCCAAACCAGCCCAGGCTGAACCGGTGACCTCTTGGTGCATGGGTCGATGCTCAACCAGTGAGCCGCACCGGCCGGGCTGAGCTCATCCTCTTGCTTCTCAAAATCTTGTAGCATTTCTATTTATCCTCATTTGCTTCTGGAGTCGTTCATGATTATGAGCAACTGTCAAAACACTGACACTTTGTGCCCAGCCAGTGTGGCTCAGTGGTTAAGCATTGACCCATACACCAAGAGGTCACCAGTTCGATTCCCGATCAGGGCACATGCCCAGGTTGTGGGCCTGATCCCCACTGGGGGGCATGCAGGAGGCAGCCAATCGAGGTTCTTTCTCATCGATGTTTCTACCTCTCCCTCTCCCTCTCCCTTCCCCTCTCTCTAAAATCAGTAAAGGGGAAAAAATTTTTTAAAAACTGAGCCCTGGTCCAGCCGGTGTGGCTCAGTGGTTGAGCTTCGACCCATGCACCAAAAGGTCGCCAGTTCGATTCCTGGTCAGGGCACATGCCCAGGTTGTGAGCCCGATCCCCAGTGAGGGGCATGCAGGAGGTGGCCAGTCGAGGTTCTCTCTCATTGATGTTTCTCTCTCTCCCTGTCACTTCCCCTCTCTCTAAAATCAATAAAGAAAACAAAAATTTTTTAAAAAAACAACAAAAAACTGAGCCCTGGCTGGTTTGGCTCAGTGGTTAGAGTGTCGACCTGCAGACCAATGAGTTGTGGGTTCGATTCCGGTCAAGGGCACATACCTCGGTTGAGGTTCGGCCCTGGCCCTGGTCGGGGTCATGCAGGAGGCAACCAGTCAATGTGTCTCTCTCACGTCAATGTCTCTCTCTCTCTCCCTCCCTTCCACTCTGTCTGAAGATAAGTGGAAAAATATCCTCGGGTGAGGATAAAAAACAAAAACAAAAACAAAAAACGGACACTTTCTGAGCTCTGGGAGAAGTGACACTGTCTCAGGAGCTTATGTGGGTGTTTGTTGATAGGTCTAGAAGGTGCCCCCTGCTGGCGCCCCGAGAAAATGTGTGCTCACTCAAAACATAGCACAGTGCCACACATGTAACAGCTTCAGCTCTTAAGAAAACAGCGATATGTAAATGTCCAGTCACTGTGTTGCACACCTGAAACTACTATTGTATGTCAACTGTAACCGAAACCATTTTTTAAATTTTTTGTTTTAAATAGCAAAAGCAGAGGCCACCTTTTCCTAGGCCCCTCCTCCTGTTTGCAGGCTTCTCTTCCAACGGTTTCTTTTTTGTTGTTTTTGTTAATCCTCACCTGAGGATATTTTTTTAAAATATGTTTTTATTGATTTCAGAGAGAAGAAAGGAGAGGGAGAGAGAGATAGAAACATCCGGGATGAGGGAAACATCAACTGGCCGCCTCCTGCACGCCCCCTACTGGGGATCGAGCCTGAGACCCTTCAGTGCATGGGCCAATGCTCTAACCACTGAGCCATACCGGCCAGGGCTTCCAACGTTTTCTGATGTTACTTTCCTCTAAAGATGGGCCAAGGCCCTGGCCGGTGTGGCTCAGCGGTTAGAGCGTGGGCCCACAGACCAAAGTGTAGTGGGCTTGAATCTTGGTCAAGGGCACATTCCTGGGTTGCAGGTTCAATCCCTAGCCCCGGTTGGGGTCATGTGGGAGGCAGCCAATCAATGTATCTCTCTTGCATCAGTGATTCTCTCTCTCTCTCCCCCCTCTTCCTTCCACTCTATCTGAAAATCAGTGAAAAAAAATCCTCAGGTGAGGATTAACCAAAATAAATAATAAAATAAAATAAAAGATGGGCCCAGAATTCAGAAAACAGTCTTCAGGACTAGCAGGATGTCTTTTGTACTGAGACAATATTTGTCACACCCCAAATGGCCACTTGGTGGCGCCAAAGGGCTCTCTCTCGCTCTCTCTCCCCTGCTTGTGTCTGCACCTGTGTGACCCCTTTTTAAAAAAATTTTTTTTCTTTCCTTTATTAATTTTAGAGAAAGAGGAAGGGAGAGGGAGAGATAGAAACATTGATGAGAGAGCACATTGATTGGCTGCCTGCTGCATGCCCCCGGGAGAGATAGAAACATTGATGAGAGAGCACATTGATTGGCTGCCTGCTGCATGCCCCCCACTGGGGATCGGGCCCACAACCTGGGCATGTGCCCTGACCGGGAATCAAACCGGCGACCTCTTGGTGCATGGGTCAACGCTCAACCACTGAGCCACACCAGCCGGACTGTGTGACCATTTTTGAAGGAACCAGATGCACAAAGCCAGGGGAAGGGAAATGTCAAGACCAAAAGGGCAGCTGAGCCATGCCGGGTGTGGCTCTGTGATTAGAGTGTCTTCTTGTGCACTGAAGGGTCACAGGTTCAATTCCTGGTCAGACCACATACCCAGGCTATGGGTTCAAGGATATTTATCTCTCAGATCAATGTCTCTCTCTCTCTCATCAATGAAACATATCATCGAGTGTGGATTTAAAAAAGGGAGGCAGCTGATACTCGTCCTTGAGGGCCATTTGAAAAAAACATTTTATTCAGATGAAGAAAAGTTGGAGCCCTGGCCGGTTTGGCTCAGCGGTTAGAGCGTCGGCCTGGGGTCCAGAGAGACCCGGGTTTGGTTCCCGCTAAGGGCACGTACCTCAGTTGCAGTTTGTCCCCGGCCCCTGTTTGGGTCGTGCGGGAGGCAGCCACTCAATGTGTCCCTTTCGCGTTGATGTTTCTCTCTCTCTCTCTCTCTCTCTCTCTCCCCCTCTCCCTCCTACTCTATCTGAACGAAAAAGTGGAAGAACGGGTGAGGATAAAAAATAAAAAAAAAAGAAAAGTTGGAGATTTGAAAACGACTTGGTTATTTCGTGCGCTGCCTCAGAACAGGAGACTTTCAAATTTTGTGAAAGTTTCCTCCGAGCGTAAAAGTCACCATCAGCAAAGGGCCCCTTAAAGAGATTTTATTTCCAGGATTGGTTGGTCCCCTTAGTCCACTAATAGTGAGGGACTCGTGCATTTCAGGACAGACAGTAAAATAACTCTGAAATGTTGCAAAAGTAAGTCAGGTACTATTTTCCATCCAGCCGGCTGGCCAAGCCCAGAGAACTGGGTACCTACAGAGAGCGCTGGTAGGGACAGGGAGAAATGACCTCTCTCCTAGGTTGTTGGGGGAGGGAGTCTAAATTGGAACCACACCCACGGGAGGCAGTTTGCCAAAAGCTAGCCAAATCACAAATGCACGTTCAGTTCCTGGGAACTTGCCCCCTGAGAGTGCTCACGTATGTGAATGTTACATGGAGCACTGTTATAAAATTGGGGAAAAAACATTTAAAATATCCATAATAGGAGGTTGTGAAATAAATTATGCACATCCACATAATGGACCACTGTGCAATAGTAAAAAGGGAGATGTTTGGGGGAGCCCCACCGAGACCACTGCCCAGCCCCTGCCCCCCATTTGTTCACCCCTTGTGAGGCCTTCCAGCCATCAGTAATTGCTTGCTCCAGCTCCTCCCAGGTGACCATGGTGACTTCTTCTCCAGCAGACAACAGAGTCATCTTGCGACTGAAGGGTGCCTGACAGTAACAGATGATATGCTTAGCACACACGCACCTAGTTGAATCCCAGGAAGTTTCAGGAACAGAATCAAGCTAACCGGATCCTTCCACAACCCTAGCTCCCAGGAGAAGTCTCTGTGAGTCTTGGGCAGCTGGCTTCCTGTCCCATGTGGGCCCTAAGGGAGCACTGGGCGAGGATGGAAAGGATTTCCCTTCAACCCAGGGGCAGCACCCTGAGAGGCAGAGGGTGCACACACCCTGCTACCCTGGAGGGACCCAGACATCCAGGGTGGGAGTCTGGAGGAGCCCGAGAGGGGGCTAGGCTGCAGGCACCCCCCCCCCCAGCCCCCCGAGGGCCCTTTCCCACAGAACGGGCGGACGTTACCAGGAATTCCTCCTGGTCTCTGACTATCTTCTCTAATTCCTCAATGCGCTGCAGGAGTTTCTGGAAGAGTTCAGAGGTGGAGGGTCAAAGCAGGCCCTCCTGTGGCCCCTACACACACATTCGCACAGGGGAGAGGAGGCAAGGTGTGTGGATTTCAGGGCAGCAGAGGGTGGACAGAAGGTGGTAAGCCACGCCCCACCAGTGTAGCTCAATGGATTGCTGCGTTGTCCCATGGACGGAGAGGTCCGGGTTCCATTTCGTCAGGGCCCACGCCCGGTTCAGGCTTGATCCCCAGTAGAGGGCGTGCGGGAGGTGGCCGATGGATGTTTCTCTCTCACATCATGTTTCTCTCTCTCTCCCTCTCTCTCTAAAAAAATCAATAAAAAATATTTTTTAAAAAGGAGGGTAAGCCAACAAGAAGAAGGGAGATGGGGTGTGGCGGGGTGGTAGCAGGGACAAATGGGCCGGGAGCAAATGCTATTGATGGCGTGGGAACATCTGGTCCTGGGATTCACTTCAGACCACTAATGAGACGGTGCCCGAGGGCAGGACAGCGCAGACCTCGCCTCTCAAGGACAAGCGTTACCGGGTACGGGCATCTGAGCGGATACGTTGCCTAAAGGCAAATTGCTGAGCCCTGGATTCAATTCCGGTCAAGGGCACGTACCTCAGTTGCATTGGTCCCTGGCCCTGGTCAGAGTCGTGTGGGAGTGCCTCTCTCACATCGATGTTTCTCTGTCTCCCTCCCTTCCTCCCACTCTATCCGATAAGTAAAAAAATATCCTCCGGTGAGAAATAAAATAAAAGCAAATTGCTGAAACTTATAACTTCTGCAAACCTCCAAAATCTAAGGATCTAAACTCAAATAAAACAAAAACCTAAAACCAAAAAAAAGCACCACATTTTCAAAAGCAAAGCTTCACATAAAAACCAGCGCGGCTGGGGTCTCGAGGCCTGGAATGACCCAGGTGGGCAAGATGAGGTCAGTGGGTGGAAGTCCCGCAGGGGGTCTTGGCCTCCCCTTTCCTTTTGAGCCTTTCCTTCCCCTCAAGCCTCTTCTCAGCCTCTCCTCGTGGGGTCTTCAGCTCTAATCCCTGCTGGAGGCCTCAGAGGTCAGAGGTAGGAGCAGCTGCCTGGGATCGCCCAATACGCATATGCGGAAGGATCTGTACTTCTTGCTCCAAGAAAAAGATCCAAGTGAAAGTCTTGCTATACCTGCAGTGGGGCACCCAGGCAGGGGCTGAGGGGGTGACCCCAGAACTCTTTCCATCCCAGCCCCACTCCCTTGGACTGAGCTGTGTCCCTCAACACCCACCACCTTGTTTCTTTATTCTTGTTTAGAGAACATTCAAAGAATTATTCTGAGAAGTCATCAGCTTCCCTCTGGGGGGGTTAAGGATCCTTGGGTGTCTGATAAGTGGTGGGTGAGCTTCCATGCAAATGGGATGAGGAAGAGGGCTGCGTGAGAAGGGGTGGGGTCCCCGCCGCCCTCACCATCGGGCTCAATTGTATGAACTCCTGTGACCTTTCCTGGGCTTCCTTCAGGTTTTTCACGTCTTCCACAACATTCTGGAGCACCTCGATGGCCTGCAAGGTAGAGTGGAGACCATGTGGGCGGGGGCTGCGCGGAGGCCTGGCACCCCCACCTGCCTGCTCCGGCCTCCTCCCTCACCCCTTCCCGGCCCCGGTGGTGGATGGCTGCAGGCACCTTTGGGGCTCAGCTCCAGCCTGGGCTGGAGAGCGGTCGGGAGAGGCCAGGTGTGCTCTCACCTGGGGACGATCCTTCCAAATTTTCATTAACTGCATTCGCGCCTTCTCTGGCGTCAGTGTGGCCACCCCGGGCACTGGCATGGCCATCTCCTGCATAGGCTTTGCAGTCTCGACCATCGGCTGGGGCATATCGGGCATTGCCTGGGCCATCTCGAGCGTCGACTTGGCCATCTCGAGCTTCGGCTTGGCCGTCTGGAGCATCATCTTGGCTATCTCTGGCATCGTCTTGGCCTTCGCGGGCATCATCTTGGCCATCTCGAGCGTCGGCTTGGTCATCTCAGGCATTGACGTAGCCATCTCGGGCTTGGGCATAGCCATCTCAGGCATCGACTTGGCCATCTCGAGCATGGCCTTCTCAGTAATGGACGCCGCCATCTCTGCACTGGGCGTGGTCGTCTTTGTAACGGGCGTGGCCTCGGCAATGGGCGTGCCCATCCAGGTCATGGGCGTGGCCATCCTGGCAACGGACGTGGCCAACTCCCCAGCCAAGTCCTTGGCCTGCATCTGCTCCTCTAGCCATTCCGGGGATTCCAAGTCTAGCCCACCAACCAGGGCAGTGAAGTATTGGACGTGACTCAGGATGCCCTGCATCTGGCTGTCCATGGTCTTCAACTGATGGCCAAGGTCCTGGACCTGCCCGCCCAGGTCCTTCACCTTGCTCTCCAGCATCTGGGAAGGCATCTTGGCCACAGAGCTCTTTCGCCTCTCCTTGGGCACAGCAACCTGCGGGGTGCTGAGCGAGGCCCGCGGGGTCTCAAAGGAGCGGCTTGGCTCAGGCGACAGGGCGTGGAAGTACACCCGGGTGTCCTGTAGGTGGAGGTTCTTGAGCATGGCTACGAGGAGCGTGTGAAGGGCTGTGAAGTTGACGGCGCCCACTTCCGGGGTGCCGATGGCCAGGTCGGCCAGCTCCCGGAGAGAGACCTTGGTGGTAGCTGTCAAGGGTGGCATCGTGTGCACTCAGGAGTGGTCGGCTCCTGTGGCCAGACGGTTGGTCATGCCCTCTTCACTGCTTGCTGCGCCTCTGTGGCCTTTCAGGGACCCTGTGGGGTCCCGGGGCACCGTGCCCCGGGGCCCAGCCGCGCTGCCTGGGCACCAGTCACCTTCTGGAGCCTGCCTGGAGGTCGGAGAGGAGCTCCCCACTCCGCTCCTGGAGCGCCAGGGTTGGGGCACCGCCGTCTGTCCCCTGGGTCTCAGCCCTCCCCTTGTGCCGGCCAGTAGCGGACGTTTGGAACGGGGCGGGGGCGGCCCCGTTGTGGTGGTCCCCGCGCACGCACGCACGCACGCACGCACGCGAGAGGGGTGCAGCGCAGAGGCAGGAAGTCAGCACCTTGCCGGACCTACCCAAACTCGCTAGGAGAGCGCTTCCTACAGGGATCTGGGGAAGCCTGTTGGCTACACTCCAAGGCACCACCAATTTTCATTCTCAGTAACCGGTCTCAAGGAAAGGTGGTGTGGGGCTGTGCCAAGGCATTTTTATTAGGGAACAAGCACCTTGGTTGGGGAGCAGGGAGGCTCCTAAGGTTCACCTAGATTCCAGCTGTCCCTTGGCCTAGAAAGGCCCATGATTCATTCACCCTTCAAGGCCACTGAGAACACGAAGATTGACCGGGCATCATGGCAACTATGCTTTGTGTCCCTCACTGCTCCATTCTGCAGAGCAGTGGCACCAACCCGAGGGTGCAGTCCTGAGACCCTGGCCCCTTGAGAACAACAGTTCCTGTATCGTTTTGTGCAATCAGAAGGGAGGGTAACTTAGAAAAAGACCACTCACCACCCGTGTGGTGCCAATTAGTCACCAGATGACAGGCTTTTCTGTACCGTGCAGGCCTAATTTCTCTCCAAACACACTCATGCGGTCAGGGGCCAGCACTGCAGCTCCTCACGAGGCAGGAGTAGCCGGACTGGGCGAATTTGGTGCTGTGCCAGGTTCTTCCAGACATGTAAACATTCAGGAAAGCTCAAGAAAACCTATGACTGCATCTGTACTATTTTTAACTGCTTTCAAATTCAGATTTTTAGTTTAGTCCGAGCTGATAAAATTCAATTGAAACCCTTTATGCAGTGTTCCCTGGACATGGAGTTAAACACAGGACTAGAACCTCCAAGAGGGTAACACTGAGGACTTGGTCCACCATTGAATTCCCAGAGCCTGGCACACAGGCCTTCAGATGGTTGCTGTTACCTCCAAAAGAACGAACTTTGTCCGCTCTGGCGTGCTCACGCTTACCTTATGCAAACTTAAAGCCTGATCACAAAGCTACAGCCTTGGGATCGGGCGTCGCCTTGTACTGGAAGCTGCAGTGGGCTTTCTCAATTCTAAGTCCAGTGACTTCCCACAAGAATGTCACCGCCTCTTCACTAGCCCGGCTGGAGTGTCAGCCCTGATCTTCCTGTTTTCACTTTCAGGTCCCGGAGACTTGGTATCATGCCAGGCACATATGAAGACTCTCTAAATGCCCATGGAAAGGGCATATTCTAGTATATTCTCATTCTAATCCCAGGAAATATATTCTACTAAATGCTTTCTCTAAATAGGTACATTTAAAAACCTCTACTCTTAGAGACATAGAGGGCAAATATTAAATGGAGGTACAAATGGAATTTGAGTTGAAAGGACCTTAGCTTTCCATTCCAAACCTCCTTTGTACTACTGATGCCAGAGGCCCAGGAAGGACTAGCCGCCTGCCTGACCTCAGACCAAGAACCAGGTCTCCTGAGGAGCAGTCGATGGCTCTTCCTCTACCCATGCTCTCATTTTATAATTAAGTTCTTTGCTCAAACTGCCCCTACTTGGCCTATTAACAGAAGGCAACTTATTTGTATGCTTGAAAAGCTAATGTGCTCAGTCTTGATTTCAGGTAGGGAACTTTTCCAGTCATTAGGAAAGAGATAAATATGTCAATGAAATGTCCCTACAGAGAAATACAACAGTACAAAATGTGCAAAAACCTTTATTATCTCTTAGGAACTACCAGAACCAATAAGAAATTCCAGGTCATTGCCTAACAGACACTCCTCCTTCCCATTACATTCAGTCCTGACTTGGATTAGACTAAAAGGCATAGAAAGTTTACACCATATTTGCAGCAAGGTCTACCTGATAAATGGGGTGGGTATAAATTAGAATTCCAATGTTGTCATTTCTTTTTTACATTTAAAAAAATATGCTTTTATGAATTTTTAGAGAGAAAGGAAGGGAGAGAGAAACAAAGATGTGAGAGAGAAACATCGCTCGGCCGCCTCCTGCGTGCCCCCTACTGGGGATTGAGCCCGAAACTTGGGCATTTGCCCTGACTGGGAATCAAACCAAGACCTCTCTGTCCATAGGACAACGCTCAATCCACTGAGCCACACCGGCCCGGGCATGATGATGTCATTTTAAATGTTGGGTAGAAAGGCCAAGTGCAGTCCTAAGTGACACGATAAACATAGGAGTCACCTATAACAGGAAAAAGTACAATAAGTTCTATTTTTTTGTTGTTTTTTTATTAATCCTCATCCGAAGACATTTTTTCCATTGATTTTTAGAGAGTAAAAGGGAGGGAGGGACGAGGAGAGAGGAAAGGAGGGGGAGAGAGAAGGAGAAACATCGATGTGAGAGAGAGACATG
The DNA here is from genome assembly GCA_030848825.1 of Tadarida brasiliensis. Taxonomy (NCBI): domain Eukaryota; kingdom Metazoa; phylum Chordata; class Mammalia; order Chiroptera; family Molossidae; genus Tadarida; species Tadarida brasiliensis. The sequence goes on from CM061273.1 coordinate 62,778,649, forward strand.
GATTGGCTGCCTCCCACATATGCCCCAACCAGGGCTGGGGATTGAACCTGCGACCCAGATATGAGCCCTTGACCAGGAATTGAACCCGAGACCCTTTGGTGCTAGGGCTGATGCTCTAAACACTGAGCCACACCAGCCAGGGAAATTAGTTCTAGTTTTTACAAATTTAGATCTTAACTCTATCACTCAACAAATATTTAATTTCAATGCATAGGAAGGGGATAGGACCTGCAAAAAGAGACTTCTAACGGGACTGGGACCAGCCACGGACCCCACCACCCTTTACTATATATCCCTTGTCTTCTGCAGAGTCTGGACCAAAGTTAGTCACCAGGAGGCACGACAGCGGGTGATGGTGAAATGGCATGAAGAGACCAGCAAGACAACAGATTCTTTTATTTGCAATTAAAGAACAACACAGACACCCAGAAAGGGTGTTATTCTCTAACCTGGTGTCCTTGCTGGGAGCAGCACGACAAATGTCTCACTGTTCAATGGCTGTAGGCACAGCAGTTTCTCAAAGAAAAATATAATTCTCTGTAAAAGAGTTACATGAGGTTGACTAAGGAGAGGACAACTGGAATGAACAGTGCCAGGGCACTCAGCCTCCCTAACCAAGTTCAACACTAACACACATTTCCCTGTGGCTCAAACAACTGCATGAACATTATAGTTAAACTTCATCTGCCTTTAACTCCTTTTCAACACTGAAAGATTCTGATTCTTGTCAGGAAAGTGCCAGTAACTTTTCTTTACGCAACAGGATGATGGGGCAGCCACTTAAGGCCATTTACCCATTAGCTCTGTCTCCCTCTTAACTATCTTAGTGCCTCCTACCTACCAACCCTGAGGAGAGAGACTGTGTGACCCCCTGAAAGGAAACTGTACATATCACTGACGGCACTGTGTTCCTTAGGAGTTCCTGGGTCAAGGCGACCTGGAAAGCTAGTCATCCACAGTGATGTTTCGGAAAAGGTACGCCATGGACTCCCCATTGTGGATTCTCCGAATTGCTTCAGAAAGAATCAGACTGATATCCACGGTCTTGATCTTGGGACACTGCAGCTTCTGCACCTCGTGAGGGACAGTATTGGTCACCACCACCTGGTCATGGCAGCAAGGGACAACAAACACTGTTAATGATGGAGTCACTCAGAAAAGTGTATCCCACACTAGTACCCACAGCCCCAGTCCCAACCTACAAAACCTTACTCTGCTGAGTACAGTTTTTACAAACTAAATGTAACCAGCTTTCCACAAGGGAAAGTTTAATGGTTCAGAATATAAGATTCTGAATGCCACGGTCTTTGTATGCAGACATGACAGGGTGAGCTCCAGCACTGCCCGAAAGAGAGATGCTACTTCAGTACCAAACTATACTGAAATGCACATTATACTGAAGTACATAAAACAATCTTTACGAAAACAGAGATATACTCCTAAATATCTATGTGCCCCAACGCTAGCCATCACAGGTCCTCTGGAGAGGGGATAAGCAACCCTTTACTTAAGCGAAGTGTTCCAAGCCCCTTAAAAGCCCACAGACCTCGTCAATGGAGGACTCCTCAATCAGGCGGGGGGCCTCTGCAGACAGGATGCCGTGAGTGGCCATGACGTAGATCTTGTAAGCGCCTCTCTCTTTCAGGATCTCCGCAGCAGCAACGAAACTTTCCACATCGTCAATAATGTCATCCTGAGAAGAGACCGGAATTAGTGCTGAGCTACCTACCCTCCGCCCCGTCTAGGAACACACACTGCCCTTCTCTGCACCTGTTTCAGAGGGTGTCAAATAAAAAGTCAGAGCTACCCACTTGGGTCGAAGGTCAGATATCCAGCAATGCAACAGAACTGTGTGGACTGTACTGTGTGTGGCTGTCGGTACAAAGAGCAAAAAAGCCTTACGGTCATCTGTGACTTTTACAGCTAGAGTTGACGCCTGCCAAGGCTCATTTCCTATATCAAATTTCAGATTAATCCTACACAGCCAGTGTTCCATTTACTTTTTCTTTTTAAATTTTTGTTTTCTTTATTGATTTTAGAGAGAAAGGAAGGGAGAGGGAGAGAGATAGAAACATCGATGAGAGAGAACATCGACTGGCCGTCTCCTGCATGCTCCCCACTGGGGATCGGGCCCACAACCTGGGCATGTGCCCTGACCGGGACTCAAACCCATGGCTTCTTGGTGCATGGGTCGATGCTCAACCACTGAGCCACACCGGTCGGGCTCCCTTTACTTTTTCTAAGAGGAAGTTAAATGAGAGGTACATAGAAATAAAGTGAGCCTTTACGAAGGACGGTCCTCTGGCCTAGCAAAGGCATTTAGAGCTGGAAGCCAATATATCACGATAAAGTTCGAAGAATGAGACACTTGTTCTCGTTAGTAAAAATGGAACAGCTCATCTTTGGTTCACCTCATGGCCCTACAGCTCACAGGTGAGTAGGTCAGCTGGTTCGATGGGACCTACAGTCCTTAGACAAAGGTTACCTATGGGGTTGAACTTTCTCTGTAGGTTATAATTCCTGTTGATCTACATCCAAACCTCTCCTTGTCCTGAGCAGTCTGAGTGAGAAAGGACAGACGGATCCATTGAAATCTATCACCGTTACTGGAAATACAACCCAAAGGGACATCCTACTGAGAGCCAGAGGGGCCACCTCTGCACGTGAGGAAGACACGACCGTACCACTATGATTGCGATGCTCCCGCCAACGTCTCCGACTACAGTTATTGGTGGCTTCTCTTTGGCCATCATCACTAGCAAAACAAAACAAATGACAAGACCCAGTTAGTCATGCAACACGAAGTAAATGAGGTCACAACCAACCTCACCCTCTGGAAGTGATGGCAAAACCACTGTAGACAGACAGGAAAGAAGGGGAAGGGGAAGGGGAGGGGGAGGGGGAGGGGGAGGGAGAGGGGGAAGGGGAGGGGGAGGGGGAAGGGGAAGGGGAGGGGGAGGGGAGGGGGAGGGGAGGGGGAGGGGAGGGGGAGGGGAGCGGGAGGGGAGCGGGAGGGGAGGCGGAAGGGGAAGGAAAGAAAAACAAAGCAGCCGATTCCTCTTCAGTGAACCCGGGGTCTCTCAGAAATGCTGTCTGGAGCATGTTGTCCAAAAGAAACAATGATGAGATGTGATTTTATGTTTCCTGGCAGCCACATTATGCAGTAAAAACACATAGGTGAAATTAATAGATTTTATTTTACCCAATGTAGCCGATATATTATTTCAGTATGTAATAATGCACACATTTATTAGAAATGTTTTACACGGTTTTCATGCCAAGTCCTTGGTATCCGGTGTGCATGTTACACACACAGCACTTCTTGGTGGAGACGAGCCACGTTTCAAGATCACTGCAACCGTCACGCGTGACCAGCAGCCACCAGTCTTTAGCTAGCTCCGGTGTAAGGAGGGAGTAGCTGAGCAAGGAAGCAGTCACCGACACAGACCAGCACTGCCCGCCACTCACCATGGAAACATCCCACTCAAGACTGATGGAGAAATGAAAACGAATGCCACCCTGCAGAAAACCAACCAGGGAAAGGCTGCTGGGCGAAGAGCTGGCATTCGTTTCCTTCCAGTGACCTTACCTGGACAATGTAACCTTATTAACAGACAGCTACACTACTGACATAATCAGAGTTTCCTGAAAATAAGGAACCTGAGAACAATAACTACGAGTCCATCATCGTTTCCGGGCTTAATTAGTCCTCAAAGTAGAGGCTTCTTATCTCACTACAAAATTTCTATCTGGAAAAGGCCCATCAGGGTACAAAACAAACTACAAGACAGAGGAGAGAAACAAGAATCCACCCTCAAAAGGAGGTTAGCAAACCGAGAAGAAAAAAAGTATTTCAGAAGAACAGGCTAAATACTCTGTTTTCAGAAAGCTTTTTATTATTCTGAAATATTTATTAAGCTACTAGTTCGAGAGGGGGAAGAGAATAAAATTCAGGGTGATTATATCGTTTAGTAATGAACAGTCCAGTTTGGCCGGTTCGTACCTATAGGCACCGTAACCCAAAGAACAGGCGTGCCTGTCTGTCCACCAGCCAGTTAGCCGAGCTGAAATTCAGCACTACTTTCCTGGCAAATTTCAATAGGCATTTCCTGCTTTCCCGTCCCAGGAACAAGGGCAATTTCTTGAATTTAGACCGTCATAAAGGTTCTGTACATAGTATCACCCAGGGGAAGAAAATAAATCACCAACATTAGGAAAAGCTTCCTCAAATTCTGTCTTTAAATTAAACCACCTAGGTAGGTGGTTCTGTTGACCTACCGCTTCTTAAAGAGATGTGGTCCCTTTTCTTGACCATTTTTCTCTGTAAAAAAAGAAAAAGATTGCTAGCCAGTATCCCTCACCAAAGATCAACAGAAATTCAGCTCTAGTCTGACACAGAACACAAGTCACAGCGCTCCTGCTCGTGTCTCCCTGAGCCTGCCTCTCCCAAACACTGTCAGTTTGAAATGAGAAGCAGGCTCAGCGAGGATCGAGGTGTACAAAAGCTTTCACAAAGCAAGCCTTGCTGCCCAGGTGCCCATTCCCTGCTCCTAACTGGCTAAAACTGAATATATATATAATTTGGTGGCTACTAAAAACACAGACAGACTTTATTACAGGGTCAACAGAAAAAAATAGTACCTGACAGGCTAAAAAAAGGCCAAATTTTTTTCTAATAGCTTGCCCAGAAAATAAAATACCAAACATTTAAAAAATTTCAGTGAAAGTAATGTACTGAAGGTCAGGGATAAAGGGAACTTCCACTATCCTATGTTTAAAATTCTGCTCTCCTCCACGTTGTCAAACAAAACCCAAACTGTTTAAGAATAAATGAACTGGGCACCATTACTGTGGCCAGAAATCACTGTTAAAACTACATCAACTTACTGCAGTAAAAATGTCAATTTAGCAAGTGATTTCCAATGTTCTTATGAAAGAAGTAGAAAATGGTCTTTAGCTTGTAATACTAGCCTTTTATAAGTAAAATAATACTGCATTTGTAAACTTCTTTTGATTTTACCCACATACATACAGACACACACACACACACTTTTCACTCTTTCCCTGGAGTCATTTACCCAAACTTTTCTCTCCTAAAATAAAGAACAAAAATGGACTATGGAGAATTATTCATTCCTTATCCATTTTAATCTTGGTCTATTTCTAGTTCAATGGAATGTCAAACTTTATTGTCAGACTGACATTAAAAAGAGATGAGCAGCCCGGCCAGTGTGGCTCAGGGATTGAGCGTCGACCCATGCACCAGGAGGTCGCCGGTTAGATTCCCGGTCAGGGCACATGCCCAGTTGTGGGCCGATCCCCAGTGGGGGCATGCAGGAGGCGGTCAATCGATGTTCGCTCTCATCGATGTTTCTATCTCTCTCTCCCTCTAAAATCAATAAAGAAAAAAAAATTTTAAAAAAAAGATGAGCAATAAAATAAAGTCTCCAGTAGAACTAGAACTGAAATGATTCTCGAGCTCATAATTCTACAGGCAAACAAGTCAAAGTTCACATTTAACAGATGCTCAAGGAGAGCCAATGTCTATTTCACTTCAGAGATGAAAAACACTCTTCATTTATACAATTAACAAGCCAGGAAATTCCAGCCAGAAAAGGTGACTTCCTGTCATTACTGTGACCCAAACAGTGTTCAGCACTGTGGCAAACACAGAGCAGTGTTTGGGGGAACCACTGACATACTGTCCTTCCGCGTCCATCAGCTGCCCTTGCCATTAGAGAAGTATCAAGTCTACCCTACCAAACAGAAACATGTATACAACTTCGCTTTTTTTTTTTAAATATCCACCACAAATACAAATTAAAAAAAATTTTTTTTCCCTTTACTGATTTTAGAGAGAGAGGAAGGAAGAAGGAGAGAGAGAGAGAAACTTCAGTGTGAGAGAGACACACAGAGTGGTTGCCACCCACACAACCCTTGGGGTTGGGGACAAACTGCAACCAAGATACATGCCCTTAGCAGGAACCGAACCTGGGTCTCTCTGGTCCGCTGAGCCAAACAGGCCAGGGCATACAACTTCACTTTTAATAGATTGCTCTAAAAAAGGTTTTTTCACCTCAGCACTTCTGACATTGGGACTAGACAACTGTTCGTTATGTTGGAAGATGTTCAGCAGCAGCTCTGGCCTCTGGATGCTCATTGTATACCAGCGCATCCCACCTCCTCTTGCTTGAGACGGCCAGAAATGTCTCCAGACCCTGCCAAATCCTCTGGGGGTCAAAGTCACCCTCGTGGTGGGGGTGGGGGGCACTGTAGCTGCTCTAAAAGACTGGGTTCCAGGAAGATAAAACAGTTCATCTTCCTAGAAGATGCAAAGACTCCAAGGGTGAATATTAGCTTTCCTTTGGCCTTTTCCTAATATTCTAATATCTTCACCTTCATTACTATTAAAAGAACTACTGAAACATAACTAATAAATATATATAAAGCATATTTAATTTGGAAGGTTCAATTACACATACAAGAAGTAACATTTTCAGAATTTTCCTGATAAATCTATAAAAGGGAATCACAGAACCCTGGCCAGTTTGGCTCAGCGGAGCGTCGGCCTCGGACCAAAGTGTCTCAGGTTCGATTCCGGTCAAGGGCATGTACCTCAGTTGCAGTTCGGTCCCTGGCCCTGGTCGAGTCATGCAGAAGGCAGTCAATCAATGTGTCTTTCTCTCACATCAATGTTTCTCTCTCTTTCCCCCTCCCTCCTTCCCTTCTACTCTGTCAGAAAATCAATGGGAAAATATCCTCGGGTGAGGATTACAAATAAAAAAGGGAATCACAAAAAATGATCCTATGGCAACTATAAAAGTTGTAATGGAAGCACAACAACACATGTTAAGAAGGAACCCAGTACTTTACAAGTTTCCAGATACACAGGATGACTGTAGGGGAAACACTGTTACAATCGTAAGTAACAGCAACATTCTCAGAATAGAGAATCTGATATATAAAACACTGTGATAAGCTAGCAATATCTATCAAAACAACCTCTGACCCAATAATTTTATTTCTTGGAATTTATCCTATAAATACATTCAGTCACTTATGAAAGAACATAAGTCGCCCTGGCCATTTTGGCTCAGCGGTTAGAGCATCAGCCCGCGGACCAGAGAGGCCCGGGTTCGGTTCCTGCTAAGGGCACGTACCTCGGTTGCGGTTTGTCCCTGGCCCCGGTTGGAGTTGTGTGGGTGGTGACTACTCGATGTGTCTCTCTCACATCGATGTTTCTCTCTCTCTCTTCCTCCTTCTCTCCCTCCCACTCTATATCTCAAGATAAAGTACAAAAATGTCCTCAGGTGAGGATAAAAAAAGAAAGAAAGAACATAAGTCAAAGTTAGTCATAGGTAGCAGAGTGTGGTGACTGAGTGTACACCCTGAAGCCAAATACTGATTTCTAAGTACCCCTTTACATTAAAGGAATCGGGGCTGATTCCAGGGCTAAGAAAGTACAAGGGAACATCTAGTTGTACCAGAAAGTAAGAAAGTTAACAAAAATGATAGGAGCATGTCAAAAGAACACAGGAAGCAACTTAAAGGAGTTCTCTTTGGCCACGTCTGAGACAATTTGAGCATTAAAATAAATAGTAAAACCCGGTGGTGTGGCTCAGTGGATAGAGCATTGTCCCATGGACTGAGAGGTTCTGGTTTGATTCCCGGTCAGGGTACATGCCTGGGTTGCGGGCTCGATCCCCAGTAGGGGGCGTGCAGGAGGCAGCCGATTGCTGTTTCTCACATGGATGTTTCTATCTCTCTCCCCCTAAAAAAATCAATAAAAACATATTTAAAATAAATAAACAGTAGAAATGGATTAGATTATAACACACTGAATAAAATAAGATTCTAAGAATCCATACTGATACAAATGAATAAACCAGGAGGGAAGAAAGGGAATTAGAAAAATCACCATTTGACAATAATCATAGTAATAACTGATTCAACCGAATCATGAGGAAACAACATACCGCAATTAAGAAATATTCTACAAAATTACTGGCCTGTACTCTTCAAAAGAATCAAGGTCACAGAGACAAAGAACAGAGGAGCACTCCAGATTAACTGAGTAAAGAGAAGTGACAACTGAGTGCACCGTGTTAGCTTATATTGGGTTCTAGTCCAGAAAAAAACCTTTTTTTTTTGGCTCTAAAGGACATTGGTTGGACAATTGGTAAAATCTGAATAAGGTCTGAAGATTAGACAACAGCATTATTACAATGTTAGTTTCCGGAGCCTGATCATTATAAACAATTAGATGTTTACACCTTAGATGGGAGCCTGTCTGAATAACGTGCGGCGTAACCAGTCTACTATTTTCCACCTAGTAATATCTGTATGTGTCTGAGGCATGGCAAATAGATACATAGTTTTTAAAAGAAATAATGTCCTTCCTCTAAAAAGCATAATATATCTTCCAGTATAGAATGCTGGTTATTACCCCTCAAAAATTCCATGGAAATAAATTGCCTCCACACCGCTGGATTAATTACAAGTGTGTCAGGTCTGTGGCAAGGAGCCCGATCACTCACACAGTGCTAAAGTGGCCTGATCACCAACCCTGGTATCTGATCGATGATGGCCACCACCCATCAGACCAAAACATGAAAGCTTAAGACTTCACAACATCACACATACAACTTTTCTACTAAAGCTAAAATTATTTCACACTCTGAATGCTCCCAGTAAAGTGCAATTGTCTTACAGTCTGCAAATGTGTATAGTACAATCTCCTTTTACAAAAGGTGAAATCAATACAAACCATCCAGTTATTTAAAAATACCAAGACAGCCCAGCTGGTGTGGCTCAGTGGTTGAGCGTCAACCCATGCACCAAGAGGTCACCAGTTCGATTCCCGGTCAGGGCACATGCCCAGGTTGTGGGCCCAATCCCCAGTGGGGGGCATGCAGGAGGCAGCCAATCGATGTTCTCTCTCATCAATGTTTCTATCTCTCTCTCCCTCTCCCTTCCTCTCTCTCTAAAATCAATAAAGAAAAAAAATTAAAATAAATAAATAAATAAATAATAAAAACACCAAGACAGCCCTGGCTGGTTTGGCTCAGCAGTTAGAGCATCGCCCTGCGGACCAATGAGTCGCGGGTTTGATACCTGTCAAGGGCACGTACTTCGGTTGTGGTTCATCCCCGGCCCTGGTTGGGTTGTGCAGGAGGAAACCAGTCAATGTGTCTCTCTCACATCAATGTCTCTCTCTCTCCCTCTCTCTCTCTCTCTCTCTCTCTCTCTCTCTCTTCCCCTCCCTCCCACTCTATCTGATGATAAACAGAAAAATATCCTTGGGTGAGAATTAAAACAAAAAACAATAAAACCAAGACAGCATACATCCATATAAGTATTAAGTCCCAGCCATTCTTATTGTTGAAGACTTTCTTCAGTTCACAAATAAAGTAAAAAATAGAGTTAATCTTACATGGCAACTCCAGGCCGGGATGGACAGTAGCATTTTTGACCATTGGGGGAGAGTGACGACCATCATCCATGTCCAGCTCTGTACACTGAGCCTCTCCATGGATTACAGCTAAACCCAGACGGAGTCTCTCAGCATATGACTGGGCCCTACGAGAAAGACAAGGGGAAATGGTAAAATTCATGGGAAGAAAACTCAAACATCACGATTCCATCATTTTATTAATCATAAAATGAAAATACCATTCAACCTCTTAGGGGCACAGAAAGGAATTATTTATACAAAACAGAATGTGGGACCCAGGCCAGAACGTAAATGCCTGTGAGGCATTTGAGTTGACATGTGGGCTAGTATCTGATTCTAGGTAATTTTGGTTCTGCCCTTTGTCCAGTATTCTAACACTGAACTTCTGAAGAAAGAACTTTGTTGAAAAAGGTCTCTTAAAAACCACTGCCTGGCCTAGCCAGTGTGGCTGAGCGTCGACCCATGCACCAAGAGGTGGCCAGTTCAATTCCTGGTCAGGGCACATGTCCAGGTTGTGAGCCCAATCCCCAGTGGGAGGCATGCAGGAGGCGGCCAACCGATGTTCTCTCTCATCAATGTTTCTATCTCTCTCTAAAATCAATACAGAAATTTAAAAAAAACCATTGCCACCCTGGCCGGTTTGGCTCAACGGTTAGAGTGTTGGCCCGCGGACCAGAGAGAACCGGGTTTGGTTCCTGCTAAGGCCATGTACCTCGTTTGCAGTTTGTCCCTGGCCCTGGTTGGGGTCGTGTGGGTGGCGACCACTTGATATGTCTCTCTCACATCGATGTTTCTCTCTCTCTCTTCCTCCCTCTCTCCCTCCCGCTCTATCTGAAGATAAATGCAAAAATATCCTCGGGTGAGGATAAAAAACAAACAAACAAAGAAAAACAAAACCACTGCCTGGAAGTGCTCATAGCCCTTCTGTATCCCTCTTCCTGAGAACTTGAAGGAAGAAAAACTTCCTCTCCAAAGATGTGGGGAGAGCTCAGGCCAAGGAGCTTTCAGAGGCCACATTATGACAGACCCTGGACACTACCACAGCTCACTCTGACTTTAGAAAGCACCTGCAAGGGACTTTTCTAAGTGTCTGGATTATTTACCTTTTTGCAGCATCAGGAGACTTAGCTACAATGACTGCATTTCTGTAATTTGGAATCTAGATTTGGAGGAAAAATAAGAAAATACTGAAAAATTATAGCTGGATGCTAGTATCACATTTTTTCCTCTCATAACAATGATCCAAACTAGCAATCATATATGCTAGGACTTCATTCACACATTTTAGAATTTTAACACTTATCAATTAACATCATTGCAAAAGCACTGTTATATCAAGAAGGTAAGAAGTAATTCATTCTTAAAACCTTCATTTAAGAAAACATAAGCAAATTGCTAAAGCTACTTAGAAGGAAACGCATTTTTATTGTCTCTGAAATATATGGCCCTCCATGCCTAACCGCTGGCCCTATCTGGCTGCCTCAGGCATCAAGACCTAAGGGAAAGATCATCTGATGTGCCTTTCATTTCAATGTTGAAATCTGACACGAGAGAGAAACCATATAGGGTTTCTTTGGAGGACAGGGGGTGTCTGCTGGTGGCTCCTCACTTCTTCCTGGATATACTGAAGCAGGAAAGGTGAGGCTCTAAGGTTGTCCACCGGAAAGCTGAAAAAGCCTTGAATTTCCTTTTGATGAAGATCCATAGTGATAATGTGAGTTAAACCTGAAATTTTAAAACAAAAAATTACAAGTTCACCCCTGCACGTTAATGACTCCAAGGGACACAAACTAGATGCCCCGTTTCCTAACAAAGACTGAAGGCCAGGGGTACTGTTAACAAGCACATTAGTTAGAGACTTTACCTCCAACTTTAACAAAACTTAACGAACTAAAGAACGAGCCCGGCCTAAGGTAAAGGAGCCTCTAACCTTCCACACGGACAAAGACCTGAAGCTGAGAAGAGTGCTCTCTCTGTTATTATTATTAGCTTGGTCCTCAAAATCGAGAAAAGTAAATTCAGGTAGAAACAGAAATATGAAGATGGAATTAATAAATACTGCAGCAAAATTTGATGTAAAAAAATAGTAAGGCCTTGATTAAAGAATTTAGGAAGAAATGTTAAAAGACTGTGGCTAAGGCAGAAGGAATAAGAAAGGAAAACCAAAGTAATGTACATAAAAGAAAAAGAATGCCATATAATACAAACATGAGATACTAAAAGTTTGGAATAATTGGTATCTGTCATAAAAGAATGGGTCATGAAATAGTCTCACAGAAAAACAATGAAGACAGACTGATGCAATCAATAGGGCTAAACAAAAAGAGATGTATGTTTCTGGGGACTCAAATATGTTAGAGTTTTAAATAAATATCGGGTAAGTAAAGTTCCAGTAACTGTGAAGTGTTATTACATTTGATTCAGAGGCCAGCAAGTATGCCACCACTACGAAAACACAGAATAAAAGCAATGAAAATGAGCTGCCACACAGAAAGACAGTCAGGACGGGAACAAAAGAGTGTATAAGCTAAAGAAGTAGGAAAAGAAAAATCCAGTTTTAATATTATGTACCTAAATAGAATTTAACTAACAAAGGCAAATACACAAATCTAGACCTGAAGCTCAAAAGATCACACACAAGTGCCAAGGCTGCCAGCTAAAATGTAATGATGATAAGATGAAATGTAAAGAAGTAGACGGAACGATGACAAAGGCCAAGGTTAGAGAAGAGTAAAAACAGGGGCACAGATAATGTCACTCCAAAGTAAGACAAAGACAGCAGAAAAGGGTAAGAATGTATACCTAAGCTCACCTACCCCTAACCAGCACGATGCAAAAGGAAACAAGAAAAAGTCATTAGTGAACAACACTCTGAGAACTAGGTGCCCAACCAGACCACTGAAGTATGGCCTAATCTCAGGTAGGGAAGAGTCCTGACTGCGTGGGCCCCAGGTCTCGGTCCACACTCACCCGCTTTCGCCAGCATAGACGCCAGGAGCTTGCACACAATGGACCCCCTCTTCCTCATCTTGCTTTGCTTGCTGTAGGGGAAATAAGGGATGACTCCGATGATATTCCTGGCACAGGCTGTCTTCAGTGCGTAAGCCATGATCAGTAACTCCATCACAGCTGTATTCACATCTCTGAAACAGGGACAGTTTGTATTTGGGGATTAATTTCATTTATTAGCCCCTAGAAAAGATCTCAACTACAGCAATTTATTTTTTCTTTATTAATTTTAGAGAGAGAGGAAGGGAGAGGCAGATAGAAACATCGATGAGAGAGAACATTGACTGGCTGCCTCCTGCATGCTCCCCACTAGGGATTGGGCCCACAACCTGGGCATGTGTCCTGACCGGGAATCGAACTGGCGACCTCCTGGTGCATGGATCGATGCTCAACCACTGAGCCACACTGGCCGGGCTCAACTACAGCAATTTAACATCAGCTGCCAAAATGGGTGTTACAGGCCTTTTATCACCACACTAGCTCACGCTGGCACCTCAGGAGTACACAGGAAAGTGTATTCACTCTTCCTTTCAGCTGTGTAACTCGGCTTTCATCCGTGGTTACCTAAATCCACAGCGTGGTTGTCCACTCTCACCTCTGCCTGGATCTTCTGTCAGTGACACAGTCACTGCAGTGGCATGAGGCAGACTTCCACGCTGGTGACAGAGTGAACCAGCACCTTCTGGTGCCTCCCGGAGATGCAGACTCAGGGAGCAGGCCAGCCCCTGGTTTCCTGTGAGCGCCAAGGGAAGCCCACCTGCCCTTCTAGTTAGCTGTTTATCAAAGCTGAATGAGTTTCACAATTTCTTTTATGCATTTGAAATTAAGAAGGGAAGATTACCAGAAAGGATTTGGTATCTTTCTTCTTTTGGGAGTGAAGGGTAGGGTAGGAAATGGGGAGGGTCTTGGAACTTAATTTCCAAAAATTGCCCCATCCCTCTTTCTTTGAGATATACAGATTCCTATCAAAGATCACCCAGATAAACACAGAAGGAAATATGAATCTGAAAGATATTCAAAGAAAAGGCCATTCCCAATGTTAAGGAATGAGAATTGCTACCCTTGGCCAAGGCTGATGAAGCCTAAGGTGGGCTCTGCCCTTAAGAAAGACACCCCTCTTCTGTGTCAGGAGTGTACCTCCCTGGCCTTCCCCCCAGACAAATATGACCCTTTCCAGTTATCACTTCTTTTCTCTGAAGTAAATGGGAGCATTTTTCTCCCTCATGCTATTGACGTAAGAAACGTCCAAACCTGCAGAGAATTTTTAAAGTTTATTTGAGCCAATCTGACGACAGTTGCCGGGAAGTAAGATCTCAGATGCTCTGAAGGATAACGGTTTTGCAGCTTCTTTTGTGCATTTGGAACTGAGCAGGGAAGGAAGGAAGATGGCAAGGGGGTGGGCGACAGCAAGGCGGGCATCGGATTACAGGACAGTAACTAGACCATGAGGGTGGTTTCGGCCTAGAGAGGTACTACTTCTGGCATCTCCAAGGTGGTGTGTTAACCTAGATGCACAAGAACAATGGACAGGACTGGCTTAAAAATTTCACCAAAGAGAGCCCTGGCCGGTTTGGCTCAGTGGTGAGAGTGTTGGCCCGCAGACCAAAGAGTTGCAGGTTCGATACCAGTAAAGGGCATGTACTTGGGTTGTGGTTCAGTCCTCAGCCCTGGTTGGGTCGTTAGGGAGGCAAATAGTTAATGTGTCTCTCTCACATCAATGCTTCTCTCTCTCTCTCTCTCTCTCTCTCTCTCTCTCTCTCTCTCTCCCCCTCCCTCCCTCCTTCCCTCCCACTCTGTCTGAAAATAAATGGAAAAATATCCTCAGGTGAAGATTAAAAAAAAAAGAAAGACAGAGAAGAATATTAAAAAAAAAAAAAAAAATTCAGCCCTGCCAGTGTGGCTCAGTGGTTGAGCGTCAACCTTGCACCAAGAGGTCGCTGGTTCAATTCCCGGTCAGGGCACATGCCCAGGTTATGGGTCCAATCCCCAGTGGGGGGCATGCAGGAGGCGGCCAATCGATGTCTCTCATCGATGTTTCTCTCTCTTCCCCTCTCCCTTCCTCTCTCTCTAAAGATCAATACAGCAAAAAAAATCTTTTAAAAAAAAATTTACTAAAGAAGCTATAGAGGGCGTTACTACCCACCATGACCTGCTCAGTTAGGAATTTATTATTTATTATAGCACCCCTTTTTTGTCCACAATACTCTCAAAGTAATAATATCCCAAATCAGGCACCAAAAGGTCAGAGGACACACGATCTTTTGTTATATCGGGATAAAATATTTATTGAACACTCAAGGTACTAAGGAATTCATAACACTTGGTCAATTTTAGTTCATTCATCCATTCAACAAATATTTATGAAGCAACTTGAGTCAAACACTGTATTAGGTGGGGGAATGCCAGAAACCACACTGGATCACTCTGGTGGTAATCATTTGTCCCAAGAAGGAGCACAACTAACTCACCTAAGAATGTTCTCCCCCCCCGGCCACGTGTCTCAGTGGGTTGGCGTGTCGTCCCGTACACCAAAAAGGTTTTGGGTTCGATTCCCGGTCAGGGCGTGTATGGAAGGCAACTGATAGATATTTCTCTCTCACATCGATGTTTCCCTCTCTCCCTCCCTTCTACTCTCTCTAAAATCAATGAACATATCCTCAGGTGAGAATTAAAAAAAAAAAGAATGTGCCCGCCAGTGTGGCTCAATGGATTGAGCGTTGTCCCATGGACTGAGAGGTCCCGGTTCGATTCCCGGTCAGGGCACATGCCCGGGTTGCAGGCTCGATCCCCAGTAGGGGGGTGTACAGGAGGTAGCCCAATTGATGTTTCTCTCTCACACTGATGTTTCCCTCACTCTAAAATCAATAAACATATCCTCAGGTGAGGATGAAAAAAAAAAGAATGTTCCCCTTCCCAAATTCTTGTACACTTATTCCCTTCCCTTCCCACGCAGGTCACCTAAACTGACACCCTGCGGGCTCTGAATGTTAAGCTGGAAGCCTGCTTAGCATTTACAGAGCAGCATGTAAATAACTCAGGAGTCCATATCTAGACTAAGCACAAGGTGTCATATATATTAGAGCAAAAGTCCTCTTCCATACACAGACTGCTTGGCAACGTAGAAATAAAGTCCGAACTCTCAACCTGCACTAGCGCGAGACCGTGCGGCACTGGAAAAGCTCCACTGGACGTGGTTGCTTACCAGACCCTGGCACCACCGAGACGCTCAGAGCTGAAGTTAATGTGACCGAGTCTGGAGACTGACTCGCTGTCTAGGTAGTGGGTTCTAGCTGGCTCTGTGACAGCAGGTGTAATATACAACTATATGATACAATGAGGTGTGGACAGCACGCCACACTGGAGGCCCAGCTGGTAAGATATCATGCAATAAAAAGAACAATTTCAGAGTAACTTTCCTTCCATTAATCACTGATTTCTCCCATGAGGTTTTCATTTTCCATTTTTTCCTCCTCTTCCTAAAGACCTATGCAGAGAAATTCAACATCCTCCAGCCCAAGGCTAGACAATCAAATTGGATACCAGGCAGTCTGGGCTGGCAGGGTGAAGGAAAATTGGCTGGCAGCCCCTACTTTATCTGTTCCCTAAGACTGTTCCAGTACATCCTGGCTAATTCTTGTAGTCTTTGTATCTAAGTAGGTCACCTTAATTATTCAAAAACTAACCATCTTTCTTTTCCCTAAGAGAATCACATCCTATTTTAAACTTGGCTTTTTTCGATGGGCAAAAAGGAATGTGAGGTGAGGAAACAGACATGATTCACACACATCAATTAAACTGCCTAGATGGCCACTGGACCAACACCACATGTTAACGAGATGCGGTAATGGGGTAGGATTTACCCTGCCCCCACCTCCAACAATTAATCATCTTTTAGGGAGTCTTACATCATGTCAGAACTGGTAACATAAACGTGACAATCGTCCTTCAGAAACACTCTGCACACTTCACATCTCCTCCAAGGCTCCGGGAGTGCACTGTGCACTGTAACTCACCACGAGGCACAGCTTTGGTCCTCCCCCTATTTCTGGCACAGAGTTCCTAAAACCCCTGGAATTTCCTACGTGATGAAAGCAATAAAGATGCTTTGCATGTTAATGAGGTGACTCTGGACTGCACGGATGGACGAAGGCTGGCTGCCAGGAAGACACACGTGATTAGGGGGTTGGAACTTTCAGCCCCACCTACCTGGCCTCTGGGGAGAGGCAAGGGGCTGGAGGCTGACTCAGTAATCACCCATGGCCAGGGATTTAATCAACTGTGCCTGTGTAATGACCTCCGTACAAACCCCAAAGGAGGGAGTTTGAAGAGCTTCGGGCTGGCGAACACATGGAGATGTGGGGTGAGCGGTGCCCTCACAGGGCATGGAAGTGCCACACCCTTCCCACAGGCCTTGTCCTGTGCATCTCTGCCATTGGGATGTTCCTGAGTTATATCTGTGAGACACTCTAGCAAATTAACTGAACCCAAAGAGAGGGTCATTGGAACCTCCAATCAGTCACTGGGTTGGAGGGTCAGAAGCAAGGTGGCTACGTGTATTAAGTATTTATACTGAGCATTCTTTGTCACCACACTATCAAAACCAAGAATCATATAAAGGGCAACTCTCACTGCAAAGGAGCCTAACAACACAGTGTTTTGAGATCACAAGAGGACAGTGTTATCAACAGTGAACGCCACTGTGCCACGCCAGGAAACTGAACTTCTGTTGGACTGTCAGAGGAAATCTGAACTAGAACCAGGAGTTTCAAAGTACATACAGAAACCCCAAAGGTCTTTTCAATTTCAGATGAGATGTAGTGGGAAAGAAAGTGACATCAAGTATTAGGGACTCACTGAGGTCTAAGAACCGAACAGGGGAACACAATTATTTTATGAAGAGGGAAATGCACAAAACTTGTATAGTATTCAATAATTCACCCCACAAGGGTGTGAGGGACTAGATATGCTGGTGACATAGGTCAAAATTCACTTATTTATTAAACAAGTGTTTTGAGTGCTGGAGACGTAGCAAACAAAATTGGCTATTGCTACTATTTTATCTCTTTTCTAATTCCTAAACTCATAGTAAAAGTAAAGAGGAAAGAATACTCAATAACCTCAGGAAAATGTGCTATAAAAATACTTGGCCCTGGCCAATGGGGCTTGTTGGTTGGGCATCGTCCCGTGCACCAAAAGGTTGTCGGTTCAATTTCCAGACAGGGCACATGCCAAGGTTTCGGGCTCGATCCCTAGTAGGGGCATGCAAGAGGTAGCCGATCAGTGTTTCTCTCTCACATTGATATTTCTCTCTCTCCCTTTCCCTTCCTCTCTCTAAAACCAATAAAAACATATTTTTAAAAAATCATCAGGGTAGAGAAAAGACACTTTACTGAGCAACACCACCTTTGGGCTTAGACCTCCGTATTTCCTGGAGGATCGGTGACAAAGCTGGCCTGTCTATGGCTATGGTGACCACGGTTCTGTTCTTCTCCACCCCTCAATAACCTGGTCAAGGGCTCTCAGTAGTCTAAGGCAAGGACCTCGGGTCACATGCAGCTCTTGCCCATGCCCTAGGAGCTCAAGAATTTGGAGGGAAAAAGAGAAGACGTTGCAACCTTACTATTTACAACCAACAAAGCCCAGTCAAGCACAGGAGGCCAGGGAGCAGTTCGTGGAGTGTCAAAGCTCCCTTATTACATACATTTACTCCTGGGCAAACCCCTCAGGTCTTCCTCGCATTTTTTTTTTTAATTTTTCTAAGAGTTTATTTGAACTAAACTGATGACATGCCAGGAACAAGATGTCAAATGCTTCCTTCATTTCTAAGATGCAATGTTAAACAAAACCACTGGGCAAAAAGACTGCCATCACCAGGAGGCAAACAATACAAAACCAAAATTATTGGAGAAGATATACATTAGTATATCCTCAATGGGCAATAAGAGTATCTCTCAATACTGCAAATATTATCAATGGCTATCAACACAGCCACATCTATCAATACTACAAATGCATGGATCCTTCCACCCAGCAATTCTATTTCTCGGAATCTTCCTACAGATGTACCTGAAACACAGGTACATCTAGGATGTTCCGCTGCAGTACTATTGTGTTGCACAGAATTAGAAACAATCAGATATGTGCCTGGTGGAATACATTTTGGTACATCTATGTAACACATTATGAAGCAGCAAAAAGACAAGAAGAGAACACAACTTTGGTATTCCTTCCAAAAATACACAACAAGCCCTGGACGGTTTGGCTCAGTGATTAAAGATTCGGCCCTCAGACCAAAGAGTCTCGGGTTTGATTCCAGTCAAGGGCACATACCTCGGTTGTGGTTTGGTCCCCGGCCCTGGTTAGGGTTGTGCGGGAGGCAACCAATCTATGTGTCTCTCTCACATCAATGTTTCTCTCTCTCTCTCTCTCTCTCTCCCTCCCTCGCACTCTACCTCAAAATCAATGGAAAAATATCCTCAGGTGAGGATTCAAAATATATATATATATACATAATGTGAATCCCATCATCATCGTGAAAAGTAATATAAACCAAGCCACTTCAAAATGGAGTCGGAGCTGCCAACCCAGAGGAATGCCTTGAATCTCTTACTCCTCAAACCTTTGGAATGTTTGAATTGGGCAAAATAACCTTTGGACAGGGCCAAAGCAACACTGTGTCCCAAATAATTGTCTGCAGAACTAACAGGAAAGCAGACATTCTGACTACTGGACTGAAAATCAGAAACATTCTTTAGCATCAGCACCACCATGTACAGCTAAAGAATAACGTAGCTTATTTACACCTGCAGAAATGCCTTCCTTGACTTATTAACACCAATAGAAAATCCCTTCCTTCTATTCATGTAATTATTCCCTTTTCCTTTCCTCATAAATACCCCTTGCCTTTACCTCCTAATCAAAACACAGTTTGGGCCCTGGCCGGTTTGGCTCAGCGGTTGGAGCGTCGGCCTGCAGTCCAGAGAGACCCAGGTTCGGTTCCCGCTAGGGGCACGTACCTCGGTTGCAATTTGTCCCCGGCCCTGGCTGGTCGTGCGGGAGGCAACCACTCGATGTGTCCCTTTCACGTCGATGTTTCTCTCTCTCTCTCTCCCTCTTCCTCTCTCTCTCTCCCACTCTATCTGAACAAAAAATTGAAAAATGTCCTCGGGTGAGGATTAAAAAAAAACAGTTTGGGCCCTGGCCGGTTTGGCTCAGCGGTTAGAGCGTCGGCTTGTGGTCCAGAGAGACCCGGGTTCGGTTCCCGCTAAGGGCATGTACTTTGGTTGCAGTTTGTCCCTGGCCCTGGTTGGTCGTGCGGGTGGCAGCCACTCGATGTGTCACTTTCACATCGATGTTTCTCTCTCTCTCTCTTCCTCTCTCTCCCTCCCACTCTACCTGAACAAAAAAATGAAAAAAATGTCCTCGGGTGAGGATAAAAAAACAAACAAAAAACAACAAACAACACAGTCTGGGTTCCTGCCTGAATCAGTGCTTCCCAAATACCTGTTATGCTTTTGGATCTCCAATAAATGCTTGTTGACTCTCACTTTGGCCTTTTTATTTTTAAGGTAATATAATAAAACATCTGACAAATTTAAATTAATGAGTATTCGACAAAATAAACTGGCTAAAGTGTCAAAGTCTTCAACAGCATCGACGTTTTGAAAGACTGAGGAATTGTTACAGACGGAAGGAGACTGAAGAGGCAGGACAACGACACGCTCCTGGCTCCCTGTGCCAGGAAGCCCATTAGTGGGACAGCAGACAAAATGGGAATGGGTGGGTCTGAGGATCCGATGGAGGTCACAAATGCCCATTCTGAGACTGTGCTGTGGTTGTAGAAGAGAAAGCCCTCGTTTGTAGGAATCACACAATAAAGTATCTGGGGTGGTGAGGCATCAAGTTGGCAACTACTCTCAAATGGTTTCACCATACCTACAAATTTTCTGAAAGTTTGTGATTGTTTCATAATAAGAAAGTTTAAAAGATGGAATAGTTTTTTATGTGCTAATAGAGTATATGGCTTTATTTTTAAAAGTTCAGCACAGAGTATGTTAGACTCCTTTTTAAAAAATAGTTTATTGATATCTAGAGAGAGAGTAAAGGAGAAAGAGAAACATCGATGTGAGAGCAGAACCAATCGGTTGCCTCTCGCATGTCCCCTGCTGGCTATCGAGCCAGCAACCCAGGCATGTGCCCTTGACTGAGAATAGAACCAGCAACCACCTGGTACAGGGGACAATGCCCAACCCACGGAGCCACATAGGCCAGGGCCATATTAGACTCCTTTTAAGTAAAAATTAAGAAAAATACATAAGCCCTGGCTGGGTAGCTCAATTGGTTAGAGTGTCATCCCAGTATGCCAAGGTTGCGGGTTCGATTCCAGTCAAGGGCATGTACCTCAGTTGCGGTTCGTCTCCAGCCCTGGTCAGGGTCACGCAGGAGGCAATCAGTCGATGTGTCCCTCTCGCATCGATGTTTCTCTCTCTCCCCCTCTCTCCCACTCTATCTGAAGATAAATAGGAAAATATCCTCGGGTGAGGATTAAAAAAAAAACTGTATTAAAAAAAAAAAGAAGAATCAACCAATGAATGCATGAATAAGTAGAACAACAAATTGATGTTTCTCTCTCTCTCTCCCCTGTCGCTCTAAATCAATTTTTTAAAAAACTATAAAAAGTACATAAGCAACTGCTTAAATATGCAGTTTCTGAAAGAATACCTAAGCAATGGACAATAATTGCTGCCTGGGGTGGGGGGATGGGGTGGCTAGGGGCAGAGGGCAGAGGGACACATCTTTATATACTCTTTTGAAACTTGAACTATACAGATAAATTATAATTACTTGCATATTGATTTTGAGGATCACTTGAATTATGGAGCCTAAATTTGTATAAACATATAAAATACAGAGGAATAAACAACTATTTAAAGTAGTTATCTCAGAAGACTGGGGAATGAATGAGAGCTGGGAATTTTTATTTTCTGATATACATTTCTATAATGCCTGGCTTTTTAGTGAGGAACATTGCTTTTATAATCAGAAAAAAGATTATAAATAAAGCCCTTTAGTATCTACCAGTTGTCACTGCAGGGGAATTTTGTTATACTTGGGTTCAAATAACTCTCTCAGTGAGCACTGGTCCTCGGTCTCCTTCAGACATAGTCCCCTCAACGCCCTCAAAGGAGGTTATACAGTGGAACACTGGACACTACTGGCCACCGAGTGCATGCAGTTTCCTCACATCACGTAATTCTCAAAAGCTCCAGACAACAGCTGGGTGTCCAAGAATTCAATTCAATTCTGACACTACCTACTTGGAGAATAGCATTAGATCCCACAGGCTAAGGGCTCAGTCCAACCAGATGGCACCCCTTCCCCACTTCAGATAACAATGCCAAGTCTAGGCTGTTACCTGTGATTGTGGCTGACCTGCTATAAATCAGAGGTTCCCATGACCCCCTCCTCGGGTTATGAATGTGCTAGAATGGCTCTTAGAACTCAGGAAAAGTGTTTAAATGCAAACACATTTATAATTTAAAGAAAACAAAATTGTTGTTCAGGTGAAACGATAATGAATTATATCAAAGTAGTGCTTACTCTTACCTGGGTATTGTCTGTATAATGAAAATATCTTGGCCACGAACAGATTCTTTTATTTCAACTCTTGTTTCTAAAAAATAAAAACATCCTGTAGCTTTAAGAAAAGCACTTCATGATGCAATAATCAGGCAGCATCTGGAGGGAGTAAAGATGAATCTAAACCAGCACTTCACTTCACGCACCAAAATAAACCTTAGATCTCAGAATGACACGTAAATGTATTAAAAAAAAGTCAAGCAAAGGGGGAAATAAGCCGAAAATAGATGGGAAGACAAAGGTAACTAACAGGTCTACATAAAATCTCAGGGTCCAAAAAAGAAAATCCATCACCAAAAGAAAGGTAAGATATTCAGGCTCTGGCCAGTTTGGCTCAGCAGTTAGTGTCGGCCCGAGGACCAATGAGACCCGGGTTCATTTCCAGCTAAGGGCATGTGCCTCAGCTGTGGTTTGTCCCCAGCCCTGGTCGGGGTCTCGCGGGAGGCAACCTGTCAATGTGTCTCTCTTGCATCGATGTTTCTCTCGCTTTCTCTCTCTCTCTGTCTCTCTCTCTCTCTCCCTCCCTCCTAATCTGTCTAAAGATAATGGAAAAATGTCCTCAGGTGAGGATAAAAAAAAAAAAAGAAAGATAAGATACTCAGAGGGGAAAGTCTGCAGCAAATAAAAAGGCCAAAGGTTAACATCTTTATTATTCTTTCAACAACTGCTGAAGCCTCCTCTGTGCTAGGCCCCAAACTGGAGTCCCAAAGTGGAGGACCTGGACCAAGGGACAAGGACTGACCCAGAAAGACAACACAATGCCAAAGGCTGGCAAACTCCCAGGCCGACGTGCCAGGGAAAGACCAGCCGTGATAAAGGCAAAAGAATAAAGGGGCTGGAAACAATGGCCTCATTGCAAGCTGGAATGTGCACAGGGAGGGAGTATGGGAACATGCAAAGATGTGGGGACAGAGTGTGCCAAGCAGAGGGGCAGTCATCTGTCCACGGGGAAAGCAGAGTGGATGAGGAGCGACAGAGAAGGTCAGGGAGCCAGCAGGGGCCTGGCCATGCACGAGTCTGGATTTTATTTTACGTGTGATAGGAAAGCCACCACAGGATTCAAAGATGGCAGGGGAGGGGGAGCGGTGATCACTGACTACTATGTGAAGAAAACTGTGGCAGGACACGAGTGGCAGCAGGAAGGCCACTCCAGTTGTTTTGGAAGGAATCCAGATAAACAACAAACAGCAGGTGGGCCCAGAGCGGCAGCAGTGAAGGCAGTGAGCAGCGGCGGGACCTAAGACATATTCTGGAGTCAGCACACAAGATGTGCTGATGGACCGGTGGAAGAGAAGTCAAGTGAGGCGGGCAGAACCCAGATCCCAAGGGCTCCAGTGACTGCTGAGGAGACTGGACTCTAGCCTACAGGATTTTTTAAATCAAAACAATTCGCATTTTGGAAATATCCTAGTGGAGGTGCGTACAATGGACTAGAGAGGGTAAAGAGAGGTAGGAAGACCTGTTAGGGAGCTACTTCAACAGCCCCAGAGATAAGAAGGCCTATAACAGTGATGGAAGAATGGAGAACAAGGTCTTCCTTAAACCACCTTCTCTTCTTTGAGTGCTTCATTTCACGAGATCCCCAAATGTCATCAATATGAATTAAAATAGTTATTGCCAACTAGACCAGCTCACCAATCTGCCATCATCTTCGGGTTTTTAAATATTCGCACCTCCTGACTTGCACTGCAGTCACCAAGTAAAACGTTACTAAGTGTGGAAGTTGGATGAAGGCTATCTGGGGTTAATTATAACACACATGTAACTTACATGGATCCCAGAAACTTTCCATTAAACTATCATTCCCTCTGCCTTTTTAGATCCCCAATCATTACGTCTAAGCTACTCATACCATAGATAATTATGCCTCAGAAAGAGAAAAGGAAGCATAGAATCATGAATCCAGGCTTTCCACTTTGAAAAAAGAGTTCAAATCATCTGATACTAACTTGTCTTTGCAAAGACTAAGGGCACTATACCCGGAAGTATATGGCCTCTCCATAAGATTTACGACGCAGCATTCCTAGGACATGCCATCAGCAACATACCCTCAAAAATGATAATTTAATGATATTGAGTTCCCCATGGAAATCCAGAGGGCACAAAAACGGGTCACTAGCCCAGGCGAGAGTCTACAAGAGAACTGAGAGAAAAATTCAGAGGTGAGAAGAACAGAAAGAGAGTTCTTTTCATTAGTCACCACTACCTAGTACCAGATTGCTCCTGATGCTGCCGATGTCCCAATGAGACAGAGTAACAAGGCGTATCTCCCAACACAGCCAGATAAAGAAAAAACTTTCTCTATAGCTCTCCCTTTCTCGTTCCAAATGACAGGATATTTGCATTATCTTGGAAAAAGAATAAAGGAGTCAAGATTTAAAGGGAAGTACAGAATGATGTCTTATACCTCTAATATTAAAAAGAAAAATGTTTCTGTGTTAAACATGAGTAACATCTGCATTTTTAAAATTTATTTATTTATTTATTTTTGTTAATGCTCACCTGAGGATATTTTTCCATTGATTTTTACATAGAGTGGAAGGAGGGGAGGGAGAGGTAGAGAGCGAAACATCAATGTGAGAGAGACACACTGACTGGTTGCATGGCCCCCGACCGGGCTGGGGATGGAAACTGCAACCCAAGTACATGCTCTTGACTGGGAATTGAACCCACAACCCTTTGGTCCATGAGTCAATGCTCTAATGGCTAAGCAAAACCGGTCAGGGCAACATTTGCATTTTAAATACACACCAGCTAATTAAGCATAGTTTAGAGAACAGAGGATGTTTCAGAAATAATTTTGACTTTACCTCCATTGGTCTCTTGATATACCACAGACTTCCCCAATTCAGCACCAAGACGCCTATAGGAGAAAAATAAAAGGCAATTAAGAGTGCTCTTTCTAGAAACCTCCAGTTCATATGCATATGTTTAACAAAAAGACCAAAATAACCAGACTGGCATTCTTTGCCAAAAAACAATTTAGAAAGTTTAATTCATTAAGAACTAAAAACCTGTTGTCAGTCCACGAGCAGATTCAAGTGCTCACCAGTTTGTAATGCAAGGCTTTACTGGAACAAGCCCGCACAGAGTTTAATGTCTAGCTCACTGTTTCATGCACAATAATTATTCCCAAATGAGTACTTGGTTACTAGCAGTAATTCCAAAACTATACGCCAAAGGTCAATGCCTCATTTGTCAAAAGAATATAGACTTCAGTGTTATTAACCAAAATCAGAGTGGATCCTGCTTGGATCCTGATTAGAACAAAACAAGTGTAAAAAGCCCTTTTTGAGACAATCGGGGAAATATGAACAAGTGCTGTTACTAGATGACATTAAGGAATGCATGGTGGTATATTTTTTGTTGTTGTTTCAGTTATTGGTTAGCATTACTATTTTGAGTGAAGTGACATGATGTAAGGTTGGAATCTGTTTAAAAATACTCCAGCCAGGTATTCAATGGAATATTATTCAGCCTTAAAAAGGAATGAAATTGTTACATGCTACATGGATGAACCTTGAAGAAAGTATTATAAGTAAGACGAGTCAGACACAAAAAGACAAATACTGCATGATTCTGTTTACATGTGGTACCTAGAATAGGCAAATTCATAGACACAGAAAGCAGAACAGAGGTTACCAGGGGCTGGGAGAGGCGGGGATGGGAAATTAGTGTTTCATGGGAACAGCGTTTGTTTGGGATCAAGGTAAGTTCTGGAGATGGATGGTGGCGATGGTTGCACAGCATTGTGAATGTACCTAATGCCACTGAATTGTACATGTTAAATGGTAAATTTTGTTATGTATTATTTTACCATGAAATACTCCAGCCAAAAAAGACGAGGGACAGGTGGAGTAGATGAAAACAACACTAACAAGGTGTGGAAGCTGGATGAAGGATGCAGGGGGTTCACTGCAACACACATGTAATTTATACATATCCTGGGAATGTAATGCACCTAACTTTTTTATTCAAGTGCATAATTCAAAAAGTTTGAAAATCCCTGCTTGACATTTAGATCTGAAAGGAATCATGGAAATAAAATATCATAACCTCAGGGGTCAATCCAATTCAGTGATCCTCAAACTTTGCTTAGTGGTAAAACCCTTTTTTCAAATAAAATCTTACTGAGAAACTCAACATGTGAAACAGATAAGAGAAGCAATTACAAATATTTATTATTCACAGCAACGTAAAACCTTTCTGGACCAAGGCAGGGAAGAACTTAATATCAAAACAAAAAAGCAAAAGCCAGTGACGTTTTAAATGTGCCCTCCAGCCCTGGCGGGGTGGCTCAGTTGGTTGGAGTGTCCTCCCCTACACCAAAAGGTTTCGGGTTCAATCCCCAGTAGGGAGGCAACAGATCAATGTTTCTCTCTCACATTGATGTCTCTCTCTAGAATTAAAAACATATCCTCGGATGAGGATTAATAAAAGGAAAAAAATGTAGCCTCCAGCTTTCTTCTTTCTCTCAGCAAGGTTAATGTGGTAAATCTGGCCCAAAATAAACAAGCACAAACTTTATATTTAAAGTCAGTATTTTAGTTGGCCTCAAAAAGAAAGTTAAATAGTCAGGGTTAAAAATAGAAACAAGGTAGTAGATGGCAAAAGGATTGTTTTTTACACTCTTCTCATTTAAAATTCCAACTGAAAAGAAAATAAGAATTACTGAGAAAATAGGACTAAAGTTTCCCCTTTCCTCTACATTTCCATCTAAATATATAACCATGCCTTTGTCAACTCAGAAAAATTCAGAGGAACTGGAATATAAATTATTTAAAATGTGAAAACGACTTAAAACATTAAAGACAAGCTATTCATTTTATGTCATATATATGTGACAAATTAAAATATGTGTATTTTAATCCTCATCCAAGGCTATTTTTCTATTTATCTTCAGATAGAGTGGGAGGGAGAGGGAGGGACAGAAAGGGAGAAAGAAAGAGAAACATCCACATGAGAGGGACACATCAACTGGTTGACTCCTACACCACCCCAATCAGGGCCTGGGCGAACCACAACCGAGGTACATGCCCTTGGCCAGAATCGAACTCGCAAATCGAACCCACGACTCATTGGTCAGCGGGCTGACGCTCTACCGCTGAGCCAAACCGGCCAGGTATATGTCTTATGTTTGTAACCAGTTTATTTGGAGGGCTCATAAAGTTCTTCCTTTACATTAGGGCTCCAGGATTCCCCATAAGAGTTAACTAGAAAAGAGGCCATTCAGTAAGCAGGTATTTCAGAGGGCCACTATGAGCCTCTGCTCTGCGAATTGCTTTGTTCGTGCTCACAATATTCTTGCCCAGCAGATAGAATCATCCTTATTTTACAAATGAAGTTCAGAAAAATCAAGTGTCTTGCCCATTGCCACGGGGCTAGTGAGTGGCAAGTCTGGAAAGGCCTCTCAGAGCTGTCTCCAGGCCACTTGAGACCACAGGTGTCCTTGGGTTAAAAAGACATGTAAAGGCAAAGACTTCACTTCAAATGACTAATCCAACCTAGAGTTGACTTGCAAACCACAGTGAGCCCCACCATTTCTGCCACTCAGGGCCCTCCCCTACACCCTGGCCTCCTCGGCTGCACCGTGCGCCCAGGGAACCGTCCACCTGCCGCCTTCCTACTGCACCCGCCCCGTCGGGTCCCCCGTGTTATAACTACGTCCTGGCCCGTCTCATTGAGGAAGCTTAGGAATGGCGAGGACCAGATTCCTAGGTCAACTCCAACCGTGGGAAAGGGAGCTGACCCAGAGGCCCCCTCTCCAAGGCGCTCCCTCCGGGGGTTACAGAACCCTCACCACGGCCCTGGGCAGCGGCAGCAGGGTGACAAAGGAGGGAGAGCGGTCCAAGCAAGCGGGGTGGGGATGTGTTAAGTCATTAAGTCTGCAGAATTGGGGGGAGGGCGGGACGCCTTCGGTCACCTCCACGGGTTTGTCCACCCCCTCCCCTAGGTGCAGGGCTATGGGGCCAAGTCAGCCCTCGGCCTAGCGGAGGGCGTGGAGAGGGAGAGGCGCAAAGACGGCCTCTGGGCGGGGGTCCCTGGGGTCGCCCCCACCCTTACTCGGTGATGCGCTTGGCCAGCTCGGTGCAGGCGGCGGTGGAGTTGGCCGAGAAGACTCGGTAGCCGGTGCGGGCGGCGTTCATGGCCTGGCGTGCGGCGGGGCTGGTGCGCGGGGCGCGGAAAGCCGAGGACACGGACAGCGGGGGCAGCAGCAACAGCTTCTTGGGCATCGTCCGGCCCGAGGCGCGGTTACAGCCGGCCCGCGAGGGGCTGCAGCCGGGAGTGGGTCCGACTGAGGCGGCGGCGAGGCCGGGGGGCCCGGCTGGGGAAGGTGCCGAGAAGTCCGGCACAGGAGAGGAGAGGTCCGAGACCCTCACCCTCCTCGGTCCAGAAACCACAACCAGCCCTGGAGGAACCGGCTTCACTGCGACCGACCCGCAGCCTCGGGAGACCCAGTGGCGAGGCCACCGCCCACTCTGGGCATCCGAGATATCCGGGAGGCGCCAGCTAGAGCGCCCGCGGAGCCACCATCTCAGATGAGGGCGAGGCGGTGGACAACTCGAAAAGCCTGTTCTCTCTAGGGAAGCATCACGAATTCGTTGCGCCGCTTGATTTTGTCGTTCCACAGGAGCTCTTTTTCTGTCACGTTCTTGCGCTGTGTAGCCTGACCTGGTAGTGGTCCCAGCCCTTCCCAACCTTTCTGCCAGGACCCAAGATGTCGGCCTCCGAGGAGGCTGACGATCTAGCTCCGCGCCTCTATGGTAACACAGCGCGAGCTCTGCGAGGCGCATGCGTTCAGAGGGCCTGATTTTAAAAGTGGAGGGCGTGGTTACCTCCCGCTGGTTGCTTGCAGTACTGAAGTTCCGCAGAGGTGGTGTACTCCTGAGCCTGGTCTTTATTCCCCAGAATCCAACCTTGTGTCTGCGTGTGAGGCAAGGTTAACCCAACGACCCCAAGGCGCTCCTGACAGGCTTAGCTTGGCTTCCTTCTCCTTCTCCTTCTCCTTCTCCTCCTTCTTCCTTCTTCCTTCTTCTTCCTTCTTCCCTTTTTGCTTTGCCTTTAATCATGTCTTCTTTCTTTCACTTCCACATGCTCCGTCCCTCAAAGACCCGTTCACGAAGCATGTGTTCCACGAAGTTTTTTTAGATCACCTCAGCCATAGTAAACCCCTCCCTGCCCCCACCCCCGTCCCACCCTCTACCCCCAGACCGCTGGGCTGCACTATGTATATAGTTGCTTGTGTTTTTATCTATCTTTGTGAACCTCTGTCTTCCCAACTAGGATGTAAGCCCTCTTAGGGGCAAGATGGCTTATTACTTAGGGTTTCATATGTCAGTGCCTAGGGCGATGTTATGGGTTCCGAAGACACACAATTAGTAGCTTGTTGAATAAGGCCCAAGAAAAAAGTTAAGAGCAGGGAACCATTTGAGTCATTAGTTATCAGCTGTCTCAAGATTGGGGAGGGATTCTTCATTTTCTCAATTGTCCCCAAACTGCACTTCCTTCTCTATGCCCTCCATTAGTGAACTAACCATGAGGTTCCCAGTGCATCAATCCCAGGGGTCATCCTTTGCTCTTCTTCCCCTTCCTTAATACATTTATCTCTACATTAACATTTACTGAGCACCTGCTATTTGCCAGGTGTTTGGGATACTTTAATGGGAAAAAAAAAATCCTACTCTGAAGGGTACAATGTAGCAGGAAAAGAGAGATAAAAATAAACAAACAGCCCTGGCTGGTTTGGCTCAGCGGTTAGAGCGTTGGCCTGCTGCAGTCCAGAGAGACCAGGGTCTGGTTTCTGCAAACAGCACGTACCTCAGTTGCAGTTTGTCCCCAGCCCTGGTTGGTCGTGCAGAGGGTGGCCACTCGATGTGTCCCTTTCACATCGATGTTTCTCTCTCTCTCTCTTCCTCTCTCTCCCTCCCACTCTATCTGAACAAAAAATGGAAAAGTGTCCTTGGGTGAGGATAAAAAAAAAAATTAAATTAAAAATTGAAAATTAAAAAAAATAGCCCTGGCCAGTTTGGCTCAGCGGTTAGAGCGTCAGCCTGTGGACCGGAGAGTCTGGGGTTCAGTTCCCTCTGAGGGCACGTACCTCGGTTGCAGTTCGCCCCGGCTCCTGTTGGGATCATGTGGGTGGCGGCTGGTTGGTGTGTCTCTCTCACATCGATGTTTCTCTCTCTTCCTCCCTCTGTCCCTCCCGCTCTATCTGAAGATAAATGCAAAAATGTCCTCAGTAATAATAATAATAATAACAATAATAAAATAAACAAACATAATAAGTTAATTACATAGTATGTTAGAAGGTATATTAGGTTCCTATTGCTGCTGTGACAAATTACCACAAATGTAATAGCTTAAAACAACACAAATTTATGATCTTACAGTTCTGGAGGTCAGAAGTCCTAAAATCAAGGTATTGGCAGGGCTGCATTCAGGAGTTTCTGGGGGAGAATCCATTTCCTTGCCTTTTCCAATTTATAGAGGCCACTCACATTCCTTGGCTTATGGTCCCCTTCCTCCATCTTCAAAACCAGCCGCATAAATCTTCAAATATAAACCGGACAACAAAGAGGTCCGGGCTGCCTGTCACTACTTGAGCCAATGAAGCAGAGACAAAGTTGAATTGTATATGAGCGTTTATTTCCAATAATGCCAGCAGCATGGGAGAGCAGCAGGTCATCCTGTAAAATCTGTTCTAACCCCCCTTATTAGCCAGCTACTTATATAAGGGTAGGAAGACAAAGACTACGTGGGGAAGGGCAGGTAGGCAAAAAGGAAAAAAAATGGGTAAAATAATTACAGGCAAGGGGAAGGAATGTGGGCTGGGGGTTGCAAAGTATGGTTGCCAGTGCTTTGCCTCCAGGATTCCAATGTGTGATAACAAGGTTGTTAATCTTTCCATGATGTCAGGCAGTTCCCTTTAGTTCTCAGGTAAAAAGAATGGACAGCATTCCTGAGGTAAACCTCCAGGGCATACAACTCCCAGCCAGGTCAGAATGTGCTTTCTTTTTCTTTTTTTCTTTTATGTTAATCCTCACCTGAGGATATTTTTCCCATTGATTTTTAGAAAGAGTGGAAGAGAAGGAGAGAGGAGGGGAGAGAGAGAGAGAAACATTGATGTGAGAGAGACACATCGATTGGTTGCCTCCCACACATGCCCCAACCAGGGCTAGGATCATACCTGCCCTTGACCAGAAATCAAACCCACGACCCTCTGATGCACAAGCTGATGCTCTAAACACTGAGTAACACCAGCCAGGGCAAGAATGTGCTTTATTTAATCAGAACAAAGCAATCATGATTAACAGAGCCAGGATGATTAACATTTCTTACAATTATGGCATAACTATAACTAGTGCCCCACTATGACTAATTCCCTATTATTCTATTATTCCCTCCCTGCCCCTATCAAAATCTCTCTTTATCTCTGATCTTTGCTTCTGCTGTCACATCTTCACCCATTCTGACACTCCTGCCTCCCTCTTATAAGAACCCTTGTGACTACATTGGACCCACCTGGATAAACCAGCATAAGCTCCCCATCTTACTGGCCTTAACTTTATTACATCTGTGAAGTCCTGTTCATCATATAAGGTGATGTAGTCACAGGTTCTGGAGATTAGGATGTCAACGTCTTTGGGAGGGCTATTATTCTGCCTGCCACAGAAAGTGAAAGAAGAGGGATTCCAAAATGGCGGCAGAGTGAATGGAGGCTACACAGACCATCTCCCAGGACCAAACTGGAATTACAACTCAAATAAAGACAAATCGTTGGGAAAAAGCAACAGAAAAGCAGCTGGAGAGGACCCATATAACTAGGGACAGGAAAAAAGGACACTGAATCGAGCCTGGTAGGTCTGTGGAGGTGTGAGAGGGTGGGCTGGGAGCCCACAGACAGCATCAGTTTTAGCTGTGAGCATCTCCCTCGGGGTTAAAATCCCAAGCTGGCTCCACAGCGCAGAGGGCCAGAACAGAGCACTAAATTAGCTATAGCCACTCACCTTGGGCTCTGGGAAAGGGAGGGCAGACTGGACTGGAACTGTGTGGGGACACCCAGGATTTGGAAGGTGCTGGCAGATTTTGCTGAGTTATGGCCGCACAGGACAGTGGCCATCTTGCTTGGGGAGCTCCTTCCTGGAGCCCTAGGGAGAAGCAGCAGCCCCTCCCTTGGAGATTTAACCCCACCCAGCTGGGCCAGAGAAATGTAAATTGAGGCTCATTAACAACCCGCATCTGCCCCACCCTCTGGAAATCCTCTTATGCTGAACACCTGAGGGAGTTTTTCATTCAGCTGAGGGCTATAAACCATGGCTCATCAAGTAATGGAGACTAATAGCCTCCAGGCAAAAAGCTAGAGGATAACTGAAACTTTCCTGGGTTTGCAAATCTACCCAGGAAAGTAAGACTTGACAGTGGTGTTTAACGTGTGTCCTCCCACACTCATCCAAACGCAGTAGAGGGAGCCACAAACAGCAGAACACCAACACCCACAGGGAAAATTTTGCAGGCTCCAAAACCCACTGAGATAGCCAAAATGTTGAAACAAATAAACAAATCCCAAATGAAAGAACAAGAGAACTCTACTGAAGATGAGATAAATGAAATGCAGTTAAGCAAGTTATCAGAGGTAGAGGTCAGAGCCATGATCTTGAGGAAGTTCAATAGCATGAGTAAGGAGCTCAACACCATGAGTAAAGATACAGAAACTTTGAAAACCAACCAAGTGGAAATGAAGAATGACATAGCAGAAATAAAGAACACATTGGAAGGAATAACCAGCAGAGTAGAGGAAGCTGAGGTTTGGATCAGTGAATTAGAAGACAGGGTAGGAAAAAAATCAACAAATCAGAAAACTGAAAGGAAAAAACAATTAAAAAACAAGAAGACAGCTTAAGAGAACTGTGGGACAACTGGAAATGTAACAACATTCACATCACAGGAGTTCCAGAAGAAGAAGAAAATGAGCAAGGGTTAGAGAATATAGTTAAAGAAATAGTGACAGAAAACTTCCCTAACTTGGTGAAGGAAGAGGGCATTCAAGTTCAAGAAGCACAGAGAGCCCCAAGTAAGAAGAACCCAAACAGACCCACACCAAGACACATAATAATTAAAATGCCAAAAATTAAAGACAAAGAGAGAATCCTAAAGGCAGCAAGAGATAAGCAACAGGTTACCTACAAAGGAACCACCATAAGGCTATCAGCTGACTTCTCAACAGAAACACTATAGACCAGAAGGGAATGGCGTGAAGTAATCAAGGTAATGAAAAACAAGGATCTGAATCCAAGACTACTCAATCCAGCAAGACTATCATTCAAAAACAGAAGGTGAAATAAAGAGCTTCCCAGACAAAAAAAAAAAAAAAAAAAAAAAGGCTAAGGGAATAGATTAGCACCAAACCAGCACTGCAAGAAATGTTAAAAGGACTACTGTAATTAGCAGAAGAAATAGGAAGAAAAATATGACCACAATAAACAAAAATGGCAATAAATAAGTACATATCAATAATAACCTTAAATGTAAATGGATTAAATGCTCCAATGAAAAGACACAGAGTAGCTGAATGGATAAGTAAGCATGACTCATATATATATTGTTTACAGGAGACTCACCTCACAACAAAAGACTCACATAGGTTGAAAATGAAGGGATGGGAAAAAATTTTCCAAGCAAATGGAAAGGAAAAAATAGCTGGGGTAGCAATATTCATATCTGATCAAATAGATTTTAAAATGAAGGCCATAACTAGAGACAAAGAAGGCCACTACATAATATTGAAAGGATCTATCCAACAGGAAGATATAACCTTGGTAAACATATATACACCCAATATAGGAACACCAAAATATATTAAAAGTTTTCCGGAGGACTTCAAAGGAGAAATCGATAGCAATACAATCATAGCAGGGGACTTCAACACCCCGCTGACATCACTGGATAGATTCTCTAGACAAAAAATTAACAAGGAAACAGAGACTCTAAATGATGCACTAGATCAAATGGATTTAATAGATATCTACAGAGAATTACACCCCAAAACTGCAGAATTCACATTCTTCTCAAGTGCATGTGGGACATTCTCAAAGATAGACCACATATTAGCACACAAACTAAGTCTCTACAAATTCAAGAAGATTGAAATCATATCAAGCATCTTCTCAGATCACAATGGCATGAAACTAGAAATCAATTAGAAGAACATGCAAAGACATTTGAACACATGGAGGCTAAATAGAATGTTATTAAACAATGAATGGGTTACCAAAGAGATCAAGAAAGAAATTAAAAACTTCCTGGAAACCAATGAAAATGCACACACAACAACACAAAATCTATGGGATGCAGCAAAAGTAGTTCTGAGAGGGAAGTTCATAGCATTGCAGGCCTACCTCAAGAAACAAGAAAAATTTGTAATTGACTATCTAACCTCACAACTTAAAGAACTAGAAAGCAAACAAAAAGAAAACCCCAGAGCAAGTAGAAGGAAAGAAATAGTAAAGATCAGAGCAGAAATAAACGACATAGAGATAAAAAAAAAAAAAAAAAAAAAAAACAATTCAAAAGATCAATGAAACAAAGAGTTGGTTCTTTGAAAAGATAAACAAGATTGATGGCCCCTTAGCTAGACTCATCAAGAAACAAAGAGAAAGAACCCAAATACACAAAATCAGAAATGAAAGAGGAGAAGTAACAACTGACACCACAGAAATACAAAAGATCGTTAACAAATACTATGAAAAATTATACGGCAACAAATTGGACAATCTAAGCGAAATGAACAAATTTCTAGAAACATATAGTCTCCCAAAACTGAACCGGGAAGAGATAGAAAACTTGAACAGACCAATAACAACTAAGGAAATTGAAGATGTAATCAAGACTCTCCCAGCAGACCCGGACCACTTCACGGGGGAGTTTTACCGAACATTCAAAGAAGAACTAACACCCATTCTCCTCAAACTATTCCAAAAAATTCAAGAAGAAGGAAGACTTCCAAACTCGTTTGATGAGGCCTTGTGGTCTGGCTCCTACCTATGTCTTCACTTTCATCTGTTATATTCTTCCCTTTGGCTCCAACCTGATTGTCTTTCTTCCTGTCCTGCACTAGCCTCCCTTGCAGCTAGTATAGCATGTGACCACATTTGGCCAATAGAATGAGAACGGAAGTGATGTGTGCAACACCCAGGCCTCTCCTCCCCCTGGTCTTCAGCACTGCCAGGAACTGACAGCTGCTGGAACATTGCCTGTGGACCCAGAGATGGAGGCCATGTATTGAGGACAATAGAGTCAATTTACCACCTGGATCGCTGGCTGACCTCAGGAAGCAGAGCAGGTGACCTCTGCTCTGATACATATGGTAGACGAGCTTCCATCGTATTTAAAGCACTGTATGCTGGGGGCTTTCTCTTACAGCAGTTTAGCCTGTCCCCAACTGGTCCCCATTCGTTGGGTGATTATTTGTTTATCTTTTCACCGAGTGTTAGTTCCAAAAGGTGGGGACCAACCGTGCTTGTTTGTCCTTGCATCTCTGGACTAGACAGGTCGGGAGTGGCCAGCCCATCTCATTTTTAGGAGTCTCTGACAAGACATCACAAAACTTAAGATTGGAAGTACTCACTCTCACAAAGCCACACTGCCTAGGTTCCTACAAACTTCCCTTATTCCTCTACTGATAAGATAGGGAGGAAGGACTGTGAAAGATGAATTTGGGATATCCATTTGGGGGCCCATCTTGGTGCCCAGAACCAGCTATTGTCCCAGACTGGCTCAGGCATGGAGGGATGAAGCTGGGATTTGGGCACATAATGTCACCGCAAGGACCCTTGGGCTAGGCATTTAATCTCAGGCTGGGATCAAGGGCAGCAGAACCATGTTCTATTTTAATGTGATCCTTTCATAAGAAATAAACATTTGGATTACACTGTTGAAAGTTTCCCCCAGTTTATTATCTGTGTATAATAATATGTGTGGCACCAGGGTGGCCCCCAAAATAGACCTGGAAGAAGGTGTCCTAGCGTCTGTCCTGGTGCCTGGCGCAGTAGGTGCTCAGCACGTACTTGGGGCTCATTGAGTGATAATGGCTAATCACCATGGATTTCTTTTTTTTTAACTTTTATTTATTGATTTGAGAGAGAGAGAGAGAAACATTGATTTGTTGTTCTACTTATGCATTCATTGGTTGCTTCTTATACATACGTGCTCTTGGGGATCGAACCTGCGACCTCAGTGTATCGGGATGATGCTCTAACCAACTGAGCTACTCGACTAGGGCTTTGATCTCTTATTTGGGGCAGTGGTCTCCCAACTGGTCTTACTGCTTCCTCATTCCATTCTCCCTCCCTCCCAATATCTCTAGCCCACTCTTCACACCCACACCCCAGATCCCCTGG
This sequence comes from Tadarida brasiliensis, assembly GCA_030848825.1. Lineage (NCBI taxonomy): Eukaryota > Metazoa > Chordata > Mammalia > Chiroptera > Molossidae > Tadarida > Tadarida brasiliensis. Next base: position 62,815,147 of record CM061273.1, read on the forward strand.
TTAAAAGCTTCCAGAGCTTCCCACTACCTCCAAGCCCAGCTCTTAGCCTGATCTTGAGGAAGTCTCCATCCCCATCTCCTGCGTTTCGACCTTAGGCCACACTCTGGGTGTGTGGCTTTCTGAACTGTTTGCTATTTGCCAAAAATGACATCGTTTTTTGTAGCTGAGAATCTTTGTAATCTCCACTGTGATTTCTTCTTCTTCTTCTCCTCCCCCTCCCCCTCCCCTCCTCCTCCTCCTCCTCCTCCTCCTCCTCCTCCTCCTCCTCCTCCTTCTTCTTCTGACTGTGAGTTTTTAGAAGTGTGTGACTTGATTTCTAAACTTTGGGAAATTTCTAGTGTTCTATTATTGATTTCTAATTTAATTCCACTGGGTGAGAGAACATACTCCGGGTGAATATAATGCCCTGAGATGCGTTGAGACACACACGGCAGCCCAGCACGTGTTCTGTAGAGGTTAGTGCCCTGTGTGCACCTAAAAGAATGTGTGTTCTCTGGGTTTGGGGTGCATGGCCTATATATGTTAGTTTGATCACGTTTGTCTATTATCTTAATTATTTTTTAAAACACAGTTTTATTGATTTTTAGAGAGAGAGGAAGGGAAAGGGAGAGAGAGAAACATCGATGTGAAAGGGACACATCAAGTGGCTGCCTCCCGCACGACCCAACCAGGGCCGAGGACAAAGTGCAACCAAGGTACGCGCCCTTAGCGGGAACCGAACCCGGGACTCTCTGGACCGCAGGCCGACGCTCTAACCGCCAAGCCAAACCGGCCAGGGCTCCAATGGATTTTTTAAATGTTTCTCTATAGACCAGGCTGGCCCTTGGGACTCCAGACCCGATGGTCAGTTCCTACAAGGACAAAAACAGCTCTGCCCAGCACAAAGTGACATTTTCCATATTCAACAATTTCCAATTTCAGCCCGGTTGGGGTGGCTCAGTGGTTGAGCATCGACCCATGCACCAAGAGGTCGTCAGTTCGATTCCCGGTCAGGGCACATGCCCAGCTTGTGGGCCCGATCCCCAGTGGGGGGCATGCAGGAGGTGGCCTGTCGATGCTCTCTCTCATCGATGTTTCTCTCTCTCTCTCCCTCTCCCTTCCTCTCTCTCTAAATCAATAAAGAAAAAAAATTAAAAAGGAAAAAACAATTGCCAGTTTCAGTTTTCAAGTTTTTAAAGAACGATCCTGCTGCTCACTGCGCTGCAGGCTCAGCGTGCATTGGAAATGTGATCTGCAATGTCTTAAGAAGACAAGGGCTGGCACGGGTTCAGATCTGCAGCGAAGAACTGTCCGAGAGGACGGGACAAGACAAAGAGGCCTGTGTCCAGGACTGCTCAGCCCTGTTCTCGAGAGCTGAATTATTTGGAAGGCAAGGTCAGTCTTTGCAACAAAGAAGAACATTTCAGGCAGTGAGTCAGGAGTTTTGCCTCCACTTTGCTCTCCTCAAACTTGAACTTTGGAAAACTAGCGGGCCTTTCCCTGTTTTTCTTCTCCGAACAGGCCTCGGCAAGCTGAGATGGAATGTCTTTATTTCTAAAAATAATACCAACTTGGATCTCTAAGCTGATTCTCTCCATAGGACACCAGAAACCATGCTGGGCTGAGAGCAAAATACTGGGCAGGCAGAGCCAAGCATGCTGGGAGCGACCCTTCCAACTTCAGCAAGGACAGTGGTAGAGCGCTGCTGCTGTGGTGGCCGCTGGGAAATCCGAAATGGAATCGCACTGTGCAGCCCTCCGCGGGGCAGACCTTCTCTGCCCGTGGGGCTCTCAATACCTCTTGGGAGGGGTTTTCAGGGCATCACAAATACTCACACATGGTTGAAGACTTTGGTTCAAGTAGAAGCCATCTAGTGCCTTCTCGAGTTTCTGCAGACGCGCCTCCCAACAAGAGCCGTTTCCTTGCCTGCATCGCGGGATTTGGAGCAGCACCTGCAAGATGGGATCAAGTAGAAAGACGGGGAGGGAGGAGAAGGCCAGGGGCCGGAGGGGCTGAGCAGGGAGGAGGTGAACATTAAGGAGACAGGTTTTTAACAAATCATGGAGCAAATAATTCAGAAAGTCACAAGGTTCCCGGCTCAAATGTGGCAAATCTGTCAGGTTCAAAGCGATCTGGGCTCTATAATAGCTAAAACCCTAACGATTCAAGTGTCCAACAATAGCCACACACCCTTGCAGCCTCTGAGTGTTGTCTCAGGAGCCAACTCTTAGCAGCTGTGTGACCTTGGGCAAACTGTGTCTTCCTCTGCCTCAGTTTTCTCTCCTGTACAGTGGGATAGTAATAATCGCTAGCTAGAAGGGTTTTGTGAGGGTTAAGTGAGTTAATACACGCCAAGCAGTTAGAACACGGTCTGGCACGTATGACCTGTTAGGCGAGGGGAGATGGGAAATGTTTGTACATATTTATTACTCAGGGCAATCAGGGAAACAAACCACATTCATTATTTTAACAACTTAAGATTGAAAATCGGTTAAATGGGTATTGCAGGACAGAAATGACAGAAAGCGGCCACTAGGGGGCAGAGAGAGTAGCTGCTGGAAGCAACTACCCCACCTCTATAGCTGGGGGAACAAGAGGAGAGGTTGGGTGCTAGCATCCTAGAAGCCTGGAGGAGTCCAATGGAGCTAGACTTCAGATCTGAGGAGGGGCCAGTGCCCAGCTGGTGCTGGTATGTCTGAGAGATACAAAGAGGCTGGTTCAGGGAGTGCAGGGACACTGAAACCTGGAACCACATGTCCCCATTGCCAGGGTGACGCTCAGGAGACCAGGGAGCAGACAGAAAGCAGCTGGTCCTTTCTCCTCCTCCAGCATGAAGGATCCTCTAGCGCCCCCTGATGGCAGCAGAGAAGAAACATGGCGGCTGAGTCCCAGCAGCATCACCAAGCTGGGTATGGTCCTGACTCTAGACCAGGGGTGGGGAACGTCTGGCTGGCAGGCCATATAAGGCTCTCAAAATCATTTGGTCTGGCTCTGCCAAGGCAACTGTAGGCAGGACTCGAAATTTAATAAATCTAGGAGCTTTTTTCGTAGTAACATAAATTTATATTAAGTGAATGATAATAATAACAAAATTTGAGGGACCAGCAAGGAACATCCATTATGGGATAGACAGGACACATACGAGTACACGACAGGACAGACATGTATGCTTCTCGTCGGCTGTCCATGGCCCGTCTGTCTGTACTGCAGGGACTCAGAGGACCGTCAGTGCCAGGTGGGCTGGGAATGTACACATTGCAAAAGTGATAACACAATGTAGCAAAACTACAGTGATCAGGTGATGATGAGACAAGATGGGATGACATGATTCCTTGTGACGTTGATGACCTTGTCTCCAATGACTGACGACAATGTTGTCGACTTCTCTGTTGATATAGACAATAACTCCAATCCAACCTTTATCCACACGTCCACGATCAATAATCCCTGCAAAAACTGAATCTCAGATGAATATTAAGGAAATTACAGTACACAAAAAAGACCTCAAGAGTCGATGATACGAACGTTGGATACGTTCCAAATCCAAGATGCAGGATTGGAACAGCGATCAAAGCAAAATAATCGCGTCGCTGGTGACACACACTGGATAGTTATTAAAACTTAAGTGGTGTGACATCCTACAAATGGCGACTACAAAGATAGGAAAAGTTGATGCAGAGTGTCAATCTTTCCGAGAGAAATGGTCAAATGATTATATTTCAGAGGCAAACCTGTGGTCTAGTTTGTGGCGATGCATTAGCAACAATGAAAAAAGCCGATCGGGAGCGGCATTACAGCTCAAAACATGCTGAACTCAGTGCATTGGGAGGCCAAACGCGTCTGGATAAAATCAATGCTCTTCAGAGGAGTTTGGAATCCCAACAAGCCGCTTTCACTAGGCCTCGCGACAGAGACAACATTATTCAGACGAGTTGTGTAGTGAGTGAGGAAGAAGCTGAGCCTCACGCCGAGGGAGAGTTGGTGAAGGAGTGCGTGGTGGCTGCTGCGGAGCTGTCAGCACCAGACAAAGGAAAATTGTTTCCGAGGGTTAGCTTGTCTCAGAGAACCGTCTCGGATCGGATTACTGACTTAGCACAAGCTATTGCGAAACCACTGAAGGATTCTGCAGGAGATTTCCGATTGTCCTCTCTGGCTTGTGATGAGACAGCAGACATAAACACTGCCCAACTGACCATTTCGTTCACGGGATAACTGCAGAGTTTGACACGCAAGAGGAACTGCTGTCACTGGAAGCCATGCATGGCACTACAGGCGGGGAGGACTGGTTGGAGAGACATGTTTTATCAATGAGACATCTGTAGCTAACATTTGAAAAGTGAAGTGGCCTTCCTCCAGATGGAGCTCCAGCCATGGTTGGCTCACGAAAAGGGTTAATAGCATTTGTCAAGAAAGAACTGAATCGTCTCAGTCTTGATCCAAGTGATTTAATTAGATGCCACTGCATCATAGTCCAAGAAAGTCTCTGTGCACAGTCGTTGCGGCTCAACAGTGTGATGTCAACAGTAGTGTCACGCATAAGTTTTGTCAAAAGCAGAGGGTTTGCCCTGGCCGGTTTGGCTCAGAGGCTGGAGCCTCGGCCTACGGACCAGAGAGTCCTGGATTCGGTTACCGCTAGGGGCACGTACCAAAGAAAAAAAAAAGCAGAGGGTTTAACAGCCACCAGTTTAAGGAGTTACTGAATGATCTGACTCTGAGTGCGGTGATCTTGTTATCATTGTGACATGTGGTGGCTGAGTCCCGGGAACGTGCTCCTGAGTTTTTACAAACTGTGGGATAAAGTCAAGCAGTTCATGGAGATGAAGGGAAACCCTGTCAGGGAACTCAGTGATAGCAAGTGGCTGTGACTTAGTGTTCATGGTGGACATCACCAAGTACCTCTCAGCTGAACGTCAAGCTGCAGGGCCCCAGCCAGCTTCTCAGGATTCCCTGGGAAGAGTCTCAGCAGCAGGCCTGTGGGGTTCCCCACTTGTCCACATCAAGTCTCTAGAGCAGGAATTTTCTTTTTTTATAATTTTTTTTTCCTTTATTGATTTTAGAGAGAGAAGAAGGGAAAGGAAGAAAGAGATAGAAACATCAATGAGAGAGAACATCGACTGGCCGCCTCCTGCATGCCCCCCACTGGGGACTGGGCCCACAACCTGGGCATGTGCCCTGACCGGGAATCGAACCCGCGACCTCTTGGTTCACGGGTTCACGACCTCTACGCATGGGTCGACGTAGAGCAGGAATTTTCAACCTTTCTCATCTCATGGCACACATAAACTAATTACTAAAACTCTGCAGCACACCAAAAATATATGTTTTGCTGAGCTGACAAAAAAATAGGTATACTTTTAATACAAATGGCTATTGTGTTGGTTGTTGTCACTTTTTTTATTTGACAATCTGAAGACGAAGAGGTCAGCGACCCTGACTAAATAGTCAGGTATTTCGTGTTTTAAAATTCTTGCAGCTCACCGGTTGAAACTCGCTGGGATAGAGCAGCGGTTCTCAACCAGGGGACATGGGTAATGTCTGGAGACATTTTTGGTTACACAATTTGGTGGGGGGCGGGGGTGCTAGTGGCGTCTAGGGGGCAGACGCCCGGATATTGCTAAACAACGCACAGGCCAGGCGCCCACAACAAAGAATGAGCCAGCCTGAGGCGTCAGCAGTGCTGAGGAGGAGAAACCCGCTCTCGCAATGAGCTGGCTCAGCAGTGAGGGCCCATCCCGCCCCCAGTCACCACAGTGGGAAAGGGGGTTTTGACAGAGCACAGCTGGTGGTAGTTACTGGAAAACATAAAACCTTTTCTTCATGTGTACTCCAGCAGGGCGAGTCTCCTTAATGAAAGCCACTAGGTGCCCAGCTGGTGTGGCTCAGTGGTTGAGTGTTGACCCATGCACCAAGAGGTCACTGGTTTGATTCCAGGTCAGGGCACATGCCCAGGTTGTGGGCCCGATCCCCAGTGGGGGGCGTGCAGGAGGCGGCCAATCGATGTTCGCTCTCATGGATGTTTCTATCTCTCTCCCTCTCCCTTCTTCTCTTTCTTTTTTTTATTCCTCACCCGAGGATACTTTTCTATTTATCTTCAGATAGAGTGGGAACGAAGGAAAGAGAGGGAGAGAGAGAGAAACATCAATGTGAGAGACACATTGACTGGTTGCTGCCCGAATGACCCCGAATGACCATAATCGAACTCGCGACTCTTTGGTCCACGGGCCGACGCCCTAACCGCTGAGCCAAACCGGCAAGGGCTCCCTTCTTCTCTTTCTAAAACAAACAAACAAAAAACAAGCCCTGGCTTGTTTGGCTCAGCGGTTAGAGCATTGGCCTGCGGACCAAAGGGTCATGGGTTCACTTCCAGTCAAGGACATGTACCTGGGTTGCAGGTTCGATCCCCAGCTCTGGGATCAGGGTCATGTGGGAGGCAACCAATCGATGTGTCTCTCTCACATCAATGTCTCTCTCTCTCTCTCTTCCTCCCTCCCTTCCACTCTAACTAAAAGTCAATGGAAAAATATCCTTGGGTGAAGATTACCAACAACTAAAAAAAAAACTAAACAAAGGAAACCAATAAAGCTCCCAGCTCTTGCTTTAGAAAGAAAGGAAGGAAGGAAGAGAGAAAGCCACTGAGTACATGCATTGCTTAATGCGCAGAAGAATTCTGCCGGGCACAACGTCAGAGTGTGCTCAGCTTTGTGTTAGGAGGGAAGTGGAATCCGGAGAGGGCGACTAAAGAAACGCTGTCCCGCAGGGTAACCGGTCTCAGTCAAAGCGCCCAAGGAACCTGGGGTGTTGATCAGCAAGGCACCAGGGGTCCCGAAAACATATTAGAAGGAGTCTATGCTTCAGTTACAAAGCAGTTTCCCTCAGGGGGAAGCAGGTCCCTAAAATTGCTGCAATTCTTGCTTCCTGAGGTAAGTAACTGAGTCTCCAAAGGCGGCTGTCTTCAGTTCCTTCTCCCCTGTACCCTTCCGCTGCTCCTCACAGTCCCCTACCCGGGGACCTGGACTGGCCTTGGTGACTTGTGTAAGTGGTAGAATGTGGCAGCAGTGATGTCTGGGCAGCTTCTGCCTGGATCTCTTGGCATGACTGTTCACAGGACATTCCCTCTTAGAACCCATGCTCCATGTCACATGGAGAAGCCACACGTCGGTGACAGCCCCTGCTGAACTCCTAGGTGACAGCCTGCCTCACCTGTCACCATGTGAGGGACCCACCTCAGGTGTTCAGCCCATTGACACCGAGACCACATGGGACCACCCAGTGAGAACCACCCAGCCCGTCCAGTCAACCCACAAAGGACCTAATAAATTATTGCTTCAAGCCACTGAGTTTCAGGGTAATTTACTACTCAGAAACAGATCATTGGAACGCTTCCCCAGGGAGTCAAGTGCTTTCAGGAACATATGCTCCTTTCTTGGATGAAAAATTAGTTGTCTTTCTAATAACTGTCAGGAAGCATTTGCACTAGTGGGCTACCGAGGCTGGCGGAAAACACAAACAAACACCGCCACGAGCCCGAGGTCCAGCTTACACACAGGACAACCCACCAGCCAGGTGGCCCTGGACGGAAGCCTGTTCCAGCCTGTGCTCCCTGCCCGCACCTGCCCAGTTCTTCCTCCCTTCCATTTTCCCTTCCTGTCACTCCTCTCCCTTTCCTCCATCAATGTCCCACTGCTATTTCGAAACAATCACCCTAGAAACACGATCAGGTTCTTAGAAATTGGACCAATATCGGCTAGGTGGAGGGAGAGGGAAATTCAAGGCTAACATCCGAGGCTAGCCACCAGGGTGAGGTCTCTGAGTTCTCATCATGGGAAGGTCACTGTATTTTCATTAAAATTTTTTTTCTTTATTAATTTTAGAGAGAGAGGAAGGGAGAGGGAGAGAGAGATAGAAACATCGATGAGTGAGAACATCGACTGGCCGCCTCCTGCACGCCCCTTACTGGGGATCAAGCCCACAACCTGGGCATGTGCCCTGACCAGGAATCAAACCGGCGACCTCCTGGTGCATGGGTCGATGCTCAACCACTGAGCCACACTGGCCAGGGCGGGGAGGGTCACTTTATCTTCCGTTTACACACAAGGGAAAACAGAACCCCCTGTTAATGAAATACCAATTATATATTGAGAAAAAGCATTTCTACAATTGTATGCCCACTCAACAGGCAAAGAGGAATTAATCGAGCTTTTGAAGTCATGCGGGAGCCTGCTTTGACGCCACCTAGCGGGAGTGAGTGTAATAACTGAGAGACTCCCCCTTCTCCTGGTGGGAGGGGGCAGCCACCTCTGTCACCGTGCCCTCCCACACCCCCACACTGGTGTCTGGGAGGATGTGGCGAGAGCCGGGATAGTATGTGTCATTTCTGTGCTATGCCTGACTCATTTCCAGACAGAACTGACCATGGGCACCAAACAATTCCCGATGCCCTTCTAGAACAAGTTTTCTGTGGCACGTACAGAGCCCTGAGTCCTCGGAGTGTGCCCATCTGCTTGGAAACTGGGCCTCAGATCCCCAAATTTGTCTACACATCAGAATCGCTGGGCATGTGTGGAAAATTCTGACGCCCAGGCCACACACCAGACCAGCTCCAGCTCCAGCTCTGAGGGCGGGGCCCAGGCATCAGTGGTGTTGACGGTCCCCAGGGGCTTGTAATACGTTTCCTTTTTTGGGAGTCACCGTGCTAAATGAGCTGGTGACCAGGCCATCCTGTGGCTGTGGCCTGTTGCCTCCTCTGAGAGCTGTTTTCCTGTAGGAACATCCCAGGGCCAGACCTGTAACAGGCAGTTAGACAGACCTGAGCAGAGCAAGGACGATGGGCCAGGTACAGAAGGTCACCAGGGCCCTGGCTGGTTTGGCTCAGCGGTTAGAGCGTTGGCCCGCCGACCGGAGAGTCCCGGGTTTGGTTCCCACTAAGGGCATGTACCTCGGTTGCAGTTTGTCCCCGGCCCTAATTGGGGTCGTGTGGATGGCAGCCACTCGATGTGTTTCTCTCACATCGATGTTTCTCTCTCTCTTTCTCCCTCCCACTCTATCTGAAGATAGATGCAAAAATGTCCTTGGGTGAGGATAAAAAAAACAAAAAAACAAACAGAAGATCACCAGGGCAACCTTTCTTCCTCTAGTACGTGGCTGGTCTTGCGGTGTGGACCCCCTGACCTTCCCCCCCTGACCTTTCCTCCTTGGAGATAACAAACATCTAGGCCTTGGTTGCATTTCCTCTCCAGGCCCAGAAAAGCAGCAGAACCAAAGTGACTGAGTGGCTGCCTCAGGATCGGCTGCTCCGACTAATGACCCTCTGCCCTGGTGCTGACCAGTCATCGGAGACCACGACCCTGAAAGAGCACCCCTGGAAAGCTGCTATTCTATTGAGACGCTCCCCTGAAACCTCTCCTAAGATTCCTGCCTGCAAGAGAGAAGTACAAACCCTCAGGAAGAAGGACCCAGCTCATGCTCTCCCCCAGGGGAGCAAGCCCCTGCCAATCCTTTCCCCCTCTCCATCCCCCACAGGCCTGCATCTCCTAAACTCTAAGGGTCCCCATGAGACTTGCAACCAGGGGAGCAGTGGGCTGCAGAAGCTCGTCCTGGGCTCACCCCCTGAACCTGTCCCCAAGGCCCCCTTTTCTCTGACTTCCTAGTGAGCCAGAGCAGCCCAGCCTGGGCTCTCCTGTGGCTTCGTCTCTGGCCTCCCTCAGTTCACTGTCCTGAGCGTGCCTTTGCTGCGGCCAGTACATTCCTGCTGGCTCTGCTCACTTTGTCTCTTGACTAAGATCTTGCCGGTAACAAGCCCACTTAGACCCCTCTTAGCACTTACTGGGCCTGAGCCGTTGGGTAGAGCCTTCACAGATCAAAAAAAGGCTGGATTTTAAAATGTCCATCTCTCACATATTTTTACTTTGATTGAATGTTTTTTTGTTTTACCAAATATAAAAATACACTGCATGAGTGGTTATTCTTGGTGGGGTGTGGGGGGCAGTGGCTGGAGGGGGGCACAAGGTGTTTCTAGGATGTCATTTTTAAAATATAGGTGTGTTGTTCATAAATTCATAGTTTATGACCTGTGTGCTTTTCTGTATGTATTTATACTTCAATTAAAAACCCATATTGCCGGCCGGTGTAGCTCAGCAGTTGAGTGTCAACCCATGCACCAAGAAGTCACCGGTTCGATTCCCAGTCAGGGCACATGCCCAGGTTGTGGGCCCGGTCCCCAGTGGGGGGCATGCAGGAGGCGGCCAATCGATGTTCTCTCTCATCAGTGTTTCTCTCTCTCTAAAATCAATAAAGGAAAAAAAATTTTTTTTAACACAACAAAAAACAAACAAACCCATATTGCCTGGCCAGTGTGGCTCAGTGGTTGAGCATCAACCCATGCACCGAGAGGTCGCCGGTTCGATTCCTGGTCAGGGCACATGCCCAGGGTGTGGGCCTGATCCCCAATGGGGGGCATGCAGGAGGCAGCCAGTCGATGTTCTCTCTCATCGATGTTTCTATCTCTCCCTTCCTCTCTCTCTAGTATCAATAAAGAAAAATTATAAAAAAAACAAAAACCCATATTGTACAACTATGGAGGAAAATACAGAAAAGTAAAAACAGTGACAACCAAGGATCGGCACCTAGGGCCTCCACAAGTGACACTACTTTTTAGACCAAGTGCAGTCCCTGCAAATAATGCCACCCAGGTGCTGACTGCACTCCTCGGCCTTGCCAGGAAAGGAAGGTGCCTCTGGGACGTCGCCCGAGCCTAAGTGCTGGACTCCCAACAGTTTAGGGCCCAGGAGAAAGCTCTCGGAGAAACAGGTAGGACTGTCACGCTTTTCCAGTGACAAAGACATCTCCTCGATCTAATCAGACTCAACTGAGCTCTCTTTTCTACTAAACCTCAAAGCCTGGGCTTGTGTCCTTCCTTGTCGAGTCCGGGTCTATCAAGAATCTGGTCAGTTGAGCCAGAATCCCCATCCTCTAGGTCTGATCACCGCCATGTCTGATCTGCTCAGCTTCTTCATCCTCCACCTTCCCCAGGTGTTATCTGATCTCCCAGGCCAGCCTTCAGCAAGGTCTGCTAGGTCAGTGTAGCCAGAGCCCACCCTTACCCTTAACGTTTCTTAGTGATTTTCCTTCCACTGGCCCCTACCCTTCTCCTTGCTACAAACTCCCACTTTTTCCTGTATTTGAAGCTGAGACCAGTCTGTGTCCTGTCCACTGCTGTGATCCCTGCCGGATGGAGATGGTTCTGAATCAAGTCTGCCCCCTTTAGCGAGGGCCACGAGCTTTTTTTTTTTCTTTATCTCCATGCAAATCAGAATTTCAACTGCAGCCTTTGAAATGGACACGCTGGGCACCACAAAATAATGATCCTGAGTGGGGCACTGCTGATTCCTTTTAGTCCCGCATTGAGAAAAAAAAAAATTGAGGTAAAATGCACCCAACATAAAAGGAACAATTCAGTGGCATTTAGTGCATTCACGATGCTGCACCCCAGATCACTCTAGCTAGGCCCAGAGCACCGTCATCCCCCAGAATGAACCCATACCCGCGGCCCTCTCCCCGGCCCCTGGCAACCACCAACCTGCTCCCCGTCTCATGGACTTGCCTATTCTAGACACTTCAAATAAACGCTGATATACAACATGTGGCCTTCTGCGTCTGGCTCCTTTCACATAATGTTCTTGAGGTTCATCCACACCGTAGCATTCCATTCCTATGTATGCCCCAGTACTATTCCGTGATAAGAAGTTGCCACGTTTTGTTTATCCGTTCATCTGCTGGTGGACGTCTGGGCTGTTTCCACCTTGTGGTCATTGTGGACAGAGCTGCTATGAACACATGAGTTTTTGTGTGGACCTATGTTTTCATTTCTCTGGGGTATATTTCTAGGAATGGAATTCCTGGGCCATATGGTAATTCCATGTTTAACTTTTGGAGGAACCTTGAGTCTCTCAGCTTTTAAAAGATGTTTTCTCAAGGGCTGGTGGGTAATTCCAGCTCTGCTTTCCATGTCTATTAGGAGCAGTTTTTCATGGTTGACCTGCTAGTCTTTGTTGAGTACTCATAAAACATTAGAGTTAGAATTAGGCTCCTGCGGTTCCACTCAGAGTCCCCAGCATTTCAGAAGTGCCTGAGACCTCACATGGCCCTTGGTGTCCTGAGGTCTGCTAAGGCCCCCAGCTGCCACTCAGCCTTTTCCCAGCCAGCGTGGCCCCCATACAGCATCGCTAACGACTGCAAATTGGGGTAACAGATCCACACCTGCGAACTCAGCACGCCTCTCCCCTTCAGGGCCACACATGCCTGCCAAGAGAGGAAGGCGGCAGGTCTGATCCCACCCTGATCGTATTTTGCAGTTACTGAGTGTCTTCCTCTCTAAGTACTCACAGGTCTCCATCTGAGAACCAAGTAGTCACAGATACTTGTCACATGGCAATTGGAACTAGTCGAAAATGGTAGGATCTTTGTGTTGGTTTGCAAATGCCCAGTTCTGATGCTATGGATTTTTCCAGGCCTTGCCCCGTCAGGAAGCTGTTTGTCCTTCATTCCAGGGACTCATCAGCCTGCTATCCCGAGCCAGGAGGAGGTGGGGTGCAGGACCAGGCCCTTCCCGGGCTCTCTGCATTCCATCTGCCACCTGGCGCCCAGATGCAGCTCCCTCCCGGGGCTCTCGGCTCAGCATCTACCAGAGAGCTCAGCCTACGAGCACCTCTTGAGGATTTCTGTGTGCAGAAGTGTGCGGACTGCACTCCGAGGAGAGAGACAAAAAGAGGAATGCTCTCTGGCCGACCCCTCACTGCTCAGGAGCATTCTCTAGGCCCCATCCATTTTTTAGTTTTTAAAAAATAATTTCCCTAGCAAATTAGTCTGTAAGCTTTGACAGGTCATCACTTGGTTACCCATCCCGTGTTGAAACAGTGAGTTTCAGAGAAGGCTGCTGGGACCATCGGATGGTGCCTTGAAGGAGAAATGACATCTCGTGTCAGTCTCAAGATGCTATCCATGTCGCCTCGGTGTGGACTTCAGGGCAGTGAGCCATGAGGACAAAGGGCTCTGCTTTGGGACATAGCCCTCCTGTCAGGTAACACAGCATCACTCCTTCGCTCCACAAAGGCTTAGGGGCACATGTGTGGCATTAGGTGACGGTGTCCCTTGCCCTCAGCCTTTCCTCGGTCCCAGCTGTCCAGCTATGCCGTATAATCATTACTTAAATTCCCAGGGTTGTGTCTGGAAAGGATCAAAGGGTTTGACCTTCAGCAGGCAAGCCTCCAGGGAAGGCGATCTCTATTTTCGGGATGTGGGTAACCAGCATCAGGGGTAGGCAAGCCTGGCTCCAGGCTCCGCGGCTTCTTGGTGCTTGGCGAAGTAGGGCGCCATGCTCCTCTTCCGTCCCCTCCTCCCCCCAGATTGGCTTCTACGTTGGAACCCTGAGTAGCTGCACAGTTTGGGTAAAAGAGGAGAGGGACCCATCTCCAGGTGGCCAGCAGGGGCCAGCAGGGCGCCCGAGCGGTGTTCCCACAGGCAGTGCGCTTCCCGGCGGGGTGAGGAGGGACTTCACCTCCCCTGGGCACAGAGGGGCGTCCACCCTGGTGGGAGCAAACAACCCCAGATCATTAGCTGGCCGCTGTGTCCAGCCCACTGTCTGTTTGCTTTGGGAACAACCCAAGGACACAGCTTTAGAGAGATGGGAAAATGGAAAACATCGCCAAACAAAAAGCCCCTGGAAGAGTGTACACACCCATCCCCTCGAGGGATGCGGGGATGCGGGAAGACAAAAGCAGCTGGGCCTTCCAGCTCCCCAAGGCTCCCCGACTGCCAAGGTGCCAGGTCCCTTCCGTTTTCCTTTTGGGAATTGCCCAAGGAGATTAGACCTGTGGCTGGGGGCCTCTCTTTCCTTGAACGAGGACTTTTACCAGCTGCCCGGAGTTCAGAACCAGTATAAATGAGCACGTGAGTACAAAGTACAGAAGGGGACTCCCTGCACTCTCTCTCCCTAGGATGTGGGTTGGGTTTGGAGACCAGGGAGCCTGTGGAATGTCCCTAGCCACAGGGCTCCATGTGGCAGGCCTGGTCCAGCCTCACCACAGGGGATTAGAAGCAGCTGGTCTGTGAGGTCACTCGACAGGATCTGAAAGGGCCACACGCTTCAGTTTGGTCCCCAGGGAGGCTGTGCCCTGTGGTCAACTCTTCCTGCAAAGCCAAGTGGGAAATTCTGCCAAGCCGAAAATGGATGGGCCGGTCTGCTTCCCACCCTTTCCCCTTCCTCAGGTGAAAAGTCAGTGTTTTGCAATCCTGTAATTACTTTAGCAAGGATGTCAGTTTCTCTTGGGTAATTTTTAAAAATGGAAACCAGTTTTCTTTGTAAGGACCTCTGTGGTATGAGCCAAGGACTACAAAGTCTATAGAATCCATGCCAGGGCGTTTTCAGGCCCACCCGGCAATGCTTATTTGGGGGACAAGTTCCTAGTTTGTGTTCACTTGGGAGGTGGGGAATGTTATTTTATTTATTTATTTATTTATTTATTTATTATATTAAAACAGGAAGGAGAGAGGGAGGAAGAGAGAGAGAGAGAAACATCGATGTGAGAGAGACACATCGAGTGGTTGCCACCCACACGACCCCAACCGGGGCCAGGGACAAACTGCAACCAAGTACATGCCCTTAGTGGGAACCGAACCCGGGACTTTCTGGTCCGTGGGCTGACGCTCTAACCGCTGAGCCAAACCGGCCAGGGCGGGAGGTGGGGAATGTTAGAAAGAAGGTTCTGGTGCCAAATAGGCCACAGTCCAGGACAATCTCCCTACCCCTCTGTGGCTGGTAGAATAAGGGCCCCACAGAGATGTCCATGTCATCATCCCCGATCCTGTGAATATGTCACCTTATATGGCAAAAGGAACTCTGCAGCTGCGATTAAGTTAAGGCTCTCGAGATGGGGAGGTTATTCTGGGTTCTCTGGGTGGGCCCACAATCGCCAAGGGGGTCCTGTAGGAGGGAGGCAGGAAGGTCAGAGTCAGAGAAGATGTGAGAACAGAAGCAAAAGTCAGACAGAGAATTGAAGGCGCTATGCTCCCGGCGTTGGAGGCGAGGAAAGGGTCCTGAGCCCAGGTATGCAGGTGGCCTCCAGAATCCAGAATGGGGGAACACCACCCTGCCAATCCACTTTACACTTACCTTCAGAACTGTAACATAATAAACAGGAACCTAATAGGAGCCAAATACACCAACACAAAACTCAGATTTGTTCTTCCAAGGACCAGGGGACAAACCTATCAGCTCAGAAGTCAAATCCGCGCTAAGCCATGTTACGAGGTAAGATCTGAAAGTGGAGGGAGCGGAGCAGCGGGCAAGGCTGGGCCAGCGTGACATCCACAGCTCCCCCCAAGAGATCGCAGGGACAATGCTGGGAGGCGTGCAGCTTCCAGGCCCCCCTTTCCTCTGACACCAAGTCAGCCGCACTACTTCCCCCTTTTAAGACACCTAGTATGGTTATATTTTTTGATTAAAATGCGATACATTAATTAACACTAGAGTCCTAATAACTTATTGGTTTTCCCTCCCAGAGTAACTGACATCAGAAAAAGAACTTGCTCACAGAAGATAATGCAGACACTAAAAGAACACATCTCAGCCAGATCTTTCAGGGAGAAAGATCACCCGAAGATGAAGGCAGAGATCGGGGTGATGCAGCTACAGGCCAAGGAACCCCAGAGATTGCCAGCAAGCACCAGAAGCTGGGGGAGAGGCATGGGACAGCTTCGCCTCACAGCCTCAGAAGGAACCGACACCCTGATCTCAGACTTCTGGCCTCCAGACTATGAGACAGTAAATATCTTGTAAGGCACCCAGTTTGTGGTACTTGGTAATGATGACCCCAGGATACGAGTACAAGTGCCTTCAGGCAGCTGGAACGAGTGAAATGGGGTGGCCCTCGGGCTTTCACCCTGAGAGGGCTCTGGAGGCGTGTCACCCTGAAGGGTAGCCGGGATCAGCTGCCTGCAGGTGAGGTGAATGAGGGCATGTGGGAGGCAGAGCCCCCAGGCAGATAAGACCTAGGTTCCCAGCTTCAGCATGAATACCCACTTTAACAAAGAGTAGAGCTAAGCTCACACCACCACACGCCCAGAGTAGCTGCAACTCTGCAAGCAGCGAAGAATCCTGAGTGACTGTCTGCTCTGCTGGACCCCCACATGTGGGATACCCCACCATCCCCAGCCGGGAACAGTCACCAGCATCTGGGAAACTCTCAGAAGGGTAAGCCACATGTGGGGCTGTCCCAGAACACAAGTCTTAAAAGAGTTTGCAGAGCTGGACACGTCCCTTCCCCTGCCCTTGCCGCCTCGCAGGCAGAAAGGACTTGAGGTCAAGGGAGGCCTTGAGACCCTGCAACTCAACTCTGGAGCTGAACCCTCCCAGCGACGGCAGCTTCAGGGAAGGGAGGGAGGGCAGGAATCCTCTCCTAGTAAAAGCAAGTTGAGGCTCCAAGTTTCCAGAGAGCTGGGGCCAGGCCCAGGGAATGCCTGTTTTCTTTAACAAGAAGAATAAAAAAGGGTTCTCAGGCGTGTCTCCCTGGGGAGGCTGCCCACAAGCAGGAATGGGGGGTGGTGGCTGGGGGAGATGGAAAGGCAGTTTCTTTCACCTGTGAGACTGGTATTACCTGCGAGCCAAGCTCTGGGTTGGCGATCAGGTCAGATCAAACCTGATGCCAGGCCCATGGTGGGCCTGGCTGGGCACAGCTGCTAGTTGCTTAATCAGGACCTGGGAGATGGGATGAAGCCTGGAGAGGGCTTTGAAGATGCTTCCACTTTCTCCCGGAGACTGAGCAGCTGGGTTACTGGAGCAGCTCTGTGGAAAGTGACCCACCAGGCCAATGGATACTCAAACAGCAGCAAGAAACCTGGAGTAGGCTCAGCCTCCCAGGCTGGGGGTCAGGCCTCCTGGCTTCCATGCTCAGCTCTGCTGGTAACTGGTTTGGCAGCCTGGACGAGACCCTTCACCTCTCAGGGTTTCGGTTCCCCCCGACTGTCCAAGGGGGAAAAGCATCTTGCTCTTGCCCAATCCTGTCTCTTGGGCCAGGGATGCTGATGGGTGAGTTTCCAGAGATGAGACAGTTCTTTAGAGGAGGGCTGGAGGCAGCCTGGGAGGGGGAAGGTGAATGACAAGAATGAGGGGGGCAGAGCTGAGACCAGAGGTGAGGGGGGCAGGGGGAGAGGCAGCAGGGAGGACAGAGGAGCCATTGTGTGGATCAGAACCCGGGCCAGAGAGCTTTGCCCTTCACCTCCCTCCCACTGGGCCCCCCGCTGATAAAGAACCCAGCAGGCCGCCCGGCCTCCCCTCCCCCGACGGGTTGCTAGTCAACCCCACCCCCACCCGGCCCCACGACACCAAGGGCTCCAGTCTGGGGTGCGGGGAGGAACAGAGGGACCCTGAGGCAGGCGGGCTTTCTCACTGCGGACTCAGGCACAGCCACGTCTTCCCTTTCCGGTGCCTCAGTTTCCCATCAGACTCCAAGGTTTAAAGGCGGCGGCTTTTCAAGCCTGATGGAAGTGCCCTCCCCAGCGAGGGAGACGAAAGGGGAGGATGCCCAGGCCAGCTCCGCAGCCACCTCCCTCCAAGGTTGAGATCTCAGGGAGCACTATCCCGCGTCCCGCGACCTCTAGCCGCCAAAAGCCCAGACTCGGACCCCTGCTGGAGGGCAGGAGAGGGGAGAGGAGAGAGGAGGGCGGGATCTGGCCCCTGGCTCCCGCGCGGAGCCCCTTCCCCCCGGCGTCGCTTGGGTCCCGGCATCGCGTGACCGCAGCACTGCGGCTGCAGCGCTGCCCTCCCCTCCCTGCACCGATCCCTGGGGGTGGGGGTGGGGGTGGGGGTGGGGGTGGGGGTGAGGGGCTGGGACATTCTAGAGCAGACCTGGGTGGACACGCGCCGAGGCGCTGCCAGGGGGTAATGACGCCCCAGATCCCTCCCCTCATTCTTAGTTTCGCGGCCCGTGAACCGGTCGCTGAGTCACCTTCCCGGAATGCGCTCGGGACGCTCAGGACCCAGCCAGGAATGCCAGGGGGCCGCTCAGGGCGGAAACACTCGCCGCCGCGACGCGCGCGGAGCCGCCGGCCTCGGGACCGCGCACCCCAGCCTGCGCTTCCCCCTACCTGGGGACCCTCGGGCCCCGCCCCCAGGTGTCGGGAAAGGCGGCCACCCAAGCGTGTCCAGTTACCGGCGCTGACCAGACCTGCCTCTTCCCGACTTTAAGGGGCGATGAGGAGAGGTGTGTGGGGAACGGGTGGGGGCAGGTGTGGGTGCGTGAACTCGGTGTAGCCTGGGCCTGGACCACCTCAGCCCCCTACAGGGGTTTGTTTTTTTCTAACTTTGGCCCTACCTGGTCAGGTCTGGGCAACTTCTTCCTCCGGGTCGCCGCATACAACCCCCCAGGATTTAACTCGAGTTGGTCTTGGATACGCGCGCCCGTGATTATATATATCACACACACTAACACACACGTCCCCGTTTGCCTCCTCTGAAAACTCCCAGGCGCTTTTGCAGCTTCTGGCTGAGCCAGTGTGGGGGTCGGGGACACGCCCCCGAAGCTTGGCTCTCCAATCCCGACTCGGACCCCTAGCTCGGTTCACACTGCCAGGCTCCTCTCGGGTTGGTGAGGGGCGGTGGGCCAGTTCGCCTGCTGCAGGAGCAGCTTCCTTGGCCAAGATCGGCCTCGATGGTGTCCTCTGGGGGAACGGAGCCAACGTGGGAGGTTCTTGACAAACCCCCTCCTCTCGACCGCAGCCCTCGGCCGGTCGCCCGCCCTCCCCGGGACGATGCGCTTGGCTGCTTCGGGCTCCGTGGCTGCTGCGGCGTCGAGAAGCTAAAAATAACCCTCTGGGGGGAACCGGGCGGCAGGAGGGACGCCCCAGTACGGGCGGCTATGCAGGCCTCGAATTCCGGGTGGGCTGGAGCTGGGCGTGTGAAGAGGGGAGACCCCTGGGCGGGAGGTCGCAGCCTCCAGGGGCAGCCCCAGTGTGCCCCGAGCGCCGAGCCTCGGGCGCCCGGTACCTCGTCCCGGCCGCTATGACTTTGGGCGCCGTGGCGAATTCCTGCGGGGCCCGCGCTGCGCGTTCACCTTCACACGCCCGAAACGCTGCGCTCGCGGCGGGCCGCTCGTGGCCGGGCCCGGGGCTCTGGGCCTCGCGGACCACCTTCGCCTCTCCCCTGGCTGGGCCGCGGCGCCACCTTTTCGCCGCTCACCTACTCCGAGTGGCCGGGGCGCGTAGTCACACCCCGGGACCCAGCTGAGGGCCTGCTTATGGCCAAGCCACAGGCACGGACCGTGCCAGAGAGGCAACTCGGTGAGACCGGGAGTGGGCGGGCCCCCGCCGCGCCGGGCGCCGGTCCCACCCCCTTGAGCGCGCGGAGCGCGGGGCGTGGCCAGGCCGGGCGCGGAAGCTCAGCGCACTCCCGGCACCGCGGCGAGGGTCGGCCGAGTTGAGCGAAAAGTTTGAGGCCCGAGGCGGCAAAGCCCTGGAGTCGGCGTTTGTCCGGCGCCACAGTTGTGCCTCAGATGCGAGGCTGAGCCCGGGACCAGCTGCTTTCCGCTCTAGGCCACTCTAGGGAACCGAGGTGGCGCCACCCCAGCAAACCGGACAGACTGGGTAGGGCCGGCCGCCCGCCCTGCCCTCTCTCGGCTCGTGGCTCCTGGGTGGCCGGGAGAACTGGGCCACGTACCGTGTGGCCTCCGCACCCACTCAGTACTAGGCTGAGGGAGGCAGCAGCTGGCGGCCGGGCTTGGGCTCAGTCCTCGCGCGATCCCGGCGCTACTCCCACGATCCCGGTGCGCGTCCCGGCAGAGCCGGGCCATTGAAGGTGCGCGCGGCTATCCCGGCCGTTCTGGAGCTAGGGTAGGGGACCCGGCGACCGGGATGGCTCGGGGCTGGGATGGCTCACCCCAAAGTTCGTGCCCCACGGTGTCCACTCAAGTTCTGGGATTTTTACGCCGACTGGACTCCTCTCCCCAAGGCGGCCCCTGCGGGGCGGGGGTGAGGGGCTGGTCCGACGGAGAGAGCCACGGGGCTCTGACTCATCTGTCCGACCGGAACCCGAAGTCCCAGGAAGAGACCCTTCGCCCTGCTGGTGGCAGCTCAGTTCCAGGACGAGAGCGCCCTTGGTGTCACCAGGCCTTGGCCCTCTGGACCTCTCCAAAAACTAAGTCCCTAACCCTCGAGCTTCCAGCAATGCCGGAGCACGCTGCTCCCTGCGCATGGTCCGAGGATCTGGCTGGGCGCCCCTCACCTCAGGGAGGCGCTCCGGACCCCGCCAGCGCTGTCTCCTCTTCCTCAGATCCGGCAGCCGGAGGGAATGATGCGGGTGCCCCCACAGCCCGGGCTCCGGGCGGGGAGGGCGAGCCCCACAGCCGGCACCACGACGCCCGCCTGGGCAGCGCCGATAAGGAGCTGAAGGCAGGAGCGACAGCAGAGAGCAGCGCCCCAACGGCGCTGGGGAGCCCTAGGCAGCGGGAGCCTCGGGTCAAAGTTATGGATCCAGGTTTGTGGGGGCCCGGCGGGGAAAGGCTATAGGGGCATCCCTTCTCTCCCTGGCTAGGAAGGTTGGCCAGAGTCATCGGGACAAAAGAGTGGGGCCGGGGACGCTGGAGAGAAACGCGCCCCCGATGACGCCAGATACTGGCTGGGCCTGAATCCAGGACAAGAGGGATGCCAAGGGTGCCCTGCGCCCCCCTGGAGCTCCCTACTGAAGGCTGCTGCCTCTGGCCAGGCTCTCCTGCATCAATTACCTGGGTATTTCAGGCACCAGTTTCCATCCAGGTTACCCTGCGCCCTCTAGTGGCCGGTTGAGGACGCGGCCTTTTCAGGTTTGTTTTTGCAGCCGGTGGCCCCCGGAACCTGCTCCCACGGCCCTGCCGCGTGCTGGTGCTGCTCAACCCGCGTGGCGGCAAGGGCAAGGCCCTGCAGCTCTTCCGGAGCCACGTGCAGCCCCTGCTGGCCCAGGCTGATGTCTCCTACAGGCTCATGCTCACTGGTGAGTGCCTTCTCGAGGGGGCGGGTACAAGGAGCAGCCACTGCTAGGGACCATTCTCCATAGCCACCTTGTTCCACCCCTTGTAGAACGGCGGAACCACGCCCGGGAGCTGGTACGAACAGAGGAGCTGGCACGCTGGGATGCGCTGGTGGTCATGTCCGGAGACGGGCTAATGCATGAGGTGAGGCCTGCACCAGGAGGGCTGGACAGGGGTGGTGGGTGCAGGGTGTTCCCAGACTGAGGCCATCGTGGTCCAACAGGTGGTGAACGGGCTCATGGAGCGGCCTGACTGGGAGACCGCCATCCGGAAGCCCCTGTGTAGCCTCCCAGCTGGTTCTGGCAATGCACTGGCAGCGTCTTTGAACCATTATGCAGGGTGAGAACCCAGGGCCAGAGTGGGCCTCAGTTTCCCCTCAGTGCCACCCTACTGCCTGGTTTTCTCTTAGAAATCCTCATTCCCCTTTTCTGGAGCTTCCACTTTCAGTTCTGGGGCCCTCTCCTGGCTGCCTCCACCTGCTCCGTCTCCCTGGGGACCCAGTGTGGCCTTGCCTGGCCCCACTCTCTCTGGAGGGTGAGGAAGGGGAGGATGCATGAGGACCTTCTCCCCCCGCAGCTACGAGCAGGTGACTAACGAAGACCTCCTGAACAACTGCACGGTGCTGCTGTGCCGAAGGCGGCTGGCTCCCATGAACCTGCTGTCACTGCAGATGGTGTCGGGGCTGCGAGTCTTCTCTGTGCTCAGCCTGGCCTGGGGCTTCATTGCTGATGTGGATATCGAAAGTGAGAAGTTTCGGCGCCTGGGGGAGATGCGCTTCACTGTGGGCACCATCCTGCGCCTGGCAGCCCTGAGGGTCTACCGGGGCCGACTGGCCTACCTCCCTGTGGAACGGGTCGTCTCCAAGGTGCCCACCTCCCCTGCTCTGGACCGGCAGGACCAGCAGGGCCCTGTGGACACCCACCTTGTGCCCCTGGAGGAGCCAGTGCCTGCTCACTGGACTGTGGTGCCGGAGCAGGACTTCGTGCTGGTGCTGGCGCTGCTACACTCTCACCTGGGCAGTGAGATGTTTGCTGCACCCATGGGCCACAGTGCGGCTGGTGCTATGCATCTGTTCTATGTGCGGGCAGGCGTGTCTCGGGCCATGCTGCTGCGCCTCTTCCTGGCCATGGAGAAGGGCAGGCACATGGAGTGTGACTGTCCCTACTTGGTGTATGTGCCTGTGGTTGCCTTCCGCCTGGAGCCCAAGGATGGGAAGGGGATGTTTGCCGTGGACGGGGAGCTGATGGTTAGTGAGGCCGTGCAGGGCCAGGTGCACCCAAATTACTTCTGGATGGTCAGTGGCCGTGTGGAGCCTTCACCCCCTCTGGAGCCACAGCAGACGCCACCTCCAGAAGGTCCCTTATGACTCCTTGGGCCTACCCTCCCTATAGAACGGGTGCCTTACTCTGTCTACTTAGTGTAATCTGAGCTCAGGGCCCTCCCTCCTTCCCCCTTCCCCCAGGACTGGAAGGCCTGTCCCAGTTCCCATGGGGATGAGGACTCTTATGGAAGGCTGGGTAGAGAGGCTGCGCTTTGGAAGAACCTGCTCTGCCCACCAAAGGCCGGAATGAGGCCCTGGGCCAGGAGCCCAGCTGGTTGGGCCCCACCATCTGTGGAAACCACCCCTTTGTTCTGGGAGCCCCACCCCATGAATCAAATCCAAATAAAAGTGACATTCCCAGCCTGTTGGTCTTACACTAGGGGTCATGCATTAGTTCCTGCCAGGCTCTAGTATTTAACGTTAATGATGCCCAGTGGTGCCTCCTGGATTGGGCATTGTGGTGGTGGGCACAGGACCAGAGCTGGTCCAGGTGTCTTTTGCAGGGCGTAAGGCCCTGCCCCAAAGCTGGTTATACCCCTTTGGGCCTAGAAGCCAGAGAGCTCAACCACCAGACTCACCCCATACATGGGAAGCCAGACTTACAGCTAGTATGTCTTTCTTAGCTAAGACTACACAGCCAGCTAGTCTCAGCGAAAGGGAAAATGTCTCAAGTAAGGGGCGTTGGGGAAACGCAAGGACCAACAGAACCCCAAATGGCAGGCACCTGTTCCCTTCTTAAAAGGAGTCTGTCATCCTTCCACTGAGGGCTGTAGTGCTGTGCCAGCCTCCCCTGACCTACCCCACCCCATCCTTGTGGGCACTGTTGGGCAGCAGTTAAAAGGAAGCAGCAGGGAGGGGCAGATGCCAGTCTCCCAACCGGGCAATCATTTTGGCTCACAGCCCCGGCCAGGTGCGTCGGTGTCGGCCCCCCAGCACCTGGAAGGTGGCCAACGTTGCTAAAAACTGGCTCTTGAAGAACAAACAGCTCTGCCCAGAGGCAGGAGCGCGGGCCCTCTGATCCCTGAGGTCCTACCTCCCAGGCAGGGTGACTCCTGGAAAATGCGGAAGGCACGGAAGAGCCACGGGTAGGGCCTAGGGGCTGCAGCCAGGAGCCATCCCACCAACGGCTCTTTCCTTTCCCTGGGGAGGGTGTGTGAGGTGTCCAGAGGGGAAGAAAGGCAACAGAGCCCAGATGAATGGCAGAGGCAGGTTTAATGGTGCCACCTTGTCTTTTTTTGTACATTGTAATAAGCCAAACAAAAAAAAAATGCAAGTAAAAAAAAGGTTTAATCACAGAGCACTTTATACAGATATCGTAAGCAGTAGGCATTCACATCTCCACATGGACAACGCACTGGGAAGCACAGCCCACCAGCCACTCGACGTCTGGCACAAGATACCGACGGGGCTCCGATGCCGCGGCCACGGTCGGGCTCCGTCCTTCCCCGCAGCTGCTGCCCACTGGGGGTGATGGCACAGCTCAGGTGGGGAGCCAGCTTAAGGCGGACAAGACGCATCATGCTTTGGCTTCTTTTTTTTGTTTGTTTATTTTTTTCTAATAAGAGTTAATATCTTTGCTTTTGAAATTTATTTTCTTTCAACCTTAAATATTACATACATACACCAAAAATTACATACCTGCAATGTGCTCAACAGCATCCTCTTAACCTGGAGCTTCACATTATCAAAAGCTTAGAAAACTTGTAAACCTCTGGGCCTGTCTGTGAGGGAGGAGACCCCACACCCCATGCTGGCTACCTCTCCCCCAACAGCCTGCGGAGTCTGTCGGCCAAGGGATGACTGAGGCCTCATTCTCACGGAGCAGGCTGGCTCAGGAGAGGGCGGGCTCGTGTTTCGAGCTACAGGCCACCTCCCAGTGTGAGTGTTCAGTAGTGGGAGGGGCAGAGTCCATGGGAAAGGCCCCAGCGCGTGTGTGCCCAGGCCCTGGATGTGCTGCTGCTCCCTCCTCCCGGGGTCCTGGGACCGGACTGCGCAGGGAGCCGACATGGGCTTCAGTTCAAGCAGGCAAGGCCTTGAAGTCAGAGCTGCCCACCCACGCCACATGGGACAGGAAGAGCAAGGCACCTACAGCTGTTTCTTCCCAGCAGCTCCCTGGTCCTCACTTCATGTTAGCGTGTGAAGGCCACCACCTCTTCTAGGTGTCACCCTGAACCCAGCCTGGTCTCTTAGAGAGCAAGTTCAACAGGCCTGAGGGCTATCCTGTAAATGGGCCAGAACAGAGCACGGAGTCGAGGACAGTGGCTACAACTCCCAGGAGAGAGTGTTGATGCCGGGGGATGAGGGAGGACCTGGTAGCAGTGGCCTGGGACATGGGGAAACTACAATGGCACTGAAGAGGATGAAAGGGACCAGGGAAATTACTGGAGCAACCCACACTTCATGCAAGGTATGGCCACTCGTCCTGCTGCTGCTCGGCAAGGCTCTGGGGCCCCAGGGCCCCGGAGCCAGGCCCTTGGAAAACTCCACCTTCGACCTGAGATGGAGACCGCAAGGGGACAAGTGCCGGGACATTCCGCCTGGAGTGACAAGTGGAAAGTCAGCAACAGGGTTCAGATTTGCTTTGCACAGGGACTTGCCTGTTGAAAGATTGCTTCGGAATAGAAATGGCAGCATCTCAAGAAACTTCTTGCACGTCAGCATCAAACTCACCTTGGGGAGAAGAGGGCAGTGGGGGACTTGCATTGGGGACAGAGGAGAAAACGGGGAGAGCGGAGGTCCAGGACAGGGAGTGGGCAGGCAGCAGCTGGCCTCTCCCACCACGACCCTCCTTCCTAGAGAGCCGGGAGCTACTTGCTGTCTGTGCTCTCAGGCATGCCTGCCTCGATCAGAGCGGCCCGGAGCTGTGCCAGGACCCCCCGGATGCTCTTGATGAACCCCTTAGAAAGCGGGAAGAGGGGAAAACCGATGTCAGGATAGCCACTCTTCTCAGGCAAGAAGCTCCGGTAGCTCTTTCTCCGCTTCTTTGGTTTGACACTGGGTGGCACCGAGGCGTCTGGCGCTGCCTCCGAAGTCTGGTCTGTGTGGTCCCTGCCATCTGTGGCTGGGCCCTGGGCGCCGCCCTCTGAGTCTGAGCCCTGGGAGGCCTCTCCAGGAGCCAGCCCGCCATCCTCAGGTTCCTCCCGGCCGCTGTCTGAGAGCTCGGCCACGGCAGGTGGCCCTGCGGAGCTGCTGTCCTTGAAGACCCCGTTGGGCAGTGCCTGGGCCTTCTCCAGCAGGGCATGGGTTTCCAGCCAGGACTCAATGCGGTTCACCAGCCGCCAGCCGCCGGTGCTGAAGTGCTGTCGGATCTCCTGTTCGAAGACCTCGGGGGGCCGCCGCACCAGCTGGGTCATGGACTGCACCACGCGGATCAGCGCCATCTCGTTATAGCAGCGACTGTTCTCATAGCCCTCCTGCAGCCCCCGGTCGCTGTCGAAGCCGGCTTCATTATAGTATGGTTCATTCACCAGGATCAGACCTTTGAGGGAGAAGCTCATCAGGCCCGGCCTGACCTGACCTCAACCCCCAAGGGGACAGCCAGACCTACAGGCAGGGGAGGGGACACAAAGACCAGCTGCGGTGCCCTCCAGCAGCCCTCCTCTCACCACCCCTCAGCTCCACCCACTGTACCTTGGATGGAGATGAGCACCTGGAGAAGGCTGGATTTGCTCGTCCACCTCTCTGTCCCCTGAAACACACACGGCATGATCAACTCTGTCCCAAACACCTGTCCCCCATTGCTGTCCCCCATCCTGACTGGTACGGTACTCACCTTTCCAATCCAGGTGCCCAGGAGGCTGACACACACCTTCCCATTGTCATACAGGTTGGGGTTCAGACGGCCACTGCACTGGGAGAGGTAGCAGAAGTGGGGGGGCACGGCCGGGTAGATGTTGGGGAGCTGGATGTCAAACAGGTAGAGGCCGTCCTCATAGGGGGTGCGAGTAGGGCCCTTGATCAGGGCTGAGAAGAGGTCCTAGAGGGGGGAAGGCTTGGTTGGCAGGGGTTTCCACACATGGTCTGGTTGTGCGCTTTTCCAGGGCGCTGTGGGTGGAGGGGCAGCACCCTGGGACTCCACACACTGCCAGCGACCGAGATGGTGACTGCAAACTTCTCCGTACACACCCACTTGGCATCTTTTAACTCCCGGTATGAAAGGAATTTTCCAAACTGGTTTTTATCGTACCAGGTTTTATTTCTCCTAAGTCATTATTTTTAAGTTGTATTCCTGAAAACACCTGCCCTGACCCCAACCCCAGTGAGGCAACAATTACAACCAATCAGAATATGAAAGAGCATTCGAGGGTGGCAGGGCTGCACCTGCGCTCAGGGAACCAGAGGCACAAGAGGGTCCGAGCTCCAGGAGAAAATGCTGGGAGACCAACACAAAGACTCGGGCCATTCAGCCATCAGGGGACTCCACAGACGCCAAAGTCTGTGGGGTGGGGAGGGTGTCACTGGCCCTGCAGGGCGTGTGCCAGCTGGGAAGGCAGGACAAAGCAGGCGGGGTGACGGACCACACTCCTGGATGTCCTCACAGGGCCCCTGTGGGCCTCAGGTTCCCGCACTGCTTCCCTTTCCCTCGGAGGGAGATTTGGAAGAAGACAAGAAAAACAGAACAGAAAAAATACTATACTCTTCATCCCTGAGCAGAGCTGAGACAGGCTGAAGTTTTCAAAGAGATTTTTACTAAAGCCCGAGATAAACCGGAAGCATCAGGAACCTCGAGCAGCAGCGGCTTGCACAAGCTCCCAGCCCTGCCCCGTGGCCTGCAGTCTCTTCTTTGGCCCCTTGCTCAGGGCTGAGCTGGAGCTGGGGCCTCGATCAGACCCTAACTCAGCGTCTTGCAGGGTGCCTGGCACACAGAGGGGCCACTAGAGGTTTGTTGAATAAATAAGGTGGAAGGGGCTTGCCAATTCCTGGAACAAACAGGAAAGCAATGACACCGCCTCGGGCTGCGTGACTCAAACCCAGGCCCAGCTGCGATGTCGCATGAAGGCTATCCTATGGCTAAAATGGGATGGATAGACCAGTATGAACCGACGTGGGCAGGTCTCAAAATTACCCTGCTGAGCAAAAAAAGCAAATTACAGGTGATGTGTACAATGACATGCTATTTATATAAACTAAATCATACAAAATAGTGTGTGTTATGATGACACATGAGAATGTAAAAATATAAAAAACGCCCTGGCCGGTTTGGCTCAGCAGTTAGAGCGTCGCCCGCGGACCAGAGCGAACCGGGTTCGGTTCCCGCTAAGGACACGTACCTCGGTTGCGGTTTGTCCCCGGTTGGGGTCGTGTGGGTGGCAGCTGGTCGGTGTGTCTCTCTCACATCGATGTTTCTCTCTCTCTCTTCCTCCCTCTCTCCCTCCCACTCTATCTGAAGATAAATGCAAAAATGTCCTCAGGTGAGGATAAAAAAAATATTTATATAATATATAAAAAATAAAAAAGTCGTCATAAGAAAATGCACTGAACCTCTCGGTGGGGTGGAGATCAGTCAAAGGCAACTTCAGCCTTTTCTGTAATGTTCTAATGTTTCAAAAAGAAGACTGGACTCAGGTAATAATTACAGAACTTAAAACTAACTTCAAAACGGAGGAAAGAAGGAGCCATCGGTATAGACACAGGTGTTGGACTCGGCCCCTCACCTGACTGAGCCTGTTTCCTGCCTTATCAGAGGTGTGGGAGGCCTCTCAGGTGCCGCTCAGGTCTGAAGGTCAGGGAGCCAAGGCTGGCTGTGCCCACACAGCCCACCTGCACCTGCCCACGCCAGCCCACGCCAGGCTACTTGCCATTCTATCCTCAAATGTCTTGACCATGATGCCATCGGGCAGTGAGGTAGCCAGCAGTGCCATCTCCTTCCGCACTGTGCTGAAGAACTTCTTGGCTTCTGGAGGCTGGAACTCAATTTTCTTAAAAGAGTGATTTGCTAGAGGGGGAGAGAGAATGTTCAGTCCCTAAGGGCGAGGCCCTGAGAGCTCCATCTAGAAAAGCAGCTGCTGGGTATGCTCCTCAGACAGTTGAAGAAACCCACATTCGTCCCACCCATCTCTCCTGGCATCAGAACCAGTGACCACACCAGGGAAATGTTCTGCCCCCCACCCCCACCCTGAAGCAGCAGTGGGGCTGGATGGGAGCTAGACTTTGCCCGAAGATCTGTAAACAGAAAAGGGGCGAACTCACAGGGCGCAAACTCCAGCACCGAGAAGACCTCGCCCTTGGCACTGGTGAAGGTGACTCCGGGCTTGCCGCCACACTGCTGGCAGAGCACCGGGGTCTCGCTGGGCCACTCGGCCTTCACAGGAGACTGTGCCTCGGGCTTGTCCTCCTTGCGCTCTGTGTCTGGCATGGCCTCCATCTTCTCCTCCTCTGCGATGGCCACATTGTCCAGGGTCTTCTTGAGGTTTTCCTGCAGCTTCTTAATGTCATCCAGAAACTTCTTCTCCCGAGTCGGTTTCTCAGGCTCCACTGTGGGGGAGGTGGGGGAGCCTGTCAGAAGCTGCTCCACGGTCATGTTCTTGAGGCTCTCCAGGATCTTGATGGCCTCTTTCAACTCCCGGAAGCTCTTCGGGGGCCCATCCTTGCCAGCCTTCTCCATCAGCCCAGCCACTGGGGCGGCCATGGCCACAGCCCCCTGAATGGCAGCCGTGGCCGCCTCTTCGCTGATCACCACACCTTTGTCTTCCTCGGGGGCTGCCGGCTGTTCTGTGGGTGGAATGGGGGGCTCCTCTATCTTGGGGTGCTCGTCCTCCACCAGCCCATTGTCCGTCTCCCAGCTGTCACTGTCATCCTCCCACTCATCAGAGGATGCCCCACTGGTGCTGCCTTCCACTGAATCGTAGTCTGACTCCTCAATCTCAGACTCGATGTTGTACAAGTGCTGGGGGCAGACAGACACAGGCAACTCGGAAGAGCTCTGCCAGGCTCCGGGGACCCCGACCCTCAGAAACTAGAGGCCTTGGCAGCCCCGCTCAACCCCTTCCCCGTTCCCACTCTGGACTCTGTAGGTAGCTCTCTGTGCTAGGTGGTACCTGTGTGTCTGGGAGGTGCCTCTGCCTGCTCTTCCCCAGCAACAGCACCTGGAGCCCCAGCCGACAGGCTTCTCCTCCCACTGTGTGCACTCAGTCAGGCTCTGCCCTTGGGGCACATCCAGCCCCACCCTGGAGGACTCAGGTCAGAGGCCCCTGTTACACTGGGAGGTGGGAACATGCCTGAGGTGGGGGAGGTACGGGACAGCTAGCCTGGGTCACGTCTGCTCCCATTCCCTTGCCCTCCCTATATGGCACCAGGAGAGGAGAGCTGGGCCTGAGGATGGCGAACAAGGAGACGAAGGAATGGTGCTGAGAACAGTCCTGCAGCTCAGAACCCACCACAGGTGCTGGGGCTGGGGCCAGCTCCTCTCCTTCCTCTTTCCCTTCTGTAAAGGTTTTCCTAGAAATGTCAGTGGCTCTATCGCCTATAGGAAGTAACCTGCATTTTCTCAGCATAGTGAGATGGGGATCTGGGAGGTGTGTGAAATCTACGTGCAGATGGCAATCAGGGGAGGCTTCCAGATGGGGTAAGACTACGGAGCTTGGCAAGTAATGCCACCCTCTTCCTTTCAAGCTTTCCCTGAGACCTTATTACCCAAAGAAACCCCCTCACCAGGAAGATCTGAGAGCCTGTCTTCCTGTTCCTGAGTGGGGACAGGAGACAGGCCATGGCTTCCAGCCCAGCTGCCACAACTGAGTGGGTTGGGTCTTGGCAGGGCCTTACCTGGGGCAGGATGATGGTCTTTGAGTTGTCAGCCCACACCACCTCCACCTTGCTGCTGACGTCTACACGGGCCACCTGGCCAACTGATGGCTGCTGGGCAAATGGGACAGGGTAAAGGGCGCAGCCCCACAGGAGAGACAAGGGCCAGAGCACCCCCAAAAGGGAGTGACAGCAGTGGGTGGCAAAGGTGAGGCCGTAAAAATAGGAGGAGTGCAAGCACCAGCTGGAGGCCACAGTGAGTAACTCAAGCACGGGACCCTCTTGTTCAAGCACCTCCAAGGTGCCCTGTCCACGGCTCCCACTCCACCTGGCCGTCGAGTACACAGCGCCCACTAATTCCCTTCCTCTCCCAGCACTGTGC
The DNA here is from genome assembly GCA_030848825.1 of Tadarida brasiliensis. Lineage (NCBI taxonomy): Eukaryota > Metazoa > Chordata > Mammalia > Chiroptera > Molossidae > Tadarida > Tadarida brasiliensis. The sequence continues at coordinate 62,845,619 of CM061273.1, forward strand.
TCTCTCCAGGCTTCCTGTCGTTCCCAGGATAGGGTTTCAGCCTCAGTACTTTTGTTCTTACTCTTCCTCTGCTGGAATCTGCCTGACCACACCCAGCATTCCCATTTATTCCCCAAGGCCCAGCTCAGACACCCCCTCCCAAGCCTGTCCTGGGTTCCTGCAGCACTCAATATCACGCTCACAGTGCTTAGGACAAAAAGCAAAGCTTCTCCCATGACCGCAGCCAGTGGGGCTCAGGAAGCAGCTATGTGAATGCACCTGACCCCGGCAGGTAGAGAGGCAGACGCTCCCTCTGCAGGTGGCCCGGGTGAGTGACAGCTTGGGATGAGCCAGAGGATGGGCAGGTCTGGTCTCCTGGAGCCACCTGGTGGCACCTCCAAGCACTGCAACTGCTGCACAGGAGCTGGGAGCAGCTGAGGGAACTTGAATGCGGGTGGGGGGAGCATACCTCATCCTCCTTGTGAGGAGCTCCATCCTCAGTATTGCCAATGCGGATGACGATGTCGGTCGTGCGGAACCGGAAGTCAGGGTGGTCAGCAATGTCATAAACACTCACGTCTTCCTCTTCTCCAATCAACTGGGCACAGGATGGGTTGTCATGAGCCCAGAGGCCCTACACCTAGCCCACCAGAGCCCACCCCGAAGGAAGAAGCAAGGCTGCACGCTCACCTCCACGTCGTCCCCACTTGGCCGCAGCTTGAACCACTTCACCACACAGGTGCGGCCCACGTGGTCCCCAGACTGCACGACACCGTAGACAGCGGGGTCTGGACAACTCTGGACTAGGGAACCAGAGAGCACAGGACTAACTCAGGAGCCCTGGTGGCGCCACCTGCCATCCACTCACCCACCCACCATGTGTCAAGCAGAGCAGAGCAGAGCACAGAAGCCACGTGTTCCCTGACGAGGTCAACAGAAGCCAGAAAACGCTCCCCCAGTCCTCAAAAGATCAAGCCACCTTCAAAGGGGAGTCTCCTCTTGACCCTGAGCTCTCTTGCCCGTTTTTCTCAGGCCCACCCCGGCCCTCAGCAGGAATGGCCTCCTGGAGCCGGCCTACCTCGCTTGTCCACCACAAAGTCTCCGGGACAGAACTCGTTGTTGTCCAGGTGGTGCACTGGGAAGAGGTCGTTGGAGCGGATGTTGCACTCCACCGAGCCGTCCTGCCACATCACATCTGCTGAGGTCATCGTGGTCACCACTTCCACCGCCACCCTACAAAGGGGGACCCGTGAGCCAGGCCATGCAAAAGGCCTCCTGGAGGAAAGGGCAGGTATTCCTTCTACCCTCCTCTTCCCTGTGGGCTTGGTGACCTGAAACTGAATCCGGACAAGAGGAAGACAAACGGGCCAGAGGGTGCTCACCTACAGTTTCCATGCCTGCGCTCTCTTCTGAGAACAGCCCCATTTGGGAGAGCTCAAGAGAATGTGATGTGTTGCCAGAGGGCAGACTTGGGGTCAGGGCCACAGTCCCACCCTCTGCCTTTCTCCCAGACCTCTCCTTTCCATCGGGCCAACCCCAGGCACCTCCCTCTCAGCTGGGACCCCAGGCTCCACAGGGGCCCCCCCACGTGTGCACGTGCAAGTGGAGCTGAGGGGCTGGGCTCAGGCGGACACTCGGCCAGGAGGGAGGGCCCCCTGGGTGTACCTGTCCCCCGGCTTGAAGTCACGGGTGATTTTATTCTTCTTTCTCTTGTGTTTCCGCTTTAAGTTCTTGATAGACAAGGGGATGCTCTTTTTTCGACTCGTGCCACTGCCGCTCTGGGAGGAAGTGGTGGAGCTGGCAGAGGAGGTAACTGAGCTGGTGTCATCCGTGTCGTCGGCGGCCTCGTCATCTGCGTCCTGCTCTGCGGAGTGTAGCCTGTCATCTCCGCCTTCCTTCAGCAGGAAGGGGGGCAGCTGCTCGCCCCCCTCCAGGGCCTCCTCTGGGCCCTCGTCCTGCATCTCCACTGGGCTGGCGGACCCATCGGGCGTCTCCTCGGGGCTGGCGGACCCCGTTTCACTCTTGGCTTTGGCCCCTCCTTTCTTGCCTGGGTCCTCTGTGGAATGGTCCCTGGAGCACTGGGTGTCGGGGGAGCAGGACATGATCCTCACAACCTGCTTCTTCAACAGGCGCTTCACCTGCGAGGGCAGAGCAGGAGGAGGAAGCTGTGGCAGCAGGCTGACGCGCCCTGCCCTGGGGTGCGGGACACCCAGGCAGGCCCGACCCCAGGCAGCTTGGTCTGGGGAGTGACAGCTATACACACCTACGTGGCCTACAAGGGCCATCAGGGCTGCCCCCCGAGACCTGGAGCACAGACCATCCTTCCTGGCTGTGGAAATCACTCAAGGCCAGTTCCTCAAAAGCCCACCAACCCCAACCCCGAGGACATACCTTCTTGGCCATAGAGCCCTCCCCCTGGGCGCAGTGTTTTTCTGGACATTCACAGGCAATCTTGGCCAGCTCTACCTTGGCTGGGAAGACAAACAGACAGCGCTCCCCCAGCTGCCGCTGAGCATGGTCAAAGCATCCGAGACGCTTCACCCTGGGAGGGGAGAGCCGGGGCTGGGTCAGCAGTTCTCGGCCCCCACATCTGTGACTGTGGCCCAGAGACTTGCTCAGGGCCTGTCCCTGGGATTTCCGAGTGGGTGGCATGCTGGAGCTGCTCACCTGCCTAGGTTTTCCTGGGTGATGACAGAGGGCGGGGGGCTGACGCTGTCCGTGCCCCCTGGACAGAAGCTCTTGGTAATCCATGTGACTTTCAGCTCCACAACCTGCACCTAGGGGCGGTGAGTGGCACGGGGCCATGGTCAGCAGGTTCTAACAGCTCGCCCTTTAAGCAGCTGCCCAGAGCCCACCTGACCCCCAGGGCAAGAAGCAGGTCTTCATGGTGTTGCACCAAGTACCAACACCTTCAGAGCAGGCCCCACCTATAACCTCAGCCCCACCGGGGATGCCTGTCACCTCCTCACCTCCAGTCAGGGCCCAGTGGACCTGCCACTCTACACTCTCCCACCTTGCTCAGCCTGGGTCGGGCAGGCTGGGGACACCTGCCTATTGGTCACCCATGTCCACAGCCTAGATTCCCCTTATCCTCAAAGCCCTTTCACAGAACAGGGTCCAGAGGCCAACGAGTGGGGCTTAGTTCTCAGAGCAGGCAAGGACAGGGTGGGCAGCAGCTCTGATCTAGGGCGTGGAGGTCGAGGTCCCACACCCACCTCCCACCCAGCCCCCAGTCCCCACCTCTTCCACCACCACCCGGAACTTGCTCTTGGTGCTGAGCACGGGCTTGACTCCTGACAGCCACTGGACACTGGAGAAGATCTTGGCTGGGCCAATGAGCACCTGGCCTGGGTAGAAGCCATAGGAATCGTCAAAGAAGAGCCCCTGCAGGGTTTGGAGACAGAGGGAAGTCCTTGTGAGCAGTGCCTCCCCGGGGGATGGTGCTTTCCACACCACCCCAACCCCACTCCTCACCTCCCCCCCACCACAGGCCTCCACTCCCCAAGCAAACCCTAAGGCTCCCGAGCAGCACCTCTCAAACCTAAGGTATATATAAATCACCCAGAATCGTATTAAATGCACATCTGACTCATTCCATTTCTTCTGCGCTCTCCGGCCGTGCCAGTGTCGTTGGTCAGGAAAGATACTTTGAGGACTAAGGCTCTAGTCTAGAGGGAGCGGTCCCCCAACCTGTTGGGTCATGTGCACTGCCTAGTATACTTATTTACAAACTGTGTCATAAACTACTGTTCCAAAATGTCCGCTGCACCAAAACACTGCACACACTCCAAAAAACAAACCCCGGAGATTTAAAAGGATGAGATAAAAGTTGACAAAATGTCTAGAAGCAGCATTTAGCCTGGACCAGCTACAAGCTCTACACTAAGAAGCCCAGAGGAACAAGGAGCATGAGATGCCCCTGCAAATGTACCGAGTCGCTGACGTGCGGGCAGACGTCGTAGAGCTTGGCACCATCTTCTGTGTTCATGGAGCACCTGAAATAGTGAACATGGGCTTGGTGTCCACGTGGCACAGTGACCGGGTCTCAGGGGAGGCCTGGCAGCCAGGACCAGGGGTGGTGCTGATCAGTATCAAAGGGAGTTATCCCAACGTGTCAGTGTGTCAAATGGCACAACTGCTCCTCTGTCCACAATCAGTCTCGAGGCTGGTATAAATAACTCTCCTAAAATGAACAAAACCCTACCCCAGTATCTGAGTGCTCAGCACCATTAAAACATCTAAATAAAGCATCAGCTCCCAGCAGATATCCTAAGTGATCATGCTTCTCTCCCCGGACCAAGATAGGGCACCGACCAGAAACTGAGTGGGAGAACTAGGCTTCAGCGATAAGGAGCCTCGCCCACGGTCAGGCCCTGAATGCCCACAGCACTGTCATCACAGGCCCGTGAGAAAACCCCTCCCTGTGGTGAGCATACCTGGCACCATTGGACAGCTTCAGGATGATCTGGTTCTTCAAGTCATAGACCTTCCCCAGCCAGCAGTCATAGGCAATGTAGTCCCCATACATGAAGGGCTGCAGACCAGGGCACAGGGGGGTGAGAGATGACAGATGGCACTAGTGTCCTGGGCACCAGTCTCTTTTTGCCCCACTGAGACAGGGAGGAAGGCTCTAGGCAGCTTATTGCCTGGACTGGTTAGTCCTGGGCCTGAGTAACTGCTGCAGCTGCAGGCTTCCCCCAGGTTCTAAGCTGCACCCCAACTCCCCTTCCCGGTGTGGAGGAGGAGGTAAGGGGACTGTGCTGGTGGTGCAGAGACCTGTGGCATCTAAGGATATGAGACTCGAGTGGAGTGGGCTGTGGAGGGCAGGCACATGTACAAGAAAGCAAAGTGGTTTAAGCAAATAAGCGAATATCCTGAGGATGTCAAGAGCCAAGTTTCTCATGGCTGGGGAAGGTACTCACTAATAACAAGAAGGGAGAGTAAGAACAGGCGCTGGACTGGAATTGGAGGTATCAGGACAAGCTCGTATCATAATGTATACACAGAACAGGTACTGACACATTTACATGTGGGTCTGCCTAAACTTATACACACACACATATGTCTTCGTTCTGTCCTGAAAGGGCCTGGTAGCAATGAGCACACCCAGCATTCATCCAGATCTTGGTTTTCTCCCATGAAAGAAATCAGGGCTCATTGGAAAAGTGGCTAATTCCAGGGCTGGATCAGAAAAAATACAAGATAGAAAGTAAAAAAGAGCTAAGAAAATGCCCTGGCTGGTGTGGCCCCGTGGTTAGAACGTTGGCTCAATCACCAAAGGGCCGTAGGTTCGCACACTGGTCAAGGGCATGTACCTGGGTTGCAGGTTCGATCTCCAGCCCCAGTTGGGGTGCATGTGGGAGGCAACAAATTGATGTGTCTCTCACATCGATGTTTCTCTCTCTCTCTTTCTCTCTCCCCCTCCCTCCTTCCCCTCCACTCTCTCTAAAAACCAATGGAAAAAATAACCTCGGGTGAGGATTTAAAAAAAAAAGCTAAGAAAAAAAGTGATGGAAATAGTCAAAAGGTCACAGATGGCAGCTGAAGGGGCTCCTATTGGCCACAGCTGGCCTCATTTAAGCAACAAACCAAATAATGGTGGTAATGAACCAACTGAATAACACAGGAACCTGAGTCCACACTGATGTAAAAGATGAAAGAATACATAAACAGGGCAGAAGGTAAAGCTCTTCCATGCTGTGGAGGCCAATAACAAAAATGAGGAGGGAACAGTGAAGCCATAAAATCACCACTTAGCAACCATCAGCATGCTGGCTGGTCTGAGTGGGGCTGTTAATGGAGGCCAAGGCCAGCAGGCTGGGGTTTGATGTGTAATTGGTTATTGACATAATCCCAGAATATCTATTCACAAAACAGAATTATTTGCAAAGGGGTAAATAGTGACTTTATGGGGAGGAGATGTGGCAGACACCACCAGCACGACCAGGGATCACAGTGAACATCGCCATGGTGCCACCACTGGACGCTGTGGGCCAGGGAAGAGCTCGGTAGCATTTCTGGGGCAACCTCAGATAGCTCCACACTGAGGTCAAGCGATGGTATATCTGGATATGGGAGACAAAGCAAGACTGGGGAACCAGTCCAAACTGGAGGAGATCGAGGAGGTGACCAATAAATGCAGTGTGTCCTGAATGATTCTGGATCAGAATGGGGACAAGGATATTGTTGGGACAAATGAATGGGGTCTGTGGACCAGACAGTAATGTACCAATTCCCTAATTCCAGGGAATGGTAGTTATATAAGAGAATGTTCCTGATTCGGGTGAATACATGTTGTAGGATTTAGAAGCCACAGGGCATCATATCTATAGCTTGTTCTCAAATGTTTGAGGGAAAAAAGGCTAAGGAGAGAGGGAGATGGGGCGGCAGGTGATGGAGCAAATGGAGTGAAATGTTAACAGCTGAGGAACCTGGGTGATGCAGGGAATACAAGAACTTACAACTTTTCAGGAAGTTTGAAACCATTTAAAAATATTATTACCGAAAAGAAACTTGTTTAAAAAGAGAGAAGTGTTAGAGGAGAAAGGAAACTAGGTCGAGAGAATCACACCTGCAGCCTGTGCTGGGGTTGGAGACATAAGGACGAGTGCTGAGCTCGGGTCTCAATGGCTTACTGACAGAAAGCAGCAGGCGGGCTCCAAGGCAGCGGGAGGACCCTGTGCCTGGCTGTCTGACCTGGGAAGGGGTAGCATTCATGTTCCGCGAAGACACCAAAGGGCCAGAGGAGAATGAGAAGCGGCAGGAGCTCACCCAGATGTGCTGCAGGTCCTTGCTGCTGACAGGGTAAATGATGCAGTTGGTGCCGATGAGCTTGACGGCGCAGTCAATGCTGACGTCTATCACGGTGCCGCACTGACTGTCCTGGGAGGAGAGGGCATCCAGGCCTGAGCAGGCACCCGGTGCCAGCCACGGGAGACCCAGCCCAGACAACCCCGAGTAACACCCTGCCAGGGGTAGAACGCAGGACTCACAGTGGAGCGCATGTGCCGGACCACGTCCCGGGGCACCACGGAGCGGTCCTCTAGTTTCAGCTGGACAAGAAAACACAGGGTGAATGGCCTCTGAAGCCACCACAGGATACACTCCTCCCAGCTCCCTGGGGAAGGGCCACCAACACTCTACGGCTGAGTGCACATTCCTGCGTGCACCCAACTCCAGGCACTACTGCCCTCACCAAAGGCAAACACGAGGCTTGCAGAGGCCATTGGATCAAAGTGTGGCTAAATGACAGATCACACGCAGCATCATTTAAAGTAAAGATTTAAGAGCCTGTTCTACGCAGAACAAGACAATTTGTTAGGAGTGCAATCCTTTTTCTACTTTCTGCAACTGCCTGCCCTCTGGCTGTGCGGTGAGTGCTGAGTGGGGGTGGAGGACGAGTGTGATGCTGGGCTGTGTGGGTCACCCTAAAGCCACTATCACCGGACACCACCTTCTAATCCGGGCTATCCTTCCTGACCGGCTGCAGCCTGCTCCTTATCTATCGTGCTGCGGAGTCCTGCAGGCTGCTGAGTAACTCAGGACAGCCAGCACTGGGAGCCTGGCCAACCTCACAGCAAGCACCTGACCCATCCCTCCACGACACCCAGCAGCAGCTGCCCTCCTTCTAGAGGACAGCCAGGGCTTCAGGAGAGCTGTCCCCTCCCTCTGCCAGGCACTGGATCCCCCTCCAGCAGCCTAGGTGGGAGACAGCGAGTCTTCTTTGCTGGTTCCCCCAGCCTGGGGCCACTCCTCTGTAGCTCTCCATCAAGTCATGGTAACGGGTGGCTCTCTGTGACTGTCCATCACCTTTGGACAGGCACCTGCAAGACTTCAAACCACAGGGGTGGATGAGCTATTCCCTCTAACAACACCCTCTCCACTCTCAAGCCCTGGGGCATGGAAGGGTGGCCTTCACGGAAGAACTGAGACACTGAAAAAGGAAGACACTGGCTCAAGGTCACTGAAATTCTGGCAATGATGACTGAAACCAATTTCGCTATAACTAGACTGTGACTTACAAAAAAGTAAAGGGGGCCCAGTCAGTGTGGCTTAGTGGACTGAGCATCGCCCCATGGACTGAGAGATCTGGGTTCGATTCCCAGTCAGGGCACGTGTCCAGGTTGCAGGCTCGATCCTGGGTAGGGGGCGAGCAGGAGGCAGTCAATTGATGTTTCTCTCTCACATCAATGTTTCTATCTCTCTCTCTCCTCCTCTCTCTCCAAAAAATCAGTAAAAACATTTAAAAAAAAAAGTAAAGGGGGAGCAATGGGCCCTGCCATCAAAAAGCGGTCAAGATTTTCCTACAGGAAACAAGCCCATGACTCAGACGAGACCGGGCCCACGCGTTAATCCTGGGGGTCCTTGAGACAGAAACGTAGATGCATCAGCTCTGAAACCTCAGCAAGTCGCACACGTCCACATGTCTACAAGGAGGTCGCAGCAGCCCTCTCCGTGGTGGAGGGACCGTGGCAGTGAAAGCAGAGACGGTCGCAGGGTGCCTGGCACACAGTAAGTGCTTGGCAGACGCTGGCTGCGGTCACTCTGCCTGACTTCACTGCCCCCGGCACGGGCTCTGCTGAGTCCCAGGCTCCTCTTCTGTGTGCTCAGAGATCACGGAGGCTGCGAAGGGCTCTGCGGAGCTCTGCCGAGGGCGGCGGTTTGACGGCGCCACTTTTCGAAGTCGAAGACCATCCGTCCGTAACCCTCTGCCCACCTGTGGTCTGGGACCTGGTGTTTTCGGTGCTGTCCCACCTGTCTCAAACCTCTGCCTCATTGTGGACTTCAAAACACCACAACTGCGAGTCTGTCTGAGTTGCCATAGAAACCAGAAGTTGCAGCCCCAGGAAATTCGATGGGAGAGACCGAGCTGTGTGGGGTGGGAGGGAATCACTCTTGGCGGGAGCTGTGGCAGCCAGCACAGGCTACCTCGCCAGCTCAGGGATGCCTGAGCAGACACCCAGGTTGAGTCTGCAGACCACGTCCCCACCTTGGCGGTTGTGTTGGTCCCCAGAGCTCCCAGGACAGGAGGGAGAGGGCACAGGTGCAGACCCTGAATCAGTGTAGACTCTCATGGGACACTGCTCCTGAGGGCGTAGGGGAACTGAGGCTCCTGCTCGGAGGCCAAAGCAGGAACACAGCCGTGGCAGCTGACGCCACTGCGAGGCCAAGGCAGGTTTTCTCCTGCCCGCCTCTGCCGACCTCTGCCTCGGCCACAGCGGCAGGGAGCCTCTCCACATGGCTCTCCTGACCTGCGCCTGGCCCTCTGCCAGCGTGCGACTCCACTCCATGGTGAAGCTGGTCTCCACACTCCTCTTGTCTTCCAGGGCAAGGAGTGACGTTGCTCTAAAGCCCTGACAAGGTGGAAGTGGAGTGGGAGGGGCAGGGAGAATAGTAGTGTGGTGGCCACTATCCTGGTGACAGTCCCTTCCCTTGGGGATTCCAGGAAACGAGTACAGGTGTCTGGAAGGGTTCCCAATTTCCTCTCCCATCCCTGTCCCCCCATCCCGGGCACTGCCTTTGTCCACAACGCTGTACTCTCCTGTCTGTGTGCCTCTCACTGCACAGTCCTTCCAGACGCGCACCGTTCCTCCCCCTGCTCCCGCCACAGGCTCCCTGCATCCCCACTCTGGAAGGGACCACTGTGCCCCGGGGCCCAGCCCTGGAGTCCTCTGCCTCGTAGTGACAGCACAACTGGTGCTCATTCCTCTCCAGTCCATTTGCTAGGTGCTTTCTGTGTTCTAACCTGTGAGGTCCTCACAATTCCATGGAGTAAGGGTACTCTTACTGTCATTCCCATTTTACAGAGAAGTAAACTGAGACGAAGAGAAAATAAGTAACCTGTTCACAGCCCCACAGTTCCTGAGTGGGAGAGCCGTCCTGGGACCCAGGATGCCTAGCTCCAGAGTCCGTCCTGCCCCCGAGATGCAGAGATAACAGAGGAAATGTCTTTCTGGCAGGGCCCCACATCCTAAAAGACAGTGGTTCTCCAGGTTACAAAAGCAATAAATGCTCTATTTCTTTCTGGGCCTGTGGAAGGCTGCTGCTGCGGCCTCTTGCGGCAGGTGTCATCAGGGCCCGGAGCGCCTGCCAAGGGCTCAGGTGGAGGAAACCCCAGGGTTCAGCAGTTTGCCCTCCTCTCTCTCCTCATCTCACTCATAAAAGTTCAAATCCGTGGGTACCCAGATCACAAGCACCAGACACTCCAGAGGCTAACACTAGAGGGCGCTGTGCCTGATAGATGAAAACGCCAGCTTCCAGAGCAAAGCTAAGCCATGGAACAGAACATTTTTGTTAGGTGCTCTCAGTATGCAGTTTTAAATCATTGTCACCAGGGTGGGATCTGAGGTGGGACAGATGTCAACAGTCATTATAGGTTCTAAAATTCTGAACAATCTCTGATGTGGTGAACTATTAACATTTCTTGAGGGAGAGCTGGTGTTATCAGAGGTTCCTGAACATTAAAAAAAAGAGACAAGAAAGATAACACACTGAGAGGTTACAGTGTGTCTGAGTGAGGAGGAGCATCAAACACACCTGCCCACCATGGAGAGGGATCCGCACCTGCCTTCTGGAGAGTGCCCTCACCTGAGTGATGATGACTGAGCACCTGCATGTGCCAGGCGCTGGGGACGCAAGTTCCTGCTCTAGAAAGCTTACGTTCTAGTGCCGCAGGGGAGACTGGCAGACACACAGGTCCGCAGTGCTGAGTGCCACACAGAAAAAACGAGCAAGCCCTGGCCGGTGTGGCTCAGGTGGTTGGAGCGTCGTCCCATACACCAAAAGGTTGCAGGTTCCATCCGTGGTCCGGGCGCATGAGAGAGACAACCGATCAATGTTTCTCTTTCCAATTAAAAAAAATTTTTTTAAGAAAAACGAGGCAACACTGGTTGTGTGTAAGAGAGACTGGTAATGGGAGGGGAGCACGAATGACTTATTTTACATGGTGGTTAGGAAAGGCCACTCCGAAGAGCAACAAGGGAGGGAGCTGTCCACGCAGAGGGCAGAGCTGCGGAGAGGTCCTAGGCGCAGCTGCCGTGGGTCTCCACAACCACAGAGGCTGCACACAGCAAGCTCCCAGGAGAGCGGCAGTTCAGGCCTTAAGAGCCACAGATGGTCTTGAGATTCCATCCTGAGCGAGAGACGAGCCCTGCAGGGCTCCGAGTAGAGGGCCTGCACGGCGGTCATGTCAAAAGGTTCATATGGCAACCTTGCCCCCAGGGGACATTTTTAGTTGTCACCACGGGGGGAAGGGGCTTCTGGCACGGTGCGGGTAGAAGCCAGGGATGGACACAGCTCCATGACAAAGAATGATGCGGCCCAGAGCATGGCACAGAGGAGGCTGAGAAGTCCTGAGGCTACCTCCTGGAGGGTGATGCTGAGGGGAGAGGATACATTCTGAAGGCAGAGCTAACGAGGTGCTTCAAGTTGGAAAGCAATACAATGGCAAGGCCACTAAAGGACAATCATGGGGAGAAGGCAACATGCAGGGAGGCTGGACACTTCCATCCTACCCCCATGTGAGTTCCAAGGAGCCCTGCCTTGGCCAGGAGGACCACTCTCCACCCCTTCGACCATGGGGACACACACTGCTCCTCTGAGCTGGTCCCGAACTCTTGGTCTAGACCCTCATTTATAACTCTTTCTGACGTTCCCAAAAATGTCAATAAACTGGATTTCGGAGCAGTGAGACTAAGAGCGGCAGGAAATGGCACTGACTGTGGGTTGCAGCTGGGCTCCTCTTCCAGCTTCTTCCTGAGCCCAGTTTCCAGTTCTGACTGGATTTGGGGCCCTGACTGGGCAGGGACTCTCGAGTTTGCCAGTGTAAGGACTTTCTCAGAGCAGCTGACCACCATGTGGCTGTGGCCCTGATAGCCCAGCGATCAGCAACCTACACACCTGAGGACAGAGGGATTGCACAAATGGCCAGAGGGCTCCCCGTGCTTGGGGGAGAGGGAGGACAGCTGAACATGCCGAGCAGTGTGGAAGGAAAAACAAATGTTGGTGCCCCTAGCTAGAAAATTCTGTCAATCATGCGCTACAGAAACTACTCAACAGAAGCTCTGCTAAAACTCAAGACTGAGGCCAATCAATTCAATAGTTTCTGAGTGTTTTCTATAAATTCAGAATGAGAATGAGACAGGAATATAAATATACAGGAATGTGCCTTGGCTTTCAAGAACTAACATTTAGATGAGGGACCCAAAATAAAATACCTGAAAACATTTATACACAAGTAAATATACTGCTGAGCTGAGTAGCGGGACACAAATTTCTGTTTCTGGATGGCAGGAGGGGGAAGGCGGGAACTGTCCACACAGATGCAGGTACTCGGTGGTAATAGGATGACCCCCCCACCCCCGCTTCAGGAGAGAACTGGCCAGGCCTCTGTATTCTCCACCTGCAGGGGCCGCTCAGAGACCAGCTGGTCCTGTCCCCAGCGCCCCTCCCTGATCACACACTGCAGACCAGAAGCCTGCGACGCAGCATGATTGCAACACTGCCTGGAAACTGCAGCTGCAGCCCGCAGCTTGCTGGAATGGCCTGGAGGCACAGCCTACCCGAGGGGGACAGAGAAAGGGGACTGAGTCCAGCTGCCCTCTAAGTGAGGGGAGAACTGGGGAGCTGAGCCTGGCAGCAGGCCAGCTGGAGCCTGGACAGCAGAAGTGGGCCTCTGCAGGTGCTGCGGTGTTTGGCATGCAGAGTTCCAGTGCATTCTGGTGGCAGGAGCCGGCCTGGAGAAAGAGCCCAGCACCGCACCCTTGTCTTGGCCCCAGGCTTGGCAACCTGGCTCAGGAAGGACCAAACCACCAGGACCCCTGGGTTTAGAGGGTGGACAAATGAGAAGCTTTAGGAGAGAGCCTCCCTCCCTCAAGAAGTATGACTGAAAAGCACAAAAGTAAACAGCATGACTTCATGATCTGTTCTTATGGCCCAGCTGATGTCCCTGAGAGTCAGCAGGGAGCAGCCCAACTGTCTAGGTGCAGGGAGAGCTCATGGCCTCACACTGCCTTCCAGACCCACCCCTCACAAGTCTGAAGTCACGCTAGTTCCCAGAACAATGGCCACGGTGGCCATCACAGGGACAGACCTTTACTGAGCTCACACTGTGCAGGAAAGAGCTACAACTGCTCTGCCTCTTCCAAGCCTCCCGACCCCCAGGGGGGAGGCACAACTACCACTGTTCTCACTCCACAGAGGAGGCCGGAGGCTTGGAGAGGTGAGTGACCTGCCCACGGCCGGCCGCCCCGGCTCCAGCCCCCAGAGCCCTGGTTTTGCTCACTTGGCCTTCCTCATTGGCATGTGTGGCCCTGCTACCCCTGGAGCAATCAGAGCCATGCTGACTCTCTAAGCATGGACCCTGCCCACAGCCCTGGCCTCCGCCCAGAGCTCATGAAAATGCAGGTTCTCAGGCCCCACCCTGGCCCTGCCGCCTGGAACTCCACATGCCAACAAGGTTTCCAGGTGACCCGTGTGCATATCCCCTCATCCTCACAGGGGCTCTTAACAGAGGGGCATCAGGACAGAGGGGTGACCCAGGCTCATTGTCCACCACAGTCCCCAGGATGGTGGTTCTGAGAACAGGCATTCGGAGAAAGTTCCCAAAGGGATTCTAATACATGTTCCCAAGTCCTCACTATCCCGACTGGCATTTTAGAGGCAGCAAAGATGAGAAATCGCTACAAGGGACAGTATCCGAGTCCAATTGAGCAGGCCAGGCCCACATCCTCCAAGAGACCCCATGTGGAAGAAACACAACCTCCCGGAACCAACATCATCCTCTGCTTGTTTCTCAAACACCCGCGGTTACTATTTCCAGGCAGGTGAGATTATACCCATCTGGAGTACTGGGCGTTACTCTGGCACCAACTGGCCTGGCTACTCCTGCAGACTAATATCACCTCTTAGTTTGATCTTTAAGTCTTAAAACCTTAACTGTCCACCGCGCCACTGCCATTTCCTCCAAGGCTCACCCGTAGTAGCGCATCTCAGGATGAGACAGCTCACTGAGCCAGGACTAAAACACAAAAACACAGAGTCACTGAGACCCTAAAGCACAGTGAGACAGGCTGCAGCCTGCCACAGGAGGAGCCGTGCAGCCCCACAGACTGAGAACCGGGTCCCAGAGAGGGTCCCGCAGAGGCCCCAGTGCTGTCACTCCCCAGCTGCATGCGCTGAGGAAGTGCTGTCACCTCCCTGGCTACCAAACACCATTGGGGACAGGCAGCCCTGGGCTGGACCAGCGTCAGGGGCCCTGGTCTCTACCTGTCCAGCACCTGCCCCTCCCGAGGGGCTACATGGGTCTTTGGAGCATGCATCCTCACAGATCCCTCCAAACAGGCTAGCTGAAAGGAAAAAACACCCCTGGTCTGCATGGCCCGAGAAAGCCCAGTGACGGGAGCACCAGGGCACAACCTCACCAGGCCCCAGACAGCTTCCCTCCCGAGGAACTTACAGCTCAGCTGGAGAAAACACATGAAGTAACATTTACACAGACTGAAACAAAATGCAAATAAACCTACAGGTGCATCTTGAGTTAGATGCCATTTTTAAAAATCTTTTATAAATTGAAGGGATTTTAGCTATACCAGGGATGCTATTTCAAGGAAATCTTATAGAGTGCAAACAAACACATTCTTATTTATACGGTCAAAATCTCCCCCCCACTTTAATGAATACAGACACCCCCACACACAACGATGAGGATGCAACCAAGAGTGAATCAGACAGCGTGGGAGGGGGTATCTGAGCTGGGACCGTTGGGACTTTCAGTAACACAGCTTGAATGCAGGAGGAAACCATACTGCTTGGGCCGAAGGGGCCCGCCAGGCCAGGCGAGTGGTCTGAGGCCCCTGAGAGAGTGGAGGGAGGGAAGAGGAACCAGGATGTGAGTGCTTCACAGACCTCATTCGGTCCCCAGAGCCACCGTGGAAGGAAGGTCTTCTCCCGTTTCAGAGAGGAAACCATGTGCAGGGGGCAGTCACAGAGCTGGGAAGCACTGGAGTGAGCCTCTCCCCCAGTCCCAGTCCCGAGACCAGGACAGCCTGGCCGCCCCACACTGCCCCAGGCACCCCTGCAGTGTCAGGGCAGCAGGGGTAACTATCGAACAGGACCCTGGACTTCTGATGGTCTTTTCTGTACAATTAGGCATGAATCTTCCTTCCTTCCTCTGGGCTCCTCCAGGCCCCATGTAGGAAGGACTTCTCAGCCAGAACTCATTATCACTAACCTGGAGGAGGACACATTTCCTGAGAGTGAGAGATCCAACTCTACTTGAACTACAGGATCCTCACTTCTGGACACCACGCCTTAGACTCAGCAACTGCAAGGAGGGCTTCAGAGGGCCACACCCTGCTGTGTGTGAAGACCAATGGGTGGGAATGGCCCCATAAAAACAGTGGAAGACATCTAGATGTCTAATTGGGCAGTGTTGAAATAGGAAAAGATTATGAAGAAAAACAGAGGCAGCCTCGACAAGTTCTTTTTTACAGGTATGGAGCCATCGCACAGAAAACCTGGTAACTCCACAGCCCCTGTGGGCAGGAACCACACTTTGATGTGCGTGACTGCCTGTGGCTGCACTGTACACCTAACAAATGCAACCAACACCAGTACAGCCATGCAGGGCCAGGTTTTAAGGCAGCTATTTACTGGAATCCTCAGCTCTCTTTTAAAATACGGATTCCCGATTTTTTTTTTTTTCACTTAAAACATTTTTTTCTTTATGGATTTTAGAGAGGAAGGGAGAGGGACAGAGAGATAGAAACATCGATTGGCCGCCTCCTGCATGCCCCTCAATGGGGATCTGACCCATAACCTGGGCATGTGCCCTGACCGGGAATCGAACTGGTGACCTCTTGGTGCATGGGTCGACGCTCAACCAGTGAGCCACACCGGCCGGGCAGATGCCTGATTTTTCACCCCAACCTACTGAATGAATCTCTGAATAAAGTCAGAAATCTGTTTCTTAATGTTCCTGGGCAAGTCCAATAATTACCCGGGTTAAAACTGGTCTACTTCAAGCAGTAAGTTTCCCTTTCTTCTAGAACAAAACAGAACCCCAACTACTTAGGGGCATTTGTCTTTAATTTTAGAAAGACTTAAAGACATAAATCTGGGGCTCAAGATGCAAAAGCAAGGTGCACTGACATAACTAACAAAGTAAGACCTGACAGGTACCCCTTCAGTACCCCTAGTGCATGCCTGTGGTTCATCCTTGAACAGATGCACAGGCACCAGGTCCTCAGAATGATGTGGCCTCAACTTTGACCGGCCTCTGCTCATGTGGTCCAGCCCCTGGTCTAGGCCAGTTCCAAGACAGATGCTGAGAACAAAGCCCCATGCTCTGGGACAGCTTTTAGCACCCCACTGACCAAGAGGCAAGGGACCTGACCCAGCCAGCTGCTGCCAAGGTGGCAAAGCACAGATTCTGCCAGCACACATCCACGGACACCCGGGGGACACAGTTTTGCCACCTTAAAGACTTCCAGGCAGAAGGCAGCTCCTGGGCCCATGCTGTGACCATGAGAACCTGATTTTTAGAGCTGGGTTACTGGATGGGAACGAGCTGGTGCTTAAAATCTGGCCCTCCCAGCACTGGAGAACTGCAAATCTGAGAAAGACCCACCTTGGCAGGAAGGGCGTGTCACTGCCTGCCCAAATCCTGCAAGATGCCCACCAGGACCTTGGCTTACAGATATTCCCACTCCCCTTTCTTCACCTTCCCCACTGCAAACCCTCAGAAAAATGACACAATCTTCAAAATGACGTCATCTTCGGTCGGCAGAGTCGAGGCTTTATCCCTTCCCAAAGTGGCTCGTGGTGTCCAGCCTCACCTCCACCCAGCGCATCTGCGGCTCCTACGGTCCACATGCCCAACCCCGAGGATCAATCAATAGCCACACTCTCTGCAAAATGCATCCCACCTTCCGAAGCAGACTCAGACGGAAAGGGACTCACTCAGCACTCTATTTTTAAAAATGCAAATACGGTAAAAAAAAAAAAAAAAAAAGGCTGTAAAAATAACGCACCAGAGCCCTGATCCAAGGCTGACTCTCACTGAAGTAGGGGTGGGGTGGGGAGCAGGGGGCTGGTTTTCCTGTGGAGTTTTTCCACCATGCCTGTGAGCTCGGGCAGAGAAGACTGTACAGACCACCTGCAGGCAGGCAGGCAAGGGGACTCTACCCTAAGGGAGGCAGGTGTCACCACTCTCCCTGGAATGGCTCTGTCAGAACAATGTTGGCTCTTCACTTTCCTCAATTCCAAAACGACATCTTTCCAAGATAATGTGTCCTTTCCCAGGGAAGCAGGGGCTTGGTAAAGGCACAGGAAACCAAGGAGTAAGAGACTCAAGACCCCGAGACCAACAGCAAGCCAGGGTCTTGCATCATTTGGTGAAGGTTCTGACAGCCTTCCAAACAGGCCCGGTCACACCCTCAGCGAGTCCACAGGCAGGCTGACGCCACTGGGGGTCAGCAGACATGGCCTCAACACTCCCAGTGCCAACCTCGACAGCACCCATGTCACTACAATTAGGTCAGGACAGGATCAGGTAGCCTCCTTCCGAGCAAAGATTTCTAGCAAAATTAAGTACATTTAGCAGCCCATTTCTGGACTAAGTTTGTGGTAACTGGCATGGCTGGGAAAATGGAAAGCACTCACCACCACTCAGTGGGGAAAGAGGCAAGGAGAAAATACCTATTGGTGCTAAAGATTTATTTCCAACAGGCCCTTTGGTCCTCCAGGAAATGGGGATACCACAGCCACGACAAGTTCCCCAGGGCTGCACCCAACTGTAAGAAAATACTGCAGAATGAAGTCACAGTCTGCTACCAGTTTGTGGCTAACACTACATTGTCACCTCCCCCCCAGAGACTAAAACACCAGTGTCATCCTCATCTAAGCCACCAGAGCATGGGACATGATTTGAGCACCTATATTCTGTTCTCCCAAAGTTGGTAGTAATGAGCACCACTGAGGTGCATTCATGCATTACAATGGATGCACTCGGTGTCAGAACCCGATTGAGAAGGGCTGGAAACTTTATTGGTACGCTACACCTTTTATGAAATAAACATCTCACCTTTCCTATCTCTCCTATCTGGGCTGGCTCTATATTCCTTAATCCCTGGGTCCTAGGAGTGGGCCACCAGGGTACCGGACCGAAAAGTCTGAAGAACCAGAAGGCAGCACCAGACTGGCATCGGGAGAAACCTCCCCATCTCTAGTAGGTTGTATCCAGACCTTCTCAAGGACCAATTTAAAGAGGAGGAAGGTGTGGACAGATGACGATGTCACAAGGGCTCTGCCTCCGTCCTTCCTTTAAGGGCCCACCAAGCCACCTTAGGGGGGAGGCAGGCCTACAGCGATGGTTTCCAGATCTAGGCACCAGGATATGTGCAGCATGTAGTAAGTAATGAAAATGTTAATTCTCTTGCCCTCCCACCCTCCATCCCCCACCCCTTCCATAATGTCAGCTTCTCCAATTATTGCAGAGTTTACTTCACTCATCAGTATCCTCAACTGTCCTGAAACGGATCATGTACAGAGGCTGTTCACTGAACACAGGGAGAGGGTGTAACAGAAGGTGCCTGACATTAACCTGGCTTTTCTCAGGCCTGAGCTCCAGTCCTGCCTCTGCTCTTCCAAGGGCTGGGCAGGACAGAGCCTGTCCTGCAGAAAAGTCTGGGCTTTGACAGGTATTATATGCTGCTCACTTGATCAACTGTTGGCCATCCATCCATCCATCCATCCATCCATCCACTTGTTCAACAAATAAATGCCCACCAGGATGACAGACGCTGTGTCTGACGCTAAGGAGACATGGGGAACGAGAGGCTGAGTCCATGCAGAGCCAAGAGAAGGGGAGACAGGCAGTTCACGGGCCGGGCTGGAGAGCAGGAGCTGCCTCCAGGAACCACCGTGGCTTCCACGTCTGCGCCAGACAGCTGCACTCAAGTCTGTGCTCAGACCACACCTCCTCAGAAAGGCCTTCTCTGACCATCCATCCAGAATCACTTGTCCTCATTCTCTCCCCATTCCCATTCTATTTTTCTCCATAGGGCTCACTATTCCCTGAATCTGTGCCGTCCGTCTGCCCCATCAGAAAGTGAAGCCCATGAGGGCAGGTGACTTCCATGAGAATAAAGAACAGTTGTACACATCTGTGAAAATTTAAAATAAAACAGGGATGGCTGTGCAAAAGGAAGAAACCGGGGTCAGGAACTACCCTCCAGAACAGGCCTCTCAGGGACAGGTCTGCATATCACTAAAACCGGAAGGAAAGAGACACTCCTCCATCCGCCCTGGGTCACACCTGCAGTCCAACAGGGAAGCCATGAGCCGCATGACTACCAAGCCCCTGAAGCATGACCACGCCTGGGAGGTGTGCTGCAGCAGACAGGGCTTCAAAGACATGGCAGGAAGATGTCAACTGCTCCACAAATGTTCTTTGTATTTGCTACATGTTGAACTGATGTCTTGGATCTATTCTGGCTTAAATAAAATTTATTAAAATTAATTTCATTGGTCCCCTTTTACATTTTTTAATGTGGACACTAGGGGAAAAAAATCTTAAATTATATATGTGACTCATATTGTATTTCTATTGAACAGTGTTGGTTTAAACCTGTAAATAAAACAAAAAAAATCAAAGAGCACCTAAAGGCTTAACAACAAATAGCAGTCCCTGTCTTACTGTCTCAACAGAGCTTCCTTGAGGCAACCACTAATTTCTTAGTATTTTGAATATTTACCCTATACGTAAATATGCTCACACCTCTAATTCCTAATTTGATTAGTGTACACATTATCTACTGCCTTCCATTTCTTATCCATCCCCCTGATGACAACCCTGTACCTTGAGCCCATCCTTTCAACAGTTCTATTGCGTTGACTGAAACCATCTACGCTTACTGCATGGAGTAAATATAGCTCACAGCTGAACCAAGTAGCGCTCTTTGAATGCACACAACCTGTGAACACAGCGAGACTTTTGTCAGATGCTTACTCATAACTTCTCCAAACGTGCTCAGATACGCTATCAGGTGTTTTCTGGGTTTTATCTCCTTCTTGGAGCTCTCCCCCTGCAGAATCCCACCCTGCCTCTCCAACCTGGACTTTCCTTTGCAGCCTGCCTGTGTGGAAGCTCGTTTCCTGGATCCCAGAAACCTCCCTTGTTTTGGTGAAGCACACCTCCCACCAGCTTCTGGAAAAAGGGTCCACAGGAGGCACATTTTTTACAGTCCTTGCATGCCTGAAAAGAATTACTTGTCGAGTAATTGAGCTGGATATGGAACTCCCTCTGAACACCGAGGGCTCTGCTCTAGCGCAGTCTTCCATCGGAGAACCTCTGTGGTGAGTCACTGCTTATATTGATTGTGACCATGTGGAGTTCGTTCTAGTTATCTTCAGGGCTTTCTACCTACCATGCTTTTTCTTTGTTCTCCTTTTTCTAGAATAATGACCTAGGTTTTATAATTCTGTATATTTTCCCTCTATTGGTTTGAAAGCTTTCAATCCTATGTCTATTATTTTAATGATTCTCTGTAAAATGTTAATACATCTACTTGACTCAGAAAGTCCAAAGCAAATCAATACCCACCCCCCCTTTCCTGACCATATTAGAATGTGTTAATTCAAATCATCCCCTTTCACCCCCATTTTTTGCGTGTCAGTATTTTTGTTTTCAATTCCCCTCAGATTAGTAATGACCACTGTTTTATAAGCTAATGCTTATTTAGATCTCCCCGTAGGTTTCTGATGTCTTGTCCAACATGCCTTTTTGTCTCTCTCCTTTCTCCTGGGTTTAGTTTCCTTGTTCCTCATGTATACTCAAAGTCCGTTAGTGAATAAAGTCAGTTTCTTCTTTCTGTAAAAATGCCTTTACTTTGTTCTCAGTATTGAATGATAACTTAAGCTGGTTACTGAAAACTAAGCCACTCACTTATTTTTGGTAGCACGCTGAAGATTCAATCCATTGTGGTCTGGCCTCTACTGTTACTACTTAGACATTTGCTGAGTTTCACGGTTGAACTCTAGGAGTAATGTCTTTCTCTTCAGCTGCTTTTAAGATGCTGTTCTCCCTCTGGGAACTCCTATTAGACATAGGTTGGGCCCTCTCACCCTATTGTCCGCACTCCTCCTCGCTCCTTACTTCTCTTCCTTTATCTGTGAATTCTACTTAACTTCTTCGGAACTATTTTCTGGTTCATAAAATTCTCTCTTGAGGTGTGTCTATTTTGCTATTTAACATTTCCACTGGGTTTTAAACTCAATGATTAGAGCCTTCATTCCAGAGGTTTTATTTGGTTCTTTTTACAAATAGCCCTTCTAGCCCTAGTGGTTCATTTTGTTGGAGCGTCATCCCATTCAACAAAAGGTTGCTGGTTCAATCCCATTCTAGGGCACATACAGGAGACAACTGATTGATCTCTCTCACATCAATGTTTCTTTCTCTCTCTCAGTTGAGTGCTCTCTAAAATCAATAAACATATCCTTAGGAGAGGATAAAAAAATATATAGCCCTTTAAAAAATATTGTGTCTTATTTTTTCCTTTCATTTTTAGTTTTTCTTTTAGCCCTTCAATCATTTAAAACATTTACATTTTATAATCTGTCCTGTTATCTGAAGTTTTTAAATGCTAGAAATCCTTTTTATTGTGACAGCTGGCTGACTCTTGTTATAATTTCTGCATGTTTAGCAATTTAGTAGCAAGAGCTCATCATTTGTGGAGATCTTAGGAATCCAAGCGAAAGGGTCATTCTACAAAAGCCGTGCTTCTCCTTCTGCAAGGGGCCTGAGCTAGGCTGGGGAGTCCTGAAACACATGGGAATTATAACACAGACTTCAAACTTGGGTTCAACAGGACACTTCCCCCAACACCTCAGAGTGTGGGCAACGGAACAGAACGCTGCCTTGCCCTTCTCTGGCCCCAGGAGATTTCCTTGCATTCCTTTTATCAGGAAATAGCCCTTTGAGGGGATTTGTTTTCAAGTCTATACTTTACGTTTGTTAACATCCAAACCCTATTATTTTAGGGCCTGTTTTGGGGTCTAATAAACACCCCCAGAGCTGCTATATAAGTAGGCCTGCTTTGCTCTGGCTTTAAATTCCTTCTTTGATTTCAGTTTCTCACTAACCTTTTCTTTCCTATCAGCTCAGCTATATATTTGAAGCTTTGTTCCAGTCTCCGTGGCATCTCCAAGTGGTTACAGTAGGAGTGCTTCTACCTTTGCTCAGGCTACCATGTTAGACTGGAAATCCACTCCATTGCCTCTGGCTTCCCATGAGGTTGAAAAATTTCACACATCTTCATTTCCAATTGTTTTTTTGTTTTTGTTTTTTAATTTTTTTTTCTTTATTGATTTTAGAGAGAGAGGAAGGGAGAGGGGGAGAGAGATAGAAACATCGATGAGAGAGAACATCGACTGGCCGCCTCCTGCATGCCCCGCACAGGGGATCGGGCCCACACCTGGCCATGTGCCCTGACCGGGAATCAAACTGGAGACCTCTTGTTGCTGGGTCGATGCTCAACCACTGAGCCACACCGGCCGGGCCCCAATTGTTTTGTATGCAACCTGTTTTCTCTGTTTGGAAGCTTTATCCCCACTGTTCTGGAATTATACAACGTGCCAGTTAGGACTTTTTCCATTCACCGTCCTGCAACCCTGTGGTCATCAATTCTGGAAAGATTTCTGATTTCTTTGGCATATTTCTGCCCTTCGTTTTCCCTTTCTCTCTTTACAGATGTTTTTATTCTATTTCCTGGGGGGTCTTTGTCAACTCTTTTCCCCCAATATTGTTACTTTCCAAGAATTCTTTCTTGTTCTGACTTTTAGAGCACCCTGTTTTATTTCATTAACAAAATACTGGCTCTTGTTTCTCTGAGGACATTCACTCCGTGTGTTGAGGGTTTCTTGTTTGCAGTTATCAACTTTGTTTCCTCTTTGCTGGTTTTGGTCTCTACCCTGCATTCATGTTGGGAGGTTTCTGAATATGTTCAGTGATTCCTACTTAAAAGTGAGTTGATGATCTTTGTGGTGATGAAACAGTTCTGTATCTGGTTTGCTATGGTGGTCACACGAAACGACACGTGACAAAATGGCATAGAACTGTACACACGCACTGTGTGCCAATGCCAGTTTCCCAGTTTTGATACTTTCTGTGGTTCTGTAAGATGTAACCATTGGGGGAAACTGGATGACAACTCCGTACCACTTTTCTGCAACTTCCTGGGCAACTACAGTTATTTCAAAATAAAAAGTAAATAAAGGCAATAGATGCTAGAAGCTTTGTGAACACAGCAAGGGTGTGGCCGCGAAGGGTCACACTGCTTCTGCTCGGAGGGACTGCCCAATGCTCGCGGTGGCAGGTCTGTCTCTGACACTTCCCTTCCCAGAGAGAACTCCTCCAATCCTGTGCTCAGGTCTGGTCTCAGCTCTCTGGGAGCAGGCAGGGGACAGGGCTGGGACGCCCCTGGAGTGACAGACTTTCATGAACCCACCCCCCCTTTCAGTGCAGTGCCGTGCTGCCCTTTGCCACGCCTGAGACACTTTCATCTGGAGTCTCTCTGGCTCGATTTCTCCAGAGCATAAACCTCTGCTCTCTCTCGTGGGCAGAGAGGATGAGTATCCTCTGGTTTGCAAAAATGAAGAGGTAACTTGGGGAGTTTAGTTTCTCCCTGTAACGACTCTCAACGAAGCTCTCTCTGTCTTTAGGCCCAAACCTCACTCCCGCCTCGAGTGACGCCCGGTGCCTCCACCCGGAGGCTTTTTGTTTCTACAGCACTTCTCCTGGTCTCTCTCTGCAGCACCAACATGTTCACTGCTCTGCTCTGCTCAGTCTTCGCTCATTCTCCAGCTTTCAAAACCTGAAAGCTTTTGTCTATTATTGTATTCTCTCCCATTCTTTGTCCTCGTGGCTTCATACTTTAAAATAAAATAAACATTTTGCTGTCGTTTTGGCGGGGTTTCTGCAGGAAGTGGAGATAAGTGAATGTGTTCCATCTACCATGTTTCCCTACAGTATGCCAGCCAGAGATCTCTGAGCTGCATCTTGCACAGTACGTACATACAACCAGGGGATATATTTGAAGATGGAGAGATGACGATAAGTCAACAAAAAGCAAGAAATCACAAATTCAAAAATTAGAGATCATTAGTTTCGACATTCACCTACTTAATTTCGAGACCAGTTCACCTTCCAGGGCTCCTCTAGCACTGCTATTCTCGGAGTTGAAATGGTGGGAAGGGAAAGGCAAGCACAGCTCCCCCAGAAACTCCCTCGATCATCTGAAAGGGCCACCTATCTGCTCCTACAAATGGCTTTTGGTTTCAAATGTCAGAGAAACTTTAAATTCCATAGGTTGCGGAGACTGAACCATGACAGTCAGAACGGACCCAAGACAAAGTGGGGCTCAGGGAGGAAGAGAATGCCAGTGTCGTGTAGCAGGTGTGGGTGATCAACACTTTATACACAAAATTAAATTAGATTCTTTAATGTTAAACTAAAAGCAATCACTGAGAAAGTCACAAAACATAAATAGCAGCACATGTGCCCCTCAGCAGACAGCACCCTGCTTGAGGACGGAGGATCTGCAAAGTGACAGCATCCAGGACACACTCAGAAAGCCGGGGCCTCTATTTCCAGGCACAACAAGGCACCTTCTCACTCATCTCAGCATAACCACATCCTAACCCTGCCAGACAGCTACAGAAACGACTCCATTACCAAAGTATGTTTCTGTCAATCAACAAG
This sequence comes from Tadarida brasiliensis, assembly GCA_030848825.1. Lineage (NCBI taxonomy): Eukaryota > Metazoa > Chordata > Mammalia > Chiroptera > Molossidae > Tadarida > Tadarida brasiliensis. Next base: position 62,870,355 of record CM061273.1, read on the forward strand.
CATTTCATCATCTGACTGCAGAAGAAATATTACAATCCAGACTATGAGAGAAAGCCAGAAAAAATAGATGGTATAGGCTCTGCCTCTGAAAACGTGCATGGTAGCTGGCAGACTATGGTTCATGTGACTGGCAGATATCTGAAAACTTGCCCCGCTGTCCAAGACTTATTTGCACCCCCTTTCCATTCCAGGTGACTGAGGAGCTCCAGATGTACAACAGATAGAACTCTGCTCCTGGGAAGATTTAACTTAAAGCCCTTTCAGTTTAAAAGGGTCTGAAGTCCCCTAAAGCATATTTAAATAGCTAAGAAGGTTAAATCCCAACATAATGCAAGATGCCTGGCACAGATCTGATGACACGGATAGGGTGCCCACCACAGAAGGCAGCACCCACCTGGCGGACTCTAAAGGACAGAGAGAAGACCCAAGTCCAGGATCTAAGTCAATCCAACAAATAACCCAATGAAAAAACAGGCAAAGGATTTATCTGAATAGGAATTTCTCAAAAGAAGATATACGAATGGCTAATCAGCACATTAAAAAGATGCTCGACATCACTGGACATCAGGGAAGTGCACCTCCCGTCACAGTGGGGTGCAGCTCACGCCCACCAGGACGCTCTAATCAAAGACCACCACTACCAGTAGTGGGGAGGATGTGGAGAAAGGGGAGCCCTCGCACAGCGCTAATAGGAATGTGAGATGGTGCAGCCGCTTCGGAAAAGTTTGGCTGTTGTTCTAAAGGTTAAGCACGGAGTCGCCATTATTACCCAGCAAGTCCACTCCTGGGAATAATACCCAAGAGAACTGAAAATATATGTGCACACAAAAACCTGTACATGAATGCTCACAGCAGCAATATTCAGCATAGCCCCAAGGTGGAAACCACCCGTGCCCATCACCGCCTGAATGGATCAACAGAACGGCGTATCCACACCAGGGAACGTTACCTGGCCATGAAAAGGAATGGAGGATGGACACGTGGTGCAACACGAAGGGAACCTGGAAACATGCTCAGTGAAAGAAGCCTGGCACAGAAGGCCACACAGTATACGTTTTCACTTACATGAAAAGTCCAGGACAGGCAAACCGTGGACACAAAACGTATTTACCAGGGGCTGAGAGGAAGGGGAAATGCAAAGTGACTGCTAATGGGCCAGGGTTTCTATGGGGGTGATAGAATGTCCTAAACCTAAACAGTAATGATGGGTGTGCAAATCTTTGAATATACTAAAAACTCTCTAATTGTATACGTTAAAAGGGTGAATTTTTATGGTATATGAATTATATCTCAATATAGTTGTTTTGCTTTTTTTAAGGCAAGTCAGGTTAAGCTGCAATTAGCGACAGCCTGGTCTCATGGTACTGAGTAGGAAGTTTTCTTAGCTGTATCTCCTGAATCATAGTGTAAATCAGATTGTACTTTTCAAGCCGAATACCAGAACCTGTCTCAAGTGTAACCAAATCACCAGAAAACTAAAATCGGCTCTACTAACACCCTCTACTTATACTCAGAAACCAGATGGTGTCCTTCTGTGGACTTTTCTTTCCTTAAGTCTTAGTTTCTGACCATTTGTGGCTTCCATCAACCTTAATCTCAATCACTTAGCTGCTCAGGCCTTAGTTCCTCGATTATAACATAAGGGGGTCAAACCAGAGCATCCCTCTAGTCCTACCTCCCTGGGCCCAGGCATACTAAAGCCCAAGACACAGCCAGCAGCCATCATCTCGGGGCTCAGCTGAAGAGCCCGCCTGCACCGAGCACTCAGTAGCTGGAAGTCCCTCCTATTCCGACGTTACCAGCACAGAAGAGGAAAGCTTGGGGTGCGAGGGTCTGTGGGAAAGATGAAGAGGATGGAAACCCCAGCCTGGAGGATACACACTCCTACCTTGGGAACCTGTAAAGGACGCAGGCATAGTCCCACTCTAAGCTGTGTCATCTGAGAAATGTCTCAACGGAGCCATTTGGGATTCTGAGCGTTCATTTCAATAACGCCTCACCCTGGGGAAAGGAAACAGAGCCCACTTCTTACAGCATTCATCTGCATTTGGTTGTGGAGGGGCCTTCTAGAGTGTAGCCTTTGCTTCTGCAGAGTTCCAGGGGAGTCCCAGCCTGAACCCTAACACCTCATGAGCAGTTCCCACTGGGCAAAACACCAAAAGTGGAGTTGAAAGGCACTTAGGATGTTTTTGGGAATGCTTTTAACAAATACTGTTTTCACCCCTCATACCTGCCCTCCCCCGACACACAAGGGTCTTTTAACTCAAACATCTGCCTGAGCCCCCATCCCCGTCAGTGGCACCCTCTAGCTGCTGAGAAACCCTGCCTAACAGAGGGCTTGGCAGCAGGCACCAAGGAATAATGAATGCTGACCTACACTACCCCCAATAGCAGAGCAGTCTCTCCCTGAAGTGGCACCAAACTGAATCCAACGGTCTGGCATGAAGGACACTTCATAGAGGAGAAAGGAGGAAATGACATGCCAAGGACAGTGCTGAGGGACGAGACAGTCAGTCATTCAGTGACACAGCACCAGTAAAGAGGAAGGTAAGACTCTGAGCCAGGTTTGCCTGAATCCAGAACACTTGTATAGAAAGCTACTATTTACATTAACAAAATATATATACACACACATATGCACACATACCTGTACACACATGTTAGAATATGCATAGAATAGAATAGGTGTCTGGTCACAGTGGCGGTCTGTGGGGAGTGGAAATGGCAGAAGGAGACAAACATTTCACTACACACTCTCTTAAATCTTCTGGGGTTTTTTTGTTTTTTTTTATTCCTCACCTGAGGATATCTTTCTACTTATTATCAGATAGAGTGGGAGGAAGGGAGAGAGAGAGACAGAGAGAAACATTGACATGACAGAGCCACATCGACTGGTTGCCTCCTGCACAACCCGACCAGGACCGGGGACGAACGCAACTGAAGTACATGCCCTTGGCTGGAATCGAACCTGCGACTCTTTAGTCCGCGGGCTGGCACTCTAACCGCTCAGCCAAATCGGCCAGGGCTCTCTTAAACCTTTTGAATGTTGTATGTTATCTGTACATATTATCTATTTAAATATACATAGATACAAACACAGAGATTAAGAGTTAGGTTTAGCCCTGGCCGGTCTGGTTCAGCGGTTAGAGCGTCGGCCCACGTTCCAGAGAGACCCGGGGTTTGATTCCCGCTAAGGGCACATATCTCGGTTGCAGTTTGTCCCCGGCCCCGGTTGGGGTTGTGCAGGTGGCAACCAGTCGATGTGTCTCTCTTATGTCGATGTTTCTCTCTCGCTCCCTCCCGCTCTATCTGAAGATAAATGCAAAAAAAAAAAAAATCTCCTCGGGTGAGGATTAAAAAAAAAAAAAGGAGTTAGGTTTAAAATCAGCCTTATGGGGCAGACAAGCTAAACAGCAGTATTCCCCCTAACTCTGCGATCATATTTACAGTGTGAGCTTCCAAACATGATGGGGAACTAAAGCAGAGCTAAATTACTCTCCAATTAGTGGTCAAAAGTGATCTCACCCAACTCCCAACACCTGCACCAGAGTCTGCCTACCTGTCTAGTCATGGACACTGAGCCACTGCAGGTCTGCGTGCCGACTCCAAGCTCCGTGCCTGAGCCATCTCCTGCTTCCCTGGCTTACTCAGTGCCCCTAGTTCAGCCCTCTGTTCGGGAACACATGCCCTAAGGCACAACAGGCCGGGATACCCCCTGGCACAAGAAGGGCTTCTTCTTGGTTACAGCAGAGTATCAGAAAAACGCCCAGTCAGCTGACCTGAGTCCTAGTCCCCTAGAAGCTGCCAACAAGCTGGAGACTCCTTCCTAAGTCACACAAAAATCTCACCATCATGCTGGGAAAACAGGCATTCTGAGATGGAAGGGTAAGTGGGTATCACTTTTGGGGATGACTGTTGGTAAAACAAATCAAGTCTTAAAAATGTATTCTTACCCCTTGACCCAAGTACTTCCATTTAGGGATGTATCCTAAGAAACTTAAAAATATAGACAAAGACAGTCAAAAGTATCAAGTATAAGATGCTATTTACATTATTTAAAGGGGGTAAAGGGGGTGGAGGGGACCGAGGGACCTGGAAACAATGTAACTGGAAGCCTGATGGACCGGGCAGGGGCAGCAGTGAAGGGAACCTGTGTTCTGCAACAGATTCTGGCTCTGCCCTCTACTAGCTATGTGACCTCAGTGAGTTACAGGCCTCCTCTCAGTTTTAGTCTATCCCTCTCCAAAATGGGGACACTGGCCACTGTAGACAAAGAGTAAGGTAACACAAGCAAAGCAAGGTTTCACTGCCTGATACTGGCTGGATAAGAGACAGCAATGCCAATCATCTTCCTCTTGGACTGGCTGTACTGTACTCATAACTATCATATTTGCATCCTAAAAGGAAACGAAATCCAATGCAACACCTTAGCAATGGCTGTGTAGTAACACTGGTCAGCAGGCAATGGTGGGGAGCAGGTCTAACACACTGATCTGAAAGCACTGCCTGGTTACTGGGGCTACTCAACCCATTTGCCTTCTCCTGTGGCCCATATTTTGATAATTTCTGGCAGTTGTTTACTTAAAACCTGGGAGGGAGGGGGTTAAAAAACTGAACCTATTTACATCAACAGGGTTTTAGAAGAACCTATACATGAGTCCAATTCACAGGTAGTCCCACCCAAGAGAACCAGCACCACAGGGAACAGACTCGCAGGCCTACCCCAGTCTGACTGCTTCAGAAGAATCAGCATGAAAAGGGACCCAGATGATCCCATGCACATCAATCTGCCTTTAAGACGTGCTGGTCTAGATTTTGTTTATCCGTGCCCCACCCCCCCTCCCCAAACAGGGGCAGTTATATCCATTTTAATAGCTGGTGCCTGATTTCTCCAAAGTAACAGGCCTGTCAATAACCATTACAACTCCAGGCTGCGCTCTTTAGACTCTAGTGCTAGAGCCCCGTTGCAGGCGGAGCACAAAGCCCAAGCTGTGTTCCTGGTTCACCTGCAACTGAGTTGGCATTCTTTGTCCAACAGAGACGCCTCATTCTAAAAACTCAACCATCTCCTGCAGTGAGGGCTGCTTGCTGATCACCAGTCAGGAAATGCACGTGTGTGAATGTAGGTTTGCCAAATGCTTTCAGCTGGGGCGTCACAGCTGCTCCTCTTGACAGCCCATTAGCCCCATCTGATAAACTGAGGCTCAGAGAGGGAGTGTTCCCACCCCATCTGATAAACTGAGGTTTGGAGAGAGGGTGTTCCCACCAAGGTGTTGAAGTTACTATAGGCGCTAGAACTCTGGTGGCTTCTGAATGTGAAACTGGTTCTTTTCCCAGGTCACTCAGAGCCACAGTGTCAAGGACCTAAAGGACAGCTGGTAGTGACAACTAGGGAGACTTTCCATTGGCTTCACAAGACGCAGCCTCCCAGCTCCCATTCCAGCCCATAGTCCTGGGGAGTCTGTGGCCAGGAGCGTGTCTGTTTCTGCTGGGTTTTAACACCTGAGACAACTGCATTTCGACCACCAGAGACACCAGCCCTAGTAGCCCACTGAACTCACACTGTGCCTGGGAGCTTCGGGAGGGAAGCTGCTAAAGTAGTAAGCTACAATATGGTGTATTTTGATTAATCTGCTCTTCTTCGTATTAAGATGCCCACATGTCCCAGTGCTGGAGTGATTGTTCACAGTGTTCTCAAAAGAGCCCAGCTTGGGCAGTAAATCACATGGTCAACCTACCTAGTACCCTAAGCGGGGAAATGCCAGCTGGCCAGGGGCCCGCACCAGTCCAGCACAGACCATGAGGTGTCTGGGAAAAGGCTAAGAATACTTCGTAGGTAAGCAGGAGGGATCTGGTCATTCACTGAAATGCTTCCCACGACTCCACATGTGAGCCATACAGAACGTAAGCTTTTACAGTGAGCTTTGTTTTTCAAGAAGCTTCCAATTGGGGCAGAGAAGATCCAAAGTGCCATCTAAGTGCAGTGGGGTGTTAAAGGCAGGGAAGAGCACCACTGAATTGGGGAAGCAGATCAGCTGGAGTCAAGGGAAGAGGCAGGAGGTAAAGCATGAAACACAGGTGAGGAGCCTTGAATGCCAAGCTAAGGCCTGACAAGAGGCTGGGTCCTGACACAATCCAGGCAATCATTTGGGAGGTCAGCCTGCGGTGCTATACACAGGGCTGAAGGAAGGTCTAGGCAGGGAGACCAGGAGAGATCCACCCAGGCACAGGACAGTCAGAAATCAAACCAGGCCCTGGCCGGTTTGGCTCAGCGGTCAGAGCGTCGGCCTGCGGTCCAGAGAGACCCGGGTTCAGTTCCCGCTAAGGACATGTACCTCGGTTGCAGTTTGTCCCCGGCCCTGGTTGGTCATGCGGGTGGCAGCCATTCGATGTGTCCCTTTCACGTCGATGTTTCTCTCTCTCTCTCTCTCTCTCTCTTCCTCTCTCTCCCTCCCACTCTATCTGGAAAAATGTCCTCGGGTGAGGATTAAAAAAAAAAAAAAAAAAAGAAATCAAACCAATGTTGTAGAAAGAAAACACAGAGGATGTAAAAGGCATTCTGAACAAAGATTTGATGTCAAATTAGATTAGAGGCCTGACACCAAAGGTACACATCAAAAGGGAAAAAAAGACAAATTGGATTTCATGAAAATTTTAAAATATTATGCATCAAAAGACATAAATATAAAGGAAACCCACAGAATGGGAGAAATATTTGTGACTTATATATCTGATAAAGAATTAACATCCAGAATATATAGAGAATTCCTAAAACTCAACCACCAAAAAACCAAACAAGTCAATTCAAAAATGGGCAAAGCTCTTAAATAGACATTTCTCCAAAGATACACAAGTGACCAACAAGCGTGTGAAAAGATGTCTAACATCACTAATCACTGGGGAAATGCAAATCAAAACTACAATGAGACACCACTTCATACCCAATAGGACGGCTACTATAAAAAAAAAAAAGAAAGAAAATAACAAATGCTAACGAGATGTGGAGAAAATGGAGCCCTTGTGCACTGTTGGTGGGAATGTAAAATGGTGCGGCTGCTGTGGAAAACAGTATGGCGGTTCTACAAAAATATAAAAATAGAATTAGCATATGAGCCAGCCATTCCACTGCTGGGTATACACCCAGAAGTATTCCTAGCAAGATCCTCAAGAGATATTTGCACACCCATGTTCATAATAGCACTATGCACAATAGCTAAAACATGGAAGCAACTCAATGTCCATCGACAGATGAACAGAGAAGCAAAAAGTAGTATATACACACAACAGAATATTACTCAGCCTTTAAAAGGAAGCAACTTCTGCCCAGCCGGTGTGGCTCAGTAGACTGAGCTTCGTCCCATGGACTTGACAGGTCCCAGTTCAATTCCTGGTCAGGGCACATGTACAGTCTGCAGGCTCGATCTCAGTAGGGAGCATGCAGGAGGCAGCCAATCGAAGTTTCTTTCTCGCATCGATGTTTCTTTTTTTTTTTAATTTTAAAAAATGGACTGATTATATATTTGACAAATTACAATAATTTCTGATTACAGCAAAAAAGTTTTTTGTGAGAATCACTATAAAGTTATAATGTAAATACATTTTTTAAATATGAAAAGGTATATAATGTCCTTTATAGACAACTCATCATTTATCCACCAGGTAATGTCAAATGCACCTATACTTAAACTATGTATGATTCTTTTGAGGAAAAAGAGCCAGATCAAATACATCATTAAGGAAAAACATGTATACTAGACTACGAAGTCTACTGAGGACAAAGGCCATTATTTTACTTTTTTTTTTTTATCCTCACCAGGGGACATTTTTCCATTTTTTGTTCAGATAGAGTGGGAAGGAGAGAGAGGAAGAGAGAGAGAGAGAGACAATGACATGAAAGGGACACATTAAGTGGCTGCCTCCCGCACGACCCAACCAGGGCCGGGGACAAACTGCAACCGAGGTACGTGCCCTTAGTGGGAACCGAACCCAGGTCTCTCTGGTCCGCAGGCCAATGCTCTAACCGCTGAGCCAAACCGGCCAAGGCATTTTACATATTTTTAATTCCTCAGTTCCTGATGGATTCTCAGACTATAGTTCCTCAGTTGATGAGTAGCAAATAGATTTATTGGTTAAATTAGCAACTATGGAAATATATATATGTCTGACAACAGTATAAAATAAATGGGTAATTCACCAGAAACTGGCTTCTAGGTTGTAATTTCAACGACTTTGAAACAACAGGATTTAATACCAAATGTTTAAACACCCATTATAATTGCTAACCTGTGAAATCAGCATTATTTATACTGAGTAGCTATACAATACTCATCGATTTTTCTTTTGAAAAAGTAGAAATCCCAAAGAGTAAGGGAGAGACTACTAATTAAAGGTCATGTTTACTAATCTAGCACAATTCCAGTCTTAGAACCTCCCAAACAGCTGGAAGGAGGAAGGGAAGAGGTGAGGATGTTGGCAAAGTAAGGACAAACAGTTCTTAACTTGTGGCCCCATTTGTGCTCGAAGCAACACAGGATTTAGCAAAGGCTGATGATACTGGACATTAACACAGAAGCTTTGGTTCAGATGTACAGGAGGCCCTGGAGAAGAGTAAAGCCAGGATTTCCTGGAGGCAGTGCTGGAGCTGGCCTCATGAACTAGGGGGTTTCTTCTTGGCATCCAAGTCCTTTTTCATCTTCAAGTTCTTTAGCCATGTTTGGTATGTCATAATTCTGAGCCAGATACATGCCAACCAGGTTGTCAAAAGTAAATCCATGCAGGAACTGGAGCATGATGTCAGCAAAGAGAGAGCAAAGGGCGGTAGCAGCTCCATGGGCCATTCCTATCCTGCCTTCCTCTCTCCCTTCCTCTCACTCTAAAAAAATCAATAAAAAAAAATTTTTTTTTTAAAAGGAAGGAGCCCAGCTAGTGTGGCTCAGTGGTTGAGCATCGACCCATGCAACCAAGAGGTCGCCGGTTCGATTCCTGGTCAGGGCACATGCCCAGGTTGTGGGCCCGATCCCCAGTGGGAGGCATGTAGGAGGCAGCCAATCGCTGTTCTTATGGATGTTTCTACCTCTCTTTCTGTCCTTTCCTCTCTCTTTCCAACATCAATAAAGAAAAAGAAACAGAAAGAGGAAAGGAAACTCTGACACATGCTACAACATGGATAAAGCTTGAGGACATACTCTATGTGAAATAAGCCAGTCATAAAAAGACAAATACTGTACAATTCCACTTATAAAAAAAGGTACCTAGAGTAATCAAAATCACAGAGAAAGAAAGTAGAATGGTGGTTGCCAGGGGCCGGCGAAGGAGAATGGGGAGGGGTGGCTGTTGTTTAATGGGTAGAGAGTTTGAGTTTTACAAGACAAAAAGTCAAGGAGATGGGTGGAGGTGATGGCCGCACAACATTTTGAATGTATTTAATACCACTGAACACTTACAAATGGTTAGGGTGGTACATTTTATGTGTATTTTAACACAATAAAAATAATTTTTTAATTTTTATTTTTTTAATCCTCATCCGAGGATATTTTTCCATTTATCTTCAAATAGTGGGAGGGAGGGAGAGAGAGACTAACATCGATGTGAGAGGGACACATCGACTGGTTGCCTCCCACACGACCCCAACCAGGGCTGGGGATGAACTGCAACTGAGGTATGTGCCCTTGACAGGAATCAAACCCACGATTCTTTGGTCTGAGGGCCGACACTCTAACCACTGAGCAAAACCGGCCAGGGCTAAAAATACTTTTTTAAAGAAAAAAATACTAGCCTAGCCATTGAGGCTCAGTGGCTGAGTGTCGACCCACGGACTAAGAGGTCCCGGTCTGATTCCCAGCCAGGGCTCATGCCCAGGTTGTGGGCTCGATCCCCAGTAAGGGGGTTGCAGGAGGCAACCAATGGATGTTTCTCTCTCATCAATGTTTCTATCTCTCTGTCCCTCTCCCTAACTCTCTAAAAATCATTAAAACAAAGAAAAAGAAAAAAAAATATTAGACTGAGGGTCCAAGGAGGTCAAATTTTATTTATTTATTTATTTATTTATTTATTTATTTACCTTTATTGATTTTAGAGGGAGAGGAAGTGAGAGGGAGAGAGAGAGAGAAACGTCGATTAAAGAGAACATGGACTGGCCGCCTCCTGCATGCCCCCCACTGGGGACTGGGTCCACAACCTGGGCATGCGACCTGATTGGAAATCGAACTGTCGACCTCTTGGTGCATGGGTTGATGCTCAACCACTGACCCACACCGGCTGGACAAGGAGGTCAAATTTAAATGATGGCAAACGTTCTGATTTTAGAAGACACAAGCTTGAGTATGTAGAGGTGAGTGTCATCACGCCTGCTACCAACTCACCGATGGCTCAGGAGAGAATACACTCACATACACGGAAAGTAAATATGGCAGCATGTCAACTGCTGGCTCATGAAGGTTGATAATTAGTAATCACTGGCCAAGTCTTTCAACTTTTCTCTGTGTTTGAAAATTTCTCACAATAAAGTTAGAAGAAGAAATGCTTAGCCCTGGTCGGTTTGGCTCAGCGGTTAGAGCATTAGCCAAAGGACCAAAGGGTCACAGGTTCGATTCCTGGTCAAGGGCACGTACCTGGGTTGCAGGTTCAGTCCCCAGCCCCAGTCGGGGTTGTACAGGAGGCAACCAATCAATGTGTTTCTCTCACATCGATGTGTCTCTCTCACACTGATGTTTCTCTTTTTTTCTCTTTCTCTCTCTCTCCCTCCCTTCCTCCCTTCCACTCTATCTAAAAATTAATAAAAAAAATATCCTCGGGTGAGAATTAACAAAAAAGAAAAATTTTTAGGAAGTTCCGCAGACTTGGGGATGGGGAGAGTCCTTACAGTCCTCAGGTCTTCCACCACAAAGTCTGAGGTCCTAGAGAATGCGACGGAGCTCTCCAGTAAGCACTGGGGATTCTATGGAGGCGTGGAAGTCGTCTAAATGCAGGTCCCAGCTGCAGCCCCACGAGTGGACCAGAGCACTGAAGACAGATAGGAAGGGAGGGGAGAGGAGAGCTCGGGCCTTTGGAAAAGTCTCACAGGGAGAGGTAAAAGGAAAAAGGCAAAAGAAAAAATCCAGTATAGCCTGATAAACAGAACCCAACGGAGGAAAGTTTCCCCTACAAGAGAGGATCAACCATATTAACCAGCCTGATGGGTCAAAGGGAAAAAGACTGAGGAAAAAGTCAGTAAATGCAGTGACTGGGAATTCACTAGTCTTTGGTGACCTTCAGGAGGTCATACCCGGAGGTGTGAGAGGCCAGATGGGACGCGCAGGTCATGAGGACATGGAGGCAGACACCCCTTCCGACAGCAGGTTGTTGGGACGCCTCCTTCCCCACCAAGCACAGTGAGGGTGGGGAGAGATATGCTTTCTTCTTTGGCTTGAAGATGATATCATCAACCTTCAGGGCCCTCAGACTCCCTTAAGTAATTAAACAGTCAGAGCAGACAAATATGGGGCCGCTTTCAGCATGGGGTCTGTCAGGTCCTGATGTTCCCGGAAGCCACAAGAGAGACACAGATGTATGTCCGTAGTCCTTCCCATCCACACTTAAGGGGGCTAGCAAGTACAGCCCTGTGGATATGCCCATCCTGATAGCCCCACCAGCTCTCCTCACAGCAGCATCTCCCACAAAAAGGAGCAAGATGAAAACAAGGAGGAAAAGCCTCACCAGCTCTGAGGAACAGGATGCAAATGAAGAAGGCTCTTTGTAAGACTGCAGGAATTTCTCCTGCTCGCTGGGATTTTAATTGTATTGTTGGATAGGATTGACTGCTCCCCCCTCTTTTTTTAGCACTACTCAGTACCTTGGATGTAAAATTTTTTAATTGTCATAGTTAGACTGAATCTTCACCAGATATAGCTCTGCTATTAATTTAAACCAAAAGTGACCTGTTATGTGTCTTCTTATTCCTTTGACTGGGCTGCAGAAAACTAAATGTTTCAGTCTCTCAAAACATGCAAACAAACCAAAAACCCCTCAACCAAATATTCAACAAGATTTTACCCAAAAAAGATATTCAGTCCAGTGTTTACTAGCTGAGTACTTCTGAACATAGTATATCATTTGCCTCAATGTTTAAATCATAAAAACTTCCATTTCACAATCCTGCTTCAGAAGAACACAGTATATTGTGGGTAAAACTGTCCAAAAGATCCATTCAACACAGTCAGCCCGGGTCGAAGGACATGAAATCCTCACCACAGTGCTCAGCTGAAGAGCGAAACAAGGGCAAATAATGTTGGAGTAGATAAATCCAGAGGGTTATCCATTAACATGATTCAATTTTACTCTGAACTACAAAACATTTCAGTAAGCATTTTGCTCCTGCCTGTCTGCAACCACACATATGTCAGGTGGTTCCTAACAGAGTCCCCTGAGGCTGGCGGAAATGTCAGAAACAAGCGATTCGCAAGGTGCACTCCCGCTCAGTAAGCTGCATATGTGGATGCGGCAGCATTAAAACCACGACCTTCTCAGGACTTGGCGAGAGGAGCCTCAAGGAGGAGCTCCAGTTAAAACAGCAAAACCCTAGTAAATATAAATGACAGCATTTTGTAAACGAAAAAGCACTTTCTATGTGCATGGTCCTGATTGCCACTTCCCCCTGTGAGGATCCATTTAAATTAGCACCCTCCCACCCCCATCCAGAACAGGCTAACCTCTGGGCAGAGAAACTCTAAAAGCATCTATCAATCAGAATCGTGTCGGGTTAAAACTACAGGATGGCTCTTTAAAAGAGAACCCACTCATCACAGAAATTGCCCTAAATCCAACTCTGAGGGGACCACAGAGGCAGCTGACACCAATCATGTGCCCAGCACTGCTGTGATGGCAATTCACGCTACACACTCTAACCACAGCCCCAGAGAAGCTCCACTAGATTCCACGAGGCCTGTGGGTAAAGTAAAGTAGTAAAAAAGAGAGAAAAGGTTCCTCTTGATAGAACAGGAAAATGAAAAAGAGAAAAGCAGGGATAAAAGTAAAGCAGGGATGAGGAGAGTACAAAAAAGACCTTTAATGTCCTCAAGCAAAAATGAGTGGAGAGCCCTGGCCAGTTTGGCTCAGCGGTTAGAGTGTCGGTCCCACGGAAAAAAGAGTCTGGCGTTCAATTTCAGTCAACAGCACATACCTGGGTTGTAGGTTTGATCCCCGGTAATAGTTGCATGTGGGAGGCAACCAATCTATGTGTCTTTCTCACACTGATGCTTCTCTCTCTCTTTCCCTCCCTCCCTTCCACTTTATCTAAAAAAAAAAAAAAAATCAATGGAAAAGTATCTTCAAGTGAGGATTAACACACACACACACAAAAGAGTGAAGAGCACACACAGACACACAGTCAAGTTCAGGGCTACTGAAAGGGAAGGGACTGGAACTGAGCAGGACTCAGCTTCTCTCCAAGGAGTCCTCCTGACTCTGTCTCCTGACTCAGCATTCCCAGCCGGAGGTCTGACAACAGCTGCCAGAGAGAGGACGGGGGGTCTTTGGAGGTGGAAAAGTCCAGGTGGATTCCCTAACACTGGCCATTTCCAAAACAACACAGACTTGATGTGCTCCAGGAGGTGGAGATGGGGTAAACCAGTGTTGGTCAGACTCAGAGGTTGCTTTCATTCAACATCTAGGGTCATTTACAGATTCTCCGGAAGTAAAATGTTTTTTGACGGTTATTTTGAAAATGGCTGAGGGGCCAGGGAGTGAAAACTGTGGAAGAGAAAGCAGCAGAGCACAAGTGCGGATACAGCGCTTCTGCCACACTGCACAGTGACCTTCCTCCCCTCCCAACACCCTGTTCCCTCCTGTCTCCTCACCTGTGCTCACTCCTTCTCCACTAAGCATTCCAAGTGTTGAAAGACTGGGTGATTCATGTCAACCACAGGGTTTGTGCCTCGTGTTTGATCAGGGTATTCAGACATTCTAATGATCTATAAATCCTGAACTTAAACATTCTCAGGTGAGGGCAAACTATATTTACTTCATCTTGTATTCAGGTTACTTCACTTATTAGCAGTGTGACACTGGAGAAGTTACTTAACCTCTCTGTTCCTCAGTCTCCTCCTCTGAAACATGAGGAGGATAACTACCTAATTCACGGGGTCGTGGTGGGTACTGAGTAATACACATAAAGCATGCAGAGTACCTGGCACATAGCAACACTATATAATGTTTGTCCTTATTAATACCTTAAACTACAAAAGCAATATTCTACCATCCTTATAATTCATAATCTCATTACCTGTCTTTTGGGAATTTCAAAAGATGCCTTCAGATTCTGGAAAATATACATACTTATATATTCATTCCATTCCCCACATGGAGGCTGGTGGACTTTAGCAGGTGTTACTTTAATGTGCATTACTGAATTTCTTATAAAGTAACAGAGAAGCAAAGTTCATGAGCATTTATAGAAGAGGTGTAATCAAGAACTCAAATCTGTAATCCCAGGTCACAAGCAGCAACACGATCAATTAGGAACTGGTGCCTCTTTGGTGTAGCATGCCCCTGTGAAAGACGGAAGTGATCTCCTGAAGAGACAGGGCTGGTTCTGTCTGATGGACATCAGGATGGTGTCTGCTGATAGCCAAGTGGCTGCCCTAGGCACCACCCACCTACACTTCTGGTTATCCCACCTGTGCAGGCTTACTTCAGGGGCTAAACAGACAGACCTCATGTTTTACTGCAGAGAGAAAATGAGGCAGTGAGTAGGCCAAGGTCATTTAGAGTAGGTGACAGCCAGGAAGAGCACCCAAGGGTTTTCACTTCCAATCACAGGACACAAACACACGCCCCTCATCTGATGAAAGTGCCCTTGAGTCAGGAGACAACCTAGACAGAGGCACCATGAAGGCGAGTCCCAGGAGCTAGAAGGGGAAACCAAAGGACAAAGAATAAAATCACAGAACAGCTCTAAGAGTCTGTAAGTGCTGTGATCCTATCTGAATAGAATACAATTAGATGCACTTAGCCCTGCATCTTGGGTAACCTTACATAACTTCTTCCTATTATTTCATTTAAAACAATTGCTTTTGCCCTGGCCAGCGTGGCTCAGTGGTTAGAACGTCAGCCCGCGCACCAGAGGGTTGTGGGTTCAATTCCCAGTCAAGGGCACATAACTGGGTTGCAGGTTCGATTCCCGGCCCTGATCAGGGTGCACGTGGAGTCAACCAATCAATGTGTCTCTCTCACATCAATGTCTGTCTCTCTCTCTCTCCCCCCTCCCTCCCTTCCACTCTCTCTAAAAATCAATGGAAAAAATATCCTCAGGTGAGGATTAACAACAACAACAAAAGTACAATTGCTTTTAATGAGTCCAGTACCTGGGCAGGTGAGGCAAGCAAACTTCACATGCTATGATGTTACACCTAAATAGCTTTCTCCATGGAAATGCTGGCCTGAGCAGAAGCCAAAAATAAATCGAAAAGCCAATTCCTGAGGGACCTGTCATCAGAGATGTTTTACACTCGTGCACACACACACACACCCCGCCTTGCAAAAAGCAGGGTGATTACAGACACAGCTTTAATTTAAAGACATTAAATCTCAAACCAGCTGAGACCCTAAATGTTATGGCAACTTAAAGCAAAAGAGCACACAAGAGAGGGGAGAACTAAAGCATGAACAGGAAGCCCAAACATGGACTGAAACATGGCAGTCTGCTCTCTTCCCCACAGGGTGGGGCCATTCTGCCCAACCATAACAGGTGAAGGCCAGAAAGAACCACCGTGGCTAGCCAGTGCTCAAGAAGGTAAAGAGGATGTCAGCATTTGGCTTTATTCAGAAACTTTACTCAAGAGACGACCACTGATGGAGGAGGAGCAAGTCTCAGAGAAGATCTGTGGCCAAATGGGAAAAGTTTCCAGTGGATAAATCAGCCATCTCGCTGAGATGTGAGTGAGGAAAGGAGGAAGCACAAGCTGTGGGCTTCTTTCAAGTCCTACAAAGGCTTATCCATGGCTGCTGGAACTTCAGGAACTGGACCATAAATTCCACAGTTTTAAGGAAAACTTCATATTTTATTTCTGTTGATTAAATTTATGGAAGTGGCCAGGAGGGGGTAGGACTCATGGGCCAGCCTCTTCACCCCTCTTTTTGAAATTTGTTCCTCAAAAAGTTAAAAGAAATTAAGAAACTAACATTAAGCCTTTACTCATCATCCACCAAATTAACAGGAAAACTACAAAAATACTCCACAGCTTACTACTACACATTAAAACGACACTATTTAAAAAATTCCAATAGGTGCCCAGCTGCTGTGGCTCAGTGGTTGAGCATCAACCCATGCACCAAGAGGTCGCCAGTTCGATTACTGGTCAGGGCACATGTCCAGGTTGTGGGCCCGATCCCCAGTGGGGGGCATGCAGGAGGCAGACAACTGATGTTCTCTCTCATCAATGTTTCTATCTCTGTCTCTCTCTCCCTTGTTTCTCTAAAATCAATAAAGAAAAAAAAAATTGTTTTTAATTAAAAATAAAAAATAAAAATTCCAATAGGTGCCCTGGCCAGTGTGGCTCAGCTGGTTGACCATCACCCCGTGCACCAAAAGGTCGCCAGTTCGATTCCCAGTCAGGCCACATGCCCAGGTTGTGGGCTCAATCCCGGGTCGAGGTGTGTTTAGGAGGCAGCCAACTGATGTTTCTCTCTCACACTGATGTTTCTCTCTCTCTCTCTCTCAAATCAATAAAAACATATTTTTAAAAAATTCTAATAGGTGAAAACTTCAAAAAGAAATGTTCCCCAAGACTGTCACTACATTATTCTACCAATAACTGGGTTCTCAAATCTCATAACCACATTAGCGATGGGGGAGACATCAGAACCTAAATGCTCTGTCATGGCCTTATGGTCTTCCCTTGCGGCGGTTCTCAACCTATGGGTCATGACCCTTTTGGGGGTCAAACGACCCTTTCACAGGGGTCGCCTAAGACATAACAGTAGCAAAATTACAGTTATGAAGTAGCAACAAAAATAATTTTATGGTTGGGGGTCACCACCACACGAGGAACTGTATTAAAGGGTCGCGGCATTAGGAAGGTTGAGAACCACTGCCTTGCAGCATGCTGCCACCTCGATGGATTTATATGAAGTTGGAAGCGAGAAGGAAAATCTTCCTAAACCACAGTGCTGCAAGCAAGGCCCCACCCTACCACTCTAGTTGGTGGCCAGGAACAAAGTAGGAGACACGTTCAGCTGACCAAGGTCATCTGTGCCTATGGCTCATGGTAACAGAAGCTACCTATCAGGAATAAATTTCCTCCCCACAAAAACCTTCTCAAGTCTTAAAGGAAGAACTGGGTCCTGCCATCCATAAATGGGCACCATGTGACACCACTTCCTAGAATCCCTTCGCCCCTTAGCTTTGGCTAAACCCGGGATCTACAGAAACTCCAATGGCAAAAGAAAACACCACTACCAGTCACTGAGGATTTCAACCAATTTAAAGCAAGTCACAAGAGGGCAGCTTCAAAATATATCCAAGCTGGCCTTCAAGTTATTTTCTGTTCAGTTCAAAATTGGCATTTTAAGTCAAACTTTGTATAACTACACATGGTGGGGGGGAGGCAGAGGGAACATAACTGTAAACAAAGTTAACCACCAAAATCAAGATGAACAGGAGCAACTGATAAACATGGCAGCTCCCAGTGGTAAGCTGGGCCTGCTTCCCTGAGCCTCAGGGCAGGAGGCCATGACTGAGTCCAATGAGTTGCATTCCAGAAGTCACAAACCTCTAAAGAAGAGGGTTAGGGAAAAACATTTTTTTTTAAAGAGGCAGTTTTTTGTTTTCAATATTTTTTCTTTATTGATTTTAGAGGGAGAGATAGAAACATCGATGAGAGAGAACATCGATGTCCGCCTCCTGCACACCCCGCATTGGGGATCGGGCCCACAACCTGGGCATGTGCCCTGACCAGGAATCGAACTTGTGACCTCTTGGTGCATGGGTGGACATTCAACCACTGAGCCACACCGGCCGGTCAATGGAAAAACATTTTTTAAAAAGACCATGGGAAGACACAGGCAACCAGCTGGTAGTGAGACAGTGCACAAACAGCACACGGAGCAAAAATCTCTTTCCGACAATACAATACTGGCGGTAATTTTTAACAACTACTCTGCTCCAAAAAGTAGTCTTTTCCACGTACTTTTACACATGAACTTATAATTTTCTTTTGAGTCAGAGAACCTATCACCTGATTTGCATTTCTCTGAGGGGAAGCGGGGGTCCTGTGTGTGGATCTGTGTCTGTGGGTGCATGAGCACCAGCAAGCCCTCATCACAGACCCGTCTACAATGTGGAATGAAGCCCCATTCCTGTCGCCTTTGTCTCCCAGTGTGTGAGAAACCCAGATTAACTTCTGAAGTGCCCTCCCCTGAGATCAGACCTCTCAGTCCCAGGCAGCTAAAACAACCCAGACCTGATTCTTGCTTAGAAATGTTTTCTCACATGGGAGGAGGAGGAGGACATGAAGAAGGGGTGACAGATACAGGGCTGCATGTGCGTGTGAATCACTGATAGGAATTCACACTCAGGAAAACAAGACATGAAAAGCCACCAAACCAATCCTGGTTCAAGGTTTCAGGTTTCTGATGATAAACCCCTTGGTTTGGTAAAACTGCAGTATCACCTGCCTCACCAAAATACTTTATGGGAGTCTGATGTTTGCTTCACAGCCTCAGGTCAAGAAAAACCCCTTCAGGTTCCCAAATGGGAGGCTAACCTCCATCCATGGTTCCATAGTATTTTTTCCCCCCAAGAAGTCCAACTGTACTTAGGAGTCATCAATCCCAGGCGCAGCTGTCACATCCCCCTCCCCCAGTACTATTAATATCCCGGCTCTGATCGTTAGCGATTTTACTCACAAAGTTCCCCGCAGCAATTAAAATGAGGCAACAAAGTAAAACCAAAAGGGGTTAGGTTACTTCACCCATACTAACGCGTTCTGCAATCCGGTGAACTTCTTGGGTTTGTAAGTCGCGGGGTTTCCACCTGTACCTCTGTTTTGGAATGCCCACAGCCCCTCCCTGCACCGACCCGGCTCGGCCTTCCTTTCTGGACGCACAAAACGCCGCACTTGTGTAGGGCCCGGCGTGCCTCGGAGCCCGAGGAGTTCCCCACGGTAGCGGGCCCACGTACATAACCTTGAGGCCCACACCACACCACAGCATGGCTTCGAAGTCCCTTCGCGTGGTGCAGCCCGGGCGCGGTGGCCCGGCGCTGGTGCAATGACTTTGCACGGGAGCGTCCCCTCCGCTGGGGCTTGTCCTCCCACCTCGGCCCACTGCAGTAGCACTATACGGACGGCGCCTCGCGTGCCGGCCCTCCCTCCCGGCCCAGGGTCTAGCCGGTAAGTGCCCTCGGTCAGCCCCCGGCCCGGCCGCCGCACCTTGGTCTCCTTCACGTGCTGCTTGACGCCCTCCGGGTACCACTGGACGCGCACGTAGCCGCGGCGCAGCGGGCTGGCCCGGCCCTCCTCGTGGCCCGCGCCCCCCGCCTCGGAGCAGCCCGAGCTCCCGCGGCCCTCCTCCTCGCCCTCCGAGTCCGAGTCCTCGCCGTGGATGAGGCGCACCAGCCCGAAGTGCACCGAGCCGCGGTAACGGCCCGACACCAGGTCGTGAGAGAACAGCAGGCGCTGCGAGCCGGCTTCGGGGCCGGAGTCCGAGGACGGCCCGGAGGCCGAGTCCGGGGCGGGCGCCGGGGTCGGGACCGGGGCTGCGTCCGGGGCCGGGGCCGCCTCTGGGGCCGCGGCCGGGGCCTGGGTGGGAGCCGGAGCTGCAGGCGCGGGCGCTGCGGGTTCCGCCATAACTGCTCTGCGCGAGTCTCCGGCGGCGGCGGCAGCGGCGGCGGCGGCGGCCGAGACACGGGGAGGCGGGGCCAGCCGGCGCCGGGGGCGGGGCCACGGCGCGCTGACGTGGCCCTACGTGCCGCCGTCGTCAGGGAACCGAGATGCGGTTGCTAGGAGTTACCGCCTTGTCGCTAGGGGACGCTGGAGATGCTGCAGGGAGCGGGGGTAAAGTATGGACTCCACGATGGAGGGGCGGGGCCAGAGGGGATACAAGTAGAGAGAGGGGGAAGGGGTGGAGACCGAGGTGGAGGAAGTGCAGTGGTCTCCGAAGAAAAGGGGAGTGGCGGAGGTGGGGCGGAGGCTGTCAACAACAGCTAATGTGCTCCCTTGGCGTCTCCAGCCTAGTCGGAGGGATACGGAAAGAGCGAGGCAGTCCCTGTCCTCTAGGTGTTTACAGTCTAGTTGGAGAGACAAAACATATACATATAAAATAACTAAAAAGCGACTCCATGTCAGCTTGTAAGCAAGGCTTTAATAGCTATGTATAGAGTGTACCTTGATGAGTAAATTGTATTAGGGAATTCCATGCAAAGCTTGGAAGGTGATGACTCCTTAGGGATTGATTGGTCAAGACACTGGTGAAGGAAGCCCAGAGAAAGATCAGAAAAGATCAGCAGGTATTAGTGATCCTTATGGTTTGCCTTTAAATCCATCTAAATGAGTTCAAAATTCCATGAGATTTTTTATGCATGGCAAGAGGTAAGATAGCTAGATAGTTAAGAGTAGGAGTTATAGATTCTAATTTTTGGCACTGCCGCTTATTAATCTTATAAAGGTAGGCAAGCTGATAAACTTCTTTTCACCTTAATTTTCAAACTTCTTTTCACCTTAATTTTTCTCATCTGCAAAATAGGGGTGATAATAGCAGTACCTGTCTCATCGGACCATTGGGAGAATTAAATGAACTAGAACAGTGCCTGGCATACAGTTCCCTCAATAAAGCTTAACTATTATTTTAATAATTCAACCCTCCCACCCCCACCCACACTAAAATTCTAGATGGGCAGAACTGTTGTACTTATGGTCTGCTTCATATTGCTATTTTAAAATATAAAAAGTAATTATACTAATTTAGTGCCTGAGGTCACAAGGTAGTAACTGGCAGAGGCAAATTGGACCGCAGGTTTCCTGACTCCAAGCTTTTCTAGTTCCTGCGTCCACTGGAGAAGGAGGCTGTGCAACCAGGCTGAAGGGGCAAGGCAATGCAGACCCGAAATCTTGGATGTCAAAAATCCAAGCGAGTTTTGCATTCTACATCAGCTTATGCCTGTGCTTGTTATAAATATAAAAAGAATGTCCTTTCCTCCCTAATTGTTGAGTAAAATTGGCACTCCAGGAAGATGTGCCATGTTTATTCTGCAGCTTCTTGTAATAATGGCTAATAATAGCTACTGTTTATTGAGCGGCAACTTAATGCCAGGTACTACACTGAATGCTTTACATAGATTACCCGCCTGTGAGGGAGGAAATATGAGCCCCCCCTTTTGTGAAGCTTCATGCCACACTGTGCTGTCCCCCACAACCTTCTAGGCTGTATGTAAGAGTCCTTGATTTTCAAGGCTGATCTCTAGCCCTGGCTGTAATGGTTAAGTGGTTAGAGCATGCCCTCGGACCAAAGGGTCTTGGGTTCACTTCCCGGTCAAGGGCATGTAGCTGGGTAGCAGGTTCGATCCCCAACCCCAGTCAGGGTGCATGCAGGAGGCAACCAATAAATGTGTCCTCGCTCATTGATGTTTCTCTCTTTCTTCTCTCTCTCCCCCTGCACCCCTCCCTTCCACTCTCTCTAAAAATCAGTGGAAAAAATACCCTCGGGTGAGGGAGTAACAAAAAAAAATTTTTAATAAACAAAACAAAGGCTGATCTCTCCCTTACTAAACCCCTTTTGAGAATGTGGATCATGTTGTATTTATGTGTGTATTTATGCCTAGTACAGTACCTGGCACAGGGCACAGTGTTTGTGCCAAATAATATACCATATTGATGGGTGTCAAAGGCCTGAGATTTCTGTTCCTCCAGTTGGTTAGTTTCCCCCTTCACCCATTGAGTACAAGGAACTGTCATGCTATTTCTAAGCCCTTTTAGAGAGGCTCAATACATTTCTCCCCACCTCATGGTGTCCTTCAGTGACCTCATTCAGACCTGAGATGCTCTGAACGTGGTTTGAAGCTTGATTCATTCCCAGACTCCAAGCCCCCAGCCAGTGTCTGCACACCCAGGCTGGCAAGTGGGTGAATCTGAATGGGAACATCTGCTTTAGTTTTGATTTTCATAATTGTTGAATGAAAAAAAAAAACACACCCTCATTCCCCAATGGAGAAACCCCTCCTCTCATGGCCTCAACATCCAGCCCTTCTTGGGGACTGTAGGTGCTTCTCAGGGGAATTTCCCTTATTTACAAATGTGCTTGCCAGAAACTGAGCCAGCCTGGCCACTCCCCTTGCTAAGGAACTGGCGTGGTTCAAGAGGTGGCAGAGTTGGCAGCCAAGTGAACTGATCTAAGGGAAGCAGGCCCTGTCTTGTCCCTATCTTAACCAGCCACTGGGCCACCTCTCCAGACCCACAAAGTGTGCACCAGCCCCACATGGCCCCCTGGGGGAGCCCCAGCTTGCTTGGCCTCTCCAAGCCTCCCTGTGGGAGCAAATCCAGATGGGCTCAGAGAACTCCTTCCACCCTGGAGCCAATGTTGGGGGGCTCTAGAGTACCTTCAGCACTGGGGGCTTTGGCTGGAAAGGACGAGTGGGAGGGGAGCTACTCCCTCATCCTCAGTGTTTGGCTGGAGATATGCCTCTGCTTGAGTCTCCGCTGTGGGTTGTTAAGAATCATGGGCTTGTGAAGTCTTCCAAGGGCCCCATTCCACCACCACTACCCCCCCCCCCCCCCCGGTAAAACCTGAATGATTGTATTTCTTTTTTTTTTTTTTATCCTCACCTGAGGACATTTTTTCATTTTTTGTTCAGATAGAGTGGGAGGGAGAGAGAGGAAGAGAGAGAGAGACAGAAACATCGACGTGAAAGGGACACATCGAGTGGCTGCCACCCGCACGACCAACCAGGGCCGGGGACAAACTGCAACCGAGGTACATGCCCCCAGCGGGAACTGAACCCGGGTCTCTCTGTACCGCAGGTTGACGCTCTAACCGCTGAGCCAAACCGGCCAGGGCATGATTGTATTTCTTACCCTCTATTACAACCACATTTTCATTCCTGTCTCTCCCGTGGGGCTGTGAACCTTGAGGACAGGGACTACATCTTTGACATCTTTGTAATCTCAGCAGCCAGCACAGGTCTGACTCACAGTAGGTGCTCAAAAGACATTATTGAATGATTGAGCAAAACCAGCCAGCCTCTCCCAATGGCCCTCAGTAGGTCAAGTCTCTGGGACACCTCCATCTTTCCTTAGGTCCCCAGCTCCCCATTTTCTTTAGATATGAAAACACACTCCACACATGCACACTCACATTACACATCGTGCACATGCACACTCACCCTGCGCATACAGTTGCTCTCTCCTTAGTCTTTAATGCCTAGATCTGTGCTGCCCATCGCTGTGGCCTCTAACCACATGTGACTCTTGAGCGCTTGACATGTGGCTGGTCTGAATTGATATGTGCTGTAGGTGTAAACTACACACTGAATTTTGAAGACTTGGCGCAAAAATATATATATATATAATATTAATAATTTTTTAAAATAATTTTTCATTGATTTTAGAGAGAGAAGAAGGGAGAGGGAGAGAGATAGAGACATAGATGAGAGAGAACATCATTGGCCGCCTCCTGCTCAATCCTGGGCATGTGCCCTGACTGGGAATTGAACCGGCGACCTCTTAGTTCATGGGTCAATGCTCAACCACTGAGCCACACCAGCTGGGCAAAAATACTAATCATTTTATATTGATTACTTGTTGAAATGACAATACTTTATATATATATTAGGTTAAATAAAATATATTATTAAAATCAAGTTCACCTGTTTCTTTCATGTAGCTACTAGAAAATTGGAAATCATACGTGGGGCTCACATGGTCTTTCCATTGGTGGGACAGAGCGACTCCCACTGCTCAGGGAGCCGTAGGTTCCTTCTTTCTCCAGAGAGTGGTGATCCCTTCTTGCCTTTGACATCGTTCCAGGAGGTCTGGAAGGTTCCTGAGGAAATGTTTCTGAACTATTGCAGATATTGAACCCCAAATAAGGATGGGCCCCACTCAGCCCAGCAGTGAACCAGCCACTCTATGCAAAGGAGGCTTCAAAATAACCCCCCAGAAAGTCAAACAGCTAAGTGCCATCCTCAGTGGAAGAGTCAACATGCAGTGGATGGCCTCTTGAGATGCGGGTGACACAATGCCACACTTCCAACACGGCCTCTGTTTTCCAGGGGCTGATAGCCTTTCGGGAGGTGGGCGTGCAGTGGATGCTGTGCACAATCCAAGCCCACCTTCAGGTCCGAGGAGCTCCTTCCCCAGGTGCCAGGCATTGGCTGCCAAGGCTCACAGCTGCATCTCTCTCCAAGGATTGCCCTTGGGTGAAAGGATGCCTCACCCCTCCAATGACCGTCCATGTGGGGGAACAAAGTCTGGACCTCTTGCTTCCATTCAAGACATCTGGGAAGGGCCACCTCAGCCTCAGAGCTGCTCCTGGGTCAGCTGAAGGCTCTGCCAGAACTGTGTCTTCACAGTTAAACGTCTGCTTCTTCCACGCCTGCTGACCTTGCTCCCTCACAGGGGTTGGCCTGAGAGCGCTCCCATTAACGTCTCCGTGCAAAACTCAGAAAGTCTTTCCTGGGGAATCTCACCTGTAACAACAGTTGGTGCCAGGTGTGGTCCTAGAGAACAGATATGAAAACTGGGGTCCTGGGGCTGGACCACCAGGGTGTACGTGGAATCTTCTGCACCCTGGCGGGCAGTAGTGGTGTGATTGTTAAAACTCTCATGGGCTGTGAACTGGGAGGGGATACCAGTGGAAAACAGGCATTGGTGAAACATCTCAAGGTTTTGAGAGGTTGGGGGCGCAGTCCTAAGGACCATGGAAGCCCATGGCCGGCCTTGGGGGGAGTCCCTTTGGAGAGAGACAGTGAAAGGCTGTGGGTGATGAGTCAACAACCAAAGGCTCAGTATAAAAGCTGGTGTGTGTGGGGGGGTCTCCTTGGCTGTATGTAAAGAAACGCCCTCCTGCCCGGCCCGTGTGATTCAGTGGCTGAGCGTTGACCGAGGTGTGATTCAGTGGTTGGCATTGACCCATGCACCAAGAGGTCGCTGGTTCAATTCCAGGTCAGGGCACATGCCCCGGTTGTGGGCCTGATCCCCGGGGAGGGGGTGGGGGAATGCAGAAGGTGGCCAATTGATGTTCTCTCTCGTTGATATTTCTATTTGTCTCTCCCTCTCCCTTCCTCTTTCTCTAAAATCAATAAAGAAAAAAAAGTTTTTTAAAGAAGAGAGACACACCCTCCTGAAGACAGAGAAAACTAGACTTAGTAAGAGTAGCAGGGCCCCAGAGGAGGTTGAATTCTCAACTGTAGTGAGTCAGCTATGCCAAGGAGACTCCTAATTGGGAGGAAGTGGGACTCGGAGACATCTGGGGAGATATGGGTGGCTGCACTAGAAATCTCGAAGCTGCAGGTTCTCCTAGACTAGAGCCTCTGGACGCTCACAGGTGTGGCTCCTCCAGCCCATTAGAGGTTCGTGCTCTCTGTGCTCAAAGACAAGACGACTCCTCCTTGTGAGAGATGCTGCCCCTCCCTCCCCCAAGATCTCTCCACCTCCCCTCTTTGCACCAGGTCAGTCACTGGATTTAAACCACAACATCACCGGGCTGGTAGGTGCTGGGCCACCTGAGAAAGGAAAGGCTGAGCCTGAGGGGCTGCAGGTCCACGCCAGTGGTGCCACCGGGCTGGGCGCGTATGGGACAGGAGTCAGACAATGCCGGGTCGGGAGGGGCAGCCCATAAAGTTGGACACGCAGAGTGTGTGCTTATGGGAGCACTCTTCCACATCACACGATTTATCACCCTGGCAAGGCCCGGGAGTTGGTGCTGACACATGCCGCCTGCAGAGCGCTGATCCCCCAGCCCCCAGTCGGAGCCCATCGTTTGCCTAGAACCAGAGAGCCTTGCCGGAGAGAACTGGAACCCAGCCCACTGCTGGTACTCAGACGTGCACAGACCTGTGTGCTGGGCCGGGATGCCTGGAGGAGGCCAGACTGCAGGGAGTGACAACGGGACCCCTGAAGGGGGGCCATCTAGGGTGCAGAAGTGGGCATGAGGACAGACTGAGCAGACAGACCAGGGGAGGGGTGGGCAGAGGACCCTTCACGAGAGCAGATGCTGGAGGGAGACCGGTTTAGAGTCTACTATATCCATCTGGGTCTGAAGTAAGCGCCTGAGCCAATGTCCCCACACCGGGACGTGTGATTAGGTTGATCTGATATTAAATACATAGCCCTGTCCTCTCATGTCTGGCTCTGCAATGTCACCTGTGACTGCCTCTCAACTGGGGCCGCTCTTCCTTTGCCCCCCACCTGAGCCGGGGCAGAGCCTCTGAATCCCTCTGAGCAGACATGGGCACAAGGGGGCAAACGTCATGACCAGGAAGGAGGTGCACGGGGGATGGTGATCCAAGGGGCATGCTGGGCAGAGGGTGCTCTGGGTCTGCGCCTCGGTGGGAATTCCATTTCTCTCCAGGCACCCCTGTTGGGGCCCACACTGTCCCCCACCTGGTCCCAGCAGGGCCTTCTGGGAACCCTCATGTAGTTTGCCGCAGCTCCAGCCAGGCGGCTCCTGCTGTTTTACAGTCTAGATCCTTGCCAAAGCCTCCACTTGACGAAAGTTAGTCTGGAGCTACAGAGGTTTGATGCCCCTGCTCACGGCACACGGCAGGCTGGGTGCTGGTCTGGCGAAGGCTCTCTCTCCCCACCAGGAAGACAAACAGGATGCAAAGTTATGGCCACAAGGCTGCTGGGAGAAGGTGCACTTGGAGCAGTGGTTCTCAGCCCCCATGCACGTTAGAATCCCCCGAGGAGGGGCTGCACTCCTGCTGCTCTCCCCCTCCCCCCAGCTTTGGAATCAGAAGCTCTGAGGGTGACGCAGGTGTTAGAATTTTTTGAAGTTCCCAGGTGATTCCAATATACAGCCAGGTGTGAGAACAGCTGGTTTGAAGCAAGGAGGGTTGACTAGGTGACAGTAATGGCCAGTGGCCTCAGACCAGGATGCACATTATAGGGGTTTGGAGACCAAGGGCTCCAGCCCTGCCCAAGGCTCAGACCACCCCATGCCATGGTGCAAGGTTCTGCCTGGCTCTCGCTGCCCTTTCCCTGGCCTGTGCCAACCATCCCTTCCTCAGACCTCACAAATACCGTTTCCAGATAAAATACAGGACACTCTGTGAGGTCAGAATTTTGGATACACAGTGTTTTAGTATTAGTATGTTCCAAATATTGCACAGGACAAAAACTATTTGTTGCTTCCCTGAAATTCAAATTTCCCCAGGCGTCCTGCATTTTTATTTGCTAAATCTAGCAGCCCTACTCAGGATGTACATTGCCTGAGGCCACTCTGTTGGTCAGACGGATTTGATTACAGCCCTGGTGGAGGGACACCGCCGTGGTGTTGGAGGTGCTTGGGGTTCTGAAACGCCTCTGCAGATTATCACTCGCCAAGGCTGGGACTAGAGACAAAGGCTGTTACTCCCGATGTTGACGTTTTGCCGCTTCTCTTGGTTTTATTGCAGAGGGTATCCTTTATCTTTGTCCCCGTCACCCTCTTGGTGGTGGTGTCATTTCTTCCAGTTGACCAGGAGCGGCCGGTGATGGGTGATCACCCTCCCCTCACCTCTGCTGCCCTCTCAGTTCAGCCGTGTTTAATACACTGTCTCATCCCGTTCTCTGAGCTTCCAGGTGTCTACAGGGGTTTTCTAGAAGAATGGGGCCATCTGGTGGTCAACCAAAAGACGCCGATTTGGCAGCCTGCCTGCCCTTCTCTGGGGGCTCCAGGAGGCAGTGATAGGCCACCAGGGGGCGCAGGGG
This sequence comes from Tadarida brasiliensis, assembly GCA_030848825.1. Taxonomy (NCBI): domain Eukaryota; kingdom Metazoa; phylum Chordata; class Mammalia; order Chiroptera; family Molossidae; genus Tadarida; species Tadarida brasiliensis. The sequence continues at coordinate 62,898,230 of CM061273.1, forward strand.
AGCCACGGGATCTGAGGAGGACAGAGGAGACCTTTACTGGGATCGTGAGCTTGGAGGTGCCCAGCCCGCAGCCAGGCCTGAAGGCCAAGCCTGAGGAAGTCTTCTGGTCAATTCTGAGTGGTCTGTTGTGGGATGGGAGCTGTCTGGTGGATGTTGGAGGGGTTCTGCTGGGCCTCAGACAGCAGAGGACCCTGGGAGAAGGGGATAAGAGTGGGTGTGTGGAGGCATCTGGGCTGGTCCAGGGTCATCGTAGGGTCAGGACCATGTGGGCCCAGCCGCACCAGGCAGGGCTGACACTGCAGTCCCTCCCAGATCACAGGTGACAGCAGGCTCTCCTGAGATGGGTGGGTCAGGAGTCAGCACTGCTGAGTGGGTGTAGAAGCCAGGCCCTGATGGGGCAGGGGCTGGGTGTGGCGGAAGGACAAGGGTGGGTGCTGTCAAGGGAAGAGCTAAGGTTGAAGGAGGGGTGTGCGCTGAAGGGGAGAAAGGGAGGCCAGGACAGTCTTTGGGACTGAGAGGGGCCTGGGTGGGGTGGGGGGTGGAAGAGCAGGAGGCAGTTTGCTGGACTCAGGATTCCAGAGGAAAAGCTCACACCAGGTGCTGACAAGGTCTTGGGGCAGTGCTGGGAATGGGGTGGAGCCAAGGTCACTGGCAGTCAAGGAACTCTGGAGTGGACGTGCGAGATTAGAGCAGTCTCCCGAATATTTAAGCAAATTCCAGCAGAACATACAGATACAAAAGTGTACAGGGAGGCAGCCTGATGAATCTCCGCCTCCCCCAGGTAAGCAGCGTTCGATTTATGTTACATTTTCAGCACCCCAAAGCCCGCCTTGGGCAGCCACTCTCCTGATCCTAACCCACAGATGAAGACGGAAGCCACGGGACCACAGGGCACCGCCCATGTTCTGGTGTCTTCCACGCACTGTGGTGTTGGTGCGCCCTCTGTGGCGCTGTGTTCTGTCGGTTTGTTCACTCTCGATGCTGGACCATCTTCCATTCTGTGTACATTCCATAGTCCCGTCTAAGGCTGATGGTTATTTGGGTTGTTTCCAGTTAGAGAGCGTTCTTGTTCCTTTAATGTTGTTCGGTGGGTACATGGAGTGGGATAGTGGGTCCCGGGGGGGGTGTCCAGCTTTAGTAGGTATTACCCAAGCCTTCCAGAGTGGTGGCCATACCACCTTGGGGTTGTTTAAGTATCTCAGGGAGATGGCAGGCGTGGGAGGCGAGGCGGGGTATCGGGGATGGTGGGAGGGTGTGAATCTCTGAGGACCTTTTGCTTGTTTGAGTTTTTTTGTTTTTTCTTATTTTTTTCTTTTTCTTTCTTTTTTTTTTTATCCTCACCTGAGGACATTCTTTCATTTTTTGTCCAGATAGAGTGGGAGGGAGAGAGAGGAAGACAGAGAGAGAGAAACATCGACGCGAAAGGGGCACATCGAGTGGCTGCCACCCGCACGACCAACCAGGGCCGGGGACAAACTGCAACCGAGGTACATGCCCTTAGCGGGAACCGAACCCGGGTCTCTCTGGACCGCAGGCCGACGCTCTAACCGCTGAGCCAAACCGGCCAGGGCTCGAAAATGTTTTTAACTTCTTTAATGATTTATTGAATGCTGGTGTAACTTTACTCAGTAAATATGCTGCAGTATACTGGCTCGGGGCTCAGCATTGAGAGAGTGCTGAGTCCTCTGCTAATTCCCAGTTTAATTACTGCATCTGATCCGTTCATCCTCTTTGGAACACCACAAGCCCCACCTGCCTCTTCAGGCTCACCAGCTCTGCCTGCACATCCGGGAGCCAGGTGTGGGGTTTCCTCCCTTCGCTTTGGTGGACTCTGATGTGGGGACACTGTCCGGTGACCAGCAGGAGAACCGTGCCGCGTGAACCGGCCATTTGGGAAAGCACTGGACCAGCGGCTCAGGCGGGAACGGCGTGCGGTGAGGAGGCAGACCGGGGCTGGCCACTCCCGTTGCACTGAGCTCTATAAAATGAGGCTATTTAATCTGAGCTCTATAAAATTGGGTTAATACTCACTGGCTGGGCTGGCTGTCACGTGGATTAAAGCTGCTTCCTCCTGTCTGGTGTCACTTGGAGGAGGGATTGGGGGGATTAGAAATCTCTGAGAACATCATGTGGGGCTGGGCCACACCCGCTACCACAGCAGTGCACCCAGAATCTAGGGTTTTCTGGTTCCTGCGCCTACGGACCGCACCGGGGTGACTGTCTCTGCGGTGCGAATGTGGGGGCCTTTGGCCTGGTAAGTGGGACCCCCGCCCCCAGCTCCCAGCCTTCAGGAGTGGAAGCAGAGTATCCTGCTTGGGGCTTTAAGACATGCTGAGAAGAGGTGGAGGAGGAAGGGCAAATTTGGAAGCCACGGGTCTTTTCAAGGGGGGTTGGCCTCCTTTAATAATTGTACACTATGCCCGGCCAGTGTAGCTCAGTGGCTGAGCGTCGACCCTGCACCAAGAGGTCGCCAGTTCGATTCCCGGTCAGGGCACATGCCCAGGTTGTGGACCCGATTCCTAGTGGGGGAGATGCAGGAGGCAGCCAGTTGATGTTCTCTCTCATCAATGTTTCTATCTCCCTCTCTCTCTCCCTTCCTCTCTCTCTAAAGCAACAGTTCTCAACCTGTGGGTTGTGACCCATTTGGGGGTCGAACGACCCTTTCACAGGGGTCGCCTAAGACTATCGGAAAAAGATGGCGATTCATAACAGTAACAAGCCCTGGCCGGTTTGGCTCAGCGGTTAGAGCGTCGGCCTGCGGTCCAGAGAGACCAGGGTTCGGTTCCCGCTGGGGGCATGTACTTCGGTTGCAGTTTGTCCCCGGCCCTGGTTGGTCGTGCGGGTGGCAGCCACTCGATGTGTGCCTTTCACGTCGATGTTTCTCTCTCTCTCTCTCTTCCTCTCTCTCCCTCCCACTCTATCTGGACAAAAAATGAAAAAATGTCCTTGGATGAGGATAAAAAAATAATAATAACAGTAGCAAAATTACAGTTATGAAGTAGCAACAAAAATAATTTTATTGTTGGAGGTCACCACAACATGAAGAACTGTATTAAAGGGTCATGGCATTAGGTAGGTTGAGAACCACTGCTCTAAAGTCAATAAAGAAAAAAAAAAAGAATTGTACACCTGCAGGTGTGGCTCAGTGGATTGAGCGTTGTCCCATGGACTGAGAGGTCCTGGTTCGATTCCTGGTCAGGGCACAAGCCCAGGTTGCAGGCCTGATCCCCAGTAGGGTGTGTGCAGGAGGCAGTAGATCGATGCTTCTCTCTCACATTGATGTTCTCTCTCTCTAAAATATCAATTAAAACATATTTTAAAAAGAATTGTACACCTGCAGGGTGTCATGGGAGAAACGCAAAGTGAGCCAGGGTGGAGCAAGGGGTATCTGGTATGCCATCCATGCTGGCTCCTTCCCATACCCCCAGAATCCCCCCACCTCCCCACCCCCTCCCTGTGTGCACATGGCCCAGTCTGAGGCCACGTGGGTAAATGTAGGGCTCCCCACGGACCCACTTTGATGAAGGGGATTTCTCTCTAGGGCCGAGGGCTGAGACTCCCTGGACAGCTCTCAGCCACACCATCTTGCGCCTAAAGGACCAGAAACTCTTCCTCGGGGCAGGTGAGAAGAACCACCCACCACCCCACAGTTGTTGCATTAGAAGTGGTCAGTGGAGGCTCATGCCCCCTCCTCCCTTGGGCAACAGTGTTGTGGGGCCCTGGGCTCCACTGAACCCAGCCCACCCCCCACTCTCTCCTGGGACTCCGATCTAGAACCTGGAGGGTTAGCAGGGCAGCTCTGCAGGTCCTTCTGGCTGAGAGGAACTGGTGGGGAGAGAGCACCAGTGTTTACAGTCCCCAAAACAGCCCTGGGGCCACGCTCTGGGGAAGGTGCTCATCACTGTCGGGCTGGCACCGCCCCAGGCCCAGCTACAAGAGGTGAGGCACACCAGCTCTGGCCTGTCCCTTTCGGAGAAGAGGACCGGACCTGATCCTCCCCAACAGGTCCTGGGTGCCCAGAGTGGGGCAAGAGCATCCATGCAGAGCCGTCACTACCTGCCGCCTGTGGCCCTGCGCCCGCCACCTGGGGTGCCAGGGTCCCTCGGCTGCCAGCGGCGCCACACTCTCCCTGCCAGTGAGTTTCGCTGCCTTACCCCTCAGGATGCCACCAGCGTGTTTGAGATCGAGCATGAAGGTAAGCAGCCCACGCGGGGCTGGATGCCGCGGTACGGCCGCGGCCCCGTGAGGAGAAGACCCTCGTGTCTCCTGGCCTCATTGCTCAGACTGGGTGTTTCTGTGTGCGTGTGTGGTGGTCTGAATTCCGTTTCCCCGTAGGGGAGGGGAGAGGGGTGGGCATGTGGCATGGTGACCCCGAGCCACCCACCCGTGCCTCCTGCTGCAGCCTTCATCTCTATCTCGGGCATGTGCCCCCTGAATCTCGACGAGATCCAGCACTTCCTAACCCTGTGTCCAGAGCTGTCCCTGGGCTGGTTCCAGGAGGGGCGCCTTGTGGCCTTCATCATCGGCTCACTTTGGGATGAGGAGAGACTCACTCAGGTGAGGGCAGGACAGGCAGGGCTGCAATGCCCAGCCCCTGGAAGGCCTCAGGGAGAGCCCACCACGACGGCCCCTGGCTCCTCCCACACAGCCAGCAGATGAGGGTGGGGAGCCCGGAATTGGGATTTCTTCCTCCAGACCAGACACCTGAGCACAGGCGATGGGTCTTCTTCCAGGGCAAGGGGTCCCGGATCTTTGGGGTCTCAAAAGCCCTCATGAAGGGTCTGCCATGAGGCTTGGGTGGGAGAGAGCCCTGACTGGAGGCACTCAGGGGATACCAGCTCTTGGCCCCGGGTGGGGGACGGTGTCAGCAGAGGTGACTTGGACCCAAGCCTGTCCCTTGCCCCCAGGAGTCACTGGTGCTGCACCGGCCCGGGGGCCGCACGGCCCACCTACACGTGCTGGCGGTGCACCGCTCCTTCCGGCAGCAGGGCAAAGGCTCCATCCTGCTGTGGCGGTACCTGTACCACCTGGGGGGCCAGCCAGCTGTGCGCCGGGCCGTGCTCATGTGCGAGGACCACCTGGTGCCCTTCTACGAGAAGCTCGGCTTCCACCCAGTGGGCCCCTGCGCGGTCACCGTGGGCCCGCTGTCCTTCATAGAGCTCCAGTGCTCCCTGCAGGGCCAGGCCTCCGTGAGGCGGTACAGCTGCTGAGCTGGCTGCCCAGGGGGAGGTGGGGAGGCAGGCTGGGGCTCCTCTCCAGCCCCAACCCCCTGCCCTGGCCTGCCGAGCTCTGCAAAGGGAGGCTGTGATTCCCAGGCAGGGGTGGGGTGAAATAAAGAGATCAGGCCAGTTCTCCCAGCTGGAACACCAGTGATGTGCCCTGCAGTCTGTCTCCATGAGACCCTCCGGTCCTCCTGCACTCCAAATTGTGCCCAAGATGGGGGTGGCAGCTGGGGACGGAGGCAGCCCTGCCTCAGCCCCCTAGTCTCAGGAGCCAGTGGGGCCCTCCAGGCAGGCAGGAAAGAAAGGCTCAGCACCAAGACAGTCTTCCTCACAGGAGCCCAGGGCAGGGGCCCTTGTTCTCCCCAGTCCCAGGGATGTCCCTTCTATCTTAGCCCTGGAATGGGGGTGGGGTGGAGAGGTAGCTGGGAGCAGGGGCTGCCTCCCCCAGCTCCAAGTACGTTGGGACCATCACCTCCTGGTAGCTCCCGTGATGGGGAAAGGCTTGGGTAAGGCACAGGCACAGTGGATGGAGTTGTCCAGGGTGGCCTGCCCCTTGGTCCAGGCAGCCCCCTCACTGCCCCTACAAGCAGGTGGGACTGGGGGATGCCAGAGGTCTAAGAATTGAATGCCAACCCCTCAAGGGCCCCCCCTGAGGCCCTCCATGGGACCCCAACCTGGTTTCTGTTCTAACCAAATCCCCCAGAAGTCCCATAAGATTTCCACTGTCCTTTTCTGCCAAGCCCCTGCCCCCAAGTTCCTCCTGGCAGACCCCTCACCCCCAAAATAAGGTTCCAGTTTTCATTCTTCCTGAGGCCTCAGGTCAAAAGATGGTATTCCCTAAAGAATATCATTTAATACATTTGAGACATCATCCACATAAAGTTAGCGTTACTTTTAAAAATTAGGACCATAATATAAACCAGTAAAAAACAGGCCTGAGCCTTGGGCAACCCCTGGCAGTAGGTCCTCGGGGTGCCGAGGGTGGTGGGGCCGGATGCTGTCAAAGCCAGCCCCGTGAGGCAGAGCACTGGGCGGGGGAGTGGAGGGCGGCCTCTGCGTCTACAAACAAGCAAAGGCTCTTGGCTTCCCAGTCCGTCTCCAAGCTGCTTCTCTGCCCCTGCCCACGGCCAAAGCCTCTCCCACTCCGTCTGGTCACCTTATGGGCAGACTCGGCAGGCCACTGATGAATGGGCTTATAGGACAGAGGGGAGGAGAACCGGGAGGGGGCCATGGTGAGGCGGGGTGGGACTGGTGGGACACCTGGCCATGTCCCAGTGAGGGCACGATCACAGTAATGGTGGGAGAGGAGGCACCAGCAGAGGCTGGGGAGGGAGATGCAGCAGCCCGAGGACCTTGGGAAGAGAGAAAGCCACTCCCAGGAGGGGGTCCCGACAGCAGGGTAAGTCGGGGCCTCAACCCTGAGCTGCAGAGAAGCAGGTGCTCAGAGTGCTCCCCAACCAGGGCCAGGATCACAGGAGGGGGACCTCAGTCCCCCAGGAACCCGCCTTTATGACCGCCTTTATGACCGTCCCGGGCACCAGGGCCTGGGCCTGTCGGCGGTCTCTGGAGTGCGAGCAGGGCATTGTGCGGCAGGGGTCACAGCAGGCCCGGTCCCTGCCCTCGCTGGCGCTGTGGGTAGCAGCCTCGCCAGGCAGCTGGTCAGTGCAGCACCTGGTCCAGCTCGTACTTCTCGCAGAAGCGGCTGGTGAAGGGGAAGCAGGTGAGGTACTCGATCCAGGGCCAGTGGATGGGGTAGACATAGAGCCAGATGACCAGCGAGGCGAAGAGGCCGGCGAAGACTAGCAGCGACACCAGGATGAGGGCACGCTTGCGGTACTTGTCGCTGGTGCCGAAGGTGATGTAGGGCAGGAAGGCGAAGGCCAGCAGCAGGCCGCTGAGGAAGCCGAAGATGTGGGCGATGTTGTCGATCCAGGGCAGCAGGCCGCACACGAACAGGAAGAGCACGATGGCCGACAGGTTCAGGAAGGCCTTCCAGGGCCGCTCCAGCAGCTGCCAGCTCTGGAAGAGCTCCACGAAGAGGCAGGCGAGGAGGCCGAACTGGGACCCTGCCGGGCCCACCTGGGCAGACGGGGAGGGGACGGGTCACTTCCAGGTACCAGGTGTGCAGGGAGCCCTGGGCACAGCTGGGCTGGAGCACCGGGACCTGAGCCACCCCATCTAGGAGCCCCTCCCAGGGTGGCGCCCAAAGCATAGGGGACAGCGGGAGCTGCTGGACCAAGGCTGGGCTGCTCCCACCCCCTTTCAACAAAGCTGGAGACCTTCTGTGTGCCCAGTGCTCCGGGGGAGGGGCCCGACACTGAGCAGGGCAAGAGAATTAGGGCAAACTGATCAAAAACTGCTATTCCCGTGGGTCAAGAACTGGCAATTTCCTATGGCTTGACCTATAGATATGTGACAGGTGGCAGGCAGGGGTCAGGGCCATGAAGAAATGAAGCAGAGAGGAGGAACAGAGTGAGGGACAGCGTCCAGAAAGGTCTTTCCGGAGGTGCCATCTGAGCATGACTCAGGGACACGCTCCCTTGAGCCCAGGATTAAAGGATTGGCCAGTAAGCCTCAGCTGAGCAGTCCATCCACCGATGAGCCTGGCACGGGAGGGGCCATGCGTCCCTCGGGGCTCTGGGCGGGGAGCGTGAGAGCTAGCCCTCCCCACCTGCTGCCCTGCCCGAGTCCCTACCTCTGCCCGGTACGGGAGGAAGATGGCACTGGCGAGATTGCCGGTGATGCCACTGAGGATGAAGATGATGGAGATGCGATGCCAGCCGGCCAGCTTCTCCAGGTCCCGCAGGATGGTCATTTGGAAGACCACCGACACGAAGCAGTGCACCAGGCTGGGGTGGGGGACACACAGGCATCAGCCTTCCCACGCCACCAGCCAGGCATTTCAGGGGCAGTGGGTCTGGAGGGCTGTGCCAGCTGCGCCCTGTCACAGGAGCCCCTCTGCCGGGGGTCCAGGTGGGTGGCCACCACGGGTCGGGGGGGGGGGCATCGAGAAGCCTTACCCAGCGTGGAGGAACAGAGACAGCCAGAGCCTGTAGAACTGATCTGGGACCTCGGGGTTGAGAAAGGGCAGCAGCCCGCACACCTCATCCAAGCAGTGTACCTGGGGGCAAGTGCACGGGGGTCAGTGCCCCGGACCTGGCTGGTTGGACGCCCTAATGTGGGGGGCAGAGCCAATAACCCCTGCAGGAGGGCACCTGTGAGGCCAGCTCCAGTCACTTCCATTCCCAGCTGCTTCTGCCCAGGGCCCCACCAGGCCCCACCTCACCTGAGAGCAGAGTGTCGCCTCTTCGTGGAAATAGCCATGCATGAATTCACAGTACTCCCGAGTGGTGATCTCACAGCTGGGGGACAGAGGGTGTGTCGGGGCCCTGAGTACCCCTGCCCGCCTGGCAACAAGGCGGTGTCCCTCTGCAGAGACCCAGGCTCTGGGGAAAGCACCCTTCGTCCTGCCCCATCCCAGGTGGCCCCAGGACATCCGCCCGGTGTGGGCGGAGGAGCACAGGAAGCTCTGGGCAGAGCGGCGCCGGCTCACCTGCCCTTGGTGCCGATGCAGCAGGGACGGCCCTTGATCTGGCAGTCCATGTGCAGGAAGCCCGTGTGGTTACTCTTGGCCTGCTCCGTGCAGATCTGTGGGGGCACCGACGGGGTGGGCCTGTGTGGCAGGAGCCCCTCCCCATCCTTCCCAGACCGCTCTCTGCCCCGATACTCACTGGCCACTTGGTAATGTCATCGGGCCAGATATGGGCACCGCTGGAGGCCGGCTCCTCACAGGTTCTGGAGCCAGAGGGCAGAGGGGGGCACAATGAGGGGCGGTGGCACCCCCAGCCTGCCACACCCACCCCATCTTCTCAGACAGCCTTGCTGAGGGCCACCCTGGGACTATACCTGGGGTCCTGGTGGCACACAGCCCCTGACGTCCGCTTCTGATCCAGATCGAATTTGTCCATGGGGGGCCCCGTATCATCCTGCCACTTGACAAAAGTAGCCAAAGTCTCCTGGAGGATGGAGGTGGGCTGGTCATGCCAGGGCAGGGACACACCCATCAAAGTGGACGGGGGGTCCTCCAGGACAAGGGCTCTTCCCCTGTTTCTCAGGGCTCAGGCCCATCGCAGACCCTCACCCCTGGGTGACACTCTCAAGACCTAGCTTTCACTTGCTTGGGTTGGGGAGGTCAGTATCCTCCCTGTGCTGGGCCATGCACAGGGGTGTACAGGGATGCATGAGGCCAGGGAGAGCAGAGGAAGGGGAATGTGGTCACTGCCCTGGAACATCCCCCCCCCCAAGGCCAGGGCAAGTGGACATGGTGTAGGGGCCCAGGCTGGATGGCAGCCCCTGCCCCCACCGAGCAGTCCTTCCGCTGGGTCTGGATGCAGCCCGAGTGGTCATTCTGGACGCAGCAGCCTGAGTCCCGCTCTAGGTCTCGCTCCCGCAACACCAGCTGCTCAATCTGCCGGTCCTTCCGGAGGCAGGGCGAGAACTTGGCTCCCAGATGGATCAGGTCAATCTGGGGCGGGGGGGGGGGGGGGGCGTAAGCTCAGGCCCAGACCTGGCCGCTCTGTTGAGTGTCCCCTGATGAGGGGGTGGTACCAGGCAAGCTGACCCCCTCCCCGCCTAGCTGGGGGAGAAGGGCCCAGGGCTCCCTGCTCAGATGCTGTCCCCTGGGCCCTCACCGAGCTGGGGCCAATCCAGAAGTTCTCCTGCTGGAGGTACTTCACGCTCTCGTACACACCTTTGTTCCTGAGCACCTGGTGCAGAGGTGGAAGGAGGGGTCAGGGCTTCCGTGCCAGGGTCCGGCCCCCAGGAAGGGGCTGAGAGGCAAAGCAGTGGGAGCCCAGTGCACCCACCCACCTGGGCCAGGTTGTTGCTATGTAGGCATTCGGCAGCCCACGATGCTGAAGCCTCTGGGGGAGCTGGGACCCCCAGGATGGAGCCCCACTTCTGCAGCCCAACTCACCAGCTGGGTGGTGACGTGCTGGGCGAAGCCCACGGGCGCGATGCCATACGTGCAGATCACCAGCAGCGTGATGATGATGTGGACGAAAGTCAGCCAATAGGTGAAGTAAGGCCTGGGACAGAGGCCTGGGTCAGCACCCCGATGCTCAGCTCTCACCTGCTTCCTACCCTCCATTTCTACTCCAGTTCATTCTTCACCAGTGACTTCTAAAGGCACCTACACGCGCCTCTCTCCCAGCTTGAAACCCTTGGATGACTTCCCCCTGCCACTGGGATAAAGTCTAATATTGGCCCCCTCCCACTAGTTGCAAGGCCCTGCTGTGCCTGCCCGCCCACCTCCCCAGCATCCTTCCTCTCCTCTTATAGTTCCTTGCAGCCACAGGGCCTTTGCACATGCTGCTTCCTTTGTCAGGGATGCTCTTCCCATTTCTCTTCAGCCAGCTAACTGCTGCTCATCCTGACAGCACTGCCCCAGCTGTTCATTACCACTCTGTCCTCCTCAGGACTCTTGCCACACCTGTTATTCCTTTTTTCTAATTTGGGGTCAAATTAGTCTATTGGGTCACTACCAATGGTCCACTCTACGAGAACTGCCCCTCCCCAATTCTCTGGCTTCCAAGGTCTTTGTATGTGTCCTCCCCAACCGTCCCCTCACTCACGGTCAGTTTCTAACTGTCCCTCTGACCCACCCAGCCCTCCCTGCTCCATTCTGTCGGGGCTCAGTCTGCTGGCACTCAGATGCTGTGACAGCCTACCGCCCGGGAGCCTGGAAAGTGGGAAGGGTGGAGAAGGTGCAGAGTGCCCGAGGCCCCTCCCAGGTGCTCACGGAGGGGACGGGCCCAGACAGCGCCCTGCTCGCTCACCGGTGGCTGTCGAAGCTCTCCAGCTGCCGCTGCACCGTGCTGCTGATGCTACGGCGGTAGCTGCGGTTCAGCCAGTTGCCCACCACGCCCAGGCCGTAGTGTCGCTTCTGCCGGTCAAAGGCAAAGTGCTTCACCTTGGAGGCAATGCGCTTGCCGCGCTTGGCCACGGGCACAGGGGTGCGGCCATACTCCTTCCTGCTGGGGATGGTGGCTCTCAGCCCGATGTCCACCTCACAGGACCCAGGAGGGATGGTCGGGGGACCCCCCCCAGGGTCACTGGGCTCTGGGGAGCCCTTTCCCCCCTAGGCCACCTTCCTCCTCCTGCAGGAGGGACTGTCCAGACTCACAGAGAGACCTGCACTCCGTCAGGGGAGACGGGTGAGGCTGAGCGTGGGATGGCCCGGAAGCAGCTGGCGGAGAGCGGAGGAGACTCAAACACATCGTCGGGCATGGAGCTCATTTCTTCCTGGGGTGGGGGGTGGAGTGGGGGGACACAAAAGAGACAGTGTGAGGAGTCATTGTCCCCAATACTGCCCCCCCTACAACTCAATTCAAGGGCAGGACAGGAAGGCTCCTCGGGAGGGAAGTGAAAGGTTCATGAGTGTTGGCCCTGATGGTGACTTTCCTGGCTGGCACCCTGCCCCACCCCTAGGTCCTTGCTCTGCCCGACAGAAAGACAGGGACCCAGGAGCTCCACAAGGTGGCATAACCCATCCCACCAATTGGGCCTTTGGATCCCTTGGGGTTCCTGGCAGGGAATGGTCAGGGCCAGGTCACCTCTCCTAGCTCCCAGGCCACCCTGTCCCCTGCCCCAAGGGCCCACACCCCATGCTTGCCTTACTAAAAAACGAGGAGTCAAATGTGTCTGCCCCATCGACTGCATCCTCCTCCAGGAAGCTGGGGTACACGAAGCTGCGTTTCACCGCCTGGCACCGTTGTCCAGCAGCGTCCAGCACTGAGCGCCCCTGTGCACAGGGCAGAGGCACGGGCATCAGGCCCAGGTCAGGCGCCCCCGGCACCACAGGCATCATCAAGCCTACCCTCCGGGGGATAGTGCCTTGGGAGGCGAAACCCTGCCCAGAGGATGGAGGGCCAGGAACACGGCTCCAGCTTTCCCACAGCCCTGAATGCATCATCCTTTTCTCCACGGTCTGCTGCTGTCTTCTCCCTGGCCACCCCCTGCCCTCTGGCTCGGGCAGCTGGCACCCCACCACTTACCCTGCATCCTTATTCCCAAGACTTGGGCCATCTCCCCCTAGTCCTGGCTTCTCGGCACGGCACACTAGGCCCCTGCCCACCTTTCCGACCCCATCTCCTGCCATTGTAACTAAAACCACACGGACCCACCTGCTGCTCCCCCAAAGGCCACGCCCCCTCCTACCTCCAAGCCTTTGCACAGGCCATTCCCTCTGTTGAGGCTGCTGTTCCCTTCCTCCCTTTCCTGGCAAACTTTTCCTCATGTTTCTAGGCTCAGCTCAAGTGTCGTCCCTGACATTAGCCCCTCTCCTGGGTGAAATGAGTCAGCACCGCCTCTGGGCAGGCTCCACACTCATCACACTGAATGGCGACATCTGCCCTCACCTGGGCTGGGGGGTCTTCCAGGGCAGCGACTCTGGCTCACTTCACTTGCAGCCCCCTTGCCCAGCACACACGATGGGCTCAGTAACCGTGGATGATAACTGCGCACTATAAGTTTCAATTCCCACTTTCCCAGCCTCTGTGTCGGTGCAGAAACCAGTTTCCCAACCCAGACATGGCAGGGGCTCAGGACGCAAGCCTGGTTGCTGGGCTGCAGGCCCCCCTCTCTGCCCAGGGATCCTAGGCATCCCCTGCCCTGGGCACAAAGGGAGGCGCGTGAGTGAGCTCTTGGGGGCTGCTGTCAGGAGGGAGGGAGACTGGGCAGAGGCAGGGGAGCATGTCACCTTGAGGAGGGCAGAGGCGGCTTGAAAACTCATGTGGGCCACAGACATCCTCTTGCGGCGAGGCAGGTGGGAGTGGCCAGAGCGGACGCTGGTGAAGGAGGTGAGGGACAGAACTCCCGGGGTCAGCGGTGGGTGCGGGGCATGGGGCCGGTCCACCTCGTCAGGGTGGCGGAACGCCCGGCCTCGGGCCAGCGGGTCCACGATCTGGAAGGGAGGGAGGCAGTGAGCAGAGCTGACAGATCCCAGGTGAAATCGCCCACCGCCCCCTCGGCCCCCAGTGGAGCCCACCTTGGGCAACTTGCAGGGCTTTGGCGACTCGGTGCTCTGGAAGGAAGGCGCGTCCTGGCTGGGGAGCTCCAGGTCGCGCTGGCACGAGGCCTTGAGGCGGCCGTAGCGCACGCTGCAGTGGTGCAGGCTCCGGCGCTGCCAGTGCTGCCGCTCCAGCTCCCAGTCGCCGCTGACCCCGAACCACTGCGCGGTGCCCCTGTGGACAGAGGCGGGGGCATGCTACGAGGAGCACGACAGGGCCGTGCGTGTGCAGGGGGCGACGAGAGCTGACCGTGCGTGTGTGCAGGGGGTGACGAGAGCTGACTGTGTGTGTGCAGGGGGTGACGAGAGCTGACCGTGTGTGTGCAGGGAGTGACGAGAGCTGACCGTGTGTGTGCAGGGGGTGACGAGAGCTGACTGTGTGTGTGCAAGGGGGTGACGAGAGCTGACCGTGCGTGAGCAGGGAGTGACGAGAGCTGACCGTGGGTGTGCAGGGGGTGACGAGAGCTGACTGTGTGTGTGCAAGGGGGTGACGAGAGCTGACCGTGCGTGAGCAGGGGGTTACGAGAGCTGACCGTGGGTGTGCAGGGGGGGACGAGAGCTGACCGTGCGTGTGCAGGGGGTGACGAGAACTGACCGCGTGTGTGTGCAGGGGGTGACGAGAGCTGACCGTGCGTGTGTGCAAGGGGTGACGAGAGCTGACCGCGTGTGTGCAGGGGTTGATGTGAGGTGACAGGGCACATGTGTGCAGGGGTTGATGTGAGGTGACAGGGCACATGTGTGCAGGGGTGATGTGAGGTGACAGGGCACATGAGTGCAGGGGGTGATGTGAGGTGACAGGGCACATGTGTGCAGGGGGTGATGTGAGGTGACAGGGCACATGTGTGCAGGGGGTGATGTGAGGTGACAGGGCACATGTGTGCAGGGGGTGATGTGAGGTGACAGGGCACATGAGTGCAGGGGGTGATGTGAGGTGACAGGGCACATGTGTGCAGGGGGTGATGTGAGGTGACAGGGCACATGTGTGCAGGGGTTGATGTGAGGTGACAGGGCACATGTGTGCAGGGGTTGATGTGAGGTGACAGGGCACGTGTGCAGGGGGTGATGTGAGGTGACAGGGCACATGTGTGCAGGGGTAGATTAGTTCCCCCTTGAGCCCCTGGTTTGGTACCCAATGGCCAGGTGAGCAGAGGTGGAATAAAGTTCCGAGTTCGAGGAGCTGGGCTGGGACGGCCTCTGGGAGCCACTCTGAGCAGCCATGGCCCACCCCCAGCTCCTGAACCTCCTCAGAATCCACCTGACTTTAGGTAAGGCACACACCCCCTGGGCCTCAGCTTCCCCACCTGCAGCAGTGTTAGATTCTCCCGTTTACCCCTGCCGGGAGAGGCTGCTCATTCATGCCTGCCTATGCCTTCCAGAACGGGGACACAGGGACAGGCCCCGTAAATCTCCGGGGCTGCTGGGGGTGGCCGGGCGGGGCAGGCTGCGTGCTCACTTGCGGATGCTCTGAGACAGGGAGGCCTGGCGGCGGAAGCCGGGGGGCTTCTCCGAGCCCTCCTGCCATCGTCCCCGTGGCTCCTGGAGGCTGACGCTCTTCAGGTAGGTTGGATTCCGGGGCCTCTGTGGGAAGCAGGGGGCAGCAGAGGGTGGGCGTGCGCACGTGCAGGGGCCGCGTCTCCTCTGGCTCCCAGCATGAAAACTCGAAGGGAACAAACCTCAAACCCTATTTACACGCCCGAGCGGCTTTCATGCTGAACGTAAAATCACCATTTTCTAATGTTTTCCAGGAAACCCCAGCATGCATTTCCCTGCCTCCTTATTCCGTGCTCCCCCGTCACGCCACGACGTCCCGCGTGCCTCTGTATGTCTGAAGGAGCCCTTGGGGTGAGTGGGCGGCACCAACACAGGTCCCCTTTATGTCCCAGGCGCGCGGGAGCCCACGCTGCTTCGAGCCTTGTTCAATGAGCTCTTTATGGACCAGCGGTCCAGCCTGTTGGCAACGCCGATCCATTTCCATTCTCTCAGGAGCCAGGTGTTGTGAGGTTGGGCTGCTGATGCTGAGGCCGCGTGTGCCCCTTCACCCCAGCCCAGACAGCCCACACCCCACCCCTCAGAAGGGCCTGGGCGAGGAGACGGAACCAGCCAAGGTCCAGGAGGCACCCACAAGTCTGTTCTCGAGGACAGCGTTTCTTATTTGTCCTAGGCCGCCGAGAGATGGGGCTCCTGAGTTCAGGGCCTACTCCCTGAGATGTCTGGGGCCAGGAAGGAGGGGTACGGGACTAAGTCAGGGGCTCCGTGAGCAACAGCTCCGGGGAAGCGCCTCCTCCAGAAGTGGAATTGCCTGAAAGGTGTCATGTGGGCACACCTGGCACCTGTGGCAGGGCGGAGCGCCCCCAGCCGCCCCTTACCTGGGGCAGCATGCTGGTCTGCTCATCAGGGGCCGGGGTCTCGAGCGGTGGGATGGTGATGGACAGGTTGGGCGGCTTCCGGCTCTGCAGGCGGCTGCTGGACCCCGAGGAGACCCTCTCGCCATTCTTGTCTGCAGAAGCCATGGCAGGCAGGGGGGCAGGGCGGCTGGAAAGGAGACAGGGAGGGGGACACAGGTGTGTTGAGAGCCGGAGGGGACATGGGGACCCAGGTGCCAACGCAGGCAGCCCAGACTGAGAACAACCTGCCAAAAGTTGGTTCTAACCTAACTCTGGACACCAAAGCACGTGGCAGAGACTGAATCTGGCTGAGAGGGGTATGGCAAGAAGGTCTACTTCCGTCCCCCTTCATTTGTAGGCCAAACTGGTAGGGTGCAGGAAGTCCCCAACTCTCCACCTCGGTCCATTTCTGGTCTCTGCTCAGGCAAGGACCACACGCAGAGAGGAGCAGGAGGACGGAGGATGGGGCCAGGCCTTGCCTTTGTCCCTTGGGCAGGGCTTGGGGGAGGACAAGAAGGCTGGGGAGCAGTCTGGTGACCGGTCCAGGCCGGGAGGGAGGAAGTTGCAGCTCAGCCTCCTTCTCAGACTAGAAAGCCATCTGTCCTGTCCCCCAAGGCTGCCTGGTTCCTTTTTCAAAGGTAACTGAAACTGCCACCTGTCTCGTACTGTTTTCTTTTCGTAAAAGAAAAACATTCTATTTTAATGATACAAGTGATATATGTTCATTGCAACAACAAAGAAAGGAAATAAAGAAGACTCAGAGGGCTACGTAAAGCAGAGTGAGCTCATGGCCTGCCTGTCCCTGTCCTGGAAGGAGCTGTGTGCTCGTCCTTCCAGATGTCCTCTGCACCTGGAACAGGACCCAGGTCCTCACTGCACACACTGACGCCCTTCCTGCGGTGGTGTGCACACTGTCCTGTCAACACACACAGACAGCTCTACCTTCTTTCCCAGCGATTGCAAAGATTTCACTGAGTGGAATGCCCCAAGATTTACTTAGTCCCAGACTGGTGGTTATTTAGGATGTTTCCAGCATTTTAGACTTCTCGTCCAATGTTTTGTTTTGTTTTTTTTTTACCTCACCTGAGGACATTTTTCCATTTTTTTGTTCAGATAGAGTGGGAGGGAGAGATGAAGAGAGAGACAGAGAGAGAAACATCGACATGAAAGGGACACATCAGGTGGCTGCCTCCCACACGACTCCAACCAGGGCTGGAGACAAACTGCAACCAAGGTACATGCCCTTGACCGGAATCGAACCCATGACCCATTGGTCCATGGGCAGACACTCTAACTGCTGAGCCAATCCGGCCAGGGCTCGCGTCCAATGTTAACGAACTCTTGTGCATACTGTGTGTGCCCGTCCCAGTGCTATCACAAGACAAAGTTCTCGAAGTGGAATTGCTGGGTTGGAGAGTAAGTGTGTCTTGAATTTCAACGGATCTTGCCAAGAGGAGGTGGTCATTCACCCCCGTCTGGGTGACTTTACCCACACACTCCAATCCCCACGTCCCCTCTGATTCCACCGGAATTAGCAGCCTCTGCCTCTGCTCTCCCTTTCACCTCTGCCGTGACCTTTCTCTCGCCCAAATCCTTAGCTCTTTCCTCATCCCACTTCCCAAGGCTCCTGGGGCAGCTTCGGTTTCTTCCTCACCTCAGATGGGACCAGGGACTCCACCACTCTCTGCCGATGAGGGTGCCAACCCTGGGTGTGCACAGACTAGGGGAGACAGCCGAAGGGTGTGGGTTACATTCCCAGGTGATGAAAATGTTCTGAAGTTGACTGTGGTGATGCCTGTGATATACTAAAAACCACTGAATTGCACACTTCAAAGGGAGGAATTCTATGTGAACTGTATCTCGATAAAGCTGTTTATAAAACGTCTCAAGTAGGTGCTCCATAAATGTTGGGCCTCTGCCGGTGCTGGTCCCTCCGTTCCCAGATCAGATCATCACACAACAGAGTAGGTGGCTCCTTCTCATCATTCTGGTCCCAGTTTGAGGGCCACCTCCTCCGAGGAGCCCTCCCAAACTACCCGAAGCAGCTGCCTCGTCTTCACTGCTGCATCTCCACCGCCAGAACAGAGTCAGCCCACAGGTGGCAACACTACGTATTTGTTAAAAAAACAAACAGCGAAGCAGCCAGTGCCATGGTCCACCCTCCTGGCTACCCAGCTTCCTACCTTCAGAGCTTGGGCTCAGCTCACAGCTTCCTGGGTCTGTTGCAGAGGCCTTTAGAGCATGTTCTAGTCCTTTCCTCACTCTGTACAGATGCTCTGTGGTCAAGTTCCAGCTGTGTGGAGAGGCGGACGCACGCATGCGGAGACAGATGGGAAGATGGGCAGCCGGCTCCAGGTCAGGGCAGCTCCCTGTGCTCACAGCCTACACGCCTGTAAGAAAGGAAGGGGAGGGTCAAGGGGCATGTCAGGACCACGTCCCTTAACACCTTCCTCAGTCTTCCCACCTGTAAAGTGGGGATAATTTCATCGGCCTCATGGATTAGGGATTAAAGGAGGTACGTCGTCCTCCTCCTCCCCAGGAGTAAGGGTCCCTTTGTTGGTGAGCTGGGTGCTTGAGCCCCAGACAGCCAGGGCTGCTGCCTCTGGGTGTTCACCTCAAAACTCCCACTCTGGGCTGGAAACCAAAATAACTTTATTAGAAACATTTAACTGTAAGAAAAAAATAGAACAGGAATTTCCTGGCCGGTTTGGTTCAGCAGTTAGAGGGTCGGCCTTTGGACCGAGGGGTCTCAGGTTCGATTCCCAGTAAAGGGCATGTATCTGGGTCACGTGGGAGGCAATCAATTGATGTGTCTCTCTTACATCGATGTTTCTCTTTCTCTCCCTCCCTTCCACTCTACATAAAATCAATGGAAAAATATCCTCGGGCGAAGATTAACCAAAACAAACAAAAATACAGCAATTGGTGGCTGTCTTCTAAGATTTCTTTTTAATTTGAAAAAGCCAGATATTTAGGGCCTGGAAGTGTTTTCGCTGCTGCTGTTTTGGTTCATTAAGTAATTCAATGCGGTGAAATCCACCCAACGTAAAATGAAGCACTGAACCGGGAATCACTGGGTGGCGCCCCTTTGTCTTGGGGAAGTCCTGCCCTACGAGGCATGGGGCACAGCAAGACACACGGCCGCCCTCCTTAGCAGAACCCTGAGGACTGCCGGGCATGGCGGGGTCAAGTCCTTAGGTGCCCAGGCCTTGCTGGCCCTCCCCACGCATCATCCCTTTGTCCTCAGCACCTCCTGGAGGCAGACATGATCATCGCTTCAGCTTCGTGAGTGGCGAATGGAGGCTCAGAGGACTAAGGAACTCGCCCAAGCTCACACAGCCAGGAAGGGGAGCAGCTGGGACTCATGCCACTCTAGCTCCAGGGCCTGAGGTCTCCTTGGGAAAAAGGTGCCCCTCACCCTCCCTAAAGCTGGGGCACACTCAGGGCTGGAAGGCCCCCTACAGGGAGACAGAATAGAGTGTCCAGGCCAGAGAGAAACTTGGTCAGCATCTGAGCACTTTGCAAACTGTGTTCTTCAGAGGCCTGGGCACCCAGAGGGGCCAAGGAACCGCCATGGGGCGAACCAGAGGCCGGGGGTGGGTCTGGGGCCCCCTCTGAGTTCACAGGGCAGCACCCCTTTTCTCTACATACTGGATCAGGGCCTTTGGTTGCCCAAATCCTTCAACTACAGAACTTTGGGTGTGGAGGGGGCCCTGGAGAGGGGTCCGAGGCAGAGCGGGGGGCTCAGGACACTTCCTGCTTCTTTAAGGCACGACCAACAAGCTCAGGCATCCTTCCTTCCAAACCCGAGTGTGGCGTCCTGAGCCCACGCCAGACTGGCATGGATGATCACGGGCAGTGGGCCTCGGTGTTGAGCAGGCTGGCTCCTTAGTCCTGGGAGCCACAGGATGACGCCACTCTGAGCCCACTCTAGGGACAGCTCCAAGACGACGGCCTCACCTAGGGCCCCTGCAGGGAAAGCTCCCGGCTGGCCTCCTTCGGGCCCAGGCTGCAGAGAGGGCATCGGGCGAGCACTGTCCAGGGAAACTGGCACCAAGAAGGCAGGCAGGAGAAGAAGCTTGGGGTGAGGGTGGGATTGCCAGGCTTGAGCTCTGGTAAGGTCACCAAACAGGCAGGATCCTTCTGGAACTCAGAGCTGACCACACCCCCTGGGAGTCAGCACCCCATGCTTTTCAGAACCTGCCCCCGCACCCCACCAGACTCATCACATCCCCCCAGCTCCCACGTCTTCTTATCTGAAGCCTGGCACCTGGCATGCGAGGATCCACCTCTGCTGCCTGGCCAACACCTACCAGCTGCTTTAAGGAAAGTAAAATGTCACTTCCTCCAGGAAGCCTTCCCTGTCACCACCAGACAGAATCAACCACTTTCTCACGGCTCTCTTGTGGTACCCTGCAGAGATCGGCCTACGTGTACGTGTCCCCACGCCCCTGGGCAGCACAGGGTCTGACATACAGTGTCCCCATTGACAGCAGCGGGATAGAAGGCAGGTGAGAGGGTGGGCACACACCTGGTTGCAGATGGTCAGTCCACATCACCCCCAATCCTGCAGCCAGCCCAGGAAGCGGCCTCCTCGGAAGGCTCCGCTGAGTGCTGCCTGTCCCGCCCCGGCTGTGACCAGGGCTGAGGATGGAGGATGCTGTCCCAGGATGGGTCTCCTGCTCCCCCAACCCCAGCACAGCCCGGACTCCCCAGCCAGCACTCCCATCCCAAGGCCATACCACCCCTGGCTGGGACCCACTGTGCTGCTGGCACCAGCGCCACTCTCCTGACGGGGAAAGAGGCAGACACAGCCCCAGGCTGAAGGACTGGAGAGGTGGGACCAGCCCCGGCAGTCCTGGGGTTCTTACCAGTGGCCTGGCCCTGGGGAGCAGAGGCAGAGTAGGGTGCATTTTCTGGAGAGGAGTGTGGGACCAATTTTCCCATCTTTGTAGGACAGTGCCAAGTCCTGAGCTGTAAGCAACGCCCCCTACCCCTGTCCCACCTCAGTTTCCTTCTCTGTTAAGTGAGGGAGTTGGAGAAGGTGATGGCCCAGCTCTGACACCCAGGAAGCCCACATATTTGGTATAAAAACACCACTTTCCCCCAGCCCCTCTCCACTGTGAAGGGAGGGGCTGCTCCTGAGACCCCAACCTGTGCAGAAACGGTGGGCGGGTGCACCAGAAGCCCAGCCCCTTCCTTAGGGCTCCGGGAGTGAGGGCTGGGGGCGGCACTGCAAGGGTGGTCACACCTACTCCAGACGCCTGCATAACCCAAGTCTAGGGTGTGGAGGAGCCCAGGCAGAAAAGGGGCCGGAGCTTGGGAGCACCCCGCCCAACACTTATCTCCTGTGCCCCAGAAATGCTTGCTCACTGCAGGAAATTGTGACATCCTGGGACTAGACTTCCTTCTGGCGCAGTCACATCCGCTGCTCTGAGACCCCCGGCCTGGTTCAGGTCCCAGCCCCATCTGGCTAAGCCACTGCCACCTGCCTAAGTTGAAACCTGGTCTTGGTGGGAACTTCAGCCTCAGCCTCAGCCCGAGTAGTTAGGAGGGGCGTGGGTAGAAGGAGGGGACTTGGGGTGTGGGTGGGACCGATCCACAGAAAAAGTAAAGGGCAGCATTCGAATCATCATGGGTTGAGGCACCCCACCCCACGCAGCCTGCCCCACAGCCCTCACGCCTGGCAGCCCGACAGTGAGCAGCAGCCAGGACCCAGCACAGACAGAACTGCAAACTCAGAACCCACCTGCTGATGCCCCGGGAGAAGCCAGTTTCCCCACACAGGGTGGGGCTGGGCACTGCCAGGGAAGTCCTGTCCCAGAGACACTTAGCCAGAGTACACAAGGTGTCCCCCAGGGAGGTCCCCAGCAGCACCACTGTGCCCGCCAGGCACCGTGCTGGAGGGTCTCCCCACCCGCCGTCCACTGCCCACCAGCCTGCGCCCCCCACTTCCACCTGCACCAAGGAGTCTGGCTCCAGTCCCCTCCCTCTGGCTCTACCTGCCAGCCACCACCGCACACTAGCAGGTTCCTGAGGACTCCCCGGTCTTGCTACATACAGGTGAATGGGGTCTCCAAACCCCCAGGCTCTGGGGACGGTAGGAGCCGGCAGCAGACAGGAGGGCTCAAACACCCTGGGCCACAAAGGGGAGGGAGGGGCCCTTGGACAGGGTAAGCAGGCCCTCCAGAGAGGCAAGGGGCAGCCTTTATTCCCTAGGCAGGCTCGGTGGTTTGGGGACCTCCTGCAGGGAGAAGTTACTTCCAGCTGGTCTGAGCTCCCAGCTGTGGGCAAGCAGGCAGTCCTGAGGGCAGAGAGGCGGCCCTGCCGGTCCCCTGCTGACTCACAGGATGACAGGGAGGGGGAGGAAGTGGCAGTCTCCCTGCTTCCCTGCCACAGAAACTGAAACCCAGTTTTCCCTCCCACAGCCCTTCAGGGAACCAGTGGTTTTTTAGAAAGCTGCAAAGAGAAAGAGGAAGCGCCCCCTCCCCCGCAACTGTTCAACCCCAGCAAAACCCCTGCTTCTGCTGACCTCGGGGAGTGGCTCTGGGCCCCACCAGACCCAGAAGGAGCAGCTCAAGTAAAGGCTGTCATCTACCCTGGTCTCCCTCCATGGGTCCCCAAGCTGTCTGCACAGCCAGCGACACCTTACTGACCTGCAAGAGGGAGTGGGCATAGCAGCAAAGGGCAGAAGAGTACCAAGGAGGTTGGCAGAGGGTCTGGGGACAGGGTTTGGGAAGACAGAAAGGGAAAGAAGTACCCAATCTTCAAAGTTAGAGACAGGCGAGGGAGGAAAGGGACTCGGTCTCCCTCCCTCCTGGAAGCACCCACTTTCCTAGAGGTGCCAGTAGGAGACACAAACTGAACACCCACACACCCAGCACCCTGCATGGGCACAGACTTCAGCCCTGCTGCCCAACAGAAAGGAAAAATGGAATCACCTGCAGTGTGTGCCCGCCCCACGTACCATGGGGACAGGTCCCACTCACTGACACCCTGCTCGGAGAGCCCCCTAGTTCACCCCCTGACCCACTTTAAGGGCTTTGCTTCAACTCCATTCAGAAGATAAAGAACTGGAGGGGCAGGTTCAGGTGCTGGGCGACCCCAGGCTCTGGGCTCCCCGTGACCCAGTTAGTGGCTTGGGTGGCATGGCCGACCACAGACACGGGAAGCGGGTGTTGGGTTCCAGGGCGCTGCCAAGAGCAGAGTGCAAGCGTGTGGGGGAGGGGAGGGGGCTGCCATGTTCTAAGAGCAGTGCAGACCCCAAGGTCGCTCTGCGCCGCCCATCAGGCTTTCTCAGGACGCCCGTGGGGTTCCTTGGGTCCAGAAAGCCAGCTGAGCTGGGAGCACCCAAGCCACATGTCCCCGCGTCCTAAGACGATGCAGCTGCTGGCAACAGGCGAGGGCACTGGAGGCGGGAGTGCCGCCAGGTGTCCCTGCGTGGACAGTGCTGGGCCCTGCTCACCATGGTACCCTCCCAGAGGCCCCTCTGCGACTCTCTGGACTCCAGAAGCTGCTGGTCAAAGCAGCCAAGGGGACAGCAGCCGAGCAGGGACACAAGTGCCCGGATAGAGGCCTGGGACAGTGCCCTTCCGTACCCTAGGCCAACAGCAGCAGCTCCCAGAGCCTGGAGGCAAGTACAGCTGGGGTTTCAGAGAGAAGGGAGCACAGGCCAGGGCCTCCTTTGGGACAGTGCCGTGTTCCATCCCAGCTCTGCTGCTCCCTGAGCACTGCTGGGAGTGGAGGGGTCGAAAGTGGCACTTGGGAGCCCAGAAGGCCCTGGTCCTCTTTGGGCCAGACACCAGAGTACATGGGGGTTCCTGGAGAGGGAGCACACGCCCTGCTGGGCTCCTCGAACTGGACTTTGCTCCTAGCACTCATAAAGACTTGCTTCTCTCGGGGTCTTGGGTTTTCAGTGGTCCTGGAGCCGGCAGAGGCCTAGAACATGCTCAGTGACTGGGGAAAGAGGGGGTGCCATATGGGTGGGAGAACAGGGGAGGCCCACTTCACTCTTGCTGGGGGCTCCCTGACACCTAGGTGTGACCAGGCTGCTTCCAGACACAACCACCCTCGGTACTCAGCATGGGGCTCTCTTGTGTTTGCAATGGTGGGGTCCCCCCATCTTCCCACCTCCTCCTGGTAGCCTGGCTCCAGACAGTGAAACAATGAAAACACTGTCCAACTGGGGGACAGTCAGGCTCAACCCAAATGCTGTGTGATCTCGGACAAGCCACTTAACATCTCAGAGTCCCAGTTTGTTTATGCTTAAAGCGCCGAATACCCTCCCAGGGTCTGAAACCTAGGCGCCCTTGTCACCATTAACGAGGCCATCTTTGCCAGAGCAGTAAGCACCTGGTCCAGGTCACTCAGCCAGTCAGGCCCTGAGCTGTCCTGGGTCCTGCATGCCAGGCAAACACTTTCCAGCTTGTAAACAGTCATTAAAGAGTGAGTAAACCCAGTTTCCCAGAACTCTGCCCTGGGGCTTGCTGGTTCCCTGGAAGAGGCTGGCCCCCGCCCCTGGGATGCTAGGGCTTCAGGGCACTTGGACACAGGTGTAGCCAAGCCACTCACACCAGGGGGGCTTGAAACCTACCTACGGCCGGCCGTGTGGCTCAGTGGTTGAGCGTCGACCCATGCACCAAGAGGTCCCAGTTCGATTCCCAGTCAGGGCACATGCCCTGGTTGCGGGCTCGATCCCTGGTAGAGGGCATGCAGGAGGCGGCCAAATGATGTTTCTATCTCTCCTCTCTCTCGAAAAAATCAATAAAAAACATTTAAAAACAACAACAAGGAAACCTACCTACGTAGCACTGCCCCTTCGCCTTCCTCCGGGACAGCCTGGGTCCTCTTGTTGAGGAATGAGGGCAGGGGGCTAGGGACAGGGCTCAAACCCTGCCTTGACCACTCACCCTGCTGGGAGACTTTGGGCAAATTACCACATCTGAGCCTGTGTTCTCTGCTGTGAAATGGGATGACGCCCCCTCCCACCCGGAACCCAGTGGAGATGACATGAGATCACGAATGTACAGCGCCTGGTACCCTGTTGATGGCCAGTAACTGATATCCTGGCTGACCTCTGCCATCATTACTCACTTGGTCTCTATGAGCCAAGAACCCAGAGGGAAAAGATCTCTATTTAACAGGTGGGGAAACTGAGGCTCAGAGAGGTTAAGTCACCTGTCCAAGGTCCCATAGCTAGGAGCTGGGGGGGCTGACCCCCCCCCCACACACACACACATTCTGCAGCCTCCTGTCACCCTCTAACTGGTGAGACAAAGTAGCAAAAGAGCAGGCCTGGGGTGGTGGCTCTGAGGAGTCCAGCTCGGGCAGTTCTAGGAGCTTGGGCCTTTGATTCAGGAGCCCCTCCCACCCCCTTAAGCAGAAATGACATCACCCAACACCTAGGTAGCACTTCTCAGTTTATCCAAGGCTCTCCCATTCTCTCCCCTCTGTCCTTATCTCGTTATCTTCCTTGGCTGATAAGGTCAGACTGTGTTTCCAAGTCTCGCTCCAGCAGCTCCCCACCTTCTGGGGCCACAGCAGAGTATGACCCAGGAGAGCCACCTGGACGGGGAAAGGTGCTTCCCCTGGGGTGCCAGGGGCAGGACCACCTAAGGATGCTCTTGGCAAGGGCTCCAGGGTCACACGTGGGAAGCAGAGAAAACCAAGGTTCTGGGCAGCTTGCCCAGCACTTGGCCCCAAGAGCCCTGGAGCAGAGCTGAGCATCACCACCTCTGTGACATCCACCCTCCACACCATCGTGACACACATGTTGGCAGCGGGAAAACCCCTGGGCGGGGGTGGCAGCTCACGCCTGGTCCTCCACTCCTAGATCGAAACCCATCCTTAGTCCCTTGGTCTACATGGCACCGCAGGCCCCTCCTAGCCAGACTGGCCACTTCCACAGAACAACACAGCACTGCCCTTCCAGCAAGTTCTCATCCAGTGCCCCCAACAGCCCACGGCGTACGGGCTCCATCACAAGTCTGTGCCAAGGGCACACAGACATGCTCCTAACAGCAGCCATGATACCGTTACCCTGACAGCTCCCTCGCCATGTTCCCAGTGTGGCTGGGCACTGGGCCCAAGGCTTGATACGGACCACCTTGGGAATCCTCGCAGCAGACTACTGTTACCCACTGTACAGCTGGAGAAACCGAGGCACAGACTATTTAAGTGACCCCATCCCACTTACCACACTCTCCGAGACCACTGTGCCTACTGGCCTCTGGACCCTGCACCCTGCCTCCCCAAGCTGGGAGTCACCCCTTCCCTCCACCAGCAGGCCAGGGTCTGTGATCAGTTCCTAGGGGAGCCCGGAACAGCCTTCCTGCTCACAGCTTTGGAATTGCAAATGAGTTGTGTCTGGGAGGGTCCCTGGATACACTTCCTGAATGAGGGAATGGGGACCTGGTGGCACTCTGTAATTCCCTGAAGATGACAAGAAAAGGTGAATTTTTCATCATGCCCGTCTAACTCACGCCGGGAGGCGACAGTCACTTTATGGGCAGTTTAGGGAAGCCCTCGTTCTCCCTAAAGACAGGGCAGGCAAGGCACCTCCTCCTGGCCCGTGTCCTGGAAGCTGCCTCGCCTGGCAGTCAGTCTCAGCCCTGCTGGCCAGGACAGGTCAGCCTGCACTCTGGGAGGGCGCTGACGTCCCCACCACTCCTCCCCCAGCCTGGCTCAGCAGGATAGGAAACTGGGAGCAGACGTGTGAGCTCACTCTGGAAATCCCCGCGGGTGGCAGGACAACACTGAGGCCTGCTCCAGAGTGGGTGGCACCAGGACCTGCGGGGATGTGCAGGGGAGGAGAGGCAGCTAGGGGACATCTCCCCTGACAGTGCAGGGCGGGGCAGGCAGCGGGCCGCCTCGCTCACTGCTCAAGCCGACCAAAGGGAAGGACAGGTCACTTGGATGTGAACAGGTCCACGCACGCAGACACACACCCCTCCCTGACTTCTTCCTGCTCTCGTCTGGCGTCTAGTCTGGGGCAGAGTTTACAGAGCAAGTTGACAGGAGCCCTTCAAAGAGGCCACCAGTGTCCTGAGCCCTGGCCACCGTAAGAACACCACTGCTAAGCCAGAGCCAGACTCCAACCCCCGTGGCCTCTGCAATGTATCTGGGTGAGTTATTCCTCCTGTCAGAGGAAGAGAGGTCCCATCCTGGCAGTGAGTGTGCGACACCAAGTAGAGTTGCAGCTCAGAAATGGGCGAACCAGGCAGGTCTGTTTCAGGGCCGGTGGCACAAGGATTTAGGGCTGGGCCTGGGAGAGGGTAGCCCAGGTTCCATACTGAGCTCCACGGCTTCCTTCCTGAACAGCTCTGTGCGAGTCTGCGTGCTGCCTCGTGCCTTGAGACATATACGAATGGGGGCCACTACTGTGGTTTTTTGTTTTACTGAAAAGATGGGAGTCTCACTCCAGGCTTTTCAACTTAAAAGACCCCCCCCAAAAAAAAACCCCAAAAACCACACACACACAAAAACAACAAAAACCCTCACGCAAAATGCAGAAGTCAAACTAGAAACTGCCACCTGCCCTCTTCCCCTCCCAGGGTCCCAGGGTCCAGAAGTGAACATGACAAGGGGCAATGAATACTGCCAGGAAATGGGAAGGAGGGCAGTGGAGTGGGATGGCCTGGGCACCTGGGCATGGGTGGCCTGCCCTTGGGACGGCCACCCGCCCCATTCCCTGAAAACATTCCCTGAGAGCACATTCCTTGAGCCCAACTCAAACACTTCAGAGTCATCCCTACCAGGGATTCCCCTGCCTTCTGGCTCTGATGTCCCCCACCTCACTGTTGCTCAGCTAACACCACGAGCTCTCCCACAGCGGCCTCCAGCCTGACTACAGTGGAACACTTTTTTTTTCATCCTCACCCGAGGACATTTTTGCATTTATCTTCAGATAAAGCAGGAGGGACAGAGGGGGGAAGAGAGAGAGAGAGAGAGAAACATCAAAGTGAGACACATCGAGTGGTTGCCACCCACACGACCCCAACTGGGATGGGGACAAACTGCACCCCAGGTACGTGCCCTTGGCGGGAACCAAACCCAGAACTCTCTGGTCCGCAGGCCGACACTCTAACCGCTGAGCCAAACCGGCCAGGGCCCACAGTGGAACTCTTTATTGCAGGAGGAAAGCAGATTGGGGAGCCACAAGGAATTAGGAGCCTTGTTATACTCCTTGGGTGTTATTTTCCTGGTGTAAATACTGGAAGAGCTAGGCGTGATTTTAGAAAGGAAAATTCCAACAGGTTCCATGGCACCAGGTGTCCATGCTCACGTCAGCAACCCAGCTTTGGGAAAATCTGAGAACACAGCTCATACCCAGGAGACATCTGAGTTCCTGTGTGGGAGGCTGCCCTAGGGGTGAAGTACTTCAGGACTGTTCCCTTCCCCTGGTCTCAGCTCCTCCCCATGGCACCCAGACCTACTTCCTGCAGGGCCCATGGTTTGAGCAGGAAGAGGCAGGCTTATGGCACCAAAGGCATCCTCTTGCTAGGGGAATAACTGCCCTCGGACCTCCTTACCTCTTATCTCATTTAGGTTTATTCCAAGTTCTTCCCCAAACCCCTGGGGAAACTGAGGCAGGGAGGGGCAGTCAATGAGAAGTACAGGCATACCTCAGAGATATTGTAGGTTTGGTTCACAGACCACTGCAATAAAGTGAGTCATAATCTTTTTTGCTGGTGGAGGGTACGCAACATCTGTGAAGCACGATCAAGTGAATCGCAGTAAAACGAGGTATGTCTGTTACTTGATGGGCCAGATGCTGCGGCGGGATTTCTCAACCTTGGCACAGCACCACTGATATTTTGAGCTGGGTGATTTTTTGTCGTGGGGGCTGTCCTGTGCATTGCAGAATGTTTAGGAGTATCCCTGGCCTCTACCCACTAGATGTCAAATAGCAGCAACACCCAGCCCCCTCCCCTGAGCTGTGACAACCAAAACATTTTTAGATATGGCCAAACACCTCCTGGCCAGTAAAATGGTTGAAAACCACAAGCTTCAGGTTCCACGTCTCCCTCTGCCCTACCTATAGAGAGTGACAGAAACATAACAGATCTGGGCTTATTATTTTACCAGCAAATGTCACACACAGGGGTCCTAAATCTAGCTAGTCATTTGGGAAGTAGCAGCCAGTCCACATGCGGGGTCAAACCCTCAAGCCTCACCCTCCTCAGACACTCCAATTCCACAGCCTGCTCCCTTACTCTTTCACCCAGTTAGGCAAGGGCTGAGACCTGGGCTCCCCCTCGCCCTGGGGTGGGGGACATAGGTCTCCCAGGGGACTCATGCCTCTCTAATCTAACCCAAAAAGAGGGGGCCAACTTTTCCAAGGCCCTCAGTCCAGAAGTCAAGACTCCTGTGTCCAATTTCTGAGCTCTGGTCCTGCCTTGCTGTGCTAGCCCACCCTCCCACACCAGTTTACACCTTGGTGAGGGCTGCTCACCCCACAGAGAGGGGAGGGGAAGAGCTGAATTCCAGACCCTTCTGGGACTAAGCGGTGCTGCCCTGGGGCAGTCCCCTCTCTTCCTCCCGGGGCTTTAAACTTCTGCCCAATCGTCGTGGACCCGCATCGGGTGACCCTTAACCCAGGGACCCCTTAGGCGTCCAGTCCAAGCTGAGCCCCAGGGGCCGGGGGACCTGGTCCCGCAGCCCTGTCAGAATCCAGTTCCGACCTCTGGCGTCCGGCTTGGCCCACGTGGGGCCCGAGAGCTCCGAAGGGCGGGCACCATCGCCAGCAGCGCACCACCGCCCCAGGGCGGGCTCGGGCGCGCCACCGCGGACCCTTCCGGTGCCTGAGGCCCTTCGGCGCAGAGCCCAGTCCCACCTGTCACCCGTGCTCACCTCCCTGCGGCCCCACGTCCCCGGGACGTAGCTCCGAGCGCGCAGCCGAGCAGCTGGGCCGTGGCTCCTGGGGGCGGGGCCCCGGCGCCCCGCCTCTTCCCTACCTGCGCGGGCGGCGGGGGCGGGGCCGGGCTCCGGGGGGCGGGGCTCTCGCCTGCCCTAGCGGCCCTCGGTATCCTCCACGGCGCTGTGCGCGGCGCCTGCCCCACCGCGTTCCCGCCCAGCGGGGTCCCGGCCTGTGCAGAGCCCTATTTTCCGCCGGAGCTGGTGTCTTCCGGGCGTTGTCCTCTCCCCATAATCTTACAAAGCACATAGCCTAAGTCTGAACTGCCATCTTCATGTTACCCCCGGGAAAACCCACTCCAATACAGCCACCTCCCGGTCCCCTCCGTCCAGCGCCCTCATTCTCAGGCCAAATGGGCCTGCTTCCTCGAACCTTTTAGCCCTCACCTTTTCCTTCAAACACATTGGGAGCATCTCGGCTACTCCAAATGCTGCTGCAGCTCCCGCCTCCAGGAAGCCGTCTCTGATCTCCGCCACCGCCGCTCTGCTCCATTACAGCGAAGGCGCCTCCTGCGCCTCCTCCGCATCCTCCGGGGCGGAGGCCCCTTCCCAGGCTGGGGCCGGTCTTGCCTAACTTCCCCCGCCCCCACCCGCCCGGGGCTCCCGGCCCAGAGCTGGCGCTGGGCGAGCGGAGTGTTTGCCGCAGGGACAACTGTGCTGGGTGCTTGGTGGGCTGCGGGGTGGGAGTTGGGGTGTCTCTGGAGGAGTCCAAGCAATAAGCCTTTAAGGAAGACCCACTAAAAACCTACGCTATCTTTGGGCCGACGACACAGAACCCTCTTGATGGGGCAGAATCTTCGCTCACACCGGCACCTGCAGTGGACGCGGACCCGGAGATTCGGGGCGGGTTCAGCCTCCGGGACAGGGCAGCCTCGGCCCAGGCCCCTCCGAGCCTGTTCTTAATTTGCAAAGTAGCGAAGCCTGTTAGGCCTTCTCACGTGGTTGATGACGGCGGTACAGTGAAAAGCAATTGTAAAATAGCGTTGTTAGCTAGTGGAGTTCTTACCAGAGAGAGGCCCGGAGTTCAGATTCTCCCCCTGCCATTTACCACCTGTGTGACCTTGGACAAATCCTTCGCCCTCCCTGGCCTCCGCTTCCTGCTCTGTGAAATGAGGGTAACAATAGGCCTAACCTCTCATAAGATGCCTCTTGAAGGGCACGTGGCTCGGGCTCAGAACTGTTAGCAGCTGCTATTGGTACTAGAGCTATTATTGTTACTGTTATCACATGAGAACCTCAGTGTCGAGGCCATATTTCAGGGCTCTTCGCCGCAGTTTCTCCCCTAACGCTGCTGCTCCTTTGGGGTTGGGGCGGGCGTCGCTCCCTCCCTCCTCCCCCGCACCCCCGTGGAGCCCACTCCTGCGGAGTACCTCCCTCTCCGCCCCGTAGCCAGAGCCAAAATTAGTGAAACTCAATCCCAGAGGCAGGGACTGGACCTGCCCAACTCCCTCCAGCTGGCGGGTGCAGGGTGCGGGCTGACCTCCTGCTAGCGCCCAGGTCACTCTTGGCTTGGATCTACCTGCCCTTCTTCCTTGCTGGGTCGCAGAGGCCCTGGTCTAGCCTCCCCCTCCTGGCCAGACCAACACAACAGTGAGGGGGTGGGGGGGGGGGGGAATGCAGGAACAACTCCAAGGTCCCATGCCCCTTTCCCAGCCCTGGCTGAGCTGCTACCATCTCGCCCTTCCCTGGAGGAGCAGGTTTAAAGAAAGTTGGGGGGGGGGGGTTCTGAAGCTGTGGAGACCTGTTGGTCTCAGGGGCCACCAAAACTTTGGCTCTTGACCGGCCAGTGTGGCTCAGTGGTTGAGTATCAATCCATGCACCAAGAGGTCGCGGGGTGGATTCCTGGTCAGGGCACATGCCCAGGTTGTGGGCCCGATCCCCAGTGGGGGGCATGCAGGAGGCGGCCAATCAATGTTCTCTCTCATGGATGTTTCCATCTCTCTCTCCCTCTCCCTACCTCTCTCTAAAATCAATAAAGGAAAAAAAAATTAAAACAAAACAAAAAAAAACCTTGGCTCTTCACAGAGCTTCTAACCCCACCCCCCTTATCACAGACTGGATGGAGTGGGAAGTTAAGAAGTGGAATGGGGGAGGGGCTCCTGACTGTGGGGCCAGAGAAAGGGCCTCTCCTCCTCCCCATCCCCCCGCCTTGGGAAGGGCACACACTGGGGGGATGGGCCAGAGCAAATGCAGGGACCCAGGGTGCAGTGGGCCACAGAGAGGAAGACCAGGGCCTACGTGCACAGCGCTGGGCTTTTCAGGGGAGACACAGGCCCTCTAAAAGGAAGGAGAAGGGCAGCCAGCCACTCCGGGCCTCCCCCCGGGGAAGTACTGGAATATGCTATCTCACTTAATCCTTGGGACGGCTCCATTATTATCATATCCGTTTCGGGGTGGGAGAACTGAGGCTGAGGAGATAAAGGTGGAGCAGCTGGAGTTTGAACCCAGTCACAGTGTGACTTTACCCAGCAAATGCGCAGACACCTGAGCTGTATGGTCGCCTCTGGAGCCCCCAGGAGGGGAAGGGTTCATGCTGGTGGTCCACCGTCCAGGTCAGGGATTTGTCCCACAGAAACAGGGCATCTGCTCAGCGACAGAGGAGCAGCCTTGGCTGCAGGGTTAAGCACCTGTCCAGCCCGAGGGGAAGGGTGTTAAACAGACCAAGGGTGTAATTTGTAGTGATGTCTCACAGCTGTTAGAAGCAGGGAGGCCACTCTCTGAGCTGCATGGAATGCATCCAAGACAGGAAGTGAAAAGAGCAAGGTGTATGTTTAGTGTAATTCCATTTACTTACATTTAAAGGAACATACAAATATATGCTGGTAGATCCACAGAAACTTTCTGGAAGGATATTTGTGGAGTAGCCCTGCATGGTGGGGGGTTGTGGGGTGAAGAGGAGGGAGACTGAGACTTGCCTTTTATTTCACAAAATGTGTGTGTATTACTTTGATAACTTACAGAAAAACACAGTCTAAACTTTTGTTTTTAACGGGCCTAAAGGTGTAGGGAGGATCGTGACAGGTGGGGCTGAGGCAGTGGGTATCAGGTGGAAAGAACAGAACAGAGACAGGAGCAAGGAAGCCCTGGTTATGGTGGGGAAATTCTGGGCCACTGGTTTGGCTGCCCCACAGGATGTGTTTGTTGAGAGGATGACGGGCAACAAGCTTGGGAAGGCAGGTGGCGTGTGCTGGAGGTTCGCGTTATCAGGTTCAGGGGTTTATATATTTTAAAAAATATGTCTTTATTGATTTCTTAGAGAGGAAGGGAGAGAGAGAAACATCCATGATGAGGGAAACATCAATCGGCTGCCTCCTGCGCATCCCCTACTGGGGATCGAGCCTGCAACCCAGGCATGTGCCCTGACATGGAATCGAACTGGGACCTCTCAGTCCACCGGACAACGTTTTCAACCCACTGAGCCACACCAGCCAGGCAAGGTGTTTATATATATATTTTTTTAATTATTTTTTCCTTTATTGATTTTAGAGAGAGAGGAAGTGAAAGGGAGAGAGAGATGGAAACATCGATGAGAGAGAACATCGATTGGCCGCCTTCTGCATGCCCCCCACTGGGAATTGGGCCCACAACCTGGGCATGTGCCCTGACCGGGAATCGAACTGGTGACCTCTTGGTACATGGGTCGACACTCAACCACTGAAACACACCAGCCGGACAGGTGTTTATATTTTATCCAGTAAACAATGGGGAGTTTTCAAGCCGGGAAATTGCACCAATATTTCACACTTGCGTAGCCCTCTTTGAAAAAGGCTTCCTCAGACATGATTACATGTTTTAATCTTGACAGCAATCCTGCAAGGTAGGCAGGGCGGGCTTTGCAGATGAGGAAACAGGCTGTTGTGGACTAACCACCACACACTCAGAGTTTTAAAATGAGAAGCCTTTGTCCTTCGTAAGCACTGCTTTTCAGGAAGGCAGGAGAGAGCAACCCCAGCCAGTTCTCCAACACATCAGTCCCAAGGCCCCCTCGTGACGCTTACATCAAGAAGATTAGACATCGTGACCCTCGGGAGAAAAGTGGAAAGGAAACTTGAAGTCATAAGTTAGCAAAAAATAAAAAGGACTCTGACAACATACTTTTGAAGGAGGTCCCTGTGTTTGTCCAGGGAATAAAGTATTAGGGGTCTCTTTGTTAGCTGAGATTTAAAAATTTTTAGAACATGTAATCAAATTCCACTGAGTGAAGGGATGCTGATGTTCTTGTGGAGGTTCAGAGAGGTTTAGGGCTGTGCTCAAGGCCACACAGCTAGTGGAGCGCAGGGCTGGTGCGAGACCCAAGGCCACACTCTTTCCAGCCACCGTGGACCATATCCAATTTCAGAAGGGTCATTCTGGCTGTGCTTAAGATAAATTGTTTGAGTGAAGGTGGGGAGGCCAGTGAAGAGGCTACTTTAAGGGTCCAGGGAAATGGGGCAAGGGGAGGGGGCTAGGGAGGCAGAGTGGAAGGGACAGATGAGGAAGGCATCCTTTGTCTCTAGAATTTGGCCAACACAAGCCCCAGATGTTCTCTCCATCTGTGCTCCAGATTTACCTCCCCTCACTCACAGGCTCCAGGGGGCAAAGTCAGGAAAGATTCTGCTTGGGTGGGGTGAAATTGAAGGGTTTTCAGGAGAAGGGAGCCAATATCTTGAGGCAGGGTGTCAGCAGCTTCTATTGATGATGCAGAGTCATCACCTAGTGGCTATACGGAGTACTGCACCAAGGAACCCCACCTGGGGTCACCAGAATCCCAAAGCCACAATTCCTCTTGCTCCTTCTCTGCCTGTTTTCTCACCAGAAAACCTGGCAATCCTGCCTAAAGGTTACTGGCATAAGGCCTCGGGCTCACACTTTGGAGGGCTTGTGAGTGTGAGAAATGAGATGCCAAAGCCCATGTAACTCTTGTCCCTGCCATCCTGCCTGATTTCAGGACAATGTGCTTAGGAAGGGACACCAGTGACTCGTGTGCTCTGAGGCCCCAAGCAACCTGAGAATGGCCTGCCACCCAAGGGGAATGCTGGGGCATTAGTGTCCAGGCTGATGGGCTCAGACCCCTGGAGCTCAGGGTATATACTTTGCAGGTCTGTCTTCTGTGCCGTCCCCTCCCCCACAGTGGCCTTGATCTCTCAGCCTCCCTCCCACACACATGCTGTTCTCAACCCTTTATCAGCCTTCCTCTGGGTCATCCTAGTCTTGGCCAAGGCTTGGTCATTCCGACTGGCCACTGGGAATAGACTTGGAATGTTATTCCAGAGCCCATGTCACCTCCCACTTCCCAGCTGGACGCATCCTGCAGCCCCAGGTCGCGGCTGCGTCTTGCCCCCCCTCCCCTCACCTCCCCCGCCCTGGGAGGACTGTGCGGCCTGGGGGAAAGGGCACTGGCTTTGGTGGCAAACACTCAAGTACACCTAACTCACCACTAATTAGCTGTTTGACGTGTGACAGTAGGCAATTTACCTCACCTTGAAGTTGTCAAGGCCTCCCTAGGAAGACACCCCACCCTAGAAGCCCCACCCAGAAGCCATAAACAAAAGATCAACAGATATGATGGCACAAAAGCTGAAAACCTCTGGGCCGCAGCAGATGCCTAGACAAAGGTACAAGCTAAGCAAATTTCCAATGAAAGGATCAAAGGATCAATAGCTAGAAACTAAACAGGAGGTCCTACAAATCAACTTTAAAATGACAAAACAGCCCTGGCCAGGTGGTTCAGCTGATTGGAGAGCGGTCCTGAACTCTGAAAGATCACAGGTTCAACTCCCAGTCAGGGCACATGCCCAAATTGCTGGTCTGGTCCCCTGGTCAGGGTGTGTATGGGAGGCAGCCGATCAATGTTTCACTCTCACATCAGTGTTTCTCTCTCTCTCTCCCCTTCCCTTCCCCTCTCTCTCTATAATCCATTTTTTTATTTTATTTTATTAAAAATATTTTTTTTCTTTATTGATTTTAGAGAGAGAGGAAGGGAAAGGGAGAGAGAGAGAAACACCGACGAGAGAGAACATCGACTGGCCGCCTCCTGCATGCCCCCCACTGGAGATCAGGCCCACATCCTGGGCATGTGCCCTGACCTGGAATCGAACCGGCGACCTCTTGGTGCATGGGTCGACGTTCAACCACTGAGCCACACCGGCCGGGCTATAATCCATTTTGTTTAAAAAGGCATGTCCTTGGGTGAGGGTTAAAAAAAATTACAAAATAATCTACGAGAAAATTGGATAAAGGCTGAGAACAAATAATTCACATAAAAATACGTGAAAACAATCAGTGGATATAGGAGCAGATGAACATAAAAAATAGAGTAGTTAGGCCCTAGCTGGTTTGAGTCAGCAGTTAGAGCATCGGCCCACGGACAAAAGAGTCCCAGGTTCAATTCTGGTCAAGGGCACATACCTGGGTTTCGGTTTGTCCCCAGCCCTAGTAGGGGTCATGTGGGAGGCAACCAATCGATGTGTCCCACTCACATCGATGTTTCTCTCTCTCTCTCCCCTCCTCCCACTCTATCTGAAGATATTTGAGAAAATATCCTCAGGAGAGGATTAAAAAAAAAAAAAAGAGTAGTTAGGAAAAGGCAAATGAAAACTGGAGCCCTGGCGTCCAGGTCGCGCTGAAGGAGCCAGGCCTCCCGGGAGCAGCGGCTGGCTCCAGGTCTGGGGCAGGGAAAGTGCTCCTGGAGCCTGGGACATCTCGCAGAAAGCAGGGAGGCTTTTAAAGATTAATGGGGTCATGTCAGAAAGATACAGGAGCCAGCTGGAAAGGACTCCCACTGGCCAAATTGAACAGTTTGAGCTTCCAAAAGAAAAATGATTGTAGATGATCGAAAAGCATTGCAGTCACGAACACATTCCTGAGACACTCGAACGGGAGAAATCCAGAGAAACTCTTGGGACCCCTTCGGTCATCTATTAAACCAGTACCTTACTTTGAAACGTGGTGAATACACAGACAGACTCAAGCATGTACCCTGCCTCTGCTGTAGGAATGACATTTCAAAGTAACCCAGCAGAACCACTGTGGAGGAAGGAAAACTTCTGTAAGAGCGCCAGCTGTCTTAGTTCCTTACTGCTGCCTAACAAAGCACCCCCACCCTTGGCTGCTTGAAACTACACAGTTTGTTTATTATCGCAGTCTCTGTGGGTCAGGAATCCGGGCGGGGCTCAGCTGGGTCTAGTATCCAGGGGTCGGCTGGGTCTGTGGATGATAGCTCAAGGCCCAGGGAGGGGAGGCTCCACTTCCAAGTTCATTGGCAGGTTCAGTTCCTTGCTGACTGTTGTCCAGAGGCAGGGCCAGCTTCATGGGTGTGTGACCTGGACAGCAGCATGGGGCCCATGCTCAGAAGCACTCTGTGCTAGGTTTAATGCTCCGCTGTTTGTCTAAGGCTTTCATCCTTGAACTTGTGCTTTGTAAGTGAAGTGCAGTGGGACGATGAAGAGTGCCCGTGAGCAGAGGAGATTCCCCAGATACATGTCCACCGTCATTCCCTGGGGCCCATTGTCACACAGCGGTCCAGAGCCCTGTGAGAGCAGAGTTCCGGGGAACCTGCGCCACGTGGGAGGTCAGGGAGGCTCTTGGCAGAATGAAAAAGTGAAATAGAAACAGTGAGTTACTTTGTAGCAGCTGTTCTGGTAAGAAGGACACACAGCCCATATGCATGTCTGAGCAGGGAAATGCCTCCTGTGCTGATCCTGCCTGTGAGTTCGGCGCCCTTCCGTCAGTGTTTAAAACCTGCCACCGCCCAACAGAAATGCTAATAATGTAACACTCTATGAATGTAACATTCTATTAATGTCCAGGACATTAAATGGCAAAGAAAAAACACCATTACAAGTCAGAGGAGACCAGAGAGAAAAGGAAAAGTTTGGTCTTTACTGCCTTTAGTGACACCCTCTCCCCTTTTTTGTTTTTTAATTTTTTTTCTTTATTGATTTTTAGAGAGAAGAAAGGAAAGGGAGAGAGATAGAGACATCGATGAGAGAGAACATTGATTGGCCGCCTCCTGCATGCCCCCACTGGGGATCAGGCCCACAACCCGGGTATGTGCCCTGACCGGGAATCAAACCAGCGACCTCTTGGTGCATGGGTCGATGCTCAACCACTGAGCCACACCAGCTGGGCTTATTTTATTTTATTTTTTTATCCTCACCGGAGGATATTTTTCCATTGGTTTTTGGATAGGGTGGAAAGGAGGGAAGGAGGAGGAGGGAGAGAGAGAGAGAGAGAGAGAGAGAGACACACACACACACACACACACACACACACACACACATTGATGCCAGAGAGACACATCCATCCATTGCCTCCTGCACAACCCCCACTGGGCTGGGGATCAAACATGCAACCCAGGTATGTGTCCTTAACTGGGAATAGAACCCGAGACCCTTTGGTCCGGGGGTCCTAACCGCAGAGCCAAACTGGCCAGGGCTCCCCATTTTTTAAACAGGGCCACACCTTCCTTTGCAGTGGTCCCTGGAAATTCCATGCCTTCGCTGTCTGAGGCCCCCGGGTTTCGGTGATGTGTTCCGGCAGCCCCAGGAAACCCACACAGTGTTATTCAAGTTTCTCCCCAACCACCAGCACCTACTCTAGTTCTGGCTTTCCTCCCAGGCTCCTCGCTCTCCTGCAAGCAGAGCCCAGGTTCACTGCCTTTGGTTCCTGCCCTGTTCTCAGGGGCCCCCTGGGGGCCTCTTCCCCCACTGCTTCCCAGGGCCAGGGTCCTCAGGACTCCCAGGTCGGCCCCTCTGGAGCGGACCCCTCCTCTCTCTGTCTCCCTGTCCCTCCTTTCAGTGTCAACTTGCTTCTGATCTTTTGCTCAGGCCAGGGGTGAGTGGGACATCACCTGCGGGGTGTGGAGGATGGAGAACCCGGCGGGGGATTGGCTACACCAGCTAAGGGGAGTCTTGCTAAGCGTGGACATGCACACAGAAGTCCCAAAGCCAGGCCTAGTGGAAAAGACCAGGGGAGCCTGAGCAGAGCTAGAGAATCTTGTCCCTTTCTCCCTTGGGGCACAGGGGAGCTCCTGGGGGGGGGGGTTCTGAATAACTGCAGGCCCAGCCCTGGGTCCTCCGCATGGACGGCCACGTGGAGGGGGACGCAGCGGACTGCTCAGAGCCCATCCAGTCACACAGGGGCCTGAGGGACGCTCCAGCCCTTTTCTGCAGCTGGGGGGGAGGGGAGGGACATGGGGGGAGACACGTTGTGTTTATCCACCCAACTTTGTCGGATTCTCCCCTGCTCTTCTGAATTCATTCAGTGAATGTTTCCCAACATCTGACTGTAGACACTCAGAAGAGAGGGGCAAGAAAAACCGAAACTGTCTTTATTTCAAACGCTGTTTCTGCCCTGGCCGGTGTGACTCAGTTGGCTGGGCATTGTCCAGGTTCGATTCCAGGCTAGGATCCTGGTGGGGGCTTGCAGGAGGTGGCCGATTGATGTTCTACTCTCTTCTTGCTGTTTCTATTTCTTTCTACCTCTCCCTTCCTCTCTCTCTAAAAATCAATAAAAAGTCCAGCTGGTATGGCTCAGTGGACTGAGCACTGTCCCATGGACTGAGAGGTCCCAGCTGGAACCCCAGTGAGAGGCCATCAGGAGGCAGCCAATCAACGTTTCTATCTCTCTCTCTCTTCCTCCTTCTCCACAATAAATAAATAAAATAAAAAATCAATACAAATATTTTTTAAATAAATAAAATGCTGCTATTTTTTAAATCATGAATTTTGCGGGCATTAATTTTGATTTTGAAAAATAGTGCATTAAAATATTATTTCTCCTACTTTTTGGAGTTTTCAATGCTCCCTTAAATTTTGCCCCTCAGGTGGTTGGCTCCCTGCCCTCCTCCTGGTCCCTGCTCTGACAGTCAGGCCCACGCCCTCATGGGGGCGCTGTGCAGACAGCCCCCAGTGCGGTGTCAGCCATGGTCAGAGCCATAGGAAACAGCCCAGGGTACGGAACAAGGGATGGGGGCTGCCATGTTGGACGGGCAGTCAGGGAAGGCTTCTGAGGAGGTGAGGTTTGAGC
Organism: Tadarida brasiliensis; assembly: GCA_030848825.1. Lineage (NCBI taxonomy): Eukaryota > Metazoa > Chordata > Mammalia > Chiroptera > Molossidae > Tadarida > Tadarida brasiliensis. The sequence goes on from CM061273.1 coordinate 62,937,826, forward strand.
AGAAACCTGAGAAGATCAGGGAAGAGCATTTTGGGCACAGGGAACAAAGGCCCTGGGGCAGGACCAAGAAGCTGCCTTGAGGAACAGCAGGGAGCAGGAGGGGCTGGAGCACAGGAGCGAGGGGAGGCAGTGGGAAACGAGGCTGGAGGGATGAGCCCTGGGCCGGGCCAGGACTCTCCGGGACTCTGCATTCTGTCTGTGACCGTGGGAAACTGTGGGAGGATGCCACGTGACTTGATTCACTTGTAAAAGGCTCCTCTGGGTGCTGAGTGGAGAATAGGATGCAGGGACACCTGGAAGCTGCAGACTGGGGAGGAGGCTTTGCTGTTGCCTGGGAGAGATGGTGGCCTCCTTCCCTGGGTCGTTGCAAATTGGGGGCCAGCCAGGAATCCCTGGGAATGTGTCAGGCACACATGGGGCCTCCACGGAGTCAACTGCTATTGTTGTCCCTGTGTGACCCCGACATAAACCACCACAGACTCCTGCAAGCTCCAGGCTTCTTCCTGCAAGCAAAGGAATTTGGCTGAAACCAATATGAACCACGTGGTCTGAACTTAATGTCAAAGGTGACAACCACAGGTAACGTGTGTGTCTGTGTGCGCCAGGGCAAGGCCGCTAATACACCAAAACACCACCAGTGATTACCTCTGCTTGGTGGTGGTGGGGGGGGGGTGTTGCAGGGAATTTTATTTTTGTGTTTTTCTTTTCCCCCCAACTTCCCTGCAATGATCATATATTGCTTTTGCAATCATACAAAACCCCTATGTTATTTTTATTTTTTATCCTCACCAGAGGACATTTTTCCATTTTTTGTTCAGAGGAAGAGAGAGAGAAACATCGACATGAAAGGGACACATCAAGTGGCTGCCTCCCGCACGGCCCAACCAGGGTCGGGGACAAACTGCAACCGAGGTACGTGCCCCTTAGCGGGAACCGAACCCAGGTCTCTCTGGACCGCAGGCTGACGCTCTAACCACTGAGCCAAACCGGCCAGGGCACCCCCTATGCTATTTTTAAAGCTATGTATAAAAATGTAAAGCATGAACATTTTAATGTGTACTAAAGACATCTGGAAGATTGGGCGAGTGTGAGGGATTATGAGTGACTTCTAAATTTTCTGAAACGCAATTACAATTTTTGGTTTCACATCACAAAATTGTTGTTTTCAACAATGAACAATATTGCATGTTCTGTGTGTGGACTTAGACAAAGTCAGAGGCTCCCTTTCCCACCTGCCCGGGGAGGCTCCTTTCCTCCACCCGTGCCTGCCCTCTCCCCACACCTCCACGCCCCCTCGCCCAGCTGCAAGAGAGCTGGAGGGTCCCTCGGGCCCCTGTGTGACTGGACGGGCTCTGAGCAGTCAGCTGCGTCCCCCTCCACGTGGCCGTCCATGTGGAGGACCCAGGGCTGGGCCTGCAGTTATTCAGGACCCCCCCCCAGGAGCTCCCCTGTGCCCCAAGGGAGAAAGGGACAAGATTCTCTAGCTCTGCTCAGGCTCCCCTGGTCTTTTCCACGAGGCCTGGCTGTGGGACTTCCGTGTGCATGTCCACTCTTAGCAAGACTCCCCTCAGCTGGTTTAGCTAGGAATCCCCCACTGGGTTCTTCATCATGCGCCCTCCCACCCCACCCCATCCCCCACCCCTGGCCTGCCCTCAGCAAGAATCCTTTAGGTCAGTTTAGGCAGAAGCCCCTCACCCCTGGCGTTTCCTCAGTGATCTCGGCCTGTCCCAGTCGGGCTGGCTGCCGGTCTGCTTGCCCAGGCTGTGCTCCTGGTGGAGCCCATTCTATGCTGAGGCCTCTTCCCCCTTTGCAAGTCCTGAGTGAAACTGGTTTTTACGCTTTAACGACAGGAGTCACTGGGACAGGCGCTGGCTGCCCTCACTTCAAGTTCATGGCACACATCTCAGTCATCCCTTCCCTTTGCCTAGTCACCCACTTTCCCCTCCCACCTCCAAGGCCTCAGTTCCCGTGCCCACTGGCTTCTCAGGGGAGGACCTGGACCCATCCTTCACTGAGAAGCAGTCAGCCAGGGCTTGCAGGCAAGCCCTCGGTGGCCTCCAGGACATGCTCTCCTGGCAGCTTCTAGGGTTTTGTCCCCACCCTTACCCCTGCCCCTTTACCCCTGACCTCAGGGTCAGGTGCTCCAAGGCTCCGACCTGCCCCTCTTCTCTTCCCACAGTCTCTGCCCAGTGATCTCATCCAACCCCCAGTTTAAGTCCCAGCTCTGACAGCATCACCATGCATGCGTTTCTCGTGGACAAAGAGCTCTTGACATCCGTCCTGCCCAAACCTGTTCTCCCCTGGCTGTTTCCCCGAAGGACATGGCCACTCCATTTGCCAAGTGAAGCCGGCAGAACAAAACCCTTGCAGGCATCCGCACCTGTCCTCTCTTCACCCCGACGATCAAATCCACCAATACCTCGTGTTGGACCAACCTCCCCCGCTACCCCCGCAGCCACCACCCACTGGTGAAGCTGTGGGTCACCTCTCAGCTCTCCCGGGAAGGGGACCACAGTGCTCACTAATCAGCGTTTTAAACAAGGGCTCTTGTTTTCACGAGCCTCCAAGGCTGTTGTGTCCCCAGCTGAGTCAGTTTGTAAGTGTTGACAAAGGCAGGCCAGCAGCCTGGGCATGGTGGGGTTTTATACACAGGCTTTTTATTATTATTATTATTATTATTATTATCATAAGCATTTGTTAAATTTTTCCACTTGGGTAAAAATACAGGAGGGCATTTTCTTTTTCTTTTTTTTACTTTATTGATTTTTTTTTTTTTAGAGAGGGAGAGATAGAAACATCGATTGGCTGCCTCCTGCACATCCCCCGCTGGGGATCGGGCCCACAACCTGGGCATGTGCCCTGAATGGGAATCGAACCAGCGACCTCGGGGTGCGTGGGTCAACGCTCAACCACTGAGCCAGGAGGGCATTTTCATAAGTATGTATGGGGCCCATATTTTTTCTTTTTGCCCCAGGCTCAGGTATGGTGCTACCTCCTTTCAAGGAGGGAAGAGGAGGGCCCCCAAGTTAGGAACGTGGGAAGGTCATGTCGCCCACAGCACTGGAGGAGGCTCTCGGGTGAGATTCCCACCATGGCCAGCAGGGGTCGCTGTGGGGCCGCGCGGCCAGGACCGCTTAGTGGGGAAGGAGCCGCAGACTCCGCACCCCCATTCCTGACACCCCATGGCTCACAGCCTGAGCACGCCAGGGGGAGCTGACCCAGTTGTTCAGCTGTTTGATGACAAGACTATCCCTGCACAAAACTAAACACCAGACAGTGCTCACCTACCCTGTAGCCGTCTGCACCCAGCCTGCAGCCCCATTGGGGACACCTGGGCCCTGCCCAGCATGACCAGGGGACCTAGGGTTCCCCCCAACCCACAGGCATCATGCCTAGCTCAGATCTGGGTTGAATCGTTAATTGCCAATGTCCTCTCTCTAGAGGGTGGGGAGTGGGGAGAATGTCTCTCAAGGGTGACATTCCTGACCAATTCCAGTTCAGGCTGGTTCAGAGGCCCCTACACCACTCTTAAGCCAACTGAAGTGAAATTGGGGAGGGGAACCTGTCCTCCCAGAGACTATCCCCCACCCTTGACCGATGGCCGATGCCACTTCTGTCACAGTGCCCGTGGCCCCGGCCTCCACCCTCTCTGGCTCTGGTTCAGCCTCAGCTCACCGGCCCCTGAGGCCCAGGACCTGGCAGGCCTCCTGGGCTGCTTCCACCTCCTTCTCTTGCCCTCTGCCTCCAGAGATCGCCCTGCTCATTCACCTCCCTGCCTCTTTCCTCCTCCCTCTCAAGACTCTGGCTCATCTGGACTGGTCCACCCTTTCTCCTCTTTCCATTCGCTGCTTCTGCTGGCCACTCTCCTGAGCACCCCCAGGTCCCCAGCACTCTGACATACATCCTCCTCCTCCTCCTGGCACCTGCCTTGCAAGGCAGGCCTCATGTTCACTCCTACTTTCAATTCGAGGTGACTGTGGCTCAGAAAGCCTGAGTGATTTGCCCAAGGTCACACAGCACTAGGAGGCAGTCTGACTCCGAGCCTGGCTCTCTGTTTCGGCAGGGCCTCCCTGGAAAGGCTTTGCCCACGCTGTCCTCTCCGCTCGGCACTTGCTTCTCAGTCTGCACAACTCACTCTTGGCCTGCGTGCTGGTTTTGCTTTCTAAGAGTGGTATTTATTTATTCTTTGGATTTCTATCGCGTACCTCTGCAGTGCCCAGGAGTTGAAGGCGTAGTCTGCGTTCAGGGAGTTCACGGTCTGGGAGACAAGACTTTTCCTGTGTGTGAGCTGAATCTTCCCAGGCAGCCAGCAGCCCTCCCAAGGGGCAGAGGCTGCTTCCTGCCTCTCCTGCAGCCCACCCGGGGGTGGTGACCTCCTGGTCCCTCCTCCGGGAGTTGATGCTGCTGACTGTTGCCTCCATCGGTTGTGGGGGCTGGGCAGGCCTGGCTGGAGGCTGTGGGGTGCAGATAGAGGGCTTGGGAAGGGGTCTGGGAGCTGAGCGCTCAGGGAAGGTGTTGGGACTTAAGACTATAGGGCACATTTCCTTTCTCCAGCACCCAAGGGCTGCTCCGCCCAGGCACCTGGAGGAGCAGGCCAGGCACTTGGCCCGTGCTCCTCTCCAGAAGACAGGTCCTCACTAGGACACTGGGACCATCAGGGCCCTTCTTTCCGAACATCTCTTTCATGATTCCTCCCTCCCTTACTCGATTCTCGCCAGGGAGATTTCCAGAACAAAGGATTGAAGCTCCCTGACTTTATTAAACAAGCAGACACCCTTCCTGCCTCCCCGCAAAGCCCAGCTTCAGTCTCCAGCCCGGGGCTCCTCATTAAACAGCTCAGGGCCCCCAACTCAGAGGGGTCCTTGGCCAGCCAAAGCTGACACACAGGTTGGGGGGAGGGGAGGCTTCCAAGAAAGAGGCGGCCCCTGCACTGAGGAAGGAGACAGTCCAGGCAGATGACAGGAAAAGACCGAATGAGCGCACACACACAGGAAGAGGAGTCTGTTTAATGACATGGCTGGGTCTGGTTACAAACATCAGAAACTACGAAAGGAGGGCAGGCAGTTACACGGACGGCTGCACGAGGACGGGACAGGAGGGGACAAGGGCACAAAAGTCACAGCAGCAAAACATCCTTGAGGACGACACACGTGACCAAGGGGCACACGGGGGATAGTCCCCCACAACTCTGACCCAGATGGATGGACAGGACTGACTGCCAGCCGGCAGCCAGGAGGGGCAGGGGAGAGAGGGCCCTTGGCCCCCAGAGCTCCAGGATGGGATGGAGGCATCTGTTCCTGCCGTCATCATCCCTCCTCCCACCGGGGCTGTCTTAGTGACAAGGGGGCTGGCATTTGAGGTTTCTTTACTGTGGCCCCTCCCCCAGCACAGTCATCCTGTCAAGACCTTTTGGCCCCCCCCGTCTGCCCTTGCCCGCTTTTGGAACAAGGCAGGGACCACACACATCCTTCTGTGCAGGGTAAAGGTGGGGAGGGCCACACCTTTCTTGCCTAGAAGTGGAAAGCAGGAAGGTGGGGAGCTGCTCTGAGAATGGGCTGTCACCCCAAACCCACCCATGCAGGCCCTTGGGTCACCCCAACTCCATCCACAGGCTCAGATCCTCCCTGTGCTGATGTGGGACCCCCATCTCTGCCAGAACACTCTGTTCTCTGCCCAGAAGCATTAGCAGGACCCCTCCCTGCCCCACGCGCGGATGAGCAGAACCCAGGCTCACGTGGGCCCTGGGCCCCCGGGCCCCACAGATACACGTTCTAGATATGTATGTATATATATATATATATTTATATAGATTGTATATAGAATATATCTGTATATATGGTAGATAGGTGTGCGTGATATTCTAGATAGGTGATGAGACCTCATGCTGGCCGGGCAGACAGAGCTGGGCTGGGGCAACCCGCAGTGACTCACAGACCTGTCCCCGGTTCCTGCCCGCTGCGCAGTGAGGTCTCTATCGGTGAGTAGAAAAGCTAAGAAGAGTGGGCCTGGCTCTGCAAGGAGGAAGGGCCCCCCACCCCCACAGGCCACCCGCCACCAACTGGGTCAGCATCCAGTGCCACCTCCCGGCGGCTCCAGGGGGACTGTGGCCGAGGCAGAGGCCTCTGTCCAGGAAGACGAGTCAGGGGTCCTCCAGCGTCCTTGGCACCCAGAAATGGAGGGTCAAGAAGGGTCTTCAGAACTTGGCCTTCTGCTCAAGGTGCTGCCAGGGAGGGGGGAGGACAGAAGGGGCCCTACGGCCCCGAGGAGGGGGAGGGCAGCGTGGCCGGTGGGCTGTGGACGAGAGACAGGAGATGGAGGCAACAGGTCACAAGGGGCACAGACTGGGACCAGGGCACACAGACGGCGAGGGAGAGGAATATGGGATGCAAGGCAGGACGTCACCTGCCGAGACCCCATGTGGTACAGGTGCAAGCAGCCCAGGAGACCCGAGTGCTAGTTTCCCTCCTGCTAAGAGCCTGTGTGACCCCAGACCTTTTTCTCTACAGTGTGAATGTCCGCCTTGCTTAGCTCTATGAGAATCGAGAGACATCAACTGTGGGAAAGGGTTTCACAAACTGCAAAGAACCATAAAAATGTGGGCTCTCTGCTTGGCCTGTCTGGGTCCCCCCGCTGGCCACCCATAGGCATTCTCTGCACGCAGCCCTTTGCACTCACCACCACGCCCCCCGCCTCCGCACCCACAAACACGCACCCACACCCTTAAGCAGAGACAGCTCAATAAACAGTGGCGTCTGGCCCACCCCTGGTCCCTGATAAGAGGAACTGGACAGAGGCCCTCTACAGCTCTGCCCTGCCCCTCCCTCCACACTCCGAACCCACGGGGGCCTTGGCAGAAGGTAGAATCTGCAGGACCCCCGGGGGATGAGGAGACAATCCCCATGACTTCACATTTGGGGAGAGGGGGAATCCAAATGTGAGGCGCCCTGACCCAGGTGGGAGCAGGGCCCAGCCACTCCCCTGTAGCTATCTCCATTCAGTCTACAAGGAGATGAACGGGGCAGATGAGGAGATTTTGGCGGTTTCCTAATTCTTGGGGTTTGGAGAGATTTAAGTCCCAGGGGTCCAGCTGGGCCAAGAAAGGGGAGGATATAGGGCTTCATGTCGGGAAACGAGTCCATGTGTTTCTGATTCACTGGGGCTTGTGCTGGCCAGCTCTCTAGCTCCCGTCCCTCTAGGCCCCTGTAAAAAGCCCTTTTCTCTAGAAGCAGGAAGTTTTGTCTCCTGGCTGTAAACAAACTCATCTTTGGCGGCAGAGCATGCCTGGGGGGAGGCTGTGGGAGGGCAAGCCCCCTTCCCCTGCTGACCCCTCCCTGGCCCCTCTGCTCCCCTGGCTCTGCCGGTGCCTCCCAGGGCAAGTAAAACTCTGCCTGCCTCCCGTCCACCTGGATCTGGAGCGGACCAGGCCCAGCTGTGCACATCTGGAGGGGCTGCCTGGCTGTAGCCAGCAGCTCCTGAGGACTCCTAACTCCTGCGGTGGTTCCGTGGTTCGGATGGGGGAAGGGAGCAGGCGAAGGCTGGGGCCAGTGTGGCCAGAGGGCCGGTCAGGAGGCCCGGCCTCCCAAGGCTGCCCAGGGGGCCCTTCGCTTTGGAGCTGCGCCCACGGGGCTGCCTGCGAGCAAGAGGTCCAGAGGTCCGAGGGCCAGCTTGGAGCCCAGGGAGGGGACCCGCCTTTTCCATGGGAAACTGCTGGGAATGTTTCTCTACAACGCGTGTCCTGAGCTGCTGGCTGACCCCTGCTTCCCATTCCCGCCTCTGCTCCTGCCTCCCCCTTTCCATTGAGCTCCCAGAGCCAGCCGCCCCTTGGGGGCCCAGGGAGGCTGGAGTGTTCCCAGCCCCCACGTCTGGGGGCCAGCCCTCCCCTTGCGCTCCCTGTCAGCTGGAGTCACTGTGGCCGGCCACCCTCCTCGAGCCATCTCCCTCACCCCAGAACTGGGAACCCGACCTCCGGGGTCAGCCCCGAAGTAAACACCCCTGCTGGTGTGCGTGAGCGTGACACCCACGCAGGCCCTTCTGGGCTGGCCTCGCAGGCGCGCGCACTGGTCCTCGTGACTCTCCTGGCTGCAACCTTGTGCAGGCAGATGTGGGGAGAGCGCTGGTCAGCCTTAGGTGAAAACAGCCCCACGTGACTGGCGCCCAGGGAGGAAGTGGCAGGAACTGCCTGGCAGCCTCTGGGCCCCAGGAGCCAGCCTTCCCGCTAGGAACCTTCTGCCCCCTCTGTCCCGGGGCTCCGAGAACCCCCTGCTGTGGGGGCGGGGAATCCGTGGGGGGCTCACAGCTCCGCACAGGCGGAGCAGGGGCCTGGGCCCTCTTTCCCTGCGGTGCCTGTGCCCAGACCCAGGCTCCCAAAAATGCTCCTGCCCAGCGGCCAGCCCTGGCCCCGCAGAGATGGGAGACCAGGGGACAGGGGAGGACACGGCAGGGAGCTGCCCGGCCCACCCTCACCCCTCCTCACGTGGCGGCGTTGGGGACCTGCTGCACCCAGCCCACTTCCTTGTAGGCAGCGGTCACATGGCTGTAGACAAGGCCGCGCAGCTTGGCCCAGGCTCTCTGCGTCTCAGGCGGAAAGTCATTGGCAAATTCCTCAGAGATCACCTCCAGAATGACCCCAGTGAGGATCTGAGGGCAAAGGGAGGAAGGGGAGTCAATGACTGGGTGCCCTGCCCCCCTCCCCAGCCCCCATTCTACCCAGCCCAGGAGATTATTTATGACACCCCAGCCCGGCAGCTGCTGCTGCCCCCTCCTGCTGCCCCTCCCTGTTCAGCCCAGCCAGGGAAGAGGCTGGGTGGTCCAGTGGGTGCTCCCAGAGCCTGCAGGGGGCCAGGGGGCCTGGGGGGCTCTGGAGCAAGCGGCATGGGTGGTGGGCTGACACACCTTGAAGTACACGGGCTCCACCTTGTGTTTGAGGGCGTGGGCTTTGCCCACCAGGGCGAGCACGGAGGACACCTTCTCAGGGTCGTCCAGGTTCTCCACGACAGTGTTGAGGGCCCCCATGACCCGGCAGGCATGCTTCCGCAGCTGCGGGCTCCGCTCCATTTCCAGGGGCTCCTCCATGTGCTGGAACTGGCTGAAGTACTGCTTGGCGGAGGGGAAGTTCACGAAGAACCTGGCGGCGGGAGGGGGGCGTTGAGGCAGGGCTGCCTCGGGCCTCGCCCTGGAGTGGCCAGGGCAGGGGCCATGGGCTGGGAGAGGCAGGGCCCACCCCAGTAACTGTTTCCACCACCTTGTGAGCTGTCCATCAGAGACCCTCCTCTGGCGGAGCTGGCTTCCCTGCAGCCCCTACCCCGGTCCTGGCCATTTGTGTCGGCCAGGCTTGCTCAGACCGGCAGCTTCATCTCCCAGGCCTCTGCCTTCCTGGCTTCTCACCTCCTTTCCAAACCCTACGCACCCTTCAAGAGCTGCTTTCATCACAGCCGAGAGGGTTAGAGCTCTAGTTCTGGACTCACGGGCTAGTGTCACCTCGGGCAAGTTATTTAACTCTTCTGAGCCTCAGTTTCCTCACCCGTGAAATGGGCATCATCGTTCCTATCTTGTGAGTTGTGAGGATGAAATGAGAAGCTGCGTGCGGAGTCCTCGGCAAAGTGTGGACATGGGGCTCAGGGAATGGCAGCCCTCAGTGTGATAAAGTTAGGGTGCTCTTGGTAAAGCAGGACTGGCTGCACCCAGGTCTCCCAGCCACAGGGCCTTGGGCAGGGTGATGGGCCAGAGCATGCCTGAGATCAGCTAGGGCAAAGCGAGACTCGGTCCTTCTCCTTCCAGCTCCAGCTCTCCCCTCTTCACCCCCCATCTCTCCTCAGCCTGCAGTAAATATCAATTGATTGACTTCATTAAAGATCGCGACCAAGCTCACCCGCCTGGCGTGGTTTTGTCATTACTGCACACCGCACACCTGACCTCTCCAACAAGCCTGTGCACCTCTTGGGGCAGACCCCAGGGCTTTCTAACTCTAGCCCCTCACCTCTCCCGTTTACCTGAAATTGTCACTTTCATGTCACCACTCTCATGCTCAGAAACATTCAGCAGCTTCCCACTGTTTACCAGAGTCAAAACTCCTTGACTTGGCATTCCAGCCTTCGTACACACTGTCCACCCACAGATGGGTGTATACCCACCTCTCCATCATCATGTCCATATTCCCCGAGCCACTTCTCTCCGGCCCCACAGCTTCCCTCACCGCTGGCAGCTGTCCCCGCGTGTACTGGCCTTCCTTCCCACGGCGGAATGCCTCCCCGTGACGGACTCTCCTCTCCCTGAGCGCCCAGGCTGCCCAGCGCTACTGCTTTCCCCTCAACGCCATCCGTGGCTCCCCTGCCACCTTTACTGGGCCCCACAGCCCAAGGGCGGAGCCAGGTCTCATGCACCCTCTGGCCCATGACCCTGCCCAAGGCCCTGTGGTCTGCGGGATGACACTGACAACCGGGGCTGGACGCCTTGGGAGGTACGAGCACAGACCCAGTCGGCTTGTACATAACTTAGCCGAAGCCTCAGAAAATGTATGGAATGTCTTGGACCTGTTTTCCAGATTGTTTCATATTTTGGAGTTGTCCCCCTTTGTGACGGGGGAACTGCTAACTTGCCAAAACAGCCTTTAGTCTCAGACCTGAGAGCTGGAACCATGCAGCAAGGACAGCTGGCCCAGCATCCCGGCAGGGAAGCTGCTGGCGGCGGGGGAGTGACCAGGACACAGTGCATGTGGAGACCAGGGAGGGCCCCTCTCCGAGGCCACGTGTGACCTTGGGTAAAAGACTTCACAACTTCCTGTCTGCAGAAGTGTGAGAGGAGTCCCTCCCTGCTCACTACTCCACAGACATGCTGGTGAGGACAATGGAGCCAATGAGTCTGAAAACACTGGCGTTTTCTGGGGAAGCACTGTCATAAGGGACAAATACGAAAAACCCGATCTTTAGGCCTGGCCGGTTTGGCTCAGTGGTTAGAGCGTCGGCCTGCTGCGGACCAAAGGGTCTCAGGTTCGATTCCGGTGAAGGGCACACACCTGGGTTGCAGGTTCGATCCCGGGCCCCAATCCCCAGCCGGGTTCCTTCGGGAGGCAACCAATGGATATGTCTCTCTCACATCAATGTTTCCCTCCCTCCCTCCCTCTATCCCTTCCATTCTATCTAAAAATCAATGGAAAAATATCCATGGGTGAGGATTAACCAAAAAATAAAATAAAATAATGGTTTCTATTTGCCTGGTGCATTACAACGTGCAAAGCGTCTCCACCTGTTATTTCATTGAATTACCACAACTCTGCAGTTATTATATCCATTTTACTGGTGAGGAAATATCAGGGAATATTTATTGAGCATTTATGATGTGATCTCATTAATCCTTGCAATACTCTCCCGAGCGTTGGCACTGTTGTATCCCCACCTTCTGGATTAGGAATTGGTGCCCACGGTTGCCCAGGGAAGTTGGTGGTAGGGCCAGGAAGGGGCCTGGCAGTCCCTACTGCAGTGTGGTGGTGGGGGTCTGGGACCCAGGTTAGTCCCCTCCTCAACACCCAGCGCCAGATTATGGCCCTGAGAAATGACAGTCCCAGGAAGACCCTCTTCTGTGCCAGGGGAGTCTAGGGGCCGCCTGCTCTGCTCCTTCGTCCTGGTCTCACTCCCCAGCCCCTCCGTGTTTACCCTGAGCCTCCCATCCAGGCCTGTGCTGCCGGGGAGCAGCCTCAGCAGCCAGCCTTGGGGACTTTCTCAGCTCCCAGAGGCATCTGGGCTTCCAGGAGAGCCTGAAATAGGCTTGTTGAGTGTGAGGGGGGAGGCGGCAGAGTTACAACCAGGAGGGCAGCCTTCCTGGTGCATGGGTGTTCCCTCTCCACCTCATCTCCTCCCCGGCAGGGAGTGGAGGTGTGGGGTCTGTCTCAAGCCCCCAGGCAGCTCCTCCACCGCCATAAACATTGTGGCTGCTAACTCCTGGGGCGGGGGTTCAGGGGGGCCTCAGCCCAGTAGGGAAGGAGAAGGGGAGAGTCACGGTCAGAGGGCTAGTGTCTCAGGCTCTCACTGGGGCCTGTCCTTGTGGGTGGGGGTGTGGGAGGATAGGAGGGGTTGTGACAAAACTGAGGGGCACAGGATCTGGGGGGCGCTTTGGGACACTTGAGAAGCTTATTAGTCTTGCCCTTACCCCTCCTTTAACCCTTTAACACCCCCCCCCCCAATGGCCAGGTCCTGGGGCAGAGAGCAGGAGGAGAACAAGGAAAGGAAGGCTGGTGGGACAGGGGACAGGACACGCGGCTAGCAGGGAGGAACTGGGCCAGGTTCTCCAGGGCTGGGCTGGGCTGGGCTCTGGTCGACATGGGGGTGGTGTCAGGTGAAGTGTGGCATGGGGTTACCAGCAGGCCTGATCTAATTGCTATCTCAGGCCTTCTCGATGAATTGTGGGCCCCTCTCTCAGTACTGAGTACTTTGGTAAACACCTCCCCTAGCCCAGCTCCAGCCCCCTCTAAGAGTGCGGAATGGGGCAGTAGAGGGGTGCAGAGAGAGGAGGAGAACGTTTCCAAGTGTTCAGACTCTTCAGAAAGAGCTCACCCTTGGGACTCAGTTTCTTCCTCTGGAGGTCCCCACTCCTGGAGAGGAGGTACCCCAGGAGCCAGATCTTGGACACATCCCCACATGTTCTCACTAGCAAATGGCAGAGCGCTGCACCAAGATCCGTCCTGAGGACTCTGTGTCATTTCCTCGTGGTGACCCCTGGGTGCACTCAGCGAGTCCTGAGGCCTGCCCCCCCCCGCCCCCCTTGTGCGCTTGCACAAGGCTGGAGCAGCCCTCCAGGGAGGCATCTGGGCTCCTCTGCCCACCATGTGCTTGTGTGGGTGCTCCCTCCCACGTGGGGATCTGCACCTCCGAATGTCTGATGGCTTCAGGATCTGAAATCCCCTCTTCGCTTCCCACCACCCCCGGAAGCTGCTGAAATAGCTGCCCCTTCCTCAGGAACCCTCCTCCAACTCCTCAAGGGTGCTTTTTGCTCTTTTTCCTCCAAAATCTGCTTCTTAGTTGGAATCAGGGTGTATCAATATAGAGTGGTAGGTCCCAGGCTTGGGGGAGGCAGAAGGGAGAGCTGTGGGGGAGAAAGAGGAGCCAGAGCCGGCCAGGACTGGGAGACAGATGTGCACTTCAGCTCTCCATAGCGAGGTTTCACCATCTTCACAGAACAGGACTGCCCTGCTCTGTCCTAGATTTGATAGCTTCCCTCTGCCAAGGACAGGGGTTTGAGGGTGAATGTGGTCTGGGGCCTCTCTGCCGGCACCCCAGGGACCAGCACTTTCGGGAAGTGAGCACAGATCTGAGTTATAGTCAGTTACCAGCTTGTGGGCTTGGGGACACTTTCTATACAGGAATGGTGTAAGCGTGGTATGTCTGTGGGTGAATAATAGTATCACTGTGTGTGTGGGGGTCCCTCCGAGGCATGTGGTGTCAGAATGACCCCTGAGCCGAGGACATGTGGCCTTTCCTACCCAGGTGGCAGGCTCAGGCTGGGGCCTGTGTCCTGTAGTCTCTTTCCCTGCGCAGGAACTCAGCGGGGATAGCATCCTAGGGGACTCTGCTCCTCCACTCACCTGTGCCTCACCTGGGAGTTCCCTGCTGGCCCACTCCCTAGGGGCAGGAAGGGGCGTGCTGGGAAACTGGACCTCAGCCTCTGTTCCTTCTGACCTCTATTCTCTTGCCCTTTGCTCTGTTCTCCCAAGAGGCTTTGAATTCTTTCAAGGGGTTGAGCTGGAAAGAGGGCTCTGCTCCCCTTTGTCCCCCTCATGGGCTGAGCCTCAGTTTTCCCTTGTCAGAAATGGGGAGCCCCCACTGACGCCCCCCTTCGAAGGGTTAGTGAAATGTGTCCATAGCAGCTGTCTGGGTGGCTGGGGTCGCTGGTGAGGGAGGCATCACTGGCTAAGCTTGGAGTTCCGAGGCCAGGGAGAGGAGGAGGACGGAGGTGCTCTCCTCCTTCATCTGGTTCCTAGTTCCTGGTGAGCCCCGCGCCCAGAGACAGGGAGGGCTCGCCCGGAGCTCTGCCCACCCAGGGCGCCCCACGCTGCCCGCACCCGCCGGCCGGCCTGGCCCCAATAGCATCTGGGAGGTGGCGCGGGAGCTCGAACCCGGGCCGAGCCCGCCCCTGCCCGGAGCCTCTGCCGCCCTCCCTTCCCCGGGCCCGGCTGGGTTGGGACGACACCTACCTCACCAGGATGGCCACCCCCACGTCCTCGCAGTTGGCATAGAGCCGGGCCCACGTAGCCTGCACCGCCTTCCTCTCCGCCTCGGACAGCTCCTCGCTCCGCTCCCTGCGCTCAATCTCCATCTCGCCCGGCACTTTCTCCATGAGCAGCACCAAGCCCAGCCCGGCTTCGCTCGGCGGCGGCGGGGCGCGGGGCGCGGGGCGCGGGGAGCCGGGGCCGGCTGTGTGCGCGGCGAGCGGGCGAGGGGTAGAGCGCGCCGGAGGGAGGGAGCGTGTCTGTCTGTGCGCGCCGCGTGTGTGTGTGTGTGTGTGTGTGTGTGTGTGTGTGTCTGCGCGCAGGGTATATGTGCGGGGGGCGGGGGACCGCGAGCGGGGGGCGGGGATGTAGTCTGATGGGAAATGTTAAAAAACAAATCCGCTCCAAACCCCCAACCCCGCGTCCCTGAGCCAATTCCTGCAAGGTGAAGGCTGGGTAGGGTCGGGGACACCCAGCTGGCGCTCGCCCGCCTTCCGGCAAGGACCCCACGGAGTTTTACCGCCGGGCGGGGCGGGGCTGAGGCGTGGGTGTGGCGGCTGTGCTGGGTGGTCCCGGGAGGAGGGGCGGTCACGCGGCGCCGGGCGGTGCGGGCCGCACAGGAGTGCGCCTGGGCGGCTGCGGGTTTGGGGGCACAGGGTCACCGCTCACGCTGCGGTCGGAGTCGGGACGCATTCGTGTGTGTGCACCCTTCACGCTCGGGGGAACTGATTCAAAGTCATACACTTCCAGGCATTTGCGGTGTGGTCGCCCGCCCAAGGGTTCAGACGCCAGCCCCACACCCCCACACCTCCACCGGCGGCGCCGCGGTCGGATCTGAGCTCCCGCTGGCTCCTGGCCTCTCCCGAGCCAGCCACTGGGGGTTTCGGCGCCGCTCCCAGAGTTCGGACCCGGGGCTGTGGACGGTTAGGACTGGCTTGTCTCCCCGCTCCAGTACCTACTGAAATCACCCGCCACTGGGATGGGGGACCGCTGTCAAACTTGAGCGCCTGAGGCCCTGCCCCCTTTCCTTCCTCCAGCACCCCCTGCCCCAATGTAAACACCCGTGTCCTAGGACAGAAGTCCCTGGGTGGTATATTAATGACACAGGCAGACAACAGCCAGGCACTGCCCTGGATTCTGGCCCTGGCGGAGCAAAGTCCGAAGGGGAGGCAGCAGGGCTGGCAAAGCAGACCTGGGAGGGTCAACAAGTCTTGGGGAAGCCAGGCTGTTTGAGACATCTCAGCCGCCAAGGCCCCTACTAGGGAGGCGTTCTGGGGTTGGGGAGACAAATTCTTGTCCTGGTGGCCCTGCTCAGGGAGATGTGCTGTTGGACCAGAGGTGGGGACTGTACCTCTGAGAGCCACGGGGTTCCCAGTCTGCAAGCTGCTGCTCAGTCCCAGGGCAACCAGGTCCCACCTCTGACTCCCAGCAGAAGCTGGGTGCCAGGCTGGCTGCAGTGTCTCTTCTGCACCATGTGACAATATTCCGGGGGGGTCCAGTTTCCCCAAGGCTCCCTGGTGACCCTGCCCTTCTCTAGACTTTGTCCCATTGCTGCAGTATTGCGAGAGGCTGGCTCTCCTCTTCAACTTTGCTTTATGTGTTTATTTAAAAACTCATTTCGAAGTAGAGAGCCCAAGTGAGCCCCAGCTCTGGCCCTCTTTGGACCTCAGGGTTCAGGCACCTTGCTGGAATCCCAGGCAGGTGGCCTCTGGACACTGCCTCCGTCCCAGTTGAGGGATGGAAAATCTGGCCTTCACCTAGGGGCCTTGGAGGGGGATGGAGGAGAGAGGGTGGATTCGGTTTCTTATATCACTCTCAGATCCATATCCTCACTTTTGGTCCCTGTGGGGTGTCCTGCCTCCGCCCCCTGCCTGGGCCAAGACTGCACTGGGCCACCTCACTAAGCTCCTCGGATAGTCTCCCAAAGCCAGTGCAGTGGCCTTCCCAATGGCTGCCCAAGAAGTTTCACGGGGATGTGGGAAGAAAGTAGAAGAAATCTTATTTCTGTTCATTTATTATCTCATCCTTTACCAGTTCTACGTCTGTCTATGGTGCAGGGTGTGTTTGCACAGTAGCACAGTATATGGTCTGTAAGTGGATGTGTAGATGCACTTCGTGAGTGCACACTTAAATCCTGCCTTTCACTGAAGAGGGGATGACATCAGAACTGTTCAGAGAGGATTGTCCAGAGGGTGGACCTGAACCACTTAGCCAGCCTTCACTCCCTGGCTTCCCTTGGCTTTCCGGCTTCATCATCTTCTATTCCTCCCCTCTCCTCCTCCCCTCCTGCTGCCTGCCCTGTGACATCACTGCCCTGCCACTCAACCTCCAGCCGCTGGCACAGGCCCTGCGCTCATGGTCTGCCGCCCTGGCAGGGTCTTCTGTCTGAGGACCCACTCTTCCTGGAGCTCCCGCAGAGTCAGATGCCCCCAGCTCCTCTTGGAAGCTTCCCCTGATGCTTACGACTCCCAAAGTGCCCTGCAGGTGCCTCTGGTCGCCTAAGTCACCCCACTGTGGTCACTGTGCACACCCTGGTGCGGACTATACACACCCTGAGGGCCAGGCCCACGTCTTAGTCTGTCCACATGCAGAATAGACTGAAGCCGTTTACCCCGCACTGGGGGACAACCTGGACCCAGGCAGGTTAATCGGTCTTCACAAGGTCAGGTCTGTTGACCCCAGTAATCAGCTTGAGCCTCCTAATCCATGGCCAGCAGGAGCCTCAGGACGCACGGCAGTGGCCTGGGAGCGCTGGCAGGGGCCATCTTGGCCTTCTTCTGCGGGCTCCCTCTGGGAGGGATGGGGCAGCCGAGCCATGTGCACCACCCTCTTCCTGCTCAGCACCTTGGCTGTGCTGTGGCGCCGACGATTCGCCAACCGGGTCCAACCGTGAGAAACTGACTGGGCCACGGGCTGGGTGGTGGGAGAAATGGCTTGGCTGAGCTGAAGGGGGGGGGGGCTGCCTGGACCTCCAGGGAGGCTAGAGGGATTTGCCAGGACTCCCTGAGAGGCTCCCCATCAGAGCAGGGGACTTGGAGCTCTTCAAAGACATTGGTTGCCACCTCCAGTCCCTCGGCCCGATGAGGCTAGGCCGTGCAGAGAAGCAGCAGAGGGGGTCTGGGTCTGGTCCACAGCTCTTCCTGCCTGTTCTTGCCTCCCACAGAGAGCCCAGTGAAGTTGATGGGGCAGCTGTGGGCAGCAGCTTGGAAACAGACTCCCAGTCCTCTGGCAGGTAAGGCAGAAGAGAGTCTGGGGTGGGGTGGGTGTTGCCAAGGAGGCTGCCACTGTCCTGCCCCCGTGCACGCCTGGGGATGTACATGGGTGTGTGTGCGCTGGCACTGCACGCTGGCCCCTCGCCCCCTCTGTGCCCGGGGGCAGGCTCA
The DNA here is from genome assembly GCA_030848825.1 of Tadarida brasiliensis. Lineage (NCBI taxonomy): Eukaryota > Metazoa > Chordata > Mammalia > Chiroptera > Molossidae > Tadarida > Tadarida brasiliensis. The sequence continues at coordinate 62,955,406 of CM061273.1, forward strand.
GTGTCTGTGTTCTCCAGTTGGGAATGGGAGCTCTCGGCCTTTCCTCTGGACCAAAGTTGCTCTGCTTTGCTTGTCCGGGAGTGTAGGGTGGCCCAAGGTCCCTTCTGCAGGAGGCTCAAGGGGATTGGGGAGAGGGGTGAGGCCGCTCTGCTGGCTTTGCTTGCTTCCCTTCCCCTCCCTCTCCTGCTGCCCCCGCCCAGCTCCTCCGCTCCACTGCCCACACCTCCAGCACGATTCGCTGTCCAGTCCCCAATAGAAGGCGCAGGAGGAGCATGACATCATCAGCACTGAGTGTCATTGGCTGGGCAGCCCCTGCGGGCAGGCCGCTGTCTCCAGTGGCCAGAAAGTTAACTCTTCCCTAGGCAGAGGTCCTGTGGCCTTTACAAGGGGTGAAGTTTGGGGAACTTCCGGACTTTTCCTTCCGAGTGACCGGTGTCCTTTGATGATAGGGGCTCCCGTGCCCAACAAAACCCAGAAAAATCAACAAATGGTTATTGAGGATGGGCTATGCCTATGGGCCCACCTAGCGTGGGGCCTCTCTGCAGAGTGGCATTCTCGCCCACAGAAGCATGTACTGGCCCCTGACACTGCTCCTCTCCCTCCTAGTGACACAAGAAGCAAGCTGCCCATGGGCTCCTGGGCCCCTGGAAGAAGGGCATCCCCGCAGGCTGAGACGGCTGAGACAGTCAGCACGCATGCGTGTCCGTGCGCTCCCGTGTCTCTTCCTGGCTGTGGAACCTGCCTGCGAGGTGCCCCTTAGACGTAGTGGAGACTGGCAAGCCGAGAGGACTTGAGTCTTTATGTCATGTCTTGGCCCAATTCCCCAAGTTCCAAATGTCAGAAGACCCACTGCAAAGTCCCAGGCATGTGTGGGAAAGAAATGTTTCTGTGACAGCCTTCCCGGACACCTGGGCTCACCGGGATGGTCACAGCAGTGCCTGATCACCACTATGGTGAGAGGGGCCACCACATGGAATATAAATGCCGTCGCGGGCCTCACACACAGGAGGCCCTCGCTGGCTCCTCTCTCACTGAGAGGCTTTGGGCAGATCATGTAATCTTTTGTTTTCATGTGAACGGGGTTAGTGACCGGGCTGCGAGGTGTCAGCAAGGGAACTGCTGGAGAGCGCTTGGCACAGTCACTGCGCTGTGAGTGCAGAGAATTCTCACCCTCTCACACTCATCAGTGCTCCCCCCAGCTCTCCCACCTTCCTTGCTCACTAGGTCTCAGCCTTGCCGGAGGGTTGGCAGGACAAGGTTTCCATCTTGTGCATGGTGGAGGACACTGAGAGACAGGACGCCTAAATTCCGTGCTCAAGGTCCATCCAGTTTGTGGTTGAGGTTGGAATGCCAGGCCCCTGACTTTAGGCAGTCCGTCTCCTCTCCATGAAGGGGCCTGGACCTCCCGCCAGGAGAGAGAAGGCCGAACCTGGGACCATCTGGCCAGCCTGGCTTCACGCGGCCTAGCCAGAAGGCAGCAGTTGCCTATGAACTCTTTGGGACCCAGCTGACTGGAAAAATTGGCCTAACATTTAACACCTCCTGCTGATGGTGGCTGCCGTGGAGGGCTGGCCCAGGGTGGCAGAAGGGGTGACATTTCTGCTCTCCAGTTCCACAGTCATAAACTCCAACTGGCTTCCTGAGTGCTCCTGCCCCTCGGTAGTGGGTGAGACAAACCCCAGACTCCCCTCATGTGACCCTAGACCAGCCGCCCTCCCTCCACCGGAGCCCAGGGTGAGACCATGGCATCACCTCTTCGGAGTGTGCTGATGACCCATGCTCATCAGGAAGCGTCGCACCATGGTGCTGGCGGCAAGGGCTTTGCCATCGGCTGTGACACACTTACTCATCCTGGTGGACGGGGCGATGACTTGAGATTTTTATCTCATCCGAAAATTGTGCCCGAGGAGCAGAGAGACACATAGCAGGACTTGCTTGAGAGTTTTTCTCAGAATGTTCTCTGAGTATAGTCCCTCGAGAGCCAGGGAGGGGTCTTGCAAATAGGATGAAGTGAGCAGTATGAGGAGGGGCCTTGCCTATTTCAGAGGATATTGAGAGGAAGTAAAACGTTGTGATTAACCATTGGGCCACCCGAGTAAGACTACCTAGGTTTCGTCTTGGTTTGATGTCCACTTGCCTGCCAGCCGTTTTGTCACCCATCACATAACCTCCTAACATCTCAGACGCTTCCTCTGTTAATATGACCTAAGGACAGTACAGCCTGCAGAGTTGTGGGAGGTTCAGACAGGGGGAATTCCCCTGAAACAGCATCGCAGAGCCCCGCACAAAGAGAGTTGGGTAAACGGCGGCTGCGCTGTGCTGTGAGGTTCCCTAGAACCTCTTGCAGACCGTGTCTGCGGCTCTCCTCCAGCCCCAGCTGTGTTCTGTGCCTGCTTCAGGCAACAAGTAACTTTGTTCTCAAGTGTGCTGGAGAAAAAGTTTTGTCTTTCCCTTACAGCCTACTTAGTCTTCAAAGGCAACATTTTAAGAAAGATCTTTCTCCAGATGGACACTCTCCCTTTACCAGGGAGGGAACAGGGCTGAGCCTACAGAAATTAACTTGACATCCTGGTTGTCATTGCGCGGCCATTCCTGGGGAGTGAGGACAGACTGAACATCCTCCCCAACTGCCTGCCGTCGAGTGCTGGTGGGAGCCGGGCCTGTACAGTGAGGCCAGGCGCCAGCGGCTGCCTGCAGTCCCACCTTCCCTGCTCTGACCAGTGCTGCTGGCTGACGATACCGCTGCAGCCTGTTGTCATGTGGAGTCAATCGTATTCTCTTCCCAACACAGCAGACCAGAGAAATAGTGGGGTGAATCGCTAGGCAGGGGGTATGAGGAAGAGGAGGGCCAGGCCGGGAACGTGGGAAAGTCATCCTCTCCGATCCCCTGATTCCCGCACTTGCTCTTCTCTGTTTAGGAAGAAAGAGCCTCCGAAGTCAGCCCTTCCCTTTTCAGGTGGAGCTCAGCCCCAGGAACTGGGAGCAGCTGGCCAAGGCAGGTAGGCCAGGGCCACAAGCCCTGGAGGGCAGAGGGCAGGGCTGGGGGCAGAGAAAGAAGAATATGTGAGGCCTGGCCACGTGGAGCAGAGCAGACCGTCTTTAGCTCTGTGGTCAGTTGAAAGGGGTTAGAGTAGGAGGTGGACCCCTCCCATCAGGTCCTACTGTGAGCCTGCACGCTCACTGCTAGGTGGCAAGGGTTCGTTTTAAGAGCACCACGTGTGATCTGGACAGTGTTTTATAGGCTTGGGGACGAGGCAGTGGGCAGGCTGGGGGCCTGAGGGCAGTGCCAGAGCACCTCTAAGGCAGAGGGCTGCTCTCAAATGTCTACTCAGCAATACAGGCCCCCGCCACGGCACGGGAGAAAGTGACGATCTGGTTTGGTTTTCTGTGCCAGCTCAGGTCCTGGTTTGCCCCTCCCCCAGGAGGATGCTGTGGTGGCAGCAGGAGCAGCAGAGAGAATGAAAAAAAGGAGCAATTGAGAAGGCAGACTCCTCCCTCTCAGCCCCTGGACCTGCCAGTCCTCACTTCTCCCCGGGCGCTGGCGCTGGCCGTGCGGCTCCTGAGGCCAGGCCTGCTGGGGCAGGCAGGAGGAGAGGAGAGGCCCTTCCTCTGAGTTCCTGGGGCACCTGTGACGCAGGCCCAGGGAGAGGGACAGCCCCAGCAGCCCAGGCTAGGGGCAGGAACAAGTGGGGAGTGGGAGACTCACATTTACTAAGGAAGGGCTTCCCACTCATTCTCTGATTTAATCCTCAGCTCACCCACAGACACCGGTCATATTATCACCCACATTTTAGAAATGAGGACACAGAGAGAGGCTAACTCATTTGCCCAGCATCACCTAGCTAGTAAGAGGGGGACCCCAGGCTCCCACAGAGGCTGCACCGGCCTCCCTGCAAGCACCTGGAAGTTTGCAGCTGCTGGCCAGGGGGGTTCCCAGCCGGGCTCCTCTCTGGTAGCTCAGGAGCTACACTGTAACCCTCAGCGGTGGTCCAGGCTGTGTGGCGGCGGCTGGAATGGTGGCACTCACTTCCTATGGCGTTTGCCTCTGCCTGGTCCCCAGAGCTCACCCTGTCACTGGCTGCGCTGCTGAAATGATCAATAAGACATTCCAGTTGGATCTGTGAACGTGTGCCTGCAGCGAGGCGGAAGCAACCCCGGCTTGTCCTCTGAGTGTTTTGTTTTTGGAGTGTGTGTGTACATGCCTGCGTGTGTTCCAAATGGGCAGTAGCATGTGGGAAGGGAAAAAGCGTGACACTTGTTTTTGTCAGCCCGCTGACTGCTCAGTAACTGTGGAGGCCTCCCTTGCCCCCAGCTGCTCTGCCATTTCTCCCTTTACAACCCTGCCTGATCCTGAGCAGAGATAAAAGCAGATTTCCGCTCTGCTCCCGGAGATCCAGGCGCAGACCCTGCAGGCAGCTGCTCCCGACTGTCTCTTGCAGCCATTCATCTTCCAAGGCCCCCACCCCCACATGCGCGCATCTCTCCTCCCCATCCAGCCCCCACTGCCCACCCAGCAGCCTGGTCTCTGCCTGGATGGCCCCTGCCCTGACTCTCAGGAAGCAGGAGATGGAGGAGTTCTCTAGACAGCAGCACCTCACATCTGAAGGGGAGGAAGGAAAGGGGCAGAGCCTGAGGGGACCACTCTGAAGCCATGGGGGAGGGGCTGCCGATCCTGTAGGGAGCCTCCAAACTAGGGCAGGTGGGGGCAGGGGAGGAGTCACACCAGGGGAAGGAGCTCTGTGCTGGGACCGCGTCAGAGCCCCACTGCCCACTTGACAGGGGCCGTGAGTTCAAGCCACCTGTCTCAGCTCCTGTCAGCCTGTCTTTCTCCCAGGAGGCATCGGCCTTCCTGGTGACAGGACTGTCAGGCTGAGAGCCAGAGGGCACTGTTCCCAGACTGTCTGTGTTCCCTGATCCTATCTTTGCATTCATTCCCTAATCTATTTGCCATGTTCCTGTCACTCCATCCTTGCCTCCGCTCTCCGCCCTTCCAGCTTCCCTGTCTCCTTCCACTGGACTGAGGGACTGTCAGGCCAAGGTCAGCTAGCTGTACCGGGCTGGCTCCCAGCCCGCACATCCACAGACACCCCTTCGCAGCACTGTTCTGAGAACCTGTTCAGGAGACGGCTCCTCCAGGGATCCATCTGGATGAAGGGAGGGAGGGAGAGGAAGGGGCTGGGGAAGGAGAGGAAGGGGCTGGGGGAGGCGAGGAAGGGGCTGGGGGCAATGGGATGTGTCTGCCCGGCTGGGAGGCTGTGCGCCCTGGCAGCGGGGGCCATGTGGGCTGGCAGGGGGGGGCTCTCTCCCCCAGGGTGCAGGCTGCTGAAGTGGGAGCAGATTGTTTACGCCTTTCCCCCACACCGGCCCACGCTCGCCTCTGATTCCTGGGCCCCCAGCGCTGGGCTGTCTGCACAGTCCGCACAGCAGCTGGCCGCGGCCTCGGGCTCCCCTGCAGGAGGCTGCCTGGGACCAGGGTCTCCCACACAGGGGTGGTGTGAAGCCTATGGCGGGCTGGACCCAATGTCCTCAAGAGTCTGAGTCCTCTTCCCTTCCTGTTTCCCTGGGAAAAGCCACTGCTTGGAAATGGGAGCAGGAAAGTCCAGGAGCTTGGCAGACTGACCATCACAGGAGAGAGGGGAGGGCAAGTGGAGAGACAGCTGAGGCGAGAGCAGGGTCACTGCTGGTCCATCTCGCAGAGTGCAGGTTAAATCTGATAATGAGTGTGAAGTGCTTAGCACGCTAAGTGTTCGACATGTGCGAGCTAGTGTGGTTGTGCACTGTCAACTGCTGAACAATTAGTAATCTCAGAACAAAATCCGCAGGCTCCTAACAGCTCGAGTTGCTCACCCCCTCACCCCGTGGCCCCTCCTGCCCTGTCTGTCCTTACACACAATAGCTACGCGGAGGGAAATTCTGAGGCAAAATAGAGCACAGTGGAGGGTGCAGCTGCTGGGGGGCACCCAGGAAGACCCAGCACCCAGAAGACAGTATGAGAGAGCACCAGGGTAGCCTCTGTCAGCCCAGAACCCTGTGCCAACCTCCAGTGGGGGTCTTGGCCTGGGCGCCTCCCCAGCGACTGGCTTGCCTCCCGGAATGAATGTCAGCTCCCAGAGAAGACAGGAGGTGGCTGCCCTGTGCCTTTCTATCCCCCGTGTCAGTGTAAGCTCTGTTGGTGGGAGCCTGAGTGACAGGCAAAGGCTGCTCCGAGCTGTCGGCTGGCTACTGCTGTGGCTGAGACTCAGGGTTGCTGCCAGTCTCTCTGGGAGATTGGACCATGACCAGAGAGCTGATGAGGGGGTGGGGTGCGTGGGGGACAAAGGAAGCAGCTGTAGCAGCTGTCGCTGTCCTGTCACCCTAGGGTGCAGATGCCATCCCGGGGAGTGCCTGCCTATCCCAAACGTGTGCTGGTGTGAGAGTGGGCAGGATGGTCCTGGAGGAGAGTGTAGAGCAGAGGCTCTGGTCCAGGATGAGGTGGGCACGCACCTGCTCTGAGGCAGGCACAATGGCATGAGAGCAGATCACCCGCTGGTCCCACGGGCTCCCAAGGCCTCTCTGCAAGGGCCTCACTGGGAGGAGGAAGCCCGAGGCCTTGAGCTGGAGGAAAGCGATGCTTCCTTGGGAGCCTCAAACGGAGAACGGCCAAGTGGCTTACACTGTGGTTGACGTGAATATAATGCTCTTGATACTACTAATATTAATAATTATTTATTAATTAGCATGTCTCAAACACTTATTATGTGCTAGGCACTGTGCCAAGGGCTTTATGAGGCAGGGACCGTTGTCGTCCTCATTTATCCAGTAAGGAAAATAAAGTTCACAGAATTTGCTCAAGGTCACGCACAGCCAGTGGTGAAGCCAGGACCTGCACTGGGCAACCTGACGCCAAAACTAGTGAAGCTGTTGGCACACAAAGAGCCTGAGTCTAGAGTCGGGTGTGACCTGTCTACCAGGGCCCAGGAATGTGCTGCGGCCCCACCCTGGGTGATGCCTTTGCAGCTGGGCCAGGCAGGGTTTGCCAGGGTTATCCCATGGCTCTCTCTTCAGGAAGGACCAGTCCTCACCCGCCTCCAGGATCTGTCATCCCCCTCAGGGAGGAAGAGATGGCTAGGCGGCCATAACAGACTGAGGTCATCACTCACAGCCAGGGCCACTCTGTTGCCTCCTTCAACCCCGGGGAGGGGGGAGGGGGGAGCTTGAGGAGAGAGGTTTCGTTGTGATTTTTGCAGGGGGAGGGCACAGAGCATGGGGATCAAGGAGGCAGCTTCAGAGGGACCCACTGACTGAGGCTGGAGACAAGTCCTTGCCAGTGACTGCAGACCCTCTTTGTGGGATACACACGCCCCCTAGTGGGGATTAAGACTAGAGGACCGCTGAGAAAATTTTTAGAAGATTTACTGAGGGACTATGACCCACGGGCCTGCATAGGAATGGTCAGTCTCTATGTGAAAACACACACACACACACACACACACACACACACACACTTAATACCACATGTAGGAACCAGTTGATCTAAGCATTAAAAACAATGACTTAAAGCTGATGAACAAAACAGACCCAGAGACATGGAAGTAGGGATCAGACTGACAAACCTCAGAGGAGGGTTTGGGGTGGGAAGAGATAAACCAAAGAACTTATATGCATATATATATAACCAGAGGACATAGACAACAATACTATGAAGGGGGTGGGGGACAGGAGCAGGGAGGAGGGTATCAATGGGGGACAAAGGAGAAACATCTGTAACAAAAATAAATTAATTTTAAAAAAACAACAAAAAAAACCACCAGCCCTGGCCGGTTTGGCTCAGCGATTAGATTGGCAGCCCACGGACCAGAGAATCCCGGGATCAGTTCCCACTAAGGGCATGTACCTCGGTTGCAGTTTGTCCCCGGCCCTGGTTGGGGTCGTGTGGGTGGCAACCACTCGATGTGTCTCTCTCACATTGATGTTTCTCTCTCTCTCTTCCTCCTTCTCTCCCTCCCGCTCTATCTCAAGATAAATGCAAAAATGTCTTCGAGTGAGGATAAAAAAACAAAAAAACAACACCCCCCCCACCAACAATGATGTAATTTATTCCACTGGTCATTTATGGAACCAGCATGTATTAGGAGCCTGCGGTGCACATTGTGGGGTGCTGGGAGTGACCCAGTGATGAAGAAGGCAGGGCCTGCCTTCCAGTGTGTACAGGAGAAAGATCCCTACGTAGGAAGCTCAACTGTGCCCACTCAGCAGCTGCCTGGTCACATGACCTTTCCTTCCCTGGACCTCAATTTCCCCATTTAACAAGCATGTGTTGAACCCAGGTGGGCTCGTGCTGAGGAGATAAAGGACTAATGACCATCTTCAGGAAAAGAACTGTTTAGTAAAATGAAGGGGATGGACCTCTGGGGGCCGCACAGATCCTCCCAATCAAGAGAGACTACACTGGATCGTGTGTGGAGGTGCTAACAAAGACTTGCCTACTCAGCAAACGTTTTGGAGTGCCTGTGTGCCAGCCACTGTGGACACAAAATGAATGAAGACTTCCTTCCGCAAACAAGCGGAATACTGGGCAAAATATAAGAAACAGACACTTGACAACAGTCAGCACACAGGAAGGTGACCCCATGGCCACCTGGGCGTCTACCTCAGGCAGTTGCTGCCTGAGGCTGGGCGGGGAGGAAGCCAAGCAGACCACAGGTCTCCCCAGTGAGAGGAGGCAAGATCAGAGTCAGACAGAGTGGTGTTCCTAAAGATATACACACAGATCAATGGGATCCAAAATCAGATGCAACGAAGGTGACTCAATGGAGAAAGGAAAGTCCTCTCAGCATACTACAAAAGCACTAACCATAAGAGAAAAATGGATTAATTGGAGTTTATCAAAATTCTTGGAAAGACTGGGAGAAAATTTTTGCCGAGCAAACATCTGAGAAAGGACCTGTGTCCAAAATATACAAAGAACTTTTACAAGTTAATATCACAAAGGCCATGAAAAGGGGAAGGGTTTTAATAGTTCCCAAAAAAGTATACATATGGCCAATAAACAGAAAGATGCTTGACGTGATAAGTCATCAGGGAAGTGCAAATCAAAATCTCAAGATACTACTACACACCCACCAGAATGGTTAAAATGAAAGACTGACCATAATAGGTGTTGGCAAGAGTGTGGGGCAACTGTAACCCTGTAATATGTTGCTGGGGGAGCGTACATCTGCTTGGGAAACAAAACAGTTTAGCAGTTTCCTGTGAATTTATCCGTGAGGAATGAAGATTCATGTTCACAAAAGGATTTCTACAAAAATGTTCACAGCAGCTTTATTAATAATACCTCCAAATGGGAAATAACCCAAATATACACCAACACGTGAGCAGATAAAAAAAACTGTGGTATGTTCATATAATGGAATAATAGTCAGCAATGCAAAGGAAATGAACTACTGATGTAAGCCATAATGTGGATAATTGAGAAAAGCCAGACATAAAAGTACACCCACTGTATGAATCGTGTGTATGAAATTCTAGAGCAGGCCAAACTAATCTATAGTGACGGAAAGCAGATCAGTGGTTGCCTGGATACAGAGACTGGCTGCAAAATGGTAGAAGGTGCTCTTTGGAGTGATGATGTCCTAAATTGTGATTGGGGTTGTGGTTACATGGCTGTATACATTTATTGGACTATTGAACTGTACATTTTAAATGGATGCACTTTACTGTATATAAATGATACCTCCTCAATAAAGATGACTTAAAGGGTTAAAAAGAAACAACACAAGCCTGGCTGGTGTGGCTCAGTGGATTGAGCATCCTCCCATGGACTGAGAGGTCCCAGTTCGATTCCCAGTCAGGGTACATACTCAGGTTGTGGGCTCGCTCCTCAGTGGGGGGTGTGCAAGAGGCAGCTGATCAATGTTTCTCTCTCACATCGATGTTTCTAACTCTCTCCTTTTCTCTCTCTCTAAAAAAAATTTAAAACATTTAAAAAAAAAAGAAAGAAACAACACAAGAATGAAGACCTGATCTTTGTCTTGCTCACGGTCTAGTGGAAAAGTCAGACATGAAAACAAATAATCGTAAAAGAGTGAATATTAAAAGAAGTATGTTCAGCTAACAGGAGTTCTGTTTATTGCGTACTTCCCTTGTGCCCCGCCCATGCTAGGTGCTTCACAAGTACAATCCTAAAAGAGTCTGTTCAGTTTGTGAGATGGAGAGAGAACAGCTACGGGACTGTCAACTAACCGTAACTGCCACACAGGTGTCACTGATGCGACTGCCCCCGATGTAAGCAGTCAACCGCTTGGGATATAGCTACCCTCCTTCATGTTCTTATTAATAAAATTAAAGATTCCTTTCCAGGTTAAGAAATTGACCTCAACATGCCAAAGACTCTGCTGTCTATTTCTGTGGGTTTCAGATACCATGTCTTAAATCCTGTCAGTGAAGGGAACTCAATGAGTTGACCACCTGAACACAGCAGGCCAGCTACCTAGACTTTTCCTTTGCATTCACAGCTGGGTCCCTGAATAGCACTGAGGACTCCTGCCCTGTGATCTACTTCTGTCACCAACCTGTGCGGCTCTTTCCACGTCCATAAATACAGACCTACACTAAGTTGAATAATAGCCATGTAATAATTCCACCAGATGTAAAACTCCAGTGTCCTAGACCTCACCAGCAGCTGAGTGCGAATGAGATCACAGCAACAGTAACGTTGGTCTCAACAGCTGAGCCCTCGCTTGCTCATTCAGGAATCCTGATGCATTCTTTGAAGCCTCCCCCAGTTACTTCTGGCTTGCCTCTGTCATGTACCTGACAGGGGCTCAGGCACAAGGCCTCTCACTGCATTTTGCTCCGGCCTCTTGGCCACTGCCCAGCAGCCTGTGACACCTCCACTGGCCGTGAGCCTGCTGCTGTCCCACCAAGTGGCCTGTCAGGTGTGAAAGCTGCACAGTGGCCCTTCTCGAGCTGTGAAGAATGGCCCTCACTGCACACTGGCAACTAATCTGGGACCCACGACAGCCCTGCTAGAGCCCATTTTACGGGTGTTCACGGAGCAGCTCCAGCGGCCGCTCATCCTCACTCTTCCCACCATAAAGTGGCTCAAAACACGGAGACAGGTACCCATCCTCCCCCCTTTCAACCTCATCTCTAATTTCATCCCTAACCACGGTTGCAAACACACCAAAATCTCCTTCCTTCCCCTTTTCACTTCCCCCAAACCAAAGCCCCTTACATAGATCAATTTATATGTATTCACGGTGCGTACAACTTCGTGGTAAAAACACAGACTTTGCAGGCTGAGATCCAACCCCGACTCCATCCCCTTGTCTGTGAAGTGGGGATGGTGCCAGCGTGTCACAGGGCCGTGGCGAGGCTTCAGCACTCAGTAGTGGATGGCGCCTGGCAAACGTTGCGAACATCAGCCATCATCATGGTTTTGCCTGCAGCAGGTTAAGTGCCTACCACTGTAGTTTCACAAGGGCTTTGGGCAAATCCCACACTTAGACTTTCCTCTTTAAGTCTGAAATGAAAGGGGCTTAATTTTCAGGGAGAGAACGCATTCTTCCTCTCTGTGTGATACAAAACAATGTCTTCAAGGGTAAGACAGAGAAACTTTACGACCAATTTCACAAGTCAGAAGTTATTGCTGAGTTAATGATTATTTGTTGAGTACTTACTGGGAGCAGAGGCAGTGGAATATCAAGTAGGCACTGGGAGGAAATTAAAAAGAAAAAATAATAATTAAAAGAGATGTCTCCTGCCTCGAAGAGCTCCCAGTCAAATTAAGGGAGTCAAATATAGACAAATGTGGTAACTTGAAAAGAAGCACCTGCAACGCATTACCGTATACAGAACAATCCAGACGAAATACCACCCAGAGCACTGCTAACTGATTGCCCAGAATGGGGAGAGAGCAATGCAGGAAAGGCTTCCCGACCCTGCAAATTGAGCCTAATTTCCAGATAGGTGTACATTCTGGCCCTGGCTCTAGTCGTTTCGCCCTATAGTTTAAAAAATGAAGCCAGGGTGGTCGCCTGAACAATAACATTCAGGAGTACCAGTGGGTGTTACATTATTCTCCGTTCTTTTCCCATAATGTGATTCTTTTTCCTTCTCAGCATTCAAGTCCCACACTGGCAGCGCGACCCGGGTTCAGGGGTACTTGGCGCAGCCCCGTCCCCTCGCTCTCGGGCGCCCTCTGCCGCCCGGGCCTCACTGCTCTCGCCCCAACTTGAAAAGCAGCAGAGCGGGACGTCAAACAATTCTCCGGGAATCTCCCGCCCCTTCACTAAGGCAGCCAACCACCCCAGATGACCCCTCCCCGCCCCAGATGAAATCCACAGAGCAATTTAGAAGAGATCCAGCTGTGCCTCAGTTTCCTCATGGGTCCCCGTGAGGCCCCCTCGAACTTTCTGAGTCCCCCCCCCACATACACCCCCCTCCCGGCCTCTGCCAGGGACAAGCCGTGCACTCGGTAGCTACAGCGACCGTCCATCTTCGTTTTCTAACGGCCATGGCTCTTCACAGATCAGGCCTCCCACCCCGGGCCCTCTACTGCCCCTGGTGGTGGCCACCGTCTTACCCCCGGCTCCAGAGTCGCGCCGAAAATGCGACTTACCCCAGCGGCTGTCGTTTAGACTACGTTTCCCATCAGCCTTTTCTCAACATCGCGAGAGTTGCAGCGAGACTGTCGAGAAGACTTGCGCGCAGGCGCAATCCCGCCTTCTCTCCGAGACCGGCCGCATGGCTGGAAGTCATGGCGCCTGCAGTCTGGCTCGCTCGGCGAGCAGTCTCAGGCCTTTGGCAATGGTAAGGCTGCGGAGGTGGGAAGACGGGGTCTCCCTTGGGCGCTAGCACACCTGACCTTTCCGTTTTCAGAGGAGAAATGGTGACGATAAGCCGCTCATCCTCTTTATAGGGTGGTTGGGAGGAGTAGCTAAGATATGAGATGAGAAAACGCTTTCCAAGTGGCGCGAATTTTTTATGATTGAAGGGAGAGAACTCAAATGAGTCTTTGGCGTCGAAGGGCCCCTCCTGGGGGAGAGAGGTCCTTCCGACCTGTACGATCCTGGGCGCCGCGCAGCCACCTGTGGGCTTGAGCTTGCAGCCCCAGCGGCCCCGAGGGTCCCCGGGTCCACCTCCGAGGCGGCCTGACAGTGGCAGTTCCTAATCCACATCGGTAGTGTTAACGTCTGAATACTTGACTTCCCTTGGAGTGCCTTGAGAACGACCCCAATCCGTTTTTATGTAATTCTACAGACAGTAATCAGTGGCACTAGAGACTTTGGAAAGCCGCATTTTTACAGCGAACCTTACGTTATCATTTTCTCCTTCCCCACAGGCCCGCCTTTAGCATCTGCAGAGATAGAAACAGACCTGCAGGTTGAAGCTTAAAAGTAATGAATGGCGCCCCAAAGTGAGTAAGAATGGGTGGGTGCAGGCAGGATCTGGGTGGGTACCAAAAGTGAGAAAACGAAGATGGTGTGAAGGCCTGTCACATACATCGGGCCTAATATTTTATTAAGTTAACTTAAGAATAAGTTCAGTTCTGTGAACAAATGTTGGAATAAATCTAGAATCTGGGAATGAAGAGTGTGCCAGTGTAATTTGGGGGCCACTAGATGTCACTGCTAGAAATCAAAGTGGAAACCATTGCATTCAGGGGTGAAAGGAAGCCTTGGAAAGTCAGTTTTGGTTGGCTGGGATTTAGAAATGTGTGTTACAGGTTGAGCTGAGGATGATTTAAAGTTATCCCTGTCGGAAGGGACATCTTTGTGAAGAGTTCTGACTTGCTGAGGCTCAGCTTGGTAAATGCTAGTCTTGAGACTAAATACCTTAAGATTGTTTCTATCAGAATGAAAAGTATGTTATCCATATTTCTCTTAGATTAAAGGTGCTGGTTGTGGACTTGGAAAAAGTCACATGAAAACCATCACCTTAAGCTGTTGAGTGGAAGGATCTTCGTAATGAAATTTCTATAAATGGTAAGATTTTTAGCTCTTTCACAGACTTACGTAGGGCCTGGTCTCTTTAAGTATTGGTCTGCTTGCTAGATTTTAGAGATGTGTGGGTGTTTCAGGATTGTTACTGCCCAGATAGTTAAGGACTCTCTTTGCTAGGCTCCTTGCCAAGCAGTCTCACAAACAGTATTTGTTGCAATTGTTTCAAGAATTAGATTAGACCAGTGGCTCTTATCTGGGGACAGAGGGTGTTATTGGGATCCAGTGGGGGCTGCTAAGTATCCTGCAATGTATAAGACAGCTCCCACGACAAAAGAACTGTTCACCTCAAATGTCAGTAGAGCTGAGACTGAAACCCTATATTAGACTAACTTGAGTGATCTGGGCTCTAGTCTCAGCCAGTTACCAGATAACCGCACCAGAGCCCTATTTATTCATTTGTAAAACAGGGTCAGACCTAGCTATATGTCAAAACCATCTACAAAGTGTTAAAATATGCACATTCTTGCCCTGGCTGGTTTAGCTCAGCAGTTAGAGCGTCAGCCTGCAGACCAATGAGTTGAGGGTTTGATTCCAGTCAAGGGCATGTACCTTGGTTGCTGTTCATCCTTGGCCCTGGTGGGGGGTCATTTGGGAGGCAACTAGTTGGTCTATGTTTCTCTCTCACTGCCCCCCCCCCCCCCATTCCCTCCTACTCTATCTGATGATAAATAGAAGAAAAAATCTTCAGGTGAGGATTTTTTTTAAAATGCACATTCTTGGACCCCACCTCCAGCCATGGATGAGTGGGGCCCAACCATCACGTGTGACAGTTTGGGAGCAGGCATGAAGGAACAATCAGATGATCGGATCTACTTTTAGCTCGGATTTTTATTATGGCAAGATTATAGTACTGGCTATTTTTAAGTCGTTCTTAGGGCAGATCCATAATCCTCTATCTTAAAAAACAAAGCCACATGCTTGCTCTGCGGGATGGTTTTGTATGCAGTGGTGAGTGAAAGAGAAAGGACCTTGTGTGATGTTGTTGCCTCTTTGTACCAGGTACCCTCTGCAGCTGGCCTGCAACAGGCTGCTGAAGGGAATAATCTGCACTTTGCTGACACTAGAAAGATACTAGAAAATAGACCCTGCTCAGCTGTAAAGCACATGGTGTTGAGGGCAGGAACTCTCAGTGTGTCAGGTCTGGGACACTGGTCCATCGAGCACTAGATATGGTCAGTTTTTGCCCTTGAGAGAAAGTACATGCTAGTAAAGTAGATGCAATTGAGTGAGTGTTCTCACAAGGGAAGAAAAAAATAGTTTGCATGTGCTGTGGGCTGGCAGATTGGTGGGAGCTGAGTCCATGATGATGTAAAGTTATCCCTGTCTGAAGGCAAAGAAAGGCCTTTCTGTGTGGAATTTGGATGTCTGAGACTCGGTTTCCCACGTTTCTTATAGAAAATTTAGGCCTGGTTTGAAAGCGAGGTAGTTGAAAGATAACCTGCGTTTATCTTCTCGAATAGGCCTTTCTTTTGCAATTTCTCCTTGCCCGGGACAGTCACAGCCTTGGTTTCTGAGGATGAAAAGGACACTCCAGAAGAAGACACTAACCGGCAGTAAGTAGCACCGTGTCAGCTGCCCTGGATCTGAAGTGGGATTTTTGTCACATATAACACAAGACTTTCTGAACAGGCTTGTGTGGGGTGTTTGTTTTGCTTCCCTGTCCTGGACTTAGGGTTATACTGAGTGGCAAGGAGACTAACATGGGTTTGTTTTCTTTGTTAGATGTCTGCAGTGTGAGACACAGAACTGAACAGCTTTGCCTGAGGCAAGTGAAATGATTCCTCTCCTGTCGTTTCTAAGTGTTCTGTTTCCATCTTTCACGTCCCCAAGAAGCCCCACAAGCCTATGATGGTTAGTTATCCCTGTCTGAAAATCTCGACTGAGGGAGAACAATCTGTTCTGAGGCTGAAGGGTGGTTTGGCCCTGTGCTCTCAAAGAAGTTCAGGCTTTATAAGGGATCAAGTTGAATGAACTCCAAAGGGCGCTGTGGATACCCCGCGAGACCCCAGGCTGGCGCATCATCCCTCTGCAACTTGAAGACCAGTGTGTGGCTACCCTGTCACACTTCAGTCCCCTTGATTAATGTCTCTGAGGGTAAAGGCTATAAGAAGTGGCAGAAATGGGCAAGTGGCCCGGATTTGATTTAGGCTGTTACTGTAGAAAGAAAGAGTGCTTGTCACATACTTCAAGAAGGTGAATGTGCTCTTGGAAACAGGAATTTAAGATGTCTGCCAGCTGTGGCAATGAGAATACTTCGGGGCTGTCTGGCCTTTTGCCTTTGCACCTGATCCTGACCTTCAGGAAAGGGTGTCCTTGGCACTAGCAGCTTTTTGGTTTCCAGGTACTTTGTTAACACTGGAGGGGGGCTTTCCTAAGGTTGGCTCAGAAATTGTCCAAATGGCATGGCTGGCATGGGGCTGCTCCTTGGGCAGCAGAGGGCTGAGCTGCCTGGCATGTGGGCAAGAAGGTAGCAGAGTGGCTCTGGACAGGGCGGGTATCTGGCTTTGTTCCCATTTAAATGCCAGGCTTGACGTGGGCAGAGATTGCAATTAGGAGTGTGTATGGGCTCTTTATATTCGAGGTCACACGTTTGTTCCATCACCAAGGAAGCTATATTTGGAGCGAGATTCAGTGAGCTTGAAAACTGGCCCCAGCTGGTTACAGCCCAACAAATTGAAAGGGCGTGTTAGCAAGTGGGGAAATCCACCGAAGTTTCACAGAGTGGGGTGAATACAGATGTCCCCAGTGCTTCACCATTGGTCTCACTGGCCCCTCCCTAAACACTGCGCCACCGCCCCCTCCCCCCAACACTGTCTCCTGAAAACAAGCTGCCCAGTCATCTGGGAGCCTCACCAGCCTCATGGAACTGATGGCGCCCGTCATACCCTTGACACGCACATAGGGGTGCTGCATTCGAATGCATGCCTCTAGGGTTGCCTTTTCTCTAAATCAGCCAATTCTTTAAATTTAATCTTCAGTTTGAGTCACTTTGTTGGCTGTTAATGTCAAATGATTCTTCTTTGGTTTTACAGGTGATCTCCTAGTGGTGCCGACGGGCTCAGCACAGCCTCTCTTGCTAATTGCTAATGCCTATAAAATATCCCCGCCAAAGGAGATCATTGGACTTCATCGTCAAAAGTAGCCAAATGATTCAAGTGACAATGAGTTTATCCCAGAAAAACTTGGGCAGTTAGAGAAGTTAGGGTAACTAAGAACACTCAGAACACCACAGCTTAGTTGATCTGGGTACAGTCGTCCCTCACCACTGTTTCAACTTTCGTGGCTTCACTCTATCATGGTTTTTGTCAAATATATTCATTAAAAAGTTGATTGAGACAGTGAAAATGATACAGTGCGTGCTGGGTTGTCTGAGTCGATTATACACCCCTGTATTAAAATTAAAATTACTATACGTATGGACTGTATAGTGTGTTCGAGCACCCCCGCAAATCCTTCAACACCAGGTGCACCCGTTGGACCACTCTTTGTGTGTGGGCAATAACTTTTTTCCAAAAAATTGGGTGTGGTGAAACCAAGCCAATCAAGAGTGTGCTATTCACTGATTGGCTATCCTGTCCTCTTCCTATCCTGGCCACTGATTGGCTCAGCCTCGTGCAAGTTCGTTTCTCTCATACACGCTTCTACATTGCAACGCATCAGGAGCATCTTTGCTCTTGTGTTTGCAATTTCTGAGAACTTTTATCTAAGCCTCACGATGGCTCCTAAATGTGCTGCTGCTTCTAAGCCTTCTGACGATGAAACTAAGCGCTGGAGGAAGTTGCTTAACATCCAGGAGAAGGTGAAACTCTGGATATGATCAAAGATGGCAAGAAAGTTGGATTCGCTGGCCATCGGGGAGAAGGCGAGGCAGCTCTATCAGCGCTTTATGGTGGACGAACCTCAACCAGGAAAGTTGTGGAGGTTGCCTGCCATTACAACTTGAATGTGTCTACTGTTTGCTCCATCCGTAAAGATGAAAAGAACATCCGTGCAGCGCGTCGTGACAATTCGTAACAAGTTCATAGTGAAAATGGAGTCTGCCCTAGCCATTTGGATCAGTGAATTTTTTTTCCCTTTATTGATTTTAGAGAGAGGAAGTGAGAGGGAGAGATAGATAGAAATACCGATGAGAGAACATGGATTGGCCGCCTCCTGCATGCCCTCCATTGGGGATCAGGCCC
Source organism: Tadarida brasiliensis (assembly GCA_030848825.1). Lineage (NCBI taxonomy): Eukaryota > Metazoa > Chordata > Mammalia > Chiroptera > Molossidae > Tadarida > Tadarida brasiliensis. The sequence continues at coordinate 62,973,572 of CM061273.1, forward strand.
ACAACCTGGGCATGTGCCCTGACTGGGAATCGAACTGGCAACCTCTTGGTGCACGAGTCCACGCTCAACCAGTGAGCCACACCAGCCGGACTCTCATGGTTCTTGAAATCTCATCCCCGCATTACGCCCCTGCGTTGTGTACCACTCCCCCCAACCAACACACACACACACACACACACACACACAAAATGGTTATCCATCATTTATGCAATGATCTCGTTTCAGATTATATTCTGCCTTTTGTGCTCCCACCTTATGGGGCAGGGGTAAGTCGGTCATGTTCTCAGAAAGGTTAAGATGTGTCCTTGAGTTGAAATGCCCAGAGTTTGTGTGGGGCTGTGCATGCTAGTGGGAGGATTTTGGCAGGGAGGGTGCAACTGCCCCTAATGTTTGATTGCTTCCTGAAGTTGCTCAGTACCACCCGCTGGCTTTGAGGCTGGCTCTGAAGGATGCCTGCCCCTTGCTGGTGAGGGTGGTAATCACATCTTGGGAGTGTTCCCTTCCGTTTTAAAAATCCAGCAGAGCAGTCCGTTTTCCCTTACCCGGGTTGGAGTGTCTGTCTGAGACCCAGAGGGTTTTCTTGGATGAGCCAAGGACAAGTTGGGGTGTGTCACAATGAACAGGCTTCAGTGTCAGTCACAAATCCACCTCTTAATGTCATCTTACGGAAGGAGTGGATGTAGGGGAGCTGGAGCCCCTCTCATGAAGATAGATGGCTTCGGCTCGGTGAGAACAAAGGACTTGGTGCTGAGGGTCAGCGCTGGTACAGCTGAAGGATGCTGGCCGTGTGCAGGTCCCTCCACAGGGCTGCTTCCAGGGACAGATCGTGGTTTGCATAGAATATCAGTGGCTTCTTGACTCGATCGAAGTAGTGGTCAGAAAATTTCCAGTAGTTGCTTGTGATGAATCCGTAGGCGCTAACCTGGGCAGAGATCATCACTGAGTCAGCATTCATCAGGCTACTGTGTGCAGGCTCATGTACAGTGATGTGAGTTCCGAAGGGCCCCGCCCCATGCCTGTGTGAAGGTGAACAATAGTTGCAGCTCACGAACATCGAGCACTGTGCTCTATGTACAAGTTTTCACACCAGCCGTACAACTGTCTTACCTAGGTATTGTCCCCATTCTACAAACTGAGGGATAGGCTCAGAGGTCACCAGATGTGTCCCCAGTCGTAAGCTAGTGAGTGGCCAGGCTGAGTTTTGAACCCAAGTCTGCAGCTAAAGCCATGATCATCACTAAGCTCGAGACGGAGGCAAAATGCCATTGCTACCAGTTTCCCGTTCTGCTAGTGGCTGCAAACGAGACTCCTGCTTTCCGGGGGGGGGGAAAGGTGTAGGACCAGAGTTGTGGAGTGGCTGGCCTTAGCGTGGCTCACTGCCTTTGCAAACTGCTCCTCAGCCTTTCCTTGTGGCCCATGTGGGCGACTTCCCAGCAACATCTCTTACGGTGACCAGAGATCGCGTGTGGAAGACTGACCCTGCTGCCGACCCCAATTCCAGAATGTTCCCATAGACGAATGTCCCTAGTTCTGTTGAGAAGATTTTGCTTTCAGAAGAGCCATTTTGACAATGTGCACCTTAAATACCACGAAGAGTGGCTGCCCCGGGGACGAGGGAGTGGAAGGAAGTGTGGCAGCCGGAAGGCGTGGGGGCTGACCTATAAAGGACCCTGGGTACTGGGTGCAGTACTCCCTCCCGCCCCTTCCCTAGACCAGGTCCCTCCTGCAGACGGGGGATCCTTCCCCCACGGGACAGAGGCCCAGGCAGGTCTGGGGGTGACAGGCCTCATGTAGGGATCTCATGGGTCAAATTAGGTTCCGTTCACACCTGTACTTGGCTGTTGTTGATTCCTGCACAAGACCTCTTACCTGGTCACAGGTATGTAAAGCTGTCAGCAGCATGAGGGCCCCAGTACTAGGCATGTATAGGTCTCTAAAATTTGTGTTAATCAGCTTTGATTTCAAAAACCTAGAAGCAAAAAGGCATCAAAACTCAGACATTTAGGTCTTGCACACTAGCCTGATGGTTGTGTCATTACGCTTTACAATGGCCAATTCAAAATGGTCGGAAAGTTTCTGGCCCTTCTGCCCCCATCAAATCTCGATTTGGGAAAAAAGCAAATGAGCTCCTAAATACAACAATCTTCAGTTGAAATAACACCTTAGGTAACGAGTGGGGGTGAGGAAGAGGAGTGGGCCCATCCAGGGGAACCACAGGTGAGATCCTGCTTTCTCTAGAAGCCTGAATCCAGCCGAACTTCTGCAACTTCGTGCCCGCACCCCGGGCTAGTAAGGAACCACAATGCCTAGGGCACGGGGTCTGTATTTAGTCCGAGACCTAAGTTTCTATCCCCAGGCTTTTGACCAAACAGTAACCACGTGAGGGACAGGGCACATAGGTCCTGTGACCGGAGTCACTGGTGAAATGACCACAGGCCCTGATCTCAGCCTGTCTTGTGTTGCACGAGGGCTGTGACTGCTGGGCTCCCACTGGCCCAGATCCACTCGCACCCCTCGCCTGCTGTTGGGATGCCAGCCTCGGCTCCAGCAGGGTTTCTCACCCAAACACCGCACTATTGACACTTTAGAGAGCCAGGTAATTCTTGGTGGCAGCGGTGTGCATTCCAGGATGTTCAGCAGCAGCCCTGGCCTCTACCTACTAGTGGTACTTGCACTCCCTAGTGACCACCAAAATGGCTCCAGAGGGACCAGTGACCCCCTCCCTGCCATTGAGAGCCACCGATAGGGGCAGCGGGGAGCAATGCCAGGCTCTTGTTGCCTGGCTCCTCCCTGTGCTTGCCTTGGGCTGGCTGTGTTTGGTCCTGAAGATGATGGTAACTCTGCTTCTAGCCCCGTGACCCGGCCTGTGCCTTCGTAAACATCCCTGGCAGATAACGCTTGCCTTTCCTGACACCCACCACCTCCCTGAGCTATCGGGTAATAACTAGACCAATAACAAGGGCTTCGCACCAGGGAAGGCCTACAAGTGCTGGGGGAAGGGGGTGCAGGGGGCTGATCTTCCCCTTCCCCCCACACACACCTACCTCTCTGTCAGGTAGCTGATGAAGTCTGGATGGAGTAGCTTGAATTTACTGGCAGAGGCTTCTGGTCCAAAGTAGGTGTGAGGCCTATTTGGAGAAGAAGCGGACAGAGCGGCCCATGCCCTCATCCTGCATGGTGAGCCGGTAGCCGCTGCGGCGGCGGGGCAGGGAGCGGTAGTAGAAGCGCGGCTGCGGGTAGTAGCGGGAGAAGGGCGTGTAGAAGGTGGCCGGCAGCACCGTGGGCACCACCGGCGGCTTCCCGCCCACCAGCACCTCCGTGGGCGGCACGTAGGAGAGCGAGGACGGCGGCGTGAACAGGGCGGGGGGCGTCCTGTAGGAGCAGCTGATGCTGGGGTAGTGGGGCGGGGGCGGCAGGAGAGGGAAGTAGAGGGACTCCCGGGGCTGGGGGCGCTCGGGGGACCGGGGCCGCTCGTACTGAGGGGCCGGGGGCGGCGGGCACAGGGGCAGTGAAGATGTGGGGGGCTGGAAGAAGGGGGGCTCCTTCAGGAAGCGGGGCACGTAGGGGGCGATGTAGGCCGGGATGACCGGAATGGGCCCGATATAGGAGGCCGAGGCGGCCGGGCTGTAGGAAGGGGACTTGGGGAGGGGCACAGAGGGAGTTTGAGTAGAGAGGGGTACAGGGGGAGTCTGAGAAGCGTTTCGGGAGGCCGACTTCAGGCCAGATTGGGAGGGAGATTTGGAGGTGGGTGGAGTGGGAGTTTGGGACCCTCGAGGCACATGTTGGGTGTGAGGGCTGGGGTTCAGGGAGGAAGTCCGGGAGGAGGGCTGTGAGGTGGGGGGGGTGGCCGGGTGAGAGAGGGGGTGGGAGGAGGACCCCCGGGTGGGGGATGGAGAGGAGCTGGAGTAGGGCTGGTTGGCGGGGTTGTTGGTGTTGGTCCGGGACTGGGAGGGGGACTGGGTGGGGGACGGATTGGGGGTATGGGATGGGGAGCTCATTGGTGTTGGGGAGGCTTATGTGCACCCGATGTCTAAGCCAGCGCCCCCTAGAGCCCAGTCCCCGCCCTTGTCACAAAGCCCACCCTTATAACCAGCGGCAGCATTGTGAGCAATTGTTGGGTAATCACAGGGCGGGGGCGGGGCACAGCGTCAGCATGTAGGTGCTGGCCTGGCCTTGGAGGGGTTAACCCCAAAAGACTCCCTTAGAAGCTGCCCTTTCCAGGGGCTGGTGGGGAGCACTGAGATAGGAGGGCTGTTCTTTGTGTGGCCTGGGGTGGCGTAGATTTCTAAGGACCTGATTCAGGGAGGTGAAACTGTCTCAGCACCAGGGGGAGGAGGTTCCGCTGAGGGCCAGGGCATGGTTCAACAGAGCTCGGCAAAGCCTGCTGCCCAGGAAGGTGGGAGACAAGACAGAGGGCCCTTTGTTACCACTTCACAGGGCCCTGGGCCCACATGGCCCGCTCTCCCGTTTCATGGGCACAGCCTTGGGAGGGTGCCCGCCTGGAAGAGTGGCATGCAGACTGGCCCTACCCTTACTTTCCAGACTGCGTGCACTCTACAGGACAGCAGACCCAGCTGTGGACAGGCCATACAAATGCTGCCGGCTGCCGGCTGGGGGGTGAGGCTGGTCTTGGGGACAGCAGCCTGAAGAGAGAAGCCAGGCCTGCCTGCTTCTGAAGACAAGCGGCCCCTGGAGCCTACCGCTGACCTGACCAGGAGGGCTCCTGGGGACCAGGAGGGTTACCGGGCTTTCCTGGAGGTAGAGAAAAGAAGCACTATTCCCCAAAGCTCTTGAGTGCTCAGGGATTTTCTTGCTGCCCTCACCCACCTTCCCTGCCTGACAGGGGGGGTCTCTGGAGCAAGAGGAGATGGCCACAGCATTACCATGTCCTGCCCTGCTCGGCTGCTCACCTGTCCCCTTCATCGAGGCCCTTGTAGACAGGCACACCCAGAATGGCTGATCTCAGCATCACATAGTCGCGGATGTCGGAGGGGATGAAGATATAGCGCAGGTCCTGTCGGGGCGACAGAGATACTGAGCCCCGCGGGGAACAAGATCAGGTCTAGCTCCTGCTCAGAAGGGACAGCCCTCCGCCCAGTCCCACCACCGTCCTGACAGATGAATTTCCCTTGTATGCCTGTAACTGCCATACTGTGGTGGCTTCAGTACATGCTCCCAAAGCCTTTGGTACCCTTCCCTTCCAGAGGTGAAACTCACTCGCCATCCCCTTTAATATGGGCCAGACCCAGTGACTAAGGATCGAGGTTTTCTAATGAATAGCAAAACAATGGAAGTGATGGTGTGCGACCTTGGAGACCAGGTTGTAAACGACACTTCGCCTCTTTGCTCTCTGGGATCACTCACTCTGGGTGGCGTTAGCTGCCGTGTCATGAGGACACTAGTAGACCCTAGAGGGGCCCATGTGACAAGGGCCTTCCAATGACTGCAGCCACCGGAGAGACCCTGAGCCAAAGCCCTTCTGCTAAGCTGCTTCCACATTCCTGAGCCACTGAAACTGGAAGATCATACACGTGTGTTTGAAGCGACTACGTCTGAGGGTATTTTGTTAGGCAGCATTGGTAACTCATACAGGCACTGTGGCCACATCAGAAGTAAAGCTGTCGCATTTTGTTCTGCCATGAGCCAAGAGAGCCTCTGCCGCGAGGCCTTGGTGCATAGACCCTTAGCTGGGACACTTCTTGATTTCCTTTTCAGAGGAAGCTTCTAGAAAGCCAACCCAGCCCTGTGGAGCATCACGGAAGCCCTTATCCTGGGGCCTCCCGAACCCTGCACGTGGCACCCAGACCCGGAGACGTGTGCTGTGCCAGCAGCGGGGTGTGGCTGAGGGGAGCTGGGGTAGCCATGCCCCTCGCTGGCCACGGCCGAGCATGTTCCTCAGGCCGCTGGGAGAATTCAGGCGGCCCGCACGCCACTCTGGTGGGAGGCGCGAGACTGGAAATAACCCAGGTCTGTGGCCAGAGGGCCCGAGCTTTTGGTGATTCTAGCTGGGTGGTGGCCTTGGACCATTGCCATCTGGAAATGGGCTACTCTAATGACAGGGCCAGTGCTGGGAACAGAGGAAGCACTCAGTAAATGCCCTTCCCTGTGTGTAGCTCTAGGGTGGGAGTCTGGACTCGAACCCCGGCCCTACTGCTGTTCGCCGGGCACCAGCATAGTGCGGCTGACGCGGCCTATGGAAGTTGCTGGCACGCCGTAAGCTTTCAGGAAATACTGGCCCTTCACAGTCCAGTCCGAAGTTGTGCGGAGCTGCCTGAGACTGGGGCATCCTTGCCCAGACCCTCCTCCTCAATAACCCCATCCCTGTGCCCAAGAGCCTGGCACAGCTGCACCCACTGGACTGGGCTTGGGGACCCTGTGGCTTCCCATGAAGGGGCTCTGCGAACAATGGCCTCACCTGTCCTTGTGGCACAGAGGTGAAGCCCAGTTTCTTGTAGGCGATGAGCGAGTTCTTCATTGTGTTCACGGTGAAACCATAGAAGGAGGTCTTGGTGCCCACATCCTCCTCGAAGCCTTTGATCACAGCACCGTTGAGTCTGGTCCCAACAGAAGCCCATTAGCCCCCTGGCGATTCCACCACGCTAATTCCGTCCCCAGAGCTCCACCACGCCTGTCCCCAGGCCCCTGTGGACCACTCCCTCTGCCCATGGCAGCACCAACACCCAGCTGCCAGCCCCATCCCCACTCCTCCAGACCTCAAGGGATGCCCTGTGAAATGGGCACTCTGGCCCCGGAGTTTCCGTCCTCCCAGGTCCCTGCAGTGTGTCTTTTTACATATGTGTACGTCCATGCCTGTGTGCCTATTACAACTGTGGAGCAGCCTGGAAGGTGCTCCCTGGGGCTAGCTGGGACCAGCTCCTTTCCCCCTCCCCCCTGGCCCCTGCTCCGCATACCTGAACACATAGTCATGGGCATCGATGTTCAGACCCTGGCGGGAACCATTCAGAATGCCTCCGTTACCCACCACAGCACACCGGATGCAGTCCCTAAGCAGCTCCCTGGAGCCAAACAGCTGGGCGCTCTCGGAGCTATTCAGAAGGCTCAGGGTGGAGACGATGTCTGTGCGTTTGGGACAGGTGGAACGTTATGCAGAGGGCAGCCAGGGGACTCCGGCCCCTCCCAAGAGGCACAGAGGGTAGGAGGGGAATGAAATGTCAGTGGGGCCACGAGAACGGAAAAGGGAACTGTGGGGGACGGTTTGGCTGTGCCCACAATGCCTCAAGAATTTGAATGACTGGCCCTCTGGGGACTCTGCAGAAGGAAACAATCTGAGCCAGGGCGAGGTGGGGGCACAATTAACGGGGAGGGGGTCTAGGTGGTTGCCTACAGGAGCAAAGGTCAGCAGGCTGCTAGGGGCCCCACAGCATCTGTCCTCAGCCACCTTTGGACACTGGCACCTTAGCCTTTGATGCCCCAGGATGGTGAGAGCTGCTGGAGGGGAGGGAAGCCGAGCCCTCTTGCTGACCCCGTGGTGCTTGTGGGCAGGAAAGTAACACAGGAGTCGCACAGCTTGGGGGTTGAGGCCTGAGGCCCTCCTGGGAGCAAAGGGACTGGGTCCGCATCACAGCGCTGAGGGCAGGGTCTGGCTTGCATCAGGGCCAAAAGCAGGAGGAAGGGACCAGCCGAGGCCAGAGGGCTGAGGGATAGGCAGCGACTGGTTACCTTGGTGGGAGAGGCCCTGCCAGCCATAGGGGGCTTTGCGCTGGCTCAGGCTGTCCCAGAGCCCCTGGGTGAAGAGGCCCCCAGACAGCAGCACTGGCTTGGAGAAGTTGAACAAACTCCGGAAGTGTGGGTGCCGCTGGGTGGCCCGAGCAAGAGCGTGTCTGCAGGGCCTGCTCTGTGGGTGACAAGATGAGAGGGCTGGGGTGGGTGGCAGCCTTCCTAGGAACCTGAGAGCTGCCCTCCACCCTCCAGACTTGAGGATCAGACAGCTTTCTGGATTTACCCTGCCCAGCCCTTTTCCTGGTGCCACGTCTCTGTGGCCTGATGGCTCTGGCCTCCTAGCCTGCGCCTCACTCCTGGGAAACTGGGGCACCTTCCCATGAATGGGGACGATCTGCCTGGCCTTGGAGCGGCAGCCTGGATCCGAATCCTAGCCCTGGCGGCCTCACTGTGGGATCCTGTGAAAGGCTGCCAGGAAGAGTGTGACTGTCTTCTTCCCACTCGGTGCCTAGACTGGGTTGAGAGTAGTGTCTTCCCAAACTTCGCATCTGCCCAGAACCTCGGAATGTGACCTTATTTGGAAACAGGGTCTTTGCGGATGTAAGCTGTTAAGATGAGGTCAGACTCTGCTCAGGTGGGCCCTAAATTCAGTGTCCTTACAAGGAGTCCACGTGATGACAGAGGCAGAGAATGAGTGATGCAACTACAAGCCACGGAATGCCTGAGCCCCCAGAAGGTGGAAGAGGCCAGGAACGGTTCTCCCCTAGACAGTCCTGCCTGCTGACGCCTTGATTTCAGACTTTTGGCCTCCAGAACTGTGCGAGAAAAAATGTCTCTCATTTAAGCCCCCCGATTTTGGTAACCTGTTCCAGCAGCCCTAGGAAACTATGCAGGCAGGGACCTTGAAGGAAGATGAGTACGGAGCAGGCCCAGCTCCATCTGCTGCAATCCCCACGGCAGAATCCCACACAGCCTTGGCCGGGGCAGGGCTACTCTGCCCACTGAAGGGGCCTCTTTGTCAAGGTGCTGGTTGGATCCAAGGACAATGCAGGAAAGGGCTGTGTGTGGTCATTTCTGCTATAATGTGACATAAAAGTTCTTAAAAATCACCACACTGCAAAACTGTGCAATCAAAGCCTCAGGGCTTTTGGGGAAATGGGATTAGTGACACAACACTCAGAAGCTTAGTCAGTGATGCAGTAAACAAAGGGTAACCGAGGTCAGGGCACATGCCCAGGTTGTGGGCCAAAGGGGAACCGAACCCAAGGAAAAGGGAAGCACCTTTTTTCACACATGCAGTGGTTCACTACATAAGTGTTACTACATATGGCATTTGACCTTGGAAAAGACTTGTGTGCACTGTGGAAGTTGGCATCAGGAGGGTGGCAGCTTGCCAGTTATCGTGAAGGGGCAGAAAGAGGGCTATAACGCATTAAGCAGGTGGAGTGTGTGCGCGTGTGCGTGTGTGCGTTTTGTGTATTCCTACCCGGCTCCCTTCGGCTGGGTGTGGTTCTCCGCATTTCACCCAGTGTTCTCACTGACAGATCAACCAGAAGCAAACGCAAAACTTGTGTGAAGCTCAGACTGTTTCCTAAAATATCAACCTTGTCGGAACTCATGTTGGAACTTTGAAAATTCACGTTTTCATAGCAAGCGTTATAGCAGACAGACTGTAGTAGTTTAACTACTATTTATTTATTTTAAATCTCCAGGCCTTCATATCAGGAAAGGCTGTGCTTCACTTGGGCATCTGGCTTGCTTTTATCTCATGGACCTGGTGGCAAAGTTTCCTTCTTTTTTTTTTTTTGTTCAGACAGAGTAGGAGGGAGAGAGAGAGAGAGAAACATCGATGTGAAAGGGCCACATCGAGTGGCTGCCACCCGCACGACCAACCAGGGCCGGGGACAAACCGCAACCGAAGTACATGCCCTTAGCGGGAACCAAACCCGGGTCTCTCCGGACCGCAGGCCGACGCTCTAACCGCTGAGCCAAACTGGCCAGGGCCAAAGTTTCCTTCTTCACTGTGGCCACCAGGAAGCTCCGAGCCAGATATATGTATGGCCTGTCTTATGCCTTGTGGCACATTTTTCATGCACTTATCTGACAACTTATTTTCCTTTACGCATTTCTTTTTCTTTTTTTTTTAAACTTTTAAAAAAAATCCTCACCTGAGGATATTTTCTTTTCCATTTATCTTCAGACAGAGTGGGAAAAAGGGAGAGAGAGAGAAACATCAACGTGAGAGAGACACATTGACTGGTTGCCTCCCACATGACCCCGGCCAGGGCCAGGGATGAACCGCAACCGAGGTACGTGCCCTTGGCTGGAATCAAACCCAAGACTCTTTGGTCCGCAGGCCGACACTCTATTGCTGAACCAAATCCGCCAGGGCTGCTTCACCCATTTGTTTTTGCCTTGTTGTATGTATCTAAAAACTACTTCAAATTCTTCTTTTAAACCAGGTGGGGATATATGTCATTTAGCATCAAGCAGCTCCAGGAAAGGACTTGAGGAATGTACAGGTGACCTGGCCAAGCACTCATGAGACACTAGAGGCCTCTCTTCAGCCTGCCGGTCACATGTCCTCCTGGCTCTGTTGCTCAGTGAACCAGGCACTGGGGTCAGACCAGAAACTCAACCCAGTACCACCTCTTCTCCCTGAGTGACCCTGAGCAAGGTCCCTGTCCCCTCTGTGCCTCATCTTTCTCATCTGTCAAAGCCACCCAACAGGGTCGCCGTGAGGCTTGTGTCTGGGAATGCTGGAGATGGCACCTCGGCCCACAGTCACCACGGAGTCTTAGTTATAGAGCAGGGCCTGGAACATTCTCAAACCCTCAGGGCAAACACGGACCATCTTCCCAGGGTTTGGTGTCTACCCCGTGGCGAGCAGTTTAAATGTGACTTTTATAGTAAGAAGACATTTGGAGGAGCGGAATGTGAAATTCACAGGCCTTTTAAAGAGAAATCATGGGACTTCCAAGAAATGTTCAGCTAGCTGTACCCCAGGGAACATGTTGATTCATCCTCTACTGGGGTGCAGAGAGCCCTAGTACCCAGGTCAGAGGAGCCCTGATGGCTGGCTGCTCAGCTGTTGGTTTCATTCTTGGGGGGCGGGGGGGTTCCAGAGAGCTCCTGCCCAGCAGTCTCATGAGAATGCCCTCCTTTGCTCGCTCTTCTCTCTCCCCTCCTCCCTGCTAACTTGAGGATGCTCAAAAGTACCAAGTAGCCAAGCACTGTACCTTTCTTATCCCAGAATTCACTGCTGTGGGTCCAGAGGATGCTTGAGATGCTGTGGTGTTCCTGGGAGAGAAGAGACAAGTTAAGCAGGGGTCTGGCTGCCCCTCGGAACCTTCTGTCTAAGTCTGTTAGCTCCAGGGGCTGACAAAGTCTATCAGGGTCAAAGGCGTCCGTTCCTTTGATCCTGTTTCTAGGCTCTGATTCTTGCCCGTGTCTCTCTCTTTAGGCACACAAAATGCTGTCTGACATAATTCTGTTCTGACAAGCTGTATAAACCCAGAAATCAAGCAACCCCTTGGCAAGCGGCAGACATGTGGTGTTTACAGGAACAGCGGTTGGAAGATGAAAATATGAACTAGGAAAGCTTGCCAGGACCCTGGAACTGTGACCGTCCAAGGGGTTCCCTGCCAAGGCCCCAGAGCAGGCATCATGGCCCACCCCAGTGACAGGCCCCCTTCACCTTGGGGTGGCTGGCCCTGGCTCCGGCCCTAAGGGTCCTGGTGAAGGGCATG